>OX155905.1:2566388-3166388 GCA_944588485.1 Phosphuga atrata
ATTGTACATTTTTTCCTTAGTATAACACGATTTCATTAGGCCCGGAGTAATCCAGTCTTTTCTTGGTTTAAACTTTAGCTTTTTGTTCTTAACCCTAGAGGCATTTACTAATATTTGGATTTTGTTAATGAGTTGGTCAGTAGCAACATTTAAATCCTCTATAGATAACAGGTCTGTCCAATCCGTTCTACTGCAATTATTAACTAGTTTATTGTAATTAATGAACGTGTCAATGTCTTTAATTTGCTGCTGCTTATTAATTTTCATTGCAAGAAAGATAGGATAGTGGTCTGTGAATACCTGCTTGAGGGTATAGGATTCGCACTTAATCTTTGTTTTCGCAAACATGTTATCTATACAGGATCCACCGTTCTCACTCGGCCTAGTAATATTATTAAACATAGGTAAAAAATTCATATCTAACAAGTTGGTTAAAAATAACTCTGAAAACTCATCTACATCATTGATATCTATGTTAAAATCACCTATCAATACATGGTTGTTATTTTTTTTGTTGTTATTCATGTACACTTCAAGATCATTTAAAAATTGACGCTTGTCATAATCATGACATCTATAAATACCACTAATTTTTAAAGCGCTGGTGGAATTTATTTTAACACATGTAGTGAGTATTTTACACTGGCCTACTACTTCGGTTATCGTAGTGTGATCTAAATCATTAGAAATATACATAATCACACCATCCGCTTTATTTATACGACTATTATTGTAATAACACGTGTAGTTATTTATCAAGAATATATTTTGGTATGGTAAATTCCACGTTTCTGAACAGACTACTATATGAGGTTTAGTTATTAAAGATGCAATTAATAATTCCAGTCTTACATAATTAGCATTTATACTCCTAACATTTACATGCAGCAGAAGAAGGCCAACATCGTTGATACTGCAATTTAGATCTTCTAAGTTATCTGCTGACTCCTCTATATAATTGTTTAATTCGAATGACATTAACTGTTGCTAGATCTGTCTTGCCGACCTCTTCGGCTCAAGTACTTTTCCAAGGTTTGCGCGAAAAGCAATTAAAACCGGCGAAAATGCAATTAAATCTTACCTCATTCAACAGGCAACAGTTTGACGTTTGTTTTGCACCACTCTCTACCGGCAACAAGCTAAGACACACGGTTCTACACGAAATTTAAAAAAACTGTTTCATGTTTTAAAATGTCTTAAAATTTATATTTTTTAATGCAAAAGCTATTTAGAATTCAAAATTTAAAACATTTTAAATATCTCTGCTTTTTTATAACTTTCTATACGCATGCAGCGAGTTACGTGCGTATGCAACTACGACATACGTTTCCAAAAAATATTTCATGACCTTTTTACGGTTAGTTAAGCGCATGCGCATACGTCAAGTTTGAAAGGCGGGAATATGAGTTTCGGGCAAGCAATAAAGTTTGAACCCCAAACCCTCCCGCTGGCTACGCCCATGAAAGGTTAGATATCGCGCGATAGCGCGACCTCTCGGATCAAAATAAGAAAAAATAATTCAAATAATTTACCTTGCGACTTGTACGCTCTCCTTACATGCACGAATCTCCGGTTTTATCGTAGTCCCTCCCATAGTCCCTCTAGTCTGATCTTTCTGTGCTCCTCGGTTGTGTAGTTGACAACATACCCGCCTTTCAATGCGGGAAACCTGGGTTCGAATCCTGGTCGGGGAGACAACAACTAGGGCGGTTTCCACTAACCGTCCGGGCTGCCCACCCTGATTGAATGCAAAATATGCGATACCGGGGTGGCGCATACTAAAAGCCAAGATGGAATAGGGGGCTTAGTGAGAGGTCTGATCTTTCTAGTTTGTCTGTCTAGTTTTTCTAATCTTGCCCATTTTTGCGTTTGTAGTATGAGAAAAATATGTTGGTACTCGTACGAAACTGTTTAGTGGTTTTTTTTGTTTGCTTGGTGGCACGCTTAAATATTGATGTCCTAAAATTACAATTTGTAATTAATTGCGGAAAATAATCTTACATTTAACAAACTCTGTGTATAGCATAAATTTTATAATCTAAAATGGCAAACTCTGAAAAACCAAAGTTGGATCTTGGCGTGTTGGAAGAAGATGATGATGAGACAAAAATATGTTGGTACTAGTGCAAAACTGTTTGGTGATTTTTCAGTTTACTTGGTGGCGACACTTAAATTTTGACGTCGTAAAATTACAATTGGTGATTACTTGCTGAAAATATTCGTACATTTTATAAACTCTGTGTGTAGCGTAAATTTTATAATTTAAAATGGCAAACTCTGAAAAACCAAAGTTGGATCTTGGTGTGTTGGAAGAAGATGATGAATTCGAGGAATTTCCCGTCGAAGGTAAAAACAATCTTAGGTTATGTTTTATGAATAAGTGCTTACTAACACTGGCTTTTGTTTCCAGACTGGACAGGCAAAGAAAAGGATGAACAAGATATAAGTGTATGGGAAGATAACTGGGAAGATGATAATATTGAAGATGACTTCAACAAACAATTAAGGTATGTGTGTTACAAGAAATGTGTGTTCAATTCGCAGTAGTTTCATTTGCCACACTAATGGTGGCATTACCGCAGCCCTTCAAGGCTTCTAAAAAACATATATATTTTTTTACCACACGGCCAGCGTGGTCTAGAGGTAAGGCTCTAGACTACAAATCCAACAACAGATGATCAAACTGACAAGACAGATAAGGACAGATGTTTATAAATTCAGAAATGATAAATGGTCTAGGAAACTTACCGAACCTAAGGCAGCAGACAACTCTATATGGAGAATGACAAAAAGACTAAAGATGACAGAAAAACCAATACCGACGCTCATATCTGGAACAACATTGGCCATGTCCGACCTGGAAAAGGCGTAACTTATTGCAGATACCTTAAAACAAGTACACAAAATTGACCCTGACTTGGACGACAAAGAAACTAAAATAGTGAGAGAATTTCTGAATGAAGACTTTATGGACTCGCAGGACCACGAACTGATGACTAACCCAACTGAAATTATTTCGATCACTAAAAACGTAAAACCGCTAAAATCACCAGGACTTTGTCAGGTCCATACAGAACAAAATTTTGAAAAATCTCTCACGAAAAGCTGTGGTTCAACTAAGTCACCTAATAAACGGCATTTTCAAATTGCAATATTTTCTGCCGTCCTGGAAGGTGGCCAATGTTGTCCCTGTACTGAAATCTGGAAAGAAATATTCGGACCCGTACAGTTACAGACCGATTAGTTAACTCAACACATTAATCAAAATTACGGAAAAAATTATATTTAACAGACTAAACAAACACATCAGACGACAAAAGATTTGGACAGACAATTTGGATTCAGACTTAAACATAACATAGTACAGCAAATTTGTAGGATCATAACGGACGTAAAATATAATTTCAACAAACAGAATGTGACTGCCATGACATTACTGGACATAGAGAAAGCGTTTGACAGAGTTTGAACAGACGGACTAATATTTAAACTGATTAAGTTAAAATTCTCACTGACTATTATAAAATTATTAAACAGTTATTTGACAAACCGCTTTACCATTCAGATCAACCACTTACCATACAGATCAACGATAAACATTCCAGACTGAATGAAATAAAAGCAGGGGTACCACAAGGTTCGATTCTGGCACTGATTTTATTTAATTTATACATCAATGCCACAGACAAAACTTGCTCTTTACGCCGACGAAACTGCCATTTACAATCACACACAGCGCCATCACTGCACACAAAAAGACCCAAATTCACGTTGACCAAATAATTAAATTTTTCAGACTTAGGAAAATCACTTTAAACACAAAAAAGACGTGCGTATATCTAGACACGAGACTTTGCCACAAAACACACATAAAAAACACAATCAATCGAGCATTTGCCACATTAAAATCCATCTACTCCCTGATGAACAAACACAGTCAATTATCAAAATCCAACAAAATTTTGTTGTATAAAACCATTATTCGGCCAGTTTTAGTTTATGCAGCACCTGCTTGGTGCAGTGCTTCCAAGACCAACCTGTTGACTCTTCAGCGGTTCTAAAACAAGTGCCTGAGTATGGCGTTGAACAGGGACAGACACACCAAAATTGATGACCTACATGAAGAACGACAGATACCTAGAATAACTGAATATATTTACGAGCATTGACAGAAATTTTACAAGACACAGACTAACAAACGACATCCAAACTGACTAATACGGGACCTGACGAACGTAAGACGACACAATGCACCGTTTCACACAATTCTAAACACAAGCTCTCCTGTCAGAATTTCCCAATTTTTGATGATGAGTCGGTGAGTGAATGAGATCGGTACTCCAATCTCAAGAAAGGATTTGTTTACTATAAATTTTATTTTATGATTTCCTAAACGATTTAACAATAAAGAATCTTAGAAAGAAAAGAAAGAAGACTACAAATCCAGCGGTCGTGGGTTCGATCCCCACACCAAGCCAAATTTATCAGACAATTTTTTGGACAAGGTTCGCTCGGCTTTAGAAAATGAGGAGCTGGCGTTAAACCTGGAGTAATAATAGGCGGCGTAGGAGCGTAGGGCCAGCCACCCTATCTCTATCATAAGCCATGTAAATATCATTATGGCCATGTATACATCATTAAGGCATGTAAATGCAAGGAGGAAAGGGGCTATTATTATTTATCTATTTTTTACCTTTACAGCTTAGGGTAACAAAGGTTTTATTGAATTTATTTTTTTAAATAACCAAAACTTCCAAATAGAATCACAAAGATGATTCGTTCAGCCATTCTTCAGTTTGACCTGATTCAACCTTCGAAATATGAGTTTAATCTCAATATCAAACAAATATTAATGTTACAATCTTTAATTAATAATCAAATCAATTTCATGTCAATATCTACAGAAAAATGTAATGATCACATTTGGACTATACCAGGGGTGGGCAAGCTTTTGATCACCATAGGCAACTTTTTTTAATTGTAGGCTGCGGTCTACCAATATTGTATGTGCTAAGTGATCATAAGAAAAGTTGTAATTTAAAGCCAAAAATAAGATTACATTTAAAATAAATTTAGATAATACTAATACATACTCAATAGAAAGTTATTTTAGTACACTGTCAAGCATAAAATTAGGGTCACTCCATAATTACTTTAACTCTCTAATTACTCCAAAGTTATTTTAGAAATTTTTAGTTTTTCACGTGTTTTTTCGGTTGTAACAGTTTACTAACTGATTCTGATTGCTTGAATATAACAAAAGGTTTTTGTTGTTCAAAGTTTATTGAAAGTACAGTTAATCTCGATAATCCATCACTTATGGGATTATCGAAAAATTCCGGATTATCGAGAGTTAAACGAAAAAATAACAATTTTACATATTTTTTGTACAATTGTATTTCGCAATGAATAAAATTTGTACCTATATAGGTAAATGTGTACATATAAAAAAATGTGTATATACTAAAAACACATAGTATGTATTAAATATATATATATATATATATATATATATATATTCTAGAATATATATATATATATATATATATATATATATATATATATATATATATATATATATATATAACTAGAAACATATTATACAAAATATTCATTTATTGTTTTTTGTTTCTTTGCCTTAAACATTTTGTCAAAAACGCACTCTTGCAACTTTTTTAGCTAAAACATCAGCACTTGCTGTGGCGTTTTCTACTACCCATTTCGTGCAAACATTGAGTGCGTTGAATGCGTCTCCGTTGGTTACAGTTCGCCGAGTTGAAACATTAAAGTCATCGTTAGCTTCATCGTCATCCGTGGAACAAATTTGCTTGAATATTTCCTCGTCAGAAAGGGACTGCAAATTTTCCCCGTTTGTGTCTTGAAGCCAATCTTTTATGTCATCGTTTGTCAGGGTTACATGCAGTTAGCTTTCTCAGAATTGTTGATCAGGTTTTCAGAGTTAAAAGCAGGGTGTGTTGGCCAGACCTTTTTCCAAGAATGCTGAATGGTGTCGCTTTTGACTTTATTCCAGTTTTGAGCGAAATTAAAAACGACGTCTTTAATGTTTAAATAAATAAATGGAACAATAAATGAACAATATGGAACAATAAATAACAGCCTGAATATATAAATATATTCAGCCTTTCCGGAGCTCTATAACAATTACCGAGTCATTTCAGGACTACCAAGACAAATCTCATGTGAAATTTTTACGGTATTTTATAGCTTTCATTCCACCTTGGCAGCCCTCAACAAAAACCATAAAAATAACGTTGTTTTTAAGATCATGTCTTTCTGATACCTTAAGTGAATAGCCATCTGTGGACGCGTTTCGAGATTTATCTCTCATCGGCACAGCTTTGCTTCCATGAACAACAATTTGTTATTTTGTGGTTTCTACAACCAATAAGGAAACTTTGTGTGTGCCCGTGGAATTTGCACAGGGCATGAATGTGTTTGTCCATGAGTCTGTCCTTTGACATTTTCTTCCTGGGGCACTTTCTTCAGAACAGTGTACAAAGGTCTTATGCGGAAGCTTCCTCCAGAATAAACCACTTTCATTTGCGTTGTAAACTGTTCTGGGAAGAGACCTAATTCTTGGATTTTTAATTCCAATTTCCTCTGAAAATGATCAACAGCCGAAACATCACTTGATAACGTTTCTCCTGTGACAGTTAAGAAACGAATCCCAAACCTTTTTAAATTGATCAAGCCAGCCATCGCTAGCACGAAAATCATCTTTCTTGGTTATTTTTTCGTAAAATTGTTTTGTTTTATCACGGAGGATATCTCCAGATATTGGCGAATGGGCACGCTCTTGTATAAACTAAGTAAATAAAGCATTTGCCATTTCAGGACAATCACCTATTTAACCGTATTTCTTTCCTTCAAGTCCCCTTCAGCAGTCCTGACGAATTGGAGGATTTTTCTCGCGGTTGAATTTGATGCCGTAGATTGTGGATCTTCCAACGCCAAGTGCGTGTGAGGTTTGCCGTGGTTTCTGCTTTATCAAGATTATTGATGAACTCCTGCTTTTTATACAAACTTAAAGTGACGCTCTGCTTTGCACCTGATTTTAGGGCCTTATATATCCGCGTTGAAACATCTATCCAACATTTTTAGGGGGTTTAAAACATGCTCTTTCTAATGGAATAGGTTTCAAAAAAATCGGTTTGAAAATACCCTATTATTGTCCGCATTACACAAATCACAAACTTTACACTCAATTTGTAAGCTAACATGAGTAACTAGGAAGTTCAAACTGCACATTCGAAAACACAGTTATACAGAGACACTATGTGCAAAGTATCAAGCCTATAGCTTAACTACAGCCATAGTTGTGGAAACCGAAACTTTACATTTTTTTTGAAAAGTAAAATTTTAGGCCAACTTTGAAGCACTTTACACTTTTTGGGTGCAATGCATAAAAAGTTTGATTAATTTCATTGAATAAAGCCCATAAAGTTGTAGAAGTTGGCAAAATTTCATGCATTATGAAAAACTTTAGAATGAGATATTGGGATTCAAAGTTGTTGAAATCTCGCTGGCATACTGTCGCGGTTTCTAGTATGGGGTCAAACAAAGGACTGTAGCTCCATGTATATTCCACCAGTGAACCTAAAATTTGAACAAAGTTCATTTGAGATATAGGGAGTCCTTCATAAAAAATTTCAGCCAAATCCGTGTTGGTCGCGCGGGGCACTTTTTAAAATTAGACCACTTGACATGGAATGACCTGTAATTGAGCAGCGAACAGAGTATGCGAAATGAGTAGATAGAGAAATAGTGGTGGGAGGGAAGAGCGGTAGCTCTCCTAACGTAATTTGGACATGCCCTAATTTGGGCATGTTTACTTAAGCCGGCTCCACACATTGGCCATGTGATGTAGCATACGTCACATGGCCAATGTGTGGATGAAGAAGTTGGCGCTTGTGAATGGGCTGGTGGAGGTTGGCACATGCATTGGCGTCTGGCCATAGGGTTGTAGGTTTTCTGTCCCGCTTCAAAGGAATTGGCGCATGCTCCCACATGACAAGTTCTCCCTCCACACATTGGCCATCTATTTATTATCACCTTGCTATATAAAAAGCTAGTTCAATGTTACCACTACCAGACATGTTACGATTTACAACTTGTGAACTGAGAAGTTGGCATTTGTGAGCCACTATGTAGACGCCCACTTGTGGTGTGTGAAAGAACAACAAATGTTGGAACACACATTGGCCTAGCCGTGTGAGCCAATGTGTGGAGTAGAGATAAGCATGGGACGACTTTCTCGTTCCAGATCCCATACCGTGGGACGGATCCCCCTGTCACTGTCTCATCCCATCACATTTTCGTCCCATCAGATCACGGTCCGCACGACCGTCCCATTCATCCCATTTTTCCCATACAGCAGACTTTCTTTTCGATTCAGACTTTCTTAACGATAATTCGTTTGAATTTAATTTTTCCGTAATTTCTTTATCTGACCTTTTCATAGCTGAATTTTTTTTGTGCGCATGTGTATATCCGTCATGTTATACGTCAAAAAGTGCCCGAACTTTTTGACGTATAACTGAATATGTGCCTGAAAGTTATCCAAACTTGCCCATTCGAGAAAGTTATCACTTCTATGCCTAAGTGTTAGTTCACGTTGGAACTCGCGGGCGCGGTAGACGTGGCGAGTTCGTGTTCACATTGGCCGCCAAGCGTTTGCGCGGGTGTGACCTGTTGTCAGGTTAGGTTAGTATACTAACCTAAGTTTAAGTTTTGGTTAGCATACTCAGCTGAACAGCACTAATATACTCTTCTGTATTGAAAGACATGATGAAAACATGCTATCGTTACTAGATTTCATGCATTTTTCAGATTCGTCTGTTTTTAGAACAATTTTAGCGTTAAAGTCTCCACATATTATGCTGAAGTGGGTTCGTTTTTCGTTTAGGGCTGCTGTTATATCTTCATAGAATATGTCCATTTCTTGAATTGAAAAATTCGCTATGTTTTAACCAAGTTACTTGAACAAAAAAACAAACCCATGGCGCTACGGCCCAGGACAGGCCTTGGCCTCCTCTCACAGGCTACACTTGTGTTTGGTGTCTTGATCTTAGACACAAGTGTAGGGGGGCCTTACAGTTTTTGGCCAGCCACTAAATGGGTGGGGGGGGGGGGTTCTAGGCAGATTTTTTTTACTGCGATGACTTTGCCAGAGCCATCTACAGGAGGACGGTGGACTATTAGGCCACCACCGTCTCTAGTTACTTGACCTTTAAAATGACCTTTAACCGCCGAAACCCGAGTCGTGCGAAGTGTAGAAATTTATATAACTGTGAATAAAAAAGTTATGTAATATTTTTACATATTAAGTATGGTTAAAACTTAGTGAATTTTTCAATTCAGCGTAAAATTAATGAATTATTGAGAATTTGTTGATCAAGTCAAACAAGTTCTTAAAAACCTGTGACTTGATTAACAAGATTAATAAATCACTTTTTCTGTTTAGTGCTCATCCACGACACTCGCGTGTCCTTCTATCGCTAACAGATGGCGCTAATAGCACGTAGAGAATAATCTCGTTGGTTCGAGAAAGTTCTGGTGTCTTCCACTCACTTCTAGATGGCAGTAATTGGAATATATAAGAAGGCTAGTGGCGCAACCACAAGTCAGTTCCTATAACACTGTTGTGAAATAAAATAGTGCGTACCTCCTTAAAACGTGTTTGTGCGTGTTTAAGTATAAGACATCTTTGTAAAAGTATTTTGATTTGAATTGTTGCTTTTGCGTGTGATTTAGTAGTATGGAAAAAAAGCGAAAAATTGATAGTGAATGCAGAAAATTCAAAGATCAGTGGAACATTCAGTATTTCGTAATTGAGTCCAGTAACAAGGCGCTATTTTTGATTTGCAATGAAAGCATAGCCATTCTCAAGGTATATAACATTAAACGTCATTATGAAACAAAACATTTTCAAAATTACTCACAATATACAGGAAGTTTGCGGACAGAAAAATTCGAAGCCATGAAGCGCGGATTGAAATCGCAGCAATCTTCATTTACAAAACTCAAAACTGAACAAGAGGCTGCAACTCGTGCCAGCTTTCGTATGGCTCTTGAAATTGCAAAACGTGGAAAACCATTCACCGATGGAGAAATGATCAAAGAATGCATAATTGCAGTAGCAGAAGAAATGTGCCCTGAAAAGGTAAATTTATTAAAAACTGTCAGTATGTCAGCAAACACTGTGGCTCGAAGGGTAGAAAACATCGCTGAAAATATATCCTCTCAACTGTTCAACAAAAATGGACATGTTGAGTGGTTTTCTTTGGCTTTGGATGAGTCAACGGATGTGTCAGATACTGCTCAGGTGTTGATTTATATTCGAGGAGTAGATAAAAGCTATGAAGTGCATGAAGAACTTCTTGATATGTATAGTATTCATGGCACAACTACTGGTATAGATATTTTTAAAGGAGTTGAAATGGCCATTAATCAAAAGAAACTTTGATGGAAAAACTTGAAATGTATTACAACTGATAGAGGCAAAAACATGAGTGGGAAAGATAAAGGAGTGGTCGCTCTGGTGTCAAAGGCTGTAGAAAATGACGGTGGTTCAAAACCATTAGTCTTACATTGTATCATTCATCAACAGTCTTTGTGCGGAAAATGTTTGGATATGTCTGAAGTTCTGAAACCAGTCATATCAACTGTTAATTTTATCAGATCTTTTGGGCTGAATCACCTACAATTCCGACAATTTATTGAAGAGATTGGAGAAAATGACTTACCTTATCATACTGCCGTACGTTGGCTTAGTTGTGGGAAAGTCCTTCAGCGCTTTTTTGAACTTCGAGCAGTGATCGAAATTTTTTTGAATGAAAAGCATCGCCCTTTTACTGAATTACAAAACAACGCATGGCTGTGGAAGTTAGCATTCTATGTTGATTTGACAAAACATGTGAACGAACTGAATTTGAGATTGCAAGGAGAAAACCAGCATCTTCCTGATTTATGCACTAATATCAAATCATTCCGGAAGAAATTGATACTGTTTCAATCACAACTACGAAGTAAATGTTTTTCACATTTTAAAACATGTGAAATATTCAGCCACACCACTGAGACTGAGCTTCCTATCGATTTTGCAATCGAAACTTTGAGTGCTTTGAAAATAAATTTTGATACTCGTTTCTCGGACTTTGATGCCAATGCGAATCAAATTAAGATTTTTCAGAATCCTTTTGATACTGACATTGAAACCCTAGCCCCGGAACTTCAAATGGAAATGATTGATCTACAGTGCAGTGATATAATTAAGAACAAATATAAAAACTCATCTTTGTTGGAATTTTATAAGTCTTCCACTGACACAATTTGCATAAATTTGCTCGTGGACTGTTTTCTGTTTTTGGTACTACTTATTTGTGTGAGAAGACCTTCTCCAAAATGAAGTACACAAAAAATGTTTACAGATCTAAATTAACTGATGAGCATCTTAAATCTCTTTTAATAATTGGTACAAGTAAATTTAGTCCACAACTACAAACTATTGTCAGTGGAAAATCTCAATTACATAAATCTCATTAGTATTTCATATGTCATTATGCTTGTTACAAGTTATGTTTTTATTTAAAATGTTAGTTGGATTCATTTCAATAATTTGTTAGTTATTATATACTGAAGTTAAATTTTCTGCATATTATACATGTCTTTACTCATTACAATTCTGTGTTTCTTTATCCAACTTATCACAAAAACAATAAGCCTACAACAATGTTATGAGTAGTTAGCCCATGACCATATCAATGTAGATGTCATATTAATAATTATTCAATATAAAATTAGAATACTTCAGTAAACTAAATTTAATTTGCTATAAAAAATGTTCTCTAAAAGGAGTTTTTAAGTATGCTAGCTCTCCGCGGGCCGGACAAAATCTGTCCGCGGGCCGGATGTGGCCCTCGGGCCCTAGTTTGGAGACCCCTGATTTTAGACATTACTACGTTTACATTCACAAATGACTTATAAAATAAATACAGTATAATCTTTATAATCCGGCGGTTGGTTATTTGGACACGTTCAGTAATCCGGCGCTCTGGGGAAACACGTATTTTCTTTACGTTGCCCCGCGCCGGATATAAACCTAGCGCACAGAAGAAATAAATTTAAAAACAACACCATCCTGTGTTCTTGGAAAAGGTCTGGCCTCACACCTAACTCTGAGAACTTGAATGACGATTCTGACTAAGCTAACTCCACTCTATAATTATCTTGTCTGTTCTAAGTTTGTACATATTTTTTTGTATGTACACATTTACGTATTTAAATACATATTTTAATCTTTCTGAAATTCAATCGTATATAAAATATGGAAAATTGTTTTTTTTTTAATTTTAATTGATAATCCGGCGGTTGTCTGCTCCCATATGTGTCGGATTATCAAGATTATGCTGTAAATATAATTATAAGTACAACTTAAGAAAGTTTTTGGTTTCCTGCACTTTCGTACCACATTAGACAAAAAACACTATATCCCGATAAATATTAATAATTAACACTTAACCTACCGACATTTCATATATACCTAATCCTACTATGAGCGGTCAAATGACCGCTTTAAAATAAAGTATGTATCTTAATATAGAAAGAAGTTTTAGCCGATTGGATAGTAAACAAGGCATTTTTCTGATGCCACAATAAAAACCCATTCCTCGCTTTCCTATTTAGAAAGTTTTATTTACCTTATTATGCATTTTCAGCACATTTTGTATTGCACATTTTCCACATACATATTTTTTACATTTTACACAAATTTTGTTAGTCTTATTGACTTTACAATATCTTATTTGATAAGATTTCCATACAGAAGAATCTGTAGCAGTGTTTATTATTGTTTTTGATGAACGTTCTTTGCTTAGCTTTTTCTCCTTCTGATATTCGGTCTCAAGCTCTTCTGGCAATTGAAATAAAAATTCTTGTCTCGATATTTCTTCACCCGTCGTTTCCTTATATAAAATCCAAGCATTTATCCCGGCTAAATCTAATATATAGAAAAATACCTATAAAGGCCATCCTTGAGATTTCGATTTTACACTATATTTTCTGGCCATTTGATCGGTTATATCTACTCCGAATTTTGTGCTATTGTAAAATTTAATTGTCTACGGTATACTAGTGTCACTTTTTTCAATTTCAACGGATGAATGCATTGAACAAAGTATCAATACTTTTTTATTGGGTTTAGCTTTATAAATTGAAAGAATAAAATCATTCGATTTGTATAATATTGTTGAGAAGCGTGTCATACTATCCTTTGCCTGTCTCGCTAATTTTGGTAGCTCTGTTTTATTTCTACGGATAGTTCCAACAAGCGTGTTTTTTTTGCTATAAGTTTACTCGCTAATGACGCACTTGTAAAAAAAATTGTCAGCTGTTATATTTCTCCCGTATCTGGTTCTGCTAATTTCAAACTTACAAACTCCCCAAGTGAAACCGTTGATTCTCTCTCTTCATCCTTTTCCCAAATATGGAAAGTCGTTTACTATATACTTACTACTTACATCAGAAGCTAACCAGAATTTTAGGCCAAATTTGTCTGGTTTGTTGTTCATGTATTGAGTAAATCTGCAACGTGCTTTTGTAGGAAACAACTGTTTATCTATAGTAAGATATGTTCCTTGGTTCATAACAACCTTGACTTCTTTCGATAAATTTGTACCAAACATCAGAGATCAAAGCAAACTTATCGTTTTGTAAGCGTTGGCTTCGATGATTTTTGATAACAAACCGAATAAATCTCATGATTTCTGCGAAGTCATTTCGGCTCATAGTTGTAGAAAAAATGACAGTCCCCATTTCGTATTCCATTAATAGGCTACATCCATATTTTTAGCCTCATATGCGCCGTTCATATGCGTCCAATAAATGCATACAATTTTGCATTAGATACATTCCATTTTGTTTTCAACACTCGAAATGCCTATAATTCCGTATATTTTCTTACACGTTCAATCATGGCATGATCAAAAATCAAGGAAAATGCTGACTCAACTCTGCCCTTTATAATATTTCGTTTAGCGTACCCTTTGAGTCCTATTTCCTTAAAAATATTATAAACTGGTGCTCTTCCACGATTATATATATATGGGTTCTGGACTCCTAGGTGGAGCATAGAGCCTCCATAAGCACCCTCCAGTGGACCCTATTCTGGGCCATTGCTTTGGCTTCACTCCAAGAGGTTTTCTGGGCTTTTAGTTCATCTAACACTGTTCTCCTCCATGTTTGAGCCGGTCTTCCTCGTCGTCTCGTTCCTTGGGGATTCCAGTCCAGTGCTGCCCTTGCAATGTCGTCTGGTTTTCTTTTTAGAATGTGGCCGATCCATCCCCATTTTCTTTTCTTAATGTCGTGCTCTATTGTTTCTTCTCCGCATCGTTTAAGAAGTTGCTCATTAGTAATTTTCTGTGGCCAGAAGATTCTGAGGATGATTCGAAGACATTTGTTGGCGAAAACCTGAAGTTTATGTTTTGTGGCATTAGTGTTTTTCCAGGTCTCACATCCATATAAGAGGATTGCTTTGACGTTTGTTCTATATAAACGCAGCTTGCTCTTTGTTTTTATGATGTTGGAGCTCCATATTGTATTTAGTTGCCTGAATGCCATCTGTGCTTTTTGAATTCTGTTTAGAATGTCTAGGTCTGTTCCGCCCGTCTCGTTGAGAATGCTTCCTAGATACTGAAACTTTTCTACATTCTCAATTGGTTGGTCGTTTATTTGAAACGGTGCGTCGTTATTTGTGTGCATTCGCATCGCTTTTGTTTTTGAGACATTTATTTTCAACCCTATCTTCTGTACCATGTCTGATAGTAGGGTGAGTTGCCTTTGCATACTTTCATAGTGTCGTCTGCGTATTCGAGATCTTTGAGATTAGAGTAAAGAGACCATCGAATACCATCGTTTGGTCTGCAAGACTTTTCCAGGATATAGTCAAGAGCAATGTTAAAAAGCAAGGGAGAGAGCACACATTCTTGCTTCACTCCTGATCTCACCGGAAAAAGGTTGCTATGTGCTCCGCTATGCAGGATACTACATGATACGTCATGGTACAGTTCTCTAATCGTGTCGATGATTTTTGTTGGCACGCCTCTTGTCCGTAGTATCTTCCATATAGCAGAGTGGGATAGGCTGTCAAAAGCACGTTCAAAGTCGATGAAAACAAGATATAGTGGCGATCGCCATTCAACGGATTGTTCTATAATTATTCTTGCTGAATTTATGTGGTCTATTCATGAGCGGTTTGGGCGGAAGCCTGCTTGGTTTGGACGCAGTATGGGTTCGAATGCTTCTGCCAGCCTATGTTGGATTACACTTGCAATAATTTTGTTTATGGTGTTTAACAGCGTTATTCCTCTCCAATTTTTGCATTGCGTTAGGTCTCCTTTCTTTGGCAGTTTGATAATTAGACCATGTTTCATTTCTGCTGGAATTTCTTGGTGTGTGAAGATACCTTTTATTATTTTTGCAAGTAGAGGTGCAATCCATTTAGGGTCTACCTTGATTAGTTCGGCAGGTATGTTGTCTACCCCTGCTGCTTTGTTGTTTTTCAGCTGCTTGATGGTATTTAGTATTTCTGTTTTTGAAGGCGCGTCTATTTTTATATTCAGCTGTTCATTTGCATTGACTTCTGGAGCTATCTCAAGTTCATCTTCCGTGGGTGAGCTGAGCATATCAGCAAAGTATTCCTTCCACCTATCGAGCTGAGTTTCTGGGGTGGTCAGTGGGCGGTTGTCTTTGCTTCTAACTATATTTGTGGTCTTTGTGTGCTTTTTGGAGAGCTTGTTTGTCAGTGTGTAAAGAGTCCTCGAGTTGTTATTTTTGGCTGCTTCTTCTGCTTGCTCACATATCAGGTCAATCCATATTCGCTTGTCTTTTTTGGCAGATGCTTTAATTTGTTTGCATAGTTGTGTATATCTCCAGATTGCATCATTTTTTGTCATCGAAGTTTTGCACTGGAGTACCAGTTTCTTCGCATCCTTTCTGTCTTGTATAAGTTGCCATGTTTGGTCTGAGATCCAGTCTTTTCGATTTCTTTCCTTCGTGCCAAGGGTTGTTTTGGCCGATTCGAGTAGTGTCTTGGCTAAGCCATCCTAAGATGTTATGGGATTTTGGTCTGCATTTTCATGCAGGTTTGTTAGGAAAACTTTTTTGCAGTTTGGTTGGCGCAGTTTGTGTAGGTTGAACTTTACTCTCTTTGATTGTTCAGGTTTCTTTGGTACGGCCAGTTTGATTCTGAACGTGCCGAGCAGAAGGTGGTGGTCGCTGGCAATGTCTGCACCCCTTTTGTTTCTGACATCAAGTAGGGATCTCCGCCATGTTTTCGATATGGCAATATGGTCAATTTGGTTTTGGGTTTTCTTGTCGGGGGATATCCATGTGACTTTGTGGATTTGCTTGTGTGGGAACACTGTTCCACCTTTAACTAGTTCTGATGTTGAACAGAGTTTCGTGAATAGTTCACCGTTTTCGTTTCTTTCCCCACATCCTTCTTTACCCATGATGTCTTCTAGGTTACTGTTATTTGTCCTTAGCGTTGAGATCACCCATGAGTATGGTGATATCACCTCTGTTTATCTTCCTTAACGTACTTTCAAGGATATCGTAGAAATTTTCTTTTTCCTTAGCACTCGCACTGTTTGTGGGTGCATAGCATTGTACGAAGGTGATATTTCTGTATTTAGTGTGGAACCTTGCTGTAATTATTCTGTCATCAATGGGGTTCCATGAAATTAGGCTCTTTCTGGCTTTTTTAGTAATTATGAAACCAACGCCTCTTTCATGAGACCCAGTTTCTTTGCCACTGTACAGGAAAAGCTCCCCAGATTGTAAGTTGAGCTCCCCCTTGCCAAGCCAGCGAACTTCTGATAAGCCTAAAATTGAGATGTTGTAGTTATTTAATTCTCTCACCGCTTGATGCAGTTTTGATGCTTCGTATAGAGTTTTTACGTTCCAGCATCCAAAACGTAACTTTTCCTTAAGTGTAGCCAGTGTTGTCTTGCACGATTAGACCCTTTATTTATTTTTTAACAGTTCCGTCCATTGCAGTTTCAATCTCTTCTTCATTTTCACTTTCGGAACTAACTATAAATCTCTTTCTTTTTTGTCCTCTTCGTATATTTTAAATATGCTCTTCATCTGTATCGCTATAGAATAAGTCACAATTATTTTCTGCTGTATCATTATCGATATCGGAAACTTCTTGATCATCCTACGAACAAACCTCGTCGATATTACTTATTTTCTCTAATAAATTGATATTGCTCGCGGGTCTTGACATTTTTGGGGAAGAATATACAAATGATAAAGTAAAACCTAAAATATAAAAATTTAAATGAAACGGGGTGGGGCTAAAACATTGAGGCCAAAAATAAAAAAAAACAAATGTAAATCATACCATAAAATATTGTTAGCTCTGTTAACTTTGTCGAAACTATCACTTATACCACGTAATAATTTTTATTGATGCTCTGTGCAAACTTGATGCTCTCTGTTCGGATCGCCAGACCGTACCAGTCAGTCCGTACAGTCTTACCAGACCGTCTTTAGATATTTGTCTCTGGACCGTACTGTGGTACAAAGAACGCTCATTTGTTCTTATCGCGCTTTTGTCGGCACTGTTACATTGTAGACTTGTAAAACAATTTCAGGAGTGCGCTTTCCGAAGAATATAGTCGAAAATAACATGAATTTTTCAAACGGTCAAATGACCGTTGGTGGTAGACTAGACATGCTATAAATTTTTTTCGAAAAGTCAACAATAAAGAAAGTTGTAAATATTGAAAAATGGGTTGTATGTATATTTTAGAAAAAGTCAATAAGTTACATATTGATACAGTAACGTTGTACACGAAAATTTTAAACGAAATTTCAAAACCGTCATTTGACCGCGCTTGGTAAGTTTAGTGTTAATTAACATACGTAGATGCATTTCTGCCTGATGAAGCCAAAAGGCAAACTCGTCTATGGATGTCCATTAATTATTAATATTTATCAGGATATAGTGTCTTTTGTAAACCACGTGGTTTCACGAGGCACGAAAGTGCAAGAAAAAGTCGTTTGTGAATTTAAACGTAGTAATATCTTAATCCATTACTTTTAATATTCAACAAATGAGGGGCATGGGGGAAAAACCACAGAAGTCCTTTTTTTGTCACTATTAAAATGATGCTGCCATATGTTAGTATTAGAAGTGTACTTTACGTTTTCTGTATAAGATTGGTCCAAAAGAACGTTAGTCCCTATAACACTGACATAAAATAGATATCCAGGGGAAAACAATGTCCTAACTTTAAATATAGTTTTTCTCAAAACGAATCTAGGTGGACTGGCGTGGTTTTTCCCCTGTACCCTGAATTGTTAATCTAACAAAAATAGTATTAGTATTGAGAGTACAGTAGAGTATTTACTAATTATTTAATTTTTGTTTTC
The DNA here is from genome assembly GCA_944588485.1 of Phosphuga atrata. Taxonomy (NCBI): domain Eukaryota; kingdom Metazoa; phylum Arthropoda; class Insecta; order Coleoptera; family Silphidae; genus Phosphuga; species Phosphuga atrata. The sequence continues at coordinate 2,584,848 of OX155905.1, forward strand.
AGGGCACAGCTAGAGAAACAAAAGGGAAAGGCTGCCAACTAATTTATGCGTTTAATTTAATCTCAATTACAAATTTGTTTTTTTTTTTACTAAAACTTTATTGTACTTCATCTATAAGAAATAAAAAATGACTTGAAAAAACTACATGCAATCTGTATCAAATCTCTCAGACTCAGTCCTAGCTCCAACTGCACATGATAAAAGTGCTTGTATACTCCTTTCTTCTCCACTACCATAAACGTAACCATTGGCCTAAAAAATATTCTATATAACATATTATATTTTAACATATATTCTATATGTTAAAATTATAGATATAGTTTTACCTTATCAACAGCATTTTTAAGAGTAAGTAAACTTTTATCAGAATTTACATCTAGAGGTACAAAACAAACTAAACTATAATCTTCCACCAGACTGACTAATGCAGCATTCAACTTCTTATATTTTTTTGTGAAAGCTCCTTCGTCCAATAATTCCAACAGATATTCCAGATCTAGTACATCCGTGTAGAAATCCACTCCAAAATTTAATTTCGATGAATTTTTCTTCAGCAAATCAGCCTAAAAAAGAATATAATACTAATTACAATTCATTAAAATAAAATTGACAATAATAAAAAAAGAATATCTGTCTGAAAGAAATCGAAAAGTAATGAGGATTTTAGCACTGAATTTCATCTTCATCTTCCGCATTCAGTTTCGAACATTTTGATAGATTTGCACAAATACCACAAGACCTGTCGTTTCATTTACGAAACGATTGGACCCCGAAACATTCTTACGCTGGTACCAGCAGTCTGGTCGATATTTTTTCCTGTCAGTATCCTAAAAACCTGATAACAATAAGCAGCTAAAGAAACGGGAACCAAATTTTGATAAATCGTTCAAAATAGGACCATTTCTGAATAGATTATTCGAGACTTGCATACTCTACTATGATCCTTATAAACATCAATCAGAATTATGCCTTTTTATGGCACATCTAAAACTGGACGTTGATGAACAAAGCGTGAACCATACCATACAAAGTGCAGATGTACAATTTGTAAAGATGGATTTTGCTTTAGTAATAAAAAAAAGCTGTGTATGAAAAATAAAATTTATTCTGTGGACAGATTGAACAGATTTTTGCAGTATGCCCATGATATGGATCCCACTGGTTACTTAATGAAACCACCTGTAATTCTTCTGCTAAATTAAAAAATCAATGGCCGCTTATATCATTTGTTTCTAAAAGGCAATCTATGTCATAAGTGAAGACTTGCAGCAGGTGATGGATTCTCAATCCACGGAATATGTAAAAGCGAATTTATTCGGCAATCATTTCATGATACACAATATAATTAGCCAAAAAACAAAAAGAATGTCATGAAATTGATTCATGGCTTAGATTAATCTGATATAGTTGCATCAACCATCAATGGTGCTGCCATTATGGTAAAGTTTGGAGGATTATCTGGATACATTGACCGACTATGCTACAACCATAGCATACATTTAGCTGTGGTACTACCATAGTGTAGTTCACAACATACCCGCCTTTCAATGTGGGAGACCCGGGTTCGAATCCTGGTCGGGGAGGCGACCGTCCGGGCTGCCCACCCTGAATGAATGCAAAATATGCAATACCGGGGTGCCACATACTAAAAAGCCAAAGTGGATTAGGGGGTTAAGTGGTAGATGTACTGTATAAAAAGAATGATATTGTTGAAAGTGAATATGTTTGTAGGTCAAATAATGCTGAATCTGATACTGATGAATTGAATGAGCAAGAAAATAATGGTGCTGTTTAACGTTAAATGGTGCGGAATATTGTATTTTTTTTTAATAAATCATCAAAGCGAAATTCAATATTGCAAGATTCCATATGAAGGAAAAGCATGGCACATAATTATATTTGCTTCTAGATTGCAAGACGAGATGGTTATGCATTGTCACCATGAACGAAAGATTTTAAAAATTATTGAATCAGTCCAAAATGCATGTCTAAATTCCGTAACGTTATTGCTATGCATACAAGGGGGTGTAACGTTAGTTCGCCTCCACGAGGTGCACCCTGGATAGCATCTTATTTCATAAAACGTGAACTAAATGAACTAACAACAGCCGGCAACCAGACAATCCTATGGATCTCCTGGTTAAAACCATGACAATGTCTGCGAACAACTGTGGAGCTGTAGGACAAGTGAACGCCACCGACTATGCAATCGAATATATCCTGTCATCATTTATTTGTATTACTATCAATATTGTGATGAGCCATACGCTAAATAAATAAATGAATAATAAATATGCATACAATGAAGATATAATATACATACAAAGAACGATGGACTGGTTGTAGATTGGCCTGGCCTTTGCAGATGACTTTTGAAACTGTTTGGATACCCAAAACCAAAATAATATTTCTTTCTCTCTGTCCTAATCTTGTATATCCCAGTCCTGTCTGTCCTAATCTTGTCTGTCGTAGTCTTGTATGTCCTAATCTTGTCTGTACTAGTCTTGTATATCCCAGTCATGTCTGGCCTAGTCTTGTCTGTTCTAGTCTCTTGTATGTCCTAGTCTTGTCCATCTAGTCTTGTGTGTCTAGTTTGTTTGTCTAAACTTGTCTATCTTGTCTTATCTGAAACAAATTCAAGTTCAAACTTTGTATTGTGACAACTTCATGTTGCAAATACTTCATGTTGAACCGACTAGATCGAAACAATCTATCTAGTTTCAACTACGAGAAGAGTTTTTTTCACCTCGAGTGCTCATTTCATCTTCAAATTCACGTTGAAACAACTACTTGTCGCGACAACTTCATGTTGAAACAACTTCATGTTGCGACAACTTCATGTTGCGACAACTTCATGTTGAAACAACTTCATGTTGCGACAACTTCGTGTTGAAACAACTTCATGTTGCGACAACTTCAAGATGCAACAACTTCATATTGAACTTGAATTAGACTACTAACTTATAATAATTAAGTGGACCATGGAAAGCACAATAGGAAAGCACAGCTATACTCAAACTGCGGCCCACGGGCCGAATGCGGCGACAAGCTACCGTAAGTTGCCCACCCGTAGTTTCAAATTCTATTAAAGGATTTACTAAGCCAATTACCTATTTAAAAATCCGCGGGAATAATAGGTGCAGGGCACTGTTTGTACACTGTGACATGTGACTCGACGGGCGGCGAGAGAAGACGTTTGTTTCAAAGACGTTTCAAAGTTAGTCGCAAAGTTAGTAGATGTATTAGATTGTGCATTCCATGGTCTACTTAATTACTATAAGTAGTCTAATTCAAGTTCAAAATGAAGTTGTTGCAACTTGAAGTTGTCGAAATACGAAGCAGCAACATGCAATGGTTTCAACATGAAGTTGTCGCGACAGGATGTGGTTTCAACATGAAGTTGTCGCAACATGAAGTTGTTTCAACGTGAATTTGAAATGTGGATTCGAGGTGAGAAAATCTCTTCTCGTAGTTGAAACTATATATTATAGTCTTTGCTTCGAATAGAGATTTTGATTATTAGTAAATTTGGCAATTTTTTCAAATTATTTTGACGTTTTCGTCCAATTTTGATACAAAACAAAAGAATTTTGCAAGGTTTGTCCATTCATATCAACAAAAAAAAAACAAATTTTGTTTCGTACAAAGATTTTGGATTTTTGAAAATTTGGTAATATTTGCCAATCATTTTGACATATTCGTCCAATCTTGACAAAAAACAAATTTTGACAAAAAAACAGGATTTTGCAAAATTTGTGCACACATCAACCAAAAAAAAAAAAAAAAAAAATGTGCCTCGAATAGAGATTTTTGTTTTTGAAAATTTAGCAATTTTTGAAATTTATTTTGACGTTTTCGTCCAATTTTGACACAGAACAAAAGAATTATCGATAGAATAACAATCGATAGAAGAACAAAAGATTTATCGATTCAAATAAACAAAAGAAAACAAATTTTGTTTCATATAAAGATTTTGGATTTTTGGAAATTTGGTTATATATGCCAATTATTTTGACATTTTCGACCAATTTTGACATAAAACAAATGAATTTTGCAAAATTTGTCCAGTCAAATCAACAAAAAAAAAAAATTGCATTGAATAGAGATTTTTGTTTTTGAAAATTTAGCAATTTTTTAAATTTATTTTGACGTTTTCGTCCTGAAGTGAATTTTCATCATTAGTATAACTAATCTTTCAATAAAAACTTTCTTAAAAACAACTACTTCACTGGCAAACACCACGACTGACATTGAATTACATTAAGAAAGTTTTTGTTTTTTTTTTCAAAGAAAGTGTCCAAAGTGGACTGTTTAAGTTTTTCGCTGATTTTAAATTTTTAATATAAAAAAATTATTTTCATTACACATTTTTCTAAATATTACTGCAATAATTAAAATCAATTAGAGATTATTAAAATCAATTATAAAAATCAACTAGATAGATTGTTTCGATCTAGTCGGTTCAACATGAAGTTTTTGCAACATGAAGTTGTCACAATACAAAGTTTCAACTTGAATTTGTTTCAGACAAGATAGGCAAGTTTAGACGGACAAGACTAGACAAACAGAGAAACCAAACTTATGCATTATATTTAATCCATTAAAAAATAATTAAACTACCTTATAACCTACAATGGAAATAGACAAAAACAAACCACAAACTACCAAAACTTTGGCGTTATACACAATAACACAATCCAAACAACGTCACTGAAACATACTAACTGATTACTGGCGCAATTCGCAATGAAATAGTAATTGATGCGATTCGAACTACCGCAGACTTGCGCATTCGTACAATTGTTGAAGTTTATTAGCATGGCATGTAGAATAGCAAACACAGAACACACAGTGGTGGATTTACAAATTTGCCCTATAGGCGGCAAATTTGTAAATCCAATAAATTAATTTATATTGCCGCCTAATTTATTTAAAAAAATTATGAAATGCGAGCAAGAAAAGCGCAACTGTTGAGCACGCGGAGTGCTCTCAAGTTTTTTCATTAAATGCTGCACGCCGCCGCTATGTTTCGAGCATAGAGATAAGAAATTTTGCGAATTTGATTGATTTAATGTGGATACTCAGTTTATAGTGGCGGGCAGCTCTCGCCGCCGCAACAAGATTCTGTTTTTAAAAATTTGTTTTTTTTTTAATTTTCCGCTTACAAAAATTTGCCGCCGTAGGCTACAGCCTAGTTAGCTTATTTAGATATCCGCCACTGAGAACAAACACATGATGTTTATTTGATTCAAAAGGGAAGAGGAAACAAGACACAAAAAGCAAGATAAATTATCTATTAATTAACGTATTTTTTTAATAAATAAAATATTTGTCCACTCAAATCAACCAAAAAAACAAAATTTGCTTCGAATAGAGATTTTGAAAATTTGGCAATTTTTTAAATTTATTTTGACGGTTTCGTCCAATTTTGACATAAAACAAAAGTATTTCGCAAAGTGTGTCCACTCAAAACAATTAAAATTCAAAAAAATTGCTTCGAATATATATTTTTGTTTTTGAAAATCGGGCAATTTTTGCAATTTATTTATTTATTTATATAAGACAGGCAATCGCCCAATTACATTCCACTTAATCTTATATATTAAAAAAAAGAAAATAGGTTCGCGGTTAACAGTTGTCGGACAGTATCAATATTCTGACACGACTTATAAAACTAAAGCTGGGTAACGAGAAATCAAATTGGTTTTCATTTGCGACCCTACACATTCTCCACAATGATGCATAATAGTATGTGTTTGTACGTGCACGTGGCACCTCGTATATGCGAAGAGTGTTTGACCTTAGGCCGCGAACAGGGGTTCCGATTAACCGATAAAAACCGTATTAAATTAAATAATTCGGGTAACCGATTAAATTAAATAAAAATATAATGTCGAAATACCGTCGGTACGAACGCAGTGAGGTTAAGTGCATTAGGTCCGCAATTTGGCTATAATCGTGAGATACACGAGGGGACGGCAGGCTTAGTTTCCACGCTACAATGTTTAAAAAACGATGTTGGATTCTTTCTATCTTAACTATATGACAGTTGTAATGCGGGGACCAGACCGGTGAGGCGTATAGAAGTATAGGCCTCACTAGTGACGTATACAATGTTTTCAGAGTATATATATTTTCAAATTCTACGGTCATTCGGTTTATGAAACCCAGCGTCTGGTTTGCTTTACTAACTATATAATCAATGTGTTTTTAGAATTTCAATTTATGATCGAGCACTACTCCCAGATCTTTGAATTATGTGACTTGCGCTAGTGGTTCGCCCTCAATTATGTAATTATTATCCATTCTTGACCTAGTCCGGTAAAAACTCATTGATTTACATTTTGCGATGTTTAGCCGGAGACGTTTTCGAGTACACCAGGATTGTAATGCATCTAGATAAGATTGGAGATCTCGACAATCTTGGGGTGTCTTGATTGGGTGAAAAAGCTTTAAGTCATCGGCAAATAGAAGAAAGTTACAATTTGGCAAGTGAATCTTCAAATCATTGACAAATACGAGGAACAGAGCTGGGCCCAAATGGGAGTCCTGGGGGACATCCGATGACACGTTCACTTCCCTCGACACGCAGGACTTATATTTCACCCTCTGTGTTCTACCTGTCAGGTAACTTCTCATCCACTCCAGTAGGGTCCCTTTTAATCCTAAGCGACTGAGGTCATCAATATGAAGGGTATGGTTTACCGAGTCGAAAGCCTTGGAAAAATCTGTGAAAATGGTATCCACTTGGGTACTATTTTCAAGATTCTCCAAGATATGTTGCTGAAAAGTTAGAAGATTTGTTGTTGTGGAACGATTTTTCAAGAAACCGTGCTGTTCAGTAATTATATGTGGGTTCAAAATGGTGGTGAGTTTTTCAGTAATTATGGCTTCCATGAGTTTCGGTATAGTGCTTATTTTCGAGATAGGTCTATAGTTTTCGATATTTGATCTATTGCCGTTTTTGAAGATTGGGGTGATATAGCTAGTTTTGAATTTTGGCGGGAAGTAGCCCTCCCGGAGTGAACGAGAGAACAGGTAGTGTAGAACGGGTGTCAATGTTGCGTTACATTGCTTGATAAGCGATGATGGTATGCCATCCGGTCCGGGGGCATTACAGTCCCTCATACTGCCAATGGCTTTGAAGACATCAGGTTGTGTCAGGACAATGTTGTTAATATCAAGAGGCAAGTCTGTCAAGTCACCAAGCGGGGCAGAATTTACTACTTCGGTTGAGTATACTGATTCGAAAAAGCTTGCAAATAAATCCACAATGTCTTGGGGATTTTGTGCGGTATTTTGCGCGTAAAACATAGAGCTAGGTAGACCAGACGTGCCCTTTTTGGCATTCGCGAATTTCCAAAAGGGTTTGATATCGTGGTTAATAGACTCTTGAACAGTGCGCAGGTAACTAACATAGTCTTCAATCGTAACTAATTTACAATTTCTTCGTAGATCTGAGAAGAGTTTGTAATTATTTTAACGTTTTCGTCCAATTTTGACACAGAACAAAAGAATTTTGCAAGGTTTGCAAGGTCCATTGAAATGGAAAAAAAAAATTTGTTTCGTAAAAAGATTTTACTAAACGGTACATTCGCGGATGATATAATTCTAATAAGCACTAATATCGAAGAATTAAAAACAATGGTAGAAGAACTAAACAACCTGTCCAAGCAAATAGGTTTAAAATTGAATCTAAACAAAACAAAAATTATAACTAGTAGCCCTCAGGAAATGTCGATTGATAACATCATAATAGAAAAAGTAGAGCAATATATCTGGGACATACAATCAAAATTGGCAAAGAAAATCAAACTGACGAAATCAAACGCAGAATCCAACTGACATGGGCCGCCTTTGGAAAGCTCAGCCATATACTAAAAAACCAAGACGTCTCAATTTACCTAAAACGTAAGGTTTACAACAGCTGCATCCTCCCCGTTGCCACCTATGGCCTGGAAACAATGGCTATCACTAAAAAATCAGCAAAACTTAGAGTGACTCAAAAGCAATGGAACGTGCGATGCTGGGAATCACTCTAAGAGACAAAATGCTCAACACAGATATCAGGACAAAAACAAAAATTATAGATGTCATGGAGAGAACAGCGGATCTCAAATGTCAATGGACAGGACACGTGACCAGAAAGAATATAGAAGAATGGAGCCACAAGATTACCTTCTGGAGACCCCGGGAAACAAAAAGAGGCACGGGAAGACCCCAAACAAGATGGATAGATGACATAAAGACGATAGCAGGAAAACAGTGGATGAGAACAGCAAATGACAAAGAAGCATGGAAAAAATTGAAAGAGGCCTATATCCAACAATGGAAGTATGAAGGCTAATAATAAAAAGAAGAAAAGATTTTGGTTTTTGAAAATATGGCAATAATTGCCAATTATTTTGACAATTTCGTTCAATTATGACATAAAACAAATAAATTTTGCAGTTTGTCCACTCAAATCAACAAAAAAAAACAAAATTTATCTCAAATAGAGATTTTGGTTTTTGAAAATTTGGCAATTTTTCAAATTTATTTTGACGTTTTCGTCCAATTTTGACACAAAACAAAAGAATTTTGCAAGGTTTGTCCATTCAAATCAACAAAAAAAAAAACATTTTGTTTTGTAAAAAGATTTTGGTTTTTTGAAAATTTGGTTGTATTTGCCAATTATTTTGACATTTCCGTCCAATTTTGACATAAAACAAATGAATTTTGTAAAGTTTGTCCACTCAAATCAATTTGTCACGCCAACCAACGCATCCACATACGCACACCACAGCAGCAGAGGGAAGCCACACCCTCACAGAATAATATAAAAACAGCCCCATCGCCACCGGAAGGGATAAAAACAAAGGAAACAAACAACAAGACGGCGGAATAGCTGAGCGGAAGGCTCAAGACCGCCGAGAAGCAAAGGACACATGATGACCGGAAGGGAGTTGAGTGGGAGAGTTGAGTGGAGTTTCTTTTCACAGGAAAGCCCAAGCCCAACATCCCCGAACCCAGCGGAGCACCCAGGAACAACAAGAACAAAACCAAAAGACACAGCAACCACCACGAGGACGAACAAGGAACCACCACGAGGACGAGCCAGGAACCACTACGAGGACGAAGGACGAACCATGAACCACCACGAGGACGGAGGACGAACCAGGAACCACCACGAGGACGAAGGATGAACCAGGAACCACCACGAGTGCGAACCAGGAACCAACACCAGGACGAACCAGGACCGGTCATGAAAGAAGGAACAAGCAGACAAGAAACAAAACAAAGAAAAAAAAAGAACGAAACAAAAACAACAAGAACAGCTGAGCCAAAGTTCAAAAACCGCAAGACAGAAAAGGACCGGAAAGGAGAGCACTGCTATCTCTCTACCTTGAAGCTTCTGCACCCTTGAGCGGACAGAACGTTGGCAAGCGAAAGATCAGTGACCACCAAAGTTCCCTCTAATTGTAAGCTGCGCGGGTGCGCGGCCGCGCACTTATTTTTCGAAAGTTGCGCAGCCGTTCTTGTATTCCGCGCACAATGGGCTCATCTTGGCAAAAAAAGTTAGAGGGTCAAAATTTATTTTTGAAATCGGACATTTATAAATGGTCAAATAAAAATTCGTCAAAAAGTCAAACGAAATCTCTTTTTTTACATCAACTACGTCATCTAGCATTTGCTTGGTTTGCTTTATGTTGATACATTGTGTGCGAGGAACGATTTAAGTGCCAATTATTTTGACATTTTCGTGCAATTTTGACATAAAACAAATGAATTTTGCAATGAAATTTTTTGAAAAGTTTGTCCACTCAAATCAACAAAAAAACAAAATTTGTCTCAAATAGAGATTTTGGTTTTTGAAAATTTGGCAATTTTTAAAATTTATTTTGACGTTTTCGTCCAATTTTGACACAAAACAAAAGAATTTTGCAAGGTTTGTCCATTCAAATCAACAAAAAAAACAAATTTTGTTTCATAATAAGATTTTTTTTTTTTGAAAATTTGATTATGTCAAATTGTGTCAAATATTGTCATTTGCCAATTATTTTGACTTTTTCGTCCAATTTTAACATAAAACAAATGAATTTTGTAAAGTTTGTCCACTCAAATCAACAAAAAAACAAAATTTGCCTCGAATCGAGATTTTGTTTTTTGAAAATTTGGCAATTTTTGAAATTTATTTTGACGTTTTCGTCCAATTTTGACACAAAACAAAAGAATTTTGCAAGGTTTGTCCATTCAAATCACCAAAAAAACAAAATTTTGTTTCATATAAAGATTTTGGTTTTTTGAAAGTTATATTTGCCAATTAATTTGACATTTTCGTCCAATTTTGACATAAAACAAATGAATTTTGCAAAGTTTATCCACTCAAATCAACAAAAAACAAAATTTGTCTCGAATAGAAATTTTAGTTTTTGAAAATTTGGCAATTTTTGAAATTTATTTTGACGTTTTTGTCCAATTTTGACACAAAACAAAAGAATTTTTGCAAGGTTTGTCCATTCAAATCAACAAAAAACCAAATTTTGTTTCATACAAAGATTTTGGTTTTTTGAAAATTTGGTTATATTTGCCTATTATTTTGTCATTTTTGTCCAATTTTGATATAAAACAAAAGAATTTTGCAAAGTTTGTCCACTCAAATCAACAACAACAAAAAAAAAAAAAATTTATCTCGAATATAGATTTTGGTTTTTGAAAGTTTGGCAATTTTTGAAATTTATTTTGACGTTTTCGTCCAATTTTGACATAAAACAAAAGAATTTTGCAAGGTTTGTCCATTCAAATCACCAAAAAAACAAAATTTTGTTTCATATAAAGATTTTGGTTTTTTGAAAGTTATATTTGCCAATTAATTTGACATTTTCGTCCAATTTTGACATAAAACAAATGAATTTTGCAAAGTTTGTCCACTCAAATCAACAACAACAAAAAAAAATATCTCGAATAGAGATTTTGGTTTTTGAAAATTTGGCAATTTTTGAAATTTATTTTGACGTTTTTGTCCAATTTTGACACAAAACAAAAGAATTTTTGCAAGGTTTGTCCATTCAAATCAACGAAAAACCAAATTTTCTTTCATACAAAGATTTTGGTTTTTTGAAAATTTGGTTATATTTGCCAATTATTTTGTCATTTTTGTCCAATTTTGACATTAAACAAAAGAATTTTGCAAAGTTTGTCCACTCAAATCAACAAAAAAACAAAAATTTGCCTCGAATAGAGATTTTGGTTTTTGAAATATTTGTCAATTTTTTTAATTTATTTTGACGTTTTCATCCAATTTTGACACAAAAAAGAATTTTGCAAGGTTTGTCTTTCAAATCACCAAAAAAACAAATTTTTTGAAAGTTTTATATGCCAATTAATTTGACATTTTCGTCCAATTTTGACATAAAACAAATGAATTTTGCAAAGTTTGTCCACTCAAATCAACAAAAAAAAAAGAATTATCTCGAATAGCGATTTTTGTTTTAGAAAATTTGTCAATTTTTGAAATTTATTTTGACGTTTTCGTCCAATTTCGACACAAAACAAAAGAATTTTGCAAGGTTTGTCCATTCAAATCACCAAAATTTTGTTTCTTATAAAGATTTTGGTTTCTTGGAAATTTGGTTATATTTGTCAATTATTTTTACATTTTCATCCAATTTTGAAATAAAAGAAATGAATTTTGCAAAGTTTGTCCACTCAAATCAACAAAAAAACAAAATTTGCCTCGAATAGATTTTGTTTTTTGAAAATTTGGCAATTTTTGAAATTTATTTTGACGTTTTCGTCCCATTTTGACACAAAACAAAAGAATTTTACAAGGTTTGTCCATTCAAATCGACAAAAAAAAAGCAAATTTTGTTTCATATAAAGATTTTGGTTTTATGAAAATTTGGTTATATTTGCCAATTATTTTGACATGTTCGTCCAATTTTGACATAAAACAAATGAATTTTGCAAAGTTTGTCCACTGAAATCAACAAAAAACAAAATTTGCCTCGAATAGAAATTTTAGTTTTTGAAAATTTGGCAATTTTTAAAATTTATTTTGACGTTTTTGTCCAATTTTGACACAAAACAAAAGAATTTTTGCAAGGTTTGTCAATTCAAATCAACGAAAAAACCAAATTTTGTTTCATACAAAGATTTTGTTTTTTTGAAAGTTATATTTGCCAATTAATTTGACATCCAATTTTGTCATAAAACAAATGAATTTTGCTAAGTTTGTCCACTCAAATCAACAACAAAAAAAAAACAAAATTTGCCTCGAATAGAGATTTTGGTTTTTGAAATATTTGTCAATTTTTGAAATTTATTTTGACATTTTCGTCCAATTTTGACACAAAACAAAAGAATTTTGCAAGGTTTGTCCATTCAAATCACCAAAAAAACAAAATTTTGTTTCATATAAGGATTTTGGTTTTTTGAAAGTTATATTTGCCAATTAATTTGACATTTTCGTCCAATTATGACATAAAACAAATGAATTTTGCAAAGTTTGTCCACTCAAATCAACAAAAAAACAAAATTTGTCTCGAATAGAGATTTTGTTTTTTGAAAATTTGGCAATTTTTGAAATTTATTTTGACGTTTTCGTCCAATTTTGACAAAAAAACAAAAGAATTTTACAAGGTTTGTCCATTCAAATCAACAAAAAAAAAAACAAATTTTGTTTCGAATAAAGATTTTGGTTTTATGAAAATTTGGTTATATTTGCCAATTATTTTGACATTTTCGTCCAATTTTGACATAAAACAAATGAATTTTTGCAAAGTTTGTCCACTCAAATCAACAAAATTTGCGTTTTTGAAAATTTGGCAATTTTTGAAATTTATTTTGACGTTTTCGTCCAATTTTGACACAAAACAAAAGAATTTTTGCAAGGTTTGTCCATTCAAATCAACAAAAAAACAAATTTTGTTTCATACAGATTTTGGTTTTTTGAAAATTTGGTTATATTTGTCAATTATTTTGTCATTTTTGTCCAATTTTGACATAAAACAAATGAATTTTGCAAAGTTTGTCCACTCAAATCAACAAAAAAAAACAAAAATTTGCCTCGTATAGATTTTGGTTTTTTAAATATTTGTCAATTTTTTAAATTTATTTTGACGTTTTCGTCCAATTTTGACACAAAACAAAAAAATTTTGAAAGGTTTGTCCATTCAAATAAAAAAAAATTGTTTCACATAAAGATTTTGTTTTTTTTTTGAAAACTTGGTAATATTTGCCAATTAATTATTATTTTAAATTATTTTGACATTTTCCTCCAATTTTGACACAAAACAAATGAATTTTGCAAAGTTTGTCCGCTCAAATCAATAAAAAAAAAACAAAATTTGCCTTGACTAGAGATTTTGGTTTTTGAAAATTTGGAAATTTTTAAAATTTATTTTGACGTTTTTATCCAATTTTGACACAAAACAAAAGAATTTTGAAATTAACAAAAAAAACACAACTTTGGTTTCATATAAAGATTTTTGTTTTTTGAAAACTTGGTAATGTTTGCCAATTATTTTAACATTTTCGTCCAATTTTGACATAAAACAAATGAATTTTGCAGTTTGTCCACTCAAATCAACAAAAAAAAACAAATTTGCCTTGAATAGAGACTTTGGTTTTTGAAAATTTGGCAATTTTTAAAATTTATTTTGTTGTTTTCGTTCAATTTTGACACAAAACAAAAGAATTTTGCAAGGTTTGTCCATTAAAATCAACAAAAATAAAACAAATTTTGTTTCATATAAAGATTTTGTTTTTTTTTAAATTTGGTTATATTTGCCAATTATTTTGACATTTTCATCCAATTTTGACATTAGATCCAATTTTCAAGAATTTTGCAGTTTGTCCACTCAAATCAACAAAGAAAAAAAATTTCCTTCAAATAGATTTTGGTTTTTGAAAATTTGGCAATATTTGCAAATTATTGCAAATAATACAAAGTTATAAAAGTATTCCGCACGGGCTATAATAAAACATTCAGAATATTGAGCACACAATCACATCAGTTACCAAAAGTAATTCGCAGCGATAATATTTTAATATAAATATATAAATACTTACTTTACTCAGCACGTTGACATGGGGTAATCCAATTTGCAACATGGTGGACAAAGACAATAGTAAAGTTGCAATGAACTTAGAAGGATCTGAACAGTAATGTGAATCGATCATATGAACTGCACAAAGATGATATCCTAGCGACTGTAGCTTTCCAAAAATATTCTTTGTTGAACTATGGTGAGTATACAATTCCACCTGTCCAGGCATATCAAATATTAAATAACAATCTTTTATCTTATTCAACTTCGTAATTAACCAATCATAATTTGCCTCTAAAAATTCCATGCAATACATCAGAGCTCCGTTTGGGCCTAGTTTTAAGTTTTCCATCACATCCTGTACAGATATCAATTCCATTATATCAACGGCAGGTTTATAGCACATATTTTCATTTGCTGGATCTAAGTTTATTACTTCCACATCTCTGTTTAGCTTTTCTTTGTAAAAATTATATACTTTCGCACAGTAGGTAGTTTTTCCGGAAGCTGGTGGTCCTATAACTAACTGACCGAAGAATGTTTGTGCAACTTTTGTTTTCTTTATTAAGGACATGTTTTAAGAATCCTTTGTGGGTATATTTATAAGTGCTTCGGCTAAAAACTTCACAGTTTCTGGAGAATATTCTTTCAAGCAGAGGAAGAGCATCAACGGCTTGTTGATATTTAGTTTTTCGGCTATATATCTCGCAGCCGCTTGTTGTTCAATATCCTCGGCTCCGAAAAGAAGGTTCACTGAATATACTGGTTCTGATATGTCCAAGTTATTCTCTGGCTGATCGACAGTTACTTTCAGCAAGGAACCAATCTTTTGGTACTGGGTTGCGATTACCATGCACTTATTTGTGAATTCTCCAAATACTATGTCTGTGTGTACGTGGTTGATGTTCGCTGCAAATACGTTGAAATTTGAGTCACTGTATTCTTCTGTATCATTAATTGACATAGACTGCACCAAATTTACTAAATCCATTTTACCATGACACTTGCTTTCAAAACCAAGATGACACTGTCAAAACCATTTTGACATTTGACAGTTTACAAATATTGTTTTTACTTGTTGCCAACGTAGTAAAATAATTTTGTATCATTTTTTATATATTTTTAGGAATGGGATATTATTATCCCATACCCATTAATATATAAAAAATGATGAATAATAGGGATGATAATAACCAACATGTAGTAAAATAATTTATGCGAAGAGTCCCCTTATTTAAAAAGTTGGTAGTAGTATTTTTTAAGTTGTGTTGGTGGCAATCGTGCTATGACGCACTGTTTGACATAAATGATGGCGTCAGTCTAAGGGTGTTATTGACATTCAATGGTTCGGGTTATTTTATATTTAATTAGCTAGCATCTAAGTTTTCAGTTATTAATTTAAGTTTTACTGGTTGATTAAGTAAAATAACGAGAATGGGGAAACGCAAGAACCAGGCATTGATCGATTCAGATTCCAGCAACGATTCTAACAGCGATTTGGACAGTGTGAGTAGTTTTTTTATAGGTTATGCACGGCGCCAATCAACTTTTGTTCAAAACGCATAAATGTCTGGAACCGTTCCATGCATTTTCTGAATTCTATTTTGTTTTTATTAAATTATTATTTGTCTCTTAATGAGGTTATCAAAAAGAAAATTAATTATTAGTAGACACCAAACATTGATCAAATTTGGCTTTAATGTTCTCCATTTATTTATTTTTTGTTGAATACTGAAAACCTACAGAATTATTTTATTTACGATTTGTTTCCATAAAATGTATCATCATCATCATCAATGGCGCTACAGCCCGAGTCGGGCCTTGACCTCCTGAATGCTCCGTCTCCAGTTTTCTCGGTCCAATGACCGCGTCCTCCACGTTGCAAATTTCAGAAGCGATCTGCTGTCTTCGTCAATGGAATCCTCCCAGCGTTTTCTTGGTTTTCCGACTGGTCTTTTTCCTTCTGCTTTTCCTTTTTGTACTCGCTTGGGTATTCTTCCGTCTTCCATTCGCTGTACATGACCAGCCCACTGTAGCTTTCGGAGTTTGATGAGAGTGGAGACTTCTGGGTCCTCAAAAATAGCATACAATTCCTTATTGTGCCGAATTCGCCATGCGCCTTGTTCTCTCACCGGTCCGAGGATTCGTCGCAATACCTTTCTTTCAAAAGCATTGACCATTTTTTCTGATGCCTGTATAAAGGTCCACGTTTCACTGCCATAGCAGAGTACAGGTCTTATTATTGTTTTGTAGATTCGCAGCTTCGTTTTTCTGTGCACGTCTTTACATTTGATTATAGGAAGTACCGAATAATATGTCTTGTTTGCTATCATTATGCGTCTTTTTATTTCGTTGATTTCATTGCCGTCTTTGGAGAGATTGGCTCCCAGATATATGAAATTGTCCACATTTTCTATGTTATAGTTTGCTATCGTTAGATTTTGTCTGATTGGTGTGTTTCTTCGTGATTGTACCATAACTTTCGTTTTGTTTTCATTCATGCGTAACCCTACTTCTAGTGCTGCCATGTCAAGATTAACGAATACTTCCTTGGCGTCTAGTTTTGAGCGCGCCATTATGTTTATGTCATCTGCGTAAGCTACTATTTGGGTTGATTTAAATAATAGCGTCCCTCTGGTGTCAACAGGGAGTTTTCGTACAACATATTCCAAAGCCAGATTAAACAGTGTGGGTGCAAGGCCATCTCCTTGCTTCAGCCCTGAGAGCGTTAGGAAGCTTGTTGTCAGCTCGTTCTGGATTCTTACTTGGCATGTTGAGTTGGTCATTGTAAGCCTTGTCAGTCGAACGAGTTTCGCTGGTATTCCCAGTTCCAGCATTATCGTGTACAGTACACTTCTGTCGATACTGTCATAAGCTTGTTTAAAATATACGAATATTTGGTGCACATCGATGTTATATTCCCAGCATTTCTCTAGCACCTGCTTTACTGAGAAAATTTGATCCGTAGTTGATCGTCCGGCTCTGAATCCTCCTTGGTATTCTCCAATTATATTTTCGGCATAGGGTTTAATTCGAGACTCAATGATCTTCGTCAAGATTTTATAGCATGTGCACAGCAATGAAATCCCTCTATAGTTTTCGCAGCACAGTTTGTCACCCTTTTTGTATATCGGACATATAATGCTTTTTCGCCAATCGTCAGGTAGTGTTTCCTGTGTCCATATTTGTAGCAGCAAGGTGTGAGTTTTTGTAGCTACGCATTCACCACCGCTCTTCAGGAGTTCGGCTGGAATGTCGTCTATGCCCGGCGCCTTGTTGTTTTTTAATTTGCTGAGGGCATCTTTTACTTCTTCTACTGTAGGGAGGCTCACTATATTTTCGTCAGTAGCTGCCTCGGTCAAGTTGTCAGTTACGGTAGTGGACGGTGGTGAATTCGGGTTAAGCAACTGTTGGAAATATTGCCCCCATCTCGTCTTTATCTCCTCTGTGCTACTGATAATGCCTCCTGCAGCGTCCTTGCATAGGCTCGTACTTGGTTGAAACCCTCGTTTTTGGTTTTTAACTATTGCATATGCCGCTTTTGTGTTATTTGACTTAAAATGTTCGTCCATTTTGCATAGCTCGTCATTCAGGTACTTTCTTTTCTTCTTTCTACAAATTTTGTTTGCAGATCGTCTGAGTTCGTCAAATATGTCTCTCTTGGCTCTTGTCGGTCGTTCGGTGAATTGTTTGTAAGCTACATTCTTTTTGTCTATTGCATCTCGGCATTCATCATCGAACCAATCGTTTTTCTTTCGCCGGGACTGGTGGCCTATAACCTCCTCTGCGACAGACTTAATGCCATTTTTGATGGAGAGCCATAACTGCTCTATTGGCATTTCGTGATGGTTGGATATTTGGTCAAAATGTCTGTTTAAAGCTGATGCGTATGCGCCTGCGGTTGACTCGTCTTTCAGCTTCTCGATGTCGAATTTGAGTGTCGGTTGGAATTTTGCAGGTCTTCTGTTTGCGATTCGACACCGGAATGAGGCTTTGACCAAATAGTGGTCAGAGTCGCAGTTAGCCCCTCTGTAGGTTCTTACATCTAAGAGGCTGGAGGCTGCCCTTTTATCAATAAGAACGTGGTCTATCTGGTTATACGTCCTTCCATCAGGTGACGCCCAGGTTCTTTTGTGAATGCTTCGATGCGGGAAGCACGTTGAGCTTACTATTACGTTTCTACTGCAGGCGAAATCAACTAGACGTTGGCCGTTGTCATTGTTAATGTCGTGGAGACTGTGCCCTCCGGTTGTTCCTCTTTGTGTCTCCTCCTTCTCAACCTTCGCGTTGAAGTCACCTAGTATGATCTTGATGTCATTTGAGGGCAATGAGTCATAAATTGATTCAAGATGACTATAGAACTCGTCCTTAGTGGCCTCGTCCTTATCCTCCGTTGGGGCGTGAACATTAATGAGCCAGATGTTGAAAAATGTTGTCTTTAGGCGAAGTGCACACAATCTTTCGTTAATGGGTTTGAAGTTGGTAATATGCTGTTTAAAAGCTTTGCTGACGACAAAAGCTACTCCAAACTCACGGCTTCCCGATAGTTTTCCACTTTTAAATATTGTGTGCGACCTCATGTCGGTTATCTCGCTGCCAAGCCATTTAGTTTCCTGGAGTGCAATAACATCATCAATGTTAAATTTATCAACTTGTTCTAGGAGTGATTTTAGAGCTCCAGGTTTGAACAAGGATCGTACATTCCAGGTTCCGAAAGAGTGATCAAATTTCCGTTTGCCAGGTCGTTTCCGTTGAATCTGTCCAATCCGAGGCGAAGCATCAGGTTCCTTAACAAGTTTTTTTTTCCGGGAATAGGTTGTTAGCCCATCGCCCAACCCCCAATCTGGAGGCTCAGGTCTGTGTACTCAACCGCACAGACACGGCTTGACAATTTTCAGCTGGATGGGATATGTTGGAGTTCTCACAGCTATGCCGCGAGTCCAACTCTATCCGTCCTTAGCCTACTTCCTGAGACGCACTGGTGTTTCTGGCCATTCAGGGTCCTCTCCTCCTCCTTTCGCAAACCGGGCTTGGGACCGTCTATGGCGGAGTTTTCCATAAAATGTATGGATTATATAATACGATCTGATGCAAACCTTATAGACACTTGTCATTCGTCTGTTTCTACAAACTTAAAACAAACGGAACACCGTCTCAATATATAAATATATTCAGCCTTTCCGGAGCTCTATAACAATTACTGAGTCTTTTTAGGACTACCGTAATCGGACTACCTGACTCAGTAATTGTTACAGAGCTCAGGAAAGGCTGAATATATTTATATATTCAGGATGTGTTCCGTTTGTTATAAGTTTGTATGATTATCTATAACGTAGGATGGTTTCACCAATTCTAGAATTAATTAATTTTACATGCACATTTATAATTTACTTGCTGTTCCATTTTACTTTAAAACGTAACAAATTGTGCAGCTGTAATTATACAATTGCTTGTACGATCAGTCTTATTTAAAATGCAATTTCGTCTGTCCAGATAATAGTCAAATACATCGACCTAATCCTTTTCAAACTAGGACTCTTCTGCATCCACATAGCTTTGTCACTGACTCTGCCAATTCCTCATCCTCATCCAGGGGAAATTTCCTTCTATAATAGCAGCGGTTATGCATGAAGCACTGAACAAGGTTGGGAGTTGGTGCAGGGGGATCGACCTTCGGGTCAATCCCCAAAAATCCACTCTAGTACCATTCACTAGAATGAGAAAAACGGATGGGCTAAATCCCCCAATTTTCTATAACGAGTATCTAAAGGTGAGTAATGAAGTCAAGTATCTAGGTGTAATCCTGGATGCAACTGACTTGGAATCAACACCTAAAGAAAGCTACCAACAAGTGTAAAATGGCACTGATGGTAACCAGAAAATCATGGGGACTGAAACCAGGCATGGTATACTGGTTATACACTATGGTAGTTAGACTCATATGGCTCCAGAGTGTGGTGGACCAAAGTGAAGCAAAAACAGGCCATCAGAGAACTCTCATATGTTCAAAGACTGTTTAGCAATTACGGGAGTGATGAAAACCGCTCCAACT
The DNA here is from genome assembly GCA_944588485.1 of Phosphuga atrata. Lineage (NCBI taxonomy): Eukaryota > Metazoa > Arthropoda > Insecta > Coleoptera > Silphidae > Phosphuga > Phosphuga atrata. Next base: position 2,604,930 of record OX155905.1, read on the forward strand.
GCGGCTCTAGAGGTGATCCTAGGCCTTCCTTCCCTGGATATCTTTATCATGGGCGAGGCAGGGATGGGAGCTTTCAGATGCATATGCAATGGCACATGGGAATCTCTGGCGAGGTCAGGACACACCATGATAACGAATGACATATCAGAATCGTACCTCAATATAGAGGTGGATTTGATGCCCAAACAGCTGTCATTCGATCTACCCATCAAAACACATCTACGATGGACAGAAGGCAATCAAATAACTACTTGCCAAGTAGGACTGGATTGTTGTACAGATGGCTCACAGAAGGACAGTGGTACTGGCGCAGCAATCTATGGACTGTCCGTGGGGTGCAGCCTATCTGTAGCCCTGGGGACACATGCCACATTATTCCAAGCAGAAATACACGCTATCATGGTCTGTGCCCGTGAAAATTTGAGAATGGAATACAAAAGTAGAAACATCCTCATTTTCACGCACATTCAGGCTGCGATTAATGCTCTAGCGTGTCACGAAATTAAATCTAAGACAGTTTGGGACTGTCTTCAGGACCTAAAAGCCCTGGCAAAGCAAAACAAAGGTCACATTCACTTGGGTGCCTAGCCACATGGGACTGGTGGGTAATGAAATGGCGGATAAGCTAGCAAAAGATGGAGCCTGCAAGGCAAACATCATTGCTGAAAGCGGACCCTACATTACCAAGACCACGACCCGAAATAAAATCTGTAAATGGGTAGCAACTAAGCACCATCTACAGTGGGTCAATTTGAATGGTCTGACACACAGCGAACGAATGTTAGTGAACCTGTCAGAAACTCTAACTGATGAAATCCTGCAACTGCCAAGGAAGCAGATCGCAATTGTGGTAGGCCTACTTACAGTACACTGCCCTCTACAAGAAGACCTGCATAAAATGGGAATCTACAAGGATTAACCTTTATGAAGGGTATGCAATGAGGAGTATGCATATAATCTTCCACTGTGAAGCAATTGCACGTAGGAGACACAAGCTTGATATTACAGCTGAGAGAGTCCCCGTGAAAAACATTGGCACATAGAATCCTGGACCTAATAGAGGGACTGGATCTATTTGCATGAACGAAACAATGTGGGGATATACAATGGGCCGCAGTGTTTTAAGAGCTAACCCCCCTGGACCCACATTGGTTAGAGGAAAAAAAAAACTGCCAATTCATATATAATAATAATAAATCTTTATTGACAAAATAGGAAAAACCCTAATATACATTACAAAAGACAGAAAAGACCCAGAATTCCTCCTCGAACATAGAAACGAGAATGATCTATAACTTGCTCATCACAGCCTCTTGAATGGCCTGGACTGAGCCATGCTACCATTCTTTCTTTTCCCATTTAAGTCAGGGGTAGAGAAAGAAGTCTTTTGTTTTTTTGGGGGCATAGCTGGTGGTAACCTAACCCGACCAGAAAAGTGGCTCGGAAAATATGCGCCCTTATCACACAGTTTTATTTTGCTGCTTCTAGGTCTTCCGACGTTAGGCATTAGCCTTTCCAACGCGCACAGGGTTTTTTGGGCTTTATCGGATGATTTTTTAACGTGCTCCCCGAATGATAGATTTTTATCTATTTCAACCCATAAGTATCTTAAGGCACTCTGTGGTGTGATGACAGTGTCCCTCAGCTTAAATTGGATGTCCCCGATTTTCCGCTTTCCCGTTAATAGGACCGTTTTTTCTGGAGCCAGCTTCAGCATTTTGTTGGCCATCCACGAGTTAATCAAGAGCATCGCTTTACAAGTGCAAGATCGTCTGCAAAGCCGACGGACTCTACGCCTTCAGGCAGCTCAACTCTACCAATAGAACTCCTGATCAAGGAAAGATCGCAGATAGAAAAACGAATCACAGCGATACAAACACAAGTTCCACAAGAAATAAAAGCGCAGAAAACAGTGATAATGCAAAAGGAGCGCGAAAACACCCTCGAAGCATGGAAAATTAGCTGGAATAGTCTCCAAGACAAAGCTCAATGGACCAAAACACTTATACGGAACTTAAAAGCATGGAGCACAAGAAAACACGGAAATATTACATGACGCAACACTTCACAGGACACTGCTGCTTCATGGCATACGCTCTGCTCTTACTGAGTCAGTCGCTGGCAGCTGCGAGTTCTTCATTTGTAAAATCCGGCACCTCGCATCGTGCTGGTCTCTCACTCCGAGTTCGGGCTGGGTAAGTAGGAAACAGGGAGCGAACGATTTTTTCCGTCGCGTCAGGGTGAGGGCGCATGCCAGAGCTTCTGCACTTTAGCTATTATCCCCACATTGTTTCGTTCATGCAAATAGATCCAGTTTCCTCTATTAGCTCCATGATTCTATGTGCCATGTTTTTCACGGGGACTCTCTCAGCTGTAATATCAAGCTTGTGTATCCTATGTGCAATTGCTTCACAGTGGAAGATTATATGGGCGATGGTTTCGTCCTTCTCATAGCATAACCTGCATAAAGGTTCATCCTTCCAGATTCCCATTTTATGCAGGTGTTCTCGTAGTGGGCAGTGTCCTGTAAGTAGGCCTACTACAATTGCGATCTGCTTCTTTGGCAGTTGCAGGATTTCAGCAGTTAGAGTTTCCGATAGGTTTACTAACATTCCTTTGCTGTGTGTCAGACCATTCAAATTGACCCACTGTAAACGGTGCTTAGTTGCTACCCATTTACAGATTTTATTTCGGGTCGTGGTCTAGGTAATATAGGGTCCGCTTTCAGCAATGATGTTTGCCTTGCAGTCTCTATCTTGTGCTAGCTTATCCGCCATTTCGTTACCCACCAGTCCCATGTGGCTAGGCACCCAAGCGAGTGTGACCTTGTTATGCTTTGCCAGGGCTTTTAGGTCCTGAAGACAGTCCCAAAATGTCTTGGATTTGATTTCGTGACACGCTAGAGCATTGATCGCAGCCTGACTGTCCGGATGTTTCTACTTTTGTAGTCCATTCTAAAATTTTCATGGGCACAGATCATGATAGCGTGTATTTTTGCTTTAAATACTGTGTCCCCAGGGGTACAGATAGGCTGCACCCAAGGGACAGTCCATAGATTCCTGCGGCATTACCACTGTCCTTCTTGTAGCCGTCTGTATACCAATCCAGTCCTCCTTGGCAAGTGTTTATTTGATTGCCTTCTGTCCATCGTAGTTGTGTTTTGAAGGGTAGATCGAATGACAGCCTTTTGGGCATCGAATCCCCCTCTATATTGAGGTACGATTCTGATTTGACATTCGTTATCATGGTGTGTCCTGACCTCGCCAGAGATTCCCATGTGCCATTGCTTATGCATCTGAAAGCTACCATCCTTGCCTCGCCCATGATAAAGATATCCAGGGGAGGAAGGCCTAGGATCACCTCCAGAGCTGCAGTTGGGGCGGGTTTTCATCGCTCCCGTAATTGCTAAACAGGCCAGTCTCTGAACATTGGAGAGGTCTTTGATGGCCTGTTTTTGCTTGACTTTGGTCCACCATACTATGGAGCCATATGTCAGAATGGGTCTAACTACCATAGTGTTTAGCCAGTATACCATGCTTGGTTTCAGTCCCCATGATTTTCCAAGTGTTCTTTTGGGCATCATCAGTGCCATTTTACACTTGTTGGTAGCTTTCTTTAGGTGTTGATTCCAAGTCAGTTTGGCATTCGTTATAGAAAATGGGGGGCTTTAGCCCAACCGTTTTTCTCATTCTAGTGAATGGTACTAGAGTGGATTTTTGGGGATTGACCCGAAGGTCGACCCCCTGCACCAACTCCCCACCTCATTTAGTACTTCTTAAGCATAAGCGCTGCTATTATAGAGGGAAATTTACCCCTGATGAGAATGACTATGTCATCCGCATAGCCTTGGGTGTAAAATCCTTTATTATTTAGTGACACAAGCAGGCTATCAACCACCATGTCCCAAAGGAGTGGAGATAGAACCCCACCCTGAGGACACCCCTTGATGACAGCTACCCGAATTGTGTCACCCGCTACTGTAGCCTCAACATAACTACCCTGTTGCATGGACTTAATCCATCTGATTGATGGTTTATTTACACCATGACTGCAGGCTGCATTGGCTATACAGTCGAATGAGGTGTTGTCAAACGCACCTGCGATGACAAAGAAGGCACCAAGCGCCAATTCCTTGTTTTCTAGTGTGTTCTAACCACTAATTGGTCTAGAGATCTATTCTAACCACTAATTGGTGTAGAGCAGATTCACATGATTTTCCTGGTTGATAGGCATGGTGATTAGAGTGTAGTATAGGGGCCTGTCTAACAAGCAGGTCTCCCTCAGATGCTTTTCAACCAGTTTTTCTAACGTTTTCAGTAGAAAGGAGGTTAGGCTTAGTTAGGAGGTTAGGAAAGGAGGTTTGGTCTATACGCTTTAGCCTGGGTGTAATCTAGACGCCCGGCTTTTTGTATAAATACCACTTTTACTTGCCTCCAGGGAGTTGGCACATAGCCTGATGCCAGACTTGCCCTGTATAGCTGGATCAGTATTGGCACCAGCGTTTCCCTCCCCTGCCACAGCAGGGCGGGGAAGACACCGTCCAGGTCAGTTGCTTTGTATGGGCCAAAGGTATTTATGGCCCATTCAATTCTTTCATTTGTGACAACCCTCTTGGACACCTGCCAGTTACACCTCGTCCCTCTTGTTTGAGGGCGTACAGCATGACAGTCAGGATTATCCATTGTTGGGTCGATCACATAGGAACCTGGTAAGTGAGCTTGGAGTAAAACTTCCATAGTTTCCTTCCCGTTGGTTGTGTGTTTTCCGTTTGGTTTTGTGATAGTACCAACCGGATTTAACGGGTTCTTTATCACGTCTTCAAGTCTTTGGAGTCTTGCTGTTTCAGATGTACTTTCGACATCCTCACACAGCTTCCTCCAGGACTCCCTTTTAGCCCTCCATACAGATTTGTTATAATCAGTGAGTGTAGCCATATATTCGGTCCACATCCCTGTCTTTTTAGCTCTATTGTAGAGCTTTCTCGTTTTGTTTTTCTTCTGTTCAAGTTCCTTGCTCCACCAATAACTTCTCGTTTCCTTCGCTTCACTTGAGGACAGCTGTCATGATACTTACTTACTTACTCCTCAGCGCTACAGCCCATGAAGGGCCTTAGCCTCTCTGACGATCGTAGCCCAATCCTGCCGATCTTCAGCTCGTTTCCTCCATCTTCTGACTCCCATCTTTCGTAAGTCATCCTCTACATCATCCAGCCATCGTTTCCGTGGTCTCCCTTTGCACCTTCTGCCACCTGGGTTTCCTCTGTGTACCCACAGGTACAGTGGTACAGTGGTTTCATGGTACAGCTGTCATGATAAGAATTTATTATAGCCTCCTGAAGTAGAGTGGAGGTTTCTTCAATATCATGTGGACTGGTTATGTTCGAACTTAACACACTTGTATGTATCTTTAACACTTCCTAAAAACAAGTTAGTTTTGTTTTAAAAACAAATATTCAGAAGGGTTGCCATATGGAAGAACTGGGTCTAATAGTCGATCAACCAAAGCCCGGTTTTGGTAGCTCGAATGATAGGTATACCGCTCGACGACTTTTCGAAAACTCGAGCATTTCTGCTGCTATTACAGGGCTTGATGAGGACTTGATTAAGCGTTTCCATGTCATATTGCAGACAATTTCGAGTGGCTATGAAATAGATTTAATAAAACTCAAGAGTCTACTCCCTAGATAGGTATACCGCTCGATTTTCCGTTGATATTCCGTTGTATCTGTTTGTAACTGTTGTATATTCCGTTGATCCCAGATGTCGTTGCTCCCAGAAGAAGTTTTATTGTTAGTTACGCCACGTATATCAACAAGTGCAGGAGCTACCTACATCGATTTAGAAGTTGAATCAACTAATATTGAAACAAATTATTCTTCGGAGGACGTTCCATAAACTTACTCTATGCTTTATTGTATTATACAGCATTGGGATTTATTTTGTACTTTGCTCAATAAAAGTGATTCATGTAAAATCCGCCATTTAGTTATTGTTTCAAATTTTGGCTTCGGATTCATAATCAGCGAGGCCTAAAAACCCCGAGTACTGACTTTCAGCCAAATTTATAACGTCTTCGACTTTTGGCTTTCGTTTTTAGGGTTCCGTACCGACAACGGAACCCTTATAGGATCGCTTTGTTATCCGTCTGTCTGTCAAGACCATTTTTCTCAGAAACGCGTAGAGGTAACAAGTTGAAATTTGTACCAAATACTTGGGTCTGCGGATATGACCGTTTATGTCGCATATTTTGCGATTTCACAAGGGAATCAAAACCTATAGGGTACTTCCCGTTGACCTAGAATCATGAAATTTGGCAAGAAGCGGTGTTTTACAGCACATGTGAAGGGAAAAATCTGAAAACCGTAAATATGTAGTTTAATTACAAGAAAAATGCGAATTTACTATTAAAAACTTATGCAAATACACTAATGTGTTATTGTCAGGCTCCAGAAGCATATGGGTTGCATACAGTTAGGTCGTCCTCGGTTAGGTCCAAAGGTTAAAAAGTATGTGTCGGCACCAAGCTGTTTATTCTGAATTTTCTTTGTTTATATTCGTTATGCATTTCATCACGTACGCTCTATATACATAATATATACAGGGTATATATTATGTCTAAATTTTGCTTGTTTATAACCGGCATGCGACATACTCAAGTCCCGTAACATCCTGTATATATTACATTTCGTCTAATTTTTCTTTATAATCTACAAATACTTAAATCACGTACGCCCTATATTTTTTGGTAGTCAATTGCCCAAAAAGCAGTCAATTGAACAACTGAATGTGAAGAGTATCATAATAGATCTAAATTTTGCTTGTTTATAATAATAATAATAATAATATACTTTATTGCCCAACAGGAAACCCCATTTACAAGACAACAATAAATTTAACAATATATAAATAATGAAAATGTATTCGTTTAAGTTATAACTTGTCAAAAAAAATATCTTTATAGCGTGCCATCGCATTCTGACACATTACAGTTACTGGTGCCCGCCGAAGACAATTGGTACGAGCCCCTGGGATGTAAAATGTGTTAATATACCTAGAACTTGACCTGGGTATATGGAAGTTTATTTTTGACAACAGAAATGAAGCATCCACTTTATTATGAAGAATCTTCCATAAAAACTTAGCAGTAAGCTCTTCTCTTCGGGCGGCCAGCGAAGCGATACCATGTTGGTCCAGGAGAATATTTTGATCCACACTGCGATCGGGATAGACACCATCTACTCTGTACGACAAATACTTTAAGAATCTGCGGTGAATACGGTCCAGTGGCATTATCTGATTCATGTAATATGGATACCAAATAAGACACCCATACTCAAGTTTGCTTATTACATATGCAAAATACAATAACTTTATGAGGTCAATGTCTCTGAAAGATGCACAAATTCTCATAATGAAACCTAACATTCTGGAAGCAGACATTGCAATATTAGTTATATGTCTAGTAAAATTTAAATCAGAGGTGAATAAGATGCCCAAATCCCTTATCTCCACGCAGCATTTAAGTTGTAATTCATTCACTGTGTATGATGTGAAATGGTTAGATTTCCGGGAATATGACATGGAGCAGCATTTATCAACATTAATGTACAGTTTATGAGTTTCACACCAGGATACTAATTTGTTGATGTTATGTTGAAGAAACATAACATCATTTGGCGAAGTGACGCTTGTAAAAAGTTTGATGTCATCTGCATAGGCCAGTACATGACAGTTTAAGGATTTTAAGAGGGAATTAATAACAATATTAAAAAGTAGCGGCCCCAAATTTGAACCCTGCGGAACACCAGAATCCATTGAAAATTTGTACGAGTGAAAACCATGAAAAGCTACGTATGCTTGACGATCAGATAAATATGATTTCATAAGCTGTTGTAGACTTGGAGCAGCTCCAAGTTCAGCAAGTTTCATGAGTATTATGTCGTGGTCAAGGGTATCGAAGGCTCGAGAAAAGTCCGAAAGTTTATAACCGACATGCGACATACTCAAGTCCCGTAACATCCTGTATATATTATATTTCGTCTAATTTTTCTTTATAATCTATATATACTTAAATAACGTACGCCCTATATTTTTTGGTAGTCAATTGCCCAAAAAGCAGTCAATTGAACAACTGAATGTGAACAGTATCGTAATAGATCTAAATTTTGCTTGTTTATAACCGACATGCGACATACTCAAGTCCCGTAACATCCTGTATATATTATATTTCGTCTAATTTTTCTTTATAATCTATATATACTTAAATCACGTACGCCCTATATTTTTTGGTAGTCAATTGCCCAAAAAGCAGTCAATTGAACAACTGAATATTAAGAGTATCGTAATAGATCTAGAAATAGTTAATATTCTAGTTTATATTAGATCTAGAAATAGTTGGATCTTAATATAAGTTAGTGAATAAGAGTAATACTAAAATAAAGTTTTCTTTTTATAAGTTTAAAAATATTCGCGTTATTTAAAAAAAAATACCGTGTATACCTTTATACAGGGTATATAGGTATACAGGCAAAATTGACCAGTAATAAAAAATAGTGAAGTTCCAGAACCCCTAAACACTCATAGTGAATGGGGGATGTATGGTAATAAAATATAGGGTAGAATTCCATCGTACGACAGCGACATCTTGAGGTTATGCTTGCAGCGCTACTAAGATGGTCGTGATTTCAGGAGGGCCACTTGTCAATTTAACTGAATGTGCTTGCTACGTCCTCCACAAAAAGATACCTTACTTACAAGTTTGTACGGAACCCTCGGTGCGCGAGTCACAACTCGCACTTGGCCGGTTTTTTTTTTTTGATTTCGTCCCACTGTGCGTCGTGCGAACTCAACTTATGGCAGGCCATGCGCAGCGAAAGTGTTAACCTTGTTGATTAACGTGTTAACCTCTGTTGCCAACAGGACTGATATAAAATATGTTAAACTGGTGTTCAAATTTTGCCAAAATTATGCTAATTGCTTTATAATTATGCTAAAAATTATGCTAACGTTCTTCAATTTCAAATAAAACGACATTTAATTTTAAATGTTTATTACTCAACAAAATTTGGATATATTTTATGTTTTAATCGACTATGTTATCAAATAAAATGTTAATATCTTGGTTTTCATCGGCAGTTGATGTACATGTAGTCGTGGAAGCCTTATTATAAATCTCCTTTGTACCTATAGAGCTGACTACGTTATCGGGAACCGTGTAAGAAAAGCAACATTTCCCTGCCCTATTTAGCCCGAATCTGATGTATAAAATGGCATTTAATGTTTTTACCGACAAACTGTTGCGATGCTTGGTTTTGACTACATTCATTTGGCTGAAAACGCGTTCAACTTCCGCGTTGGAATGTGGTAGTGACAATAACGATATTGCTAGCCGAGATAAATCTTGAAAGGGGTTATTACCAGCTGCATCTTTATAATCAATTACTGCATTCCAGAATTCTATAGTGGAAGATGTATGTTTCCATTTAATGTGCACTATGTTTCTCCATTGTGATATGAGCCTATCTATTGTAGATGTATCGGCACGGAATTCTTGAGCAATATCAATTAGAGAAGGCTTGACTACTTTTAAAGTTTCTTCTACCGAAAATAAAGATACTTTCTCGAGTATATTAACATTAATTGGTAATCTAGAACGAAGCTCTGTTACAAGTTTCAATATGAAATTCAGGCAACGTTGACGTAAATTATGTTCCACATCAGGTTGAAGGTTGTATTCCCGTAATTTTGGTTCAAAAGCATATCCCATGTACGGTTTTGGATCCAAATAACTTTTTGTGTAAAAATATCGACTCTAGCAGTTGGGTTCAAGATACGCCGACTTGTAGATTGAACTAAGCCACACAAATCCTTGTAAAGTTTTGTTGGGTCAACATTGCTGCTTTCAAACAGCTTGTTCACAGCCTGAACTTCCTCTAAGACAGGTTTTAAATATAATAAATACAAATGATTTACAGGATCATTATAATGGTGTATAGTGTTTCTGCCATATAACAGTGGTTATCGCGCCTGGCAACGGAATACGGTTGACTGCAGGTTCAATTGATATCCATCGGGTATTGCACATCTGTGGAATTAACAATGGTTCGGAGCCTAAGTTAATTGTTTGATAGATACTTTTGTTTTGTAAACGACGGTTCGACGAGTGACTAAACCAATTATAGGTTGCTCTTATAAGAAATTCAACATTACGTGGCAGAGTTTCTTCTGAGGCAACTGTAATGAATGGCACACACAGCGAACTAAAACCAAATTATCATTACCCCGTTGTTAGTACTTGTCATCACGGTAGCGTTATCTGTGCCAATACCGATCAATTTTTTTATTTCAATGTTCAGAACAGACAATAATCCTTTAATATCGTTGTCTATGCTGTTTGCAGTGCCATCTTCAATCTCGACCAACCCCAAGAAGGTGGATATTATAGTTTTTAAATATCGACTGAAATATCTGATCGATACTCCCAACATTTTGCTTACTGAAATATCTGTGGACTCATCGATCAAGAGACTGTACTCTTGGTCTTTCACACAATTTCTTTAATAAAATGAAGCGCAAAAACATGTTTTATTATATTTGTGCATTTTGTACGATGGACTCGCAAGTCTCCACTTTTGCTATCGCCGAATTGGTGTTTACATAATTCTGATAAATGATTGACAGCAATAATCGAACAATGTGCACACACAAACATAGCTAGTGAAGATGTCTGTTTACTTTGGGAAAATTTATTGTTCTTTGACTTTTCGCTGGTTCTATAGCTTCTTTGTGCTTTGCTGACAAAGTATATATGTATGTATTGTTTAAGTATGTACTTTAAACAATGGACTTTTGCAATCATCTAGCACTTGCAGTACTTACAATAAGCCTTCGTCGTATCATTTTCTAAAGGCTGTAACCAATCCTTGAAGTCCAGCATTTGTTCCCACTCTGACCGGTAATGCTGACTGTATTTAGGCGGCATATTAACGACTATCAAGTAATTAATAATGCACGTCGAACTGTACCTACTGTGTAAACAGTATTAAACAATTACACCGGCACACAAAAAAAAATGTCAGTACATTTGACTAGACCTATCTAGTTATATGGATTTCGATGCGCTGAATCCGAATCCGATGTCCGTGTGATCCGCACGCTCTCAAAATTTCAAGTAAATTAAACTCAAAATTTTGGGGTCGTAGAAGTAAATAAACTTCAGATTTGACTTAAACGCATCAAAGTACAAAAGTAAAGTACTTGATCTAGTTCAGGGATCTCCAAACTTTCCAGCCTTAGGGCCATACTGATTACTCCAGTAAGTTCCGAGGGCCAAAACCATATTATCATTGTTGCCGGTGGTAAAATGTGAAATAGTCCACTGATGAAAAAAAAAATCCGAAAAAGTACACAACGTTTAAAAAAGGCTACAAATCGGACTAAAGTCCGCAAAACGGCAACACTGCATATTATTAATTTTCCTGTCATTATCTGTAATTTCTAGATTAGTCGTAGAGTACGAGCCATGAGGAGTAACGTGACACGACATCTGGTGGACACAAGCGGAAATAGGTAGTAGCTTATATCGCTAACAGATGGCGCTAATAGCACGTACAGAATAATCTCGTTGGTTCGAGAAAGTTCTGGTGTCTTCCACTCACTTCTAGATGGCAGTAATTGGAATATATTAGAAGGCTGGTGGCGCAACCACAAGTCAGTTCCTATGACACTGTTGTGAAATAAAATAGTGCGTACCTCCTTAAAACGTGTTTGTGCGTGTTTAAGTTTAAGACATCTTTGTAACAGTATTTTGATTGGAAATGTTGCTTTCATGTGTGATTTAGTAGTATGGAAAAGAAGCGAAAAATTGATAGTGAATGCAGAAAATTCAAAGATCAGTGGAACATTCAGTATTTCGTAATTCAGTCCAGTAACAAGGCGCTATGTTTGATTTGCAATGAAAGCATAGCCGTTCTCAAGGAATATAACATTAAACGTCATTATGAAACAAAACATTTTCAAAATTACTCAAAATATACAGGAAGTTTGCGGACAGAAAAATTCGAAGCTATGAAGCGCGGATTGAAATCGCAGCAATCTTCATTTACAAAACTCAAAACTGAACAAGAGGCTGCAACTCGTGCCAGCTTTCGTGTGGCTCTTGAAATTGTAAAACGTGGAAAACCATTCACCGATGGAGAAATGATCAAAGAATGCATAATTGCAGTAGCCGAAGAAATGTGCCCTGAAAAGGTAAATTTATTAAAAACTGTCAGTATGTCAGCAAACACTGTGGCTCGAAGGGTAGAAAACATCGCTGAAAATATATCCTCTCAACTGTTCGACAAAAATGGACATGTTGAGTGGTTTTCTTTGGCCTTGGATGAGTCAACGGATTTGTCAGATACTGCTCAGGTGTTGATTTATATTCGAAGAGTAGATAAAAGCTATGAAGTGCCTGAAGAACTTCTTGATATGTATAGTATTCATGGCACAACTACTGGTACAGATATTTTTAAAGGAGTTGAAATGGCCATTAATTAAAAGAACCTTCGATGGAAAAACTTGAAATGTATTACAACTGATGGAGGCAAAAACATGAGTGGGAAAGATAAAGGAGTGGTCGCTCTTGTGTCAAATGCTGTAGAAAATGACGGTGGTTCAAAACCATTAGTCTTACATTGTATCATTCATCAACAGTCTTTGTGCGGAAAATGTTTGGATATGTCTGAAGTTCTGAAACCAGTCATATCAACTGTTAATTTTATCAGATCTTTTGGGCTGAATCACTGACAATTTCCGACAATTTATTGAAGAGATTGGAGAAAATGACTTACCTTATCATACTGCCGTACGTTGGCTTAGTTGTGGGAAAGTGCTTCAGCGCTTTTTTGAACTTCGAGCAGTGATCGAAATTTTTTTGAATGAAAAGCATCGCCCTCTTACTGAATTACAAAACAACGCATGGCTGTGGAAGTTAGCATTCTATGTTGATTTGACAAAACATGTGAACGAACTGAATTTGAGATTGCAAGGAGAAAACCAGCATCTTCCTGATTTATACACTAATATCAAATCATTCCGGAAGAAATTGATACTGTTTCAATCACAACTACGAAGTAAATGTTTTTTACATTTTAAAACATGTGAAATATTCAGCCACACCACTGAGACTGAGTTTCCTATCGATTTTGCAATCGAAACTTTGAGTGCTTTGAAAATAAATTTTGATACTCGTTTCTCGGACTTTGATGCCATTGCCAATCAAATTAAGATTTTTCAGAATCCTTTTGATACTGACATTGAAACCCTAGCTCCGGAACATCAAATGGAAATTATTGATCTACAGTGCAGCGATATAATTAAGAACAAATATCAAAACTCATCTTTGTTGGAATTTTATAAGAGTCTTCCACTGACACAATTTGATAATTTGCATAAATTTGCTCGTGGGCTGTTTTCTGTTTTTGGTACTACTTATTTGTGTGAGAAGACCTTCTCCAAAATGAAGTACACAAAAAATGTTTACAGATCTAAATTAACTGATGAGCATCTTAAATCTCTTTTAATAATTGGTACAAGTAAAATTAGTCCACAACTACAAACTATTGTCAGTGGAAAATCTCAATTACATAAATCTCATTAGTATTTCATATGTCATTATGCTTGTTATAAGTTATGTTTTAAAATGTATAAAATGTTAGTTGTATTCATTTCAATAATTTGTTAGTTATTATATACTGAAGTTAAATTTTCTGCATATTATACATGTCTTTACTCATTACAATTATGTGTTTCTTTATCCAACTTATCACAAAAACAATAACAATAAGCCTACAACAATGTTATGAGTAGTTAGCCCATGACCATATCAATGTAGATGTCATATTAATAATTATTCAACATAAAATTAGAATACTTCAGTAAACTAAAGTCTAAAGGAGTTTTCAATTATGCTAGCTCTCCGCGGGCCGGACAAAATCTGTCCGCGGGCCGGTTGTGGCCCTCGGGCCGCAGTTTGGAGACCCCTGCCTTAGAGCACTGGGACTTTCAGTTTATCACTTAGAATTTTCTTTTAGACATTCTTCTTGTTAAGTACCATGTCCTTCTAGAACGTTGGTCACCTACAAGGCTATCCTTACTCTGTCGACGGCAAGTCTGAACAGAGAACTTGAGTTCAGTTTATACCATTCACGTAGATTCTTGAGCCATTATGCTTTTCTGCGGCCCGGCTTTCTTTTACCATAAATTTTTCCCTGCGTGATGTTCTGCAGTAATCGGTATTTTTCGTCTCTCATGACATGCCCGAAATATTGCAGTTTCCTTCTTTTGGTGGTGGTAAGAGTTTCGCTGGATTTATTCAGACGTTGGAGTATTACCAAGTTGGATACTTTTAGACATGACGTATGTATTTAAAAATATTGCGTTTTTAAATGCGTCTTCACCCTTGAGAGATTTGTCGCAGACAAAGTTATTATGCCCGATCCACACGTTTGCCACTTGCCGCAAACTACAAACCTATACAAATGCTTGAATATGTAAATACAAGCGTATGGATATCGCACAAACGCTTGCTGCAAACTTCTTTGATTTGGATTAAAAACCGATTCGCATAAATAATGGACTCTCTCTTATAGAAGTTTCTATTTTCACTCATAGAGGTTTTAGAGCCTAAAAATGACGGGACCAAGCAATGACTCTCATTGATAGAGTTTTATCCCTTACCCAGTTCTCACTTACCCAGGTTTGACTGTATTTCTTAAACCGGACGACTTAGAAGCTTCATTTTACTTTTCCGCGCTTACTATCTAAGCACTGTGGAAGACGATTTGCATCAATTAACTGGTAAAAAAAAAAACAAGAAACCCTATTTTCGGAGCTTACCACGTTCTTAATTATACCCAAACTCTTTTCAAATTAAAATATCACTGACCCAAACGTCCCCTTAATACTCACGTTTTGAGCCGCCGTAAAAAAGGTTGCCGACCCCTACCTTAAACTTTTAGCTAAGGCGCGCCTTTTTACAAGTCGAGTCCGCTGTACGGCATGCCGCGGGTGATGCAGATTGGTACGGTTCAGAAGCGGGTCAGCGGGCCAGCGCAGTTACTTACTTACTATTTGCCTATAAATACGGTTCCCGCAGCTTGTGGCAGTTAAAAATGTGCTGTAGTTATAAATGGCTGTAGCGCAGCGATGCCAGCGGATAGTACGGTTCCCATAGTTTGGGCCAAAAATATTGATTACGCTAAAATCATGTTTTGATATGTCCATAACATTTTATCTTATTTATAATATTTTACATTTATAATACAACGGATGCTGTATTTGCCATAGTAAGTACCAGATTAATATTTCCCATAGTAAGTACCAGAAAAACGCTTGCTTATTAATTCAGTTCCAATACACCGGTCATACAAATATTTTATGGCTTTATCCGGTTTCCGCAGCGAAAGGGTTAAAATGTACATTTAGAAAACATCATATTCATAACCAACAAAATAATATTAAGATTAAATTAAAATAAGAATTATAAAGTAGGTAATCATTTAAGAAATAATAAACATTAAGTATTTTGGATTGATTGTAAAGTTTTGACTCAAGAATGCTCAATTTGTATTTTATAACGATAGTTATTTCTGTATAAAAATGTACATTGTTGAATTTGCTGTTCCTGTAAGTGTAGCTGTCAAAGTAAATGCCAACAGAGTTTGTCTACTTTTAGAAAACTTTGGGAAGAAATTTCAGAAATTCACAAACAGTATAAGGTCATGGAGCAAGTTAGTCCGGCTTTCACTATTGCCTGTGTATTAAAGTTCAATTTAAAAATAACTCAATGTTATCTTTCTTGTAGGAATTCTTAAATTTGGCCAAGAAGAAAAACAAGAAGAAACGTTCGCCCAGAAGCAATGCAAGTTCAAGTTCAGATTCGGAATCCGAAACCGAAAATGAAAACCACAAAAGTAAAAAACCCAGAAAGCGAGGCTCAGTTTCTTCAGAATCAGAAAAAGAGCAACCCGAAGA
This sequence comes from Phosphuga atrata, assembly GCA_944588485.1. Lineage (NCBI taxonomy): Eukaryota > Metazoa > Arthropoda > Insecta > Coleoptera > Silphidae > Phosphuga > Phosphuga atrata. The sequence continues at coordinate 2,620,946 of OX155905.1, forward strand.
AAAACACAATTCCGAACCTGAAGAAGGCGAAGTCTCAGATTCCTCAGAATCTTCAGAAGAGGAAGAATTCAATGATGGTTACGATGACCAACTCATGGGAGACGAAGAGGACAGAGCCAGATTAGCAAGTCTGACCGAAAAGGAAAGAGAAACTGAAATTTTCAAACGTATCGAACAGCGAGAACTCATGAAACATAGGTGAGCACAAAAATTTAGACACCTTGTGCCAAATAAATTTTCACTCAATAAAATTCATAATTTAATATTTAACTTTCAGATTCGAAATTGAAAAGAAATTGAGGCAAGCTAAGAGAGCAGAGCGAGCTAAAGAAAAACCAAAAGAGAAAGCTCCCAAAGACAAGAATAAAGACAACTCGAAGAATTCGCAAAATGATCCCGGCTCCATACCTTTAGACCACAAAGAACGCAGCAAAGAGCGAAAGAAAAATATCGAAGAAAATAGAGGAAAGGTATGTATTGAAATATTTTATTGGTTCTTCTACTTCTGTTGGCACTACACTCCATGTAGAACATTGGCCGGCTCAATTACTTCCTTCCATTCCTCTCTATCTAGAGCCTTTCTCCTCCAACTTCTTATTTTCATTTCTCTTAGGTCATTTTCCACATCATCGCTCCATCTTTTTCTGGGTTGGCCTCGCTTCTGCGTCCCCTCTGGTATTTTTGTCATTTTTGTAATATTTTTTAGGTGGACAAAAGAATTAATGCAATGGCTGAGTTGAAAGCCAGGCGTGAAGGGAAACAAAGAAGGGAGGAGTTGGAGACCGCCAGAAAAGAGGAACAAAGGAAAAAAGAGGAGGAAGAAGCTAATGTTTCTTCGAAAAAGAACGATGTGAAACTTAAGGCTTCAGACATTTACTCAGACGATAGTGAAAGTGATGGTAAGAATAATAAATTGCTTACACATATGAAAATTGTTAGTTGCTAATATTTGTTTAATACTCAAAATATTAATATACAAAATTTAAGGAGGCGATAAGGAATCTCCCGAGCCGTCGAGAGCGCCATCGCAACGTTCACGTTCTTCATCCAGTTCGAGTTCAAGTGATAACGAGAAATCATCCGATGAAGGTCGCAAGACGAAATATATTCCCACAAAAGAAGATTTGAACTTAATTCGGTTGTCTAGACACAAATTGGAAAAGTTCGTGCATCTTCCGTTCTTCGATCGTATAGCAAAAGGATGTTACATACGAATCGGTATTGGACAGCACAACAATATTCCCGTCTACAGAGCTGCTGAAATTACCGGCGTCTATGAAACTGCGAAGATCTATAACTTGGGAAAGACGCGAACAAACAAAGTGAGTTATTAAACCACAAAATTTGTAATTACAGTATAATCTCGATAAGTGGTCGTCCATTAATCTTGTTCTTCTTATCACGCTCTCTCCTGCCGAAGGTTGGCGATCCAAATGGCAATTTTAGCTGCAGCACGATAGATTTCTGCAGACGAGTGGTCGAACCATCTCCCCAAATCTTTCAGCCACGAGTTCTGGCATCTCCCTACTGATCTTTTCCCTTGTACTTATGAGGCGCAATATTTCGTATTTATCAGCTCTCATCACATGACCCAGGTTTTGAATTTTGCTTTCCTTGATGGTGTTCAGTAATTCTTTTTGTTTGTGCATCCTTTGTACCCATGAAATTCGCAGCATCCGTCTATACACATACTCCCGTGATGGTCCATCAATCACAGTAATTCAGTGTTCAGTAATTCTTTTTGTTTATGCATCTTTCGTACCCATGAAATTTGCAGCATCCGTCTATACACATAATCCCGTGATGGTCCATTAATCACGTGATGTTTTTTATCAACTTTTTAAGAGTCTAGAGCCTTCGCAAGTAGCCTAGTTTACTCCGGAGATTCTTTGCACCCTCTGCTTGAGACCTTGCATCCATCTATACACATAATCCGGTGATGGTCCATCAATCACATGATGTTTTTTATCAACTTTTTAAGAGCCTAAAGCTTTTGCAAGTAGCCTAGTTTACTCCGGAGATTCTTTGCACCCTCTGCTCGAGACCTTGCATCCGTCTATACACACAATCCCGTGATGGTCCATCAATCACGTGATGTTTTTTATCAACTTTTTAAGAGCCTAGAGGCTTCGCAAGTAGCCTTGTTTACTCCGGAGATTCTTTGCACCCTCTGCTTGAGACCTTGCATCCGTCTATACACACAATCCCGTGATGGTCCATCAATCATGTGATGTCTTTTATCAACTTTTTAAGAGCCTAGAGCCTTCGCAAGTAGCCTAGTTTACTCCGGAGATTCTTTGCACCCTCTGCTCGAGACCTTGCATCCATCTATACACATAATCCGGTGATGGTCCATCAATCATGTGATGTCTTTTATCAACTTTTTAAGAGCCTAGAGCCTTCGTAAGTAGCTTAGTTTACTCCGGAGATTCTTTGCACCCTCTGCTCGAGACCTTGCATCCGTCTATACACATAATCCCGTGGTGGTCCATCAATCATGTGATGTCTTTTATCAACTTTTTAAGAGCCTAGAGCCTTCGTAAGTAGCTTAGTTTACTCCGGAGATTCTTTGCACCCTCTGCTCGAGACCTTGCATCCGTCTATACACATAATCCCGTGGTGGTCCATCAATCATGTGATGTCTTTTATCAACTTTTTAAGAGCCTAGAGCCTTCGTAAGTAGCTTAGTTTACTCCGGAGATTCTTTGCACCCTCTGCTTGAGACCTTGCATCCGTCTATACACATAATCCTGTGATGGTCCATCAATCATGTGATGTTTTTTATCAAGTTTTTAAGAGCCTAGAGGCTTTGCAAGTAGCCTTGTTTACTCCGGAGATTCTTTGCACCCTTTGCTCGAGACCTTGCATCCGTCTTTACACATAATCCCGTGATGGTCCATCAATCATGTGATGTCTTTTATCAACTTTTTAATAGCCTAGAGCCTTCGCAAGTAGCCTAGTTTACTCCGGAGATTATTTGCACCCTTTGCTCAAGACCTAGCATCCGTCTTTACATATAATCCCGTGATGGTCCATCAATCACATGATGTCTTTTATCAACTTTTTAAGAGCCTAGAGCCTTTGCAAGTAGCCTAGTTTACTAGAGATTCTTTGCACCCTCTGCTCAAGACCTTGCATCCGTCTATACACATAATCCGGTGATGGTCCATTAATCACGTGATGTTTTTTTATCAACTTTTTAAGAGCTTAGAGCCTTCACAAGTAGTCTAGTTCACTCCGGAGATTCTTTGCACCCTCTGCTCGAGACCTTGTATCCGTCTATACAATTAATCCCGTGATGGTCCATCAATCACTTGATGTTTTTTATCAACTTTTTAAGAGCCTAGAGCCTTCGCAAGTAGCCTAGTTTACTCCGGAGATTATTTGCACCCTTTGTTCAAGACCTAGCATCCGTCTTTACATATAATCCCGTGATGGTCCATCAATCACGTGATGTCTTTTATCAACTTTTTAAGAGCCTAGAGCCTTCACAATTAGCCTAGTTCACTCCGGAGATTCTTTGCACCCTCTGCTCGAGACCTTGCATCCGTCTAAACACATAATCCCGTGATGGTCCATCAATCACGTGATGTTTTTTATCAACTTTTTAAGAGCCTAGAGCCTTCGTAAGTAGCCTAGTTTACTCCGGAGATTCTTTGCACCCTTTGCTCAAGACCTTGCATTCGTCTTTACATATAATCCCGTGATAGTCCATCAATCACTTGATGTCTTTTATCAACTTTTTAATAGCCTAGAGCCTTCACAAGTAGCCTAGTTCACTCCGGAGATTCTTTGCACCCTCTGCTCGAGACCTTGCATCCGTCTAAACACATAATCCCGTGATGGTCCATCAATCACGTGATGTTATTTATCAACTTTTTAAGAGCCTAGAGCCTTCGTAAGTAGCCTAGTTTACTCCGGAGATTCTTTGCACCCTTTGCTCAAGACTTTGCATCTGTCTTTACACATAATCCCGTGATGGTCCATCAATGACGTGATGTTTTTTATCAACTTTTTAAGAGCCTAAAGCTTTTGCAAGTAGCCTAGTTTACTCCGGAGATTCTTTGCACCCTCTGCTCGAGACCTTGCATCCGTCTATACACATAATCCTGTGATGGTCCATCAATCACGTGATGTTTTTTATCAACTTTTTAAGAGCCTAAAGCCTTCGCAAGTAGCCTAGTTTACTCCGGAGATTCTATCGCCACCCATGCGGTTTGGTCTATCGCCAATTGGTCCACCCCGGCCCCGAGGTGCTTCCCGTCCTCTGAATCCATCCGGACCTCCACGACCTACACCCCTGAAACCGGTTGGGGGACCGCGTGGGCCGCCTCCGTTCTCGCCCATTGGACCTGGACCCTTCCTTTGTGGTGGTGGGGCACCACCTGGTGGAAATCTACCCCTTGGGGCTTCGCGGGGACCCTCGTGAGGACCTCCACGACCCCGAATCATTAGACCACTGCGACCCATTGGCCCTCCTGGCCCACCACGTCCACCACGTCGTTAACTGAGATATTACCGCTTTCGACGAGGTTGGTCATGCATTGAGTTTTGTTCAAAACTCAACCTTGCGGGAGGACGCGTATAGCATCTCCAGCATCCGCGTAGTCTCGCCTAGATCCTCCGCCCTTGCTGAAGAGTTTATATATGTGTGGTAGGAGACTGATAGGACGGTAATTTGCTAGTTCCTTGGTGTCTTTTTTTTAATGCATAATTATGATTTCCGCATTGTTCCAGTTCGATGGGTTTTCTCCTTTCGCTAAACATGCGTTGAATAGTTATTTGATTGTTTTATGACCATTTCTCCACCAGCTTTTATTACTTCTATTAAAAGCCCATCTTCATCTGGTGCTTTGTTGTTTTTCATTTCATGAAGAGAGTTCTTTATTTCTTCCACCACTATTTCAGGTAGGTCCAAAACTTAATAGCCAGTATTATTTTATTTTTTATTTTTAGGCAATTATCTATGGAGTTGTTGAAATTACATACAGTTACAATACCTTTCACTTAAAATATTGCTATTTGTTAATGTTTATAATGAGTTGGTGGTTCAGTTATTTATATGTTTGATTCTAGGGTTGTAAAGTGAGGCATGGAAAGGGTGAACGTGTCTTTCGTCTGGAATTTGTATCCAATCAGGAGTTCACGGAAGGCGAATTCCAGAAATGGGTGGAGGCATCGCATGCGGCCGATACACCGATGCCATCCAAGGATTTTATTGCTCAAAAGCAGGCGGATATTAAAGAGGCCTTAAATTATGAGTACAATGAAAAGGATGTTGACAGAATTGTAAGTATTTTTACTTTATGAATAGGATGGTTGCGACAGTTACTACGTGGTATCCATACTTACATTGAATTGAAAAATTCACTTTGTTTTTTACCACACTTATATTATGTAAAAATGTTATATAACTTATTATTCACAGTTATACAAATTTCTACACATATCACAACTTGAGTTTCGACGTTTGACGGTCATTTTCAAGTGCTTTACTTTACTTTCCGTGTCTGGATACACCTATTTAAATCTTCCAAAATTCTGCAACATTAAGCTTTGTGATTTGTTAAAAGTAAATCGTGCTGCATGTAAGTGAGTAGATGATCAAGTTTCTGTATCTCCCACACAGTTACACCATTCATCAACTGCATTCATCATCAGCCTTTTATGTCCCACTGCTGGGCATCGGCCTTTTCTCTGTCACATATCCAACCTCCGCATTATGATTTGAATATGGGGACCTACAGTTTAACGTCGAATACGAACGACAAATTTCCGGAGAAGGTGTTAGGCAGTTGAGACCCCACGGTTGCCCAAGGCGGATTGGGGAACTGAGTCTGAGGGGTTGGGTTAGATGGCGTCTTCGGGTTCAAAGAGCATGGCAAAGCAGTTCTGAAATTGTACGACAGAAAGATAGTTCATTTCATAAAGCATAATTCTTTTCATAATCCTCGAAACAAATATGAGCTAAATGATCTAGAAAATGGAAAATATCTTGAGTGCGTCAAAATCAAAAGATTTCAAGTAGTAAGGTTTTCAGTTAGTGATGGCGTGTTTAGATTTTATTCCCATTTTGAGATTAATATGTCAAGTTGAAGACAATTTAATCTAGATTAGGAAATTAAGAAGAAAATTTGGAAAATTCTTTCTAGTTTTCCAGAAAATGGAAAATATCTTGAGAGCGTCAAAATCAATAGGTTTCAAGTTTTAAGGTTTTCAGTTGGTGATAGCGTGTTTAGTTTTTATTCTCATTTTGAGATTAATATGTCAAGTTGAAGACAATTTAATCTAGATTAGGAAATTAAGAAGAAAATTTGGAAAATTCCTTCTAGTCTTCCAGAAAATGGAAAACATCTTGAGTGCGTCAAAATCAAAAGATTTCAAGTTGTAAGGTTTTCAGTTGGTGATAGCGTGTTTAGTTTTTATTCTCATTTTGAGATTGATATGTCAAGTTGAAGACAATTTAATCTAGATTAGGTAATTAAGAAGAAAATTTGGAAAATTCTTTCTCGTTTTCCAGAAAATGGAAAATATCTTGAGGGTGTCAAAATCAAAAGGTTTCAATTTGTTAGGTTTTCAGTTGGTGATAGCGTGTTTAGTTTTTATTCTCATTTTGAGATTAATATGTCAAGTTGAAGACAATTTAATCTAGATTAGGAAATTAAGGAGAAAATTTGGAAAATTCTTTCTAGTTTTCCAGAAATGGAAAATATCTTGAGGGTGTCAAAATCAAAAGGTTTCAAGTTTTAGGGTTTTTAGTTGATTATAGCGTGTTTAGTTTTTACTCTCATTTTGAGATTGATATATCAAGTTGAAAACAATTTAATCTAGATTAGGAAATTAAGAAGAAAATTTGGAAAATTCTTTCTAGTTTTCCAGAAAATGGAAAATATCTTGAGGGTGTCAAAATCAATAGGTTTGAAATTGTAAGGTTTTCAGTTGGTGATAGCGTGTTTAGTTTTGACTCTCATTTTGAGATTGATATATCAAGTTGAAAACAATTTAATCTAGATTAGGAAATTAAGAAGAAAATTTTGAAAATTCTTTCCAGTTTTCCAGAAAATGGAAAATATCTTGAGGGTGTCAAAATCAAAAGGTTTCAAGTTGTAAGGTTTTCAGTTAGTGATAGCGTGTTTAGTTTTCATTCTCATTTTGAGATTGATATGTCAAGTTGAAGACAATTTAATCTAGAATAGGAAATTAAGAAGAAAATTTGGAAAATTCTTTCTCGTTTTCCAGAAAATGGAAAATATCTTGAGGGTGTCAAAAGGTTTCAAGTTGTTAGGTTTTCAGTTGGTGATAGCGTGTTTAGTTTTTATTCTCATTTTGAGATTAATATGTCAACTTGAAGACAATTTAATCTAGATTAGGAAATTAAGGAGAAATTTGGAAAATTCTTTCTAGTTTTCCAGAAAATGGAAAATATCTTGAGTGCGTCAAAATCAAAAGGTTTGAAATTGTAGGGTTTTCAGTTGGTGATGGCGTGTTTAGTTTTTACTCTCATTTTGAGATTGATATATCAAGTTGAAAACAATTTAATCTAGATTAGGAAATTTAGAAGAAAATATGGAATTTTTTTTCTAGTTTTCCAGAAAATGGAAAATATCTTAAGTGCGTCAAAATCAAAAGATTTCAAGTTGTAAGGTTTTCAGTTGGTGATAGCGTGTTTAGATTTTATTCCCATTTTAAGATTAATATGTCAAGTTGAAGACAATTTAATCTAGATTAGGAAATTAAGAAGAAAATTTGGAAAATTCTTTCTAGTTTTCCAGAAAATGGAAAATATCTTGAGTGCGTCAAAAGCAAAAGGTTTCAAGTTGTGAGGTTTTCAGTTGGTAATAGCGTGTTTAGTTTTTATTCTCATTTTGAGATTAATATGTCAACTTGAAGACAATTTAATCTAGATTAGGAAATTAAGGAGAAAATTTGGAAAATTCTTTCTAGTTTTCCAGAAAATGGAAAATATGTTGAGTGCGTCAAAATCAAAAGGTTTCAAGTTATTAGGTTTTCAGTTGGTGATAGCGTGTTTAGTTTTTATTCTCATTTTGAGATTGATATGTCAAGTTGAAGACAATTTAATCTAGATTAGGAAATTTGGAAGAAAATTTGGAAAATTCTTTCTAGTTTTCCAGAAAATGGAAAATATCTTGAGTGCGTCAAAATCAATAGGTTTCAGATTTTAAGGTTTTCAGTTGGTGATAGTGTGCTTAGTTTTTATTCCCATTTCGAGTTTTTATTCCCATTAATATGTCAAGTTGAAGACAATTTAATCTAGATTGGGAAATTTAGAAGAAAATTTAGAAAATTCTTTCTAGTTTTCCAGAAAATGGAAAATATCTTGAGGGTGTCAAAATCAAAACGTTTCAGTTGGTGATAGCGTGTTTAGTTTTTATTCTCATTTTGAGATTAATATGTTAAGTTGAAGACAATTTAATCTAGATTGGGAAATTAAGAAGAAAATTTGGAAAATTCCTTCTAGTCTTCCAGAAAATGGAAAACATCTTGAGTGCGTCAAAATCAAAAGATTTCAAGTTGTAAGGTTTTCAGTTGGTGATAGCGTGTTTAGTTTTTATTCTCATTTTGAGATTGATATGTCAAGTTGAAGACAATTTAATCTAGATTAGGAAATTATGGAGAAAATTTTGAAAATTCTTTCTAGTTTTCCACAAAATGGAAAATATCTTGAGTGCGTCAAAATCAATAGGTTTCAAGTTTTAAGGTTTTCAGTTGGTGATAGCGTGTTTAGTTTTTATTCTCATTTTGAGATTGATATGTCAAGTTGAAGACAATTTAATCTAGATTAGGAAATTTGGAAGAAAATTTGGAAAATTCTTTCTAGTTTTCCAGAAAATGGAAAATATCTTGAGGGTGTCAAAATCAAAACGTTTCAGTTGGTGATAGCGTGTTTAGTTTTTATTCTCATTTTGAGATTAATATGTTAAGTTGAAGACAATTTAATCTAGATTGGGAAATTTAGAAGAAAATTTAGAAAATTCTTTCTAGTTTTCCAGAAAATGGAAATTATCTTGAGGGTGTCAAAATCAAAACGTTTCAGTTGGTGATAGCGTGTTTAGTTTTTATTCTCATTTTGAGATTAATATGTTAAGTTGAAGACAATTTAATCTAGATTGGGAAATTAAGAAGAAAATTTGGAAAATTCCTTCTAGTCTTCCAGAAAATGGAAAACATCTTGAGTGCGTCAAAATCAAAAGATTTCAAGTTGTAAGGTTTTCAGTTGGTGATAGCGTGTTTAGTTTTTATTCTTATTTTGAGATTGATATGTCAAGTTGAAGAGAATTTAATCTAGATTAGGAAGTTAAGAAGAAAATTTGGAAAATTCTTACTAGTTTTCCAGAAAATGGAAAAAAACTTGAGGGTGTCAAAATCAAAAGGTTTCAAGCTGTAAGATTTTCAGTTGGTGATAGCGTGTTTAGTTTTTTATTCTCATTTTGAGATTGATATGTCAAGTTGAAGACAATTTAATCTAGATTAGGAAATTTAGAAGAAAATATGGAATTTTTTTTCTAGTTTTCCAGAAAATGGAAAATATCTTAAGTGCGTCAAAATCAAAAGATTTCAAGTTGTAAGGTTTTCAGTTGGTGATAGCGTGTTTAGATTTTATTCCCATTTTAAGATTAATATGTCAAGTTGAAGACAATTTAATCTAGATTAGGAAATTAAGAAGAAAATTTGGAAAATTCTTTCTAGTTTTCCAGAAAATGGAAAATATCTTGAGTGCGTCAAAAGCAAAAGGTTTCAAGTTGTGAGGTTTTCAGTTGGTAATAGCGTGTTTAGTTTTTATTCTCATTTTGAGATTAATATGTCAACTTGAAGACAATTTAATCTAGATTAGGAAATTAAGGAGAAAATTTGGAAAATTCTTTCTAGTTTTCCAGAAAATGGAAAATATCTTGAGTGCGTCAAAATCAAAACGTTTCAGTTGGTGATAGCGTGTTTAGTTTTTATTCTCATTTTGAGATTAATATGTTAAGTTGAAGACAATTTAATCTAGATTGGGAAATTTAGAAGAAAATTTAGAAAATTCCTTCTAGTTTTCCAGAAAATGGAAAATATCTTGAGGGTGTCAAAATTAAAACGTTTCAAGTTGTAAGATTTTCAGTTGGTGATAGCGTGTTTAGTTTTTATGCTCATTTTGAGATTAATATGTTAAGTTGAAGACAATTTAATCTAGATTAGGAAATTAAGGAGAAAATTTTGAAAATTCTTTCTAGTTTTCCACAAAATGGAAAATATCTTGAGTGCGTCAAAATCAATAGGTTTCAAGTTTTAAGGTTTTCAGTTGGTGATAGCGTGTTTAGTTTTTATTCTCATTTTGAGATTGATATGTCAAGTTGAAGACAATTTAATCTAGATTAGGAAGTTAAGAAGAAAATTTGGAAAATTCTTACTAGTTTTCCAGAAAATGGAAAAAAACTTGAGGGTGTCAAAATCAAAAGGTTTCAAGCTGTAAGATTTTCAGTTGGTGATAGCGTGTTTAGTTTTTTATTCTCATTTTGAGATTGATATGTCAAGTTGAAGACAATTTAATCTAGATTAGGAAATTAGGAAGAAAATTTGAAAAATTCTTTCTGGTTTTCCAGAAAATGGAAAATATCTTGAGTGCGTCAAAATCAATATTTTTCAAGTTTTAAGGTTTTCAGTTGGTGATAGCGTGTTTAGTTTTTATTTTTATTTTGAGATTAATATGTCAAGTTGAAGACAATTTAATCTAGATTAGGAAATTTAGAAGAAAATTTGGAAAATTCTTTCTAGTTTTCCAGAAAATGGAAAATATCTTGAGGGTGTCAAAATCAAAAGGTTTCAAGTTTTAAGATTTTCAGTTGGTGATAGCGTGTTTAGTTTTTATTTTTATTTTGAGATTAATATGTCAAGTTGAAGACAATTTAATCTAGATTAGGAAATTAAGGAGAAAATTTTGAAAATTCTTTCTAGTTTTCCAGAAAATGGAAAATATCTTGAGTGCGTCAAAATCAATATTTTTCAAGTTTTAAGGTTTTCAGTTGGTGATAGCGTGTTTAGTTTTTATTTTTATTTTGAGATTAATATGTCAAGTTGAAGACAATTTAATCTAGATTAGGAAATTTAGAAGAAAATTTGGAAAATTCTTTCTAGTTTTCCAGAAAATGGAAAATATCTTGAGGGTGTCAAAATTAATAGGTTTCAAGTTATAAGATTTTCAGTTGATGATAGCGTGTTTAGTTTTTATTTTTATTTTGAGATTAATATGTCAAGTTGAAGACAATTTAATCTAGATTGGGAAATTAAGAAGAAAATTTGGAAAATTCTTCCTAGTTTTCCAGAAAATGGAAAATATCTTGAGTGCGTCAAAATCAATAGGTTTCAGGTTTTAAGGTTTTCAGTTGGTGATAGCGTGTTTAGTTTTTATTCTCATTTTGAGATTAATATGTCAAGTTGAAGACAATTTAATCTAGATTAGGAAATTAAGGAGAAAATTTGGAAAATTCTTTCTAGTTTTCCAGAAAATGGAAAATATCTTGAGGGTGTCAAAATCAAAACGTTTCAAGTTGTAAGATTTTCAGTTGGTGATAGCGTATTTAGTTTTTATTCTTATTTTGAGATAAATATGTCAAGTTGAAGACAATTTAATCTAGATTAGGAAATTATGGAGAAAATTTGGAAAATTCTTTCTAGTTTTCCAGAAAATGGAAAATATCTTGAGTGCGTCAAAATCAATAGGTTTCAAGTTTTAAGGTTTTCAGTTGGTGATAGCGTGTTTAGTTTTTATTCTCATTTTGAGATTAATATGTCGAGTTGAAGACAATTTAATCTAGATTGGGAAACTAAAAAGAAAATTTGGAAAATTCCTTCTAGTTTTCCAGAAAATGGAAATTATCTTGAGGGTGTCAAAATCAAAAGGTTTCAAGTTGTAAGGTTTTCAGTTAGTGATAGCGTGTTTAGTTTTCATTCTCATTTTGAGATTGATATGTCAAGTTGAAGACAATTTAATCTAGATTAGGAAATTATGGAGAAAATTTGGAAAATTCTTTCTAGTTTTCCAGAAAATGGAAAATATCTTGAGTGCGTCAAAATCAATAGGTTTCAAGTTTTAAGGTTTTCAGTTGGTGATAGCGTGTTTAGTTTTTATTCTCATTTTGAGATTAATATGTTGAGTTGAAGACAATTTAATCTAGATAGGGAAATTAGGAAGAAAATTTGGAAAATCCTTTCTAGTTTTCCAGAAAATGGAAAATATCTTGAGGCTGTCAAAATCAAAAGGTTTCAAGTTGTAAGGTTTTCAGTTAGTGATAGCGTGTTTAGTTTTCATTCTCATTTTGAGATTGATATGTCAAGTTGAAGACAATTTAATCTAGAATAGGAAATTAAGAAGAAAATTTGGAAAATTCTTTTTAGTTTTCCAGAAAATGGAAAATATCTTGAGTGCTTCAAAATCAAAAGATTTCAAGTTGTAAGGTTTTCAGTTAGTGATAGCGTGTTTAGTTTTCATTCTCATTTTGAGATTGATATGTCAAGTTGAAGACAATTTAATCTAGAATAGGAAATTAAGAAGAAAATTTGGAAAATTCTTTCTCGTTTTCCAGAAAATGGAAAATATCTTGAGTGTGTCAAAATCAAAAGATTTCAAGTTGTAAGGTTTTCAGTTGGTGATAGCGTGTTTAGTTTTTATTCTCATTTTGAGATTGATATGTCAAGTTGAACACAATTTAATCTAGATTAGGAAATTAAGAAGAAAATTTGAAAAATTCTATTATTTGCGTAACCGCACGCAAGACGCACGACATCGTCATTTTATACTTTTGTGCAGCTGGCTTCCGTTTTGCGTATAAAGGGACGAAAGTGTGTCCACAGTGCGGCATCGTCGCATTCGCGTATCGCCAGGCGTTCGTCTTGCAGCTCGTGCTGCAACTTCTGCCAATCTACTGAAGAGGTTACATGCCTGCGCAGGGCAACCGTACGCAAGAATGCTACAGGTGCAAGCATGCACAGGTCTATTCCCACACACGCTCCGGTCTACCTGCGCAGGTAGACCTCTCCGGTGGACCGTTGTGTGTATAGCGGGCATAACATTTGTTTCTCATTTCTCAAACTTCAACCTTTAACATTTCAACTTTACTTTTAAAATTCTTTTTTTGTTTGTTTTTAGTTAAAAGAAAAGGATAGATTTAAACAAAAAACCTACAACTATGCTATGAAGAAAACCCAATTAATGAAAGAAAGAGATTCTGCTTTGTGCAGAGGAGATGAAGAAACGGCGCGTGAATTTAATAAGAAAATAGCAGAACTTGAAGAGCGAGCATCAGAACTAGACAAAATGCGTACTTCGACAATATCCAGTATTTCTTATATCAACGATCGGAATAGAAAGAAGAACGTCGAGGAGGCCGAGAAGGCAATTATGGAGGAAGTTAGAGCGAACAAAGGAAAAAAAATAGACGATCCGTTCACAAGACGTTCCACTAAACCCCGAATGAATTTCAAAGCTCCTCCCGAAGAATCGACGGACGCTGCGCCTGATATTGTTCCTGAAGTCGAAGAAAAAGAAGAGGAAAAAGAGGCGCTGTCTGTGCCCGCGCAGGTCACACAAGACGATCTTTTCTCTGCTCACGATTTTGATATTAAAATAGATTTAGAACTACCTCTACCAAGTAAGATTTTTAAATTATTTATAAATATACAGTATAATCTCGGTAATTCGGACGACACGCGCTGTAATCCGGCGGTCTTAACCACCACTCTTTCTGATAATCCGGCGGTTGTCTGGTGCCATATGTTATCGAGATTATACTGTACAGTATAATCTCGATAATTCGGCCGTTGGTTAATCGGACGACACGTCCAGTAATCCGGCGGTTTGGAGACCGCTTGCGCCACTAGTTCTGATATCCGGCGGGTCTCTGGTCCCATATGTGTCGGATTATCGAGATTATACTGTATAGTATAATCTCGGTAATTCGGCCGCTGGTTAATCGGACGACACGTCCAGTAATCCGGCGGTCTGGAGACCGCTCGCGCTCTTCCCTCCCATCACTCTTTCTGATAATCCGGCGGTTGTCTGGTCCCATATGTTTCGGATTATCGATATTATACTGTGCAGTATAATCTCGGTAATTCGGCCGTTGGTTAATCGGACGACACGTCCAGTAATCCGGTGGTCTGGAGACCGCTTGCGCCACTCGTTCTGATATCCGGCGGGTTTCTGGTCCCATATGTGTCGGTTTATCAAGATTATACTGTACAGTATAATCTCGGTAATTCGGCCGTTGGTTAATCGGACGACACGTCCAGTTATCCGGCGGTCTGGAGAGCGCTCGCGCTCTTTCCTCCCACCACTCTTTCTGATAATCCGGCGGATGTCTGGTGCCATATGTGTCGGATTATCGAGATTATACTATACAGTATAATCTCGGTAATTCGGCCGTTGTTTAATCGGACGACACGTCCAGTAATCCGGCGGTCTGGAGACCGCTCGCGCTCTTCCCTCCCACCACTCGTTTCTGATAATCCGGCGGATGTCTGGTGCCATATGTGTCGGATTATCGAGATTATACTGTATTCTGCCTTTAACAAAAAAAAAACAGAACACCAAGCACTTATTTGACAATTTTATTGAAATTTACAGAATTTGATCGTGTAAATGAACTGCATCGATGATCAAAAAATCTATTGTTTTGGTTCCTTTTTAATGGTATTTTTCTGGATTTCTATATTATGAAGAGCTGCTGTTTTTTTAATGTAATTGCTTCTAATATTCAAGCAGCCTCTCAGTAGTTGGATGTTTCAGTTTGTAAAACTTAAAAAGATGCCCCGTGTCTTTGTGTCAGGCGAGTATGTGAATTAGCAAGAGGGAAGTGAAGCAGCTCGCTGCAAGGGTGAAGAAGCCTGAATATTTTCTCGTGCGATGCAGTCGCTGCCTGGTTGGAGTAGCACCAATACAAGCGATTCAACGTTGAATTCCAAATATTGTGATCGGTGTTGTGATCACTGTGTTGTGATCGGTGCGCTGAAACCGGGATGAATATACAGGAGTGCATGTTCCTTGCTAGAAGGAAGTGGAAGTCTGCACTAAACAGGAGCGCAAATGTCATTCTGTTGGTTGCAGGAGAAGAAGTGGATATGGGTTAACGGCTGGTATGTTTGACCAGCTCAGGCGAGTAAGTGAGGTATGAGGAGAAAAGTAAAGGAGCTCGCTGCAAGGGTGAAGAAGCCTGAATGTTTTCTCGTGCGATTCAGTCGCTGGCTGATTGGAGTAGCACCAATACAAGCCAAGCAGAAGATAACCTTCCACGTCGAAGTGCAGATAAGTGTGGCGTGCATGGAGGTCGGCACGCAAACGGAGAGCGACTGTGGTGTGATCGGTGCACTGGAACCGGGGATGAATATATAGGAGTGCATGTTCCTTACTAGGAGGAAGTGGAACTCTGCACTAAACAGGGACGCAGATTTATCCAGAAGTGGATATAGGTGAACGACTGGACTGGGTGATGTTTGATCAGCTCCCGCAGGGCAGGCGAGTATGTGAGGTACCAAGAGAAAAGTAAAGCTGCAAGAGAGAAAAAGCCGGAATGTCTTCTCGTGCGATTCAGTCGCTGGCTGGCGTCGCCGTGCACAATATCATCATCTAAGTGATTCTAAAAGGGGTCGCATTATTGGTATGCGAGAAGCGGGTTTTCCGGTTCATGCCATTGCTGAAATGGTAGCCGTAGTGTATCGGTGATAGTACGCTGCTGGTCAAGACGGAGACTTTGATCCAAACTACGTCCACGTCCAAATCGACGTAGACTTTGATCAGGTCGTCCAAGAAGCACCACTGAACGTGATATCTCTTCGTCTTACAACTTTAAGGGACAAATTTACAACGTCGTGGACATTGGGAAATGGCAGACAGTTTTTTGATGGTGCCGAAATCAATTTGTTACCTTGATCATCTCGTTCTCCAGATCTATCGTCGATAGAACAGCTAAAACACTGTAATGGAATTTGGAGGTTAAATTATCGAAGTGCCCCTAAATGGCCAAAGGGTATCCATGGCTACTGTTATAGATGGTCCGAAGATGATGAGAATCGACGTAGACTTTGTTACAGAAGAATCCGCAATTTTGGTATTAGATCCTACCGTCCACAATTGTGTCTACCCTCTTACTCCGCAGCATCGCAGAGCAAGACTTGGTTGGTGCAGGGAAAGACAACATTGGAACCATGAATGGAATAACATTATCTTGAGCGATGAGTCTCCGTTCTGTTTATGGGCTCATGGTGGTCACAGAAGAGTGAGACGTCGACGCGGCGAACGCAGAATTTTACAATTCTCTGTTGAAAGACAACGGCCCTTACACATTGAGTTATAGTTTGGGGGGCCATAGCGTATTGTAGTCGGTCTCTTCTAGTTTTTTTTCCTACCGTCCACAATTGTGTCTACCTCTTACTCCGCAGCATCGCAGAGCAAGACTTGATTGGTGCAGGGGAAGACATAGCGTATGGTAGTCGGTCTCCCCTAGTTTTTTTTGCGAAGTGTGGATCCTCACAAGAAAAAATCGACGCTTTCGAGAGGAAAATATAAAGGAGGATCCTAGGACCAGTACGGGAAAATGAAGAATATGGGAGGCGATACCACAAGGAAGTATATCAGGCCCTTAAAGACCAACCAGTGTCGATAAACGTGAAACTGCAGCGCCTCCGGTGGGCAGGCCACATATGTGAAAAGCCCAGAAGAATCCTGAACGGCCGAATGGAGGGGAAGATACCGATAGGAAGACCAAGAAAAAGATGGGAGGATGAAGTAGACCAGGACGCCAGACGAATCCTTAAACTAGGAAGATGGAAGGAAGTGGCCCGCGAAAGAGAGGAATGGAGGAGGAAGCTAGGGGAGGCCAACGCTCAAATTGGGCTGTAGTGCCATCTTCTCGGTTCTGTTTATGGGCTCGCGGTAGTCGTAGAAGAGTGAGGCGTCGACGTGTTGAACGCAGAATTTTACAATTTGTTGTTGATAGACATACGGCCCTTACGCAGAGAGTTATAGTTTGAGGGGCGATAGCGATGGTATTCGGTCTCCGCTAGTTTTCAAGTCCTAACGTGATTCGGTTTATTCGCAACATTTTACCGCCAGTGTTAGTGCCCTATGTAAATGCCTTGCAGGACCCCAAGATAAAGCTCGGCTTCACACAGCGGCCATTACAAGACAGTTGTTTGATAGTGCCGAAATCAATTTGTTACCTTGGTCATCTCGTTCTCCAGATCTATCGCCAATAGAACATGTTTGGGATATGATAGGTGTCAGAATAAGTAACTTACTAGAGGTCAAATTGGCGAAGTGCCCCAAGCCGATATTAATGAAATGCCCCAAGCCGATATTAATAAAATGCCCCAAGCCGATATTAATGAAATGCCCCAAGCCGATATTAATAAAATGCCCCAAGCCGATATTAATGAAATGCCCCAAGCCGATATTAATAAAATGCCCCAAGCCGATATTAATGAAATGCCCCAAGCCGATATTAATAAAATGCCCCAAGCCGATATTAATGAAATGCCCCAAGCCGATATTAATAAAATGCTCCAAGCCGATATTAATGAAAAGCCCCAAGCCGATATTGATAGCCTGATTTAGGCTATGATTATTTAGCCTGATTTAGGCTATTGATAGCTTGATTTAGCATGCTACCTACACCATCTAATGGAAATATGGAAGGAGGAACAGATCCCGCAGGAATGGAACGAGAGCATAATATTCCCGGTATACAAGAAATGCGATAGGATGGCATGTTCAAACCACAGAGGAGTATCACTGGTATGCAACGGATTCAAAATATTCACGACCATAATTAACAACAGACTTAAGCATTTTGCCTCAAATATAATAGGAGAGCGAACTATGAACTCACCAACACGTCTTGCCAGCGAGGTGTTTTACGGCTAAATACCCCCTATGGAAAATGTCAGTTGCTAAAACTAAATTACCCCAGGCGAGTAGGAGAATATCTCCGAAATCTCGCACTGATAATCAATCAGTCTGTCCCATAATTTCTGGGAGAGACAAACATCTGAGGAAGATAAAAAGATGTGCAGGCAACTGGATACAGAGAGCTCAAGACAGGAGGGAATGGGCAAAAATGGGGGAGGCTTATGTCCAGCAGTGGACACAGAGAGCTAAATGATGATGATAATAGGAGAGTACCAAGCAGGTTTTAGACCCGGAAGATCAACGTCAAACGTACTCTTAGCAAAGCCTGGGAACACAATGTCAACGTATACAATGTGTTCGTCGATTTTAAACAAGCATATGACTCCATAAACGGAGAAGAGCTATACGTGAAACTGACAGAACTGGACATACCAGAAAACACTTGTCCAACTCACCATGTCAGAATGCACTGCACAGGTGCGGGTGCAGGCCCAGGACCTACTTTATCGAAATAGGTCCAAATACAACGGTGGCGTGCTACTGGTAACGGAACCAAATAATCATCACGTGAGGAATAACATGCCCAGGCCGACACCGTTAGAGTTTACAACAACCTACGGTAGCGGCAACGTGTCATACTGGTGCGAGGTAGCGGGCGTCACAATCTATTCGTACTACGTATCACCAAACATCACCAAGAGCGAATTTGAGGACTACCTAAACGAACTATCTGAGACTCCGATACCAAAATACCCCAAAGATCATCTTTGGAGACTTCAACTCGAAAAGCCCACTCTGGGGGTCATCACCAAGAGCGAATTTGAGGACTACCTAGACAAACTATCTGAGACTATCCGATACCAAAATGGCCCAAAGATCATATTTGGAGACTTCAACTCGAAAAGCCCACTCTGGGGGTCATCACCAAGAGCGAATTTGAGGACTACCCAAACGAACTATCCGATACCAAAATGGCCCAAAGATCATCTCTGGAGACTTCAACTCGAAAAGCCCACTCTGGGGACTTCAACTCGAAAAGCCAAGAGCGAATTTGAGGACTACCTAAACGAACTATCTGAGACTATCCGATACCAAAATACCCCAAAGATCATCTTTGGAGACTTCAACTCGAAAAGCCCACTCTGGGGGTCATCACCAAGAGCGAATTTGAGGACTACCTAGACAAACTATCTGAGACTATCCGATACCAAAATGGCCCAAAGATCATATTTGGAGACTTCAACTCGAAAAGCCCACTCTGGGGGTCATCACCAAGAGCGAATTTGAGGACTACCCAAACGAACTATCCGATACCAAAATGGCCCAAAGATCATCTCTGGAGACTTCAACTCGAAAAGCCCACTCTGGGGACTTCAACTCGAAAAGCCCACTCTGGGGGTCCTGATCGTCCTGGTGCGAGGTAGCGGGCGTCACAATCTATTCGTGCTACGTATCACCAAACGTCACCAAGAGCGAATTTGAAGACTACCTAAACGAACTATCTAAGACTATGGGAAACCAAAATGGTCCAAAGATCATCTCTGGAGACTTCAACTCGAAAAGCCCACTCTGGGATGTAAGAGGATCCATCCTCAAGGACTGACTAGCATCACTCGGCCTTGTTACTGCTAACATGGGCAACTTGGCCACATTCATTCGCGGCAACAGCACAATAGATGTGACATTCTCCACAGCGGACTTTACCAAAACTGGCATGTACTTCAGGAGGAAACACTGAGCGACCACCAGCTTATCACATTTGATCTCGCCATAAACCCCGGGCAATAACGATCACTGATGGCAAACGTGAGCCCACCGAACATGTGGAGGTATAAACCCCATAAAGAGGAGTCTCCAGTTGGAGTTCAGCAAGATATAGATACCCGATGTGCCTACCATCTCTGCGGCTCTACTTGTGGAACCTGGAAATCGCGACTCTTGTCGGGAAAAAAAGATCGTGGACAAGACTTAAAGCAACTCAGAATGTAGATCCTTTACAATTAGAAAACAGGCATGCAGTATACGCCAAGGCAAGGAGAGAGCTGAGGACCAGCATTAAAAAAGCAAAGTTAGCTTGTTGGCAAAATGTCATACAGGCTGTAAATGGCGATGTTTGGGGAAATGGTTGTGAAACGAAAATGACGGAGCTGAGAGGAGCGGACCCGATCGTATCTGATGTGAGCTGAGCGGAGCGGATCCACTGAGCGACAAGCCTAAAGCGTATTTCTCGTTGGGGAATGTGATACACAGAGAAACAAAAGTTAAGGTGCACAAAACAATCATCCGACCGACACTCACGTACGGCCGCGAAGTGTGGATGAAGTGGACGAAGCAAAAATCGACGTATTCGAGAGGAAAATATTAAGAAGGATCCTAGGACCAGTACGGGAAAATGAAGAATATAAGAGGATAGACGATCCGGAGTTGCAGACGTCGTAGAGAGAATAACTGTAATAAAATGGAACTGGGCGGGACACATTGCGAGATCTGCTGATGACAGATGGACAAGACGAATCCTTGAATGGAGGCCTAGATCGGAAGCCTTCCGAAATAGAGGGCGTCCCCCCACCAGATGGACCGACGACTTAAAACGCATGAGTTCAAACAGCACAAGACTGAGGACAGTGGAAACTATTGAGGGAGGCTTACGTCCAGCAGTAGACTTCAATAAGCTGATTGATGAATGGGGGATACAACAAGGAAGTATATTAGGCCCTTAAAGACCAACCAGTGTCGATATACGTGAAATTGCAGCGCCTCCACATTATAAGAATGCCAGATGGTACAATGTCCAAAAGAATCCAGAGCGGCCGAATGGAGCGGAAGAGGCCGATAGGAAGTCGAAAAAAGATGGGAGGATGAAGTAGACCAGGACGCCAGACGAGTCCTTAAACTGGGAAGATTGAAGGAAGTGGTCCAGGAAAGAGTGGAATGGAGGAGGAAGCTAGTGGAGGTCAAGGCTCTAATTGGGCTGTAGCGCCAGAAGAAGATTTCTAGCATGCCTCGACGTGTTAACAGGTTGACCGCCACATGTTTTTTACCAACATTGCCAAAAACAAGAAATAGCAAACAAGAAGTAGCAAGAAATATTAGAACAGCCCTCCCTTGAAGAAATGCGATGCCGAGGGACAGAGAGAACATTTTAGAGGGACCACTCGATCCAGCTAGTGCTGGCGATGCCCCCCACCCAAAAAAAGATATTCGCTCTCCGTCAACGGAAGAAAGAATTCGATGCAGCAAACGAACCGTCATCGTCTTCAAATCCGCCTTTGATTGAATCGGCTGGGCCAGCTTGTGGAGAGCCCTGGACACCGAACACGTGCCGCTGAAAATCATTCAACTTCTTCAGGCATCGTACGTTGGCTCGACCAGCAGTGTTCGTATCCGAAATAATTTATCCGAGGAGTTTCCGATTCGAACTGGAGTACGACAAGGAGACGTCTCGCACTGCTTTATAACGTTGTGGTTGACGCGATTACGCGGACAGCATTCGATGAACGACGCGGAGTCTGTCGGAGACCTGATGTTCGCCGACGACAGCGCTGTCTACGCAGACACGGATGCCGAAGCAACAGACATTTCCCGTATTGCCCAGCCAAAGATCAATGCGGATAAAACCAAAGTGCTTACAACGGACGGATCGGAAGCGAGAGTTTACCTCGATGAAACCTACATCGAACAGGTACCACAATTCAAGTATTTGGGATCGCTTGTGATAGAGCAGGAATTGCCATCGACGGTCGATGTTCATAGCCGGATCGGTCAAGCAACAGCAACATTCGCTTCGTTAAAGTGGTGCATATGGAAGAGGACGAATATCACCATCAAAACCAAAATACGCCTATATCAAACCTTAATCCTTCCTATTCTGCTTTATGGATCGGAAATGTCGATACTGCTCAGAACGGACTTAAACAAGCTTCAGGTCTTCAGAAAAGCCACAGGTCTTCCAAATGCGATGCTCGAGACAAATACTCCGTCTCTATCCGCGATCGATTCCGAAACGTTAGAGAAAGCTGGAATCAACAAACACCGATCGAAGAAGAAATACAAAAACGTAGGCTACGTTGGTTTAGCCACGTCTGCCGGATGACTAACGCCCGGTTTCCACGCGCTTCTACTTTGGCTGGAGCTACCGCCAGACTGGAGAATACAAAGAAACGCGCCAAAGAAGACATGGCTGAAACAAGTGGAAGATCTGAGACACCAAAGGATGGATACCCATCAAGCCAAGGAAATCGCAATCGATCGGGAAGAGTGGAAACGTATCGTGAATGGAGCAAGATCCTGATTGATTGCGAGGGCGAATACCCGGTCCTTTTGTAGATTGTAGATATGGTGGTGACGACTTGTACTGCGACCTTTATAGATCTATTGTACCCCACCCTCCTCCTCCAAGTGTTGGTGTACTTACCCATTTAGAGCGCCTCCTCTAATCCTGATTCCTTTAGGAATCTCAGGATCTGGGTGGGATTCAAGGCCTGCAGCTCCTCTGTGTTCAAGCAGTGAGCCCCAAGGTACATCTGTCTCTTGCGGAGTAATGCTCCGCAGTCTTTGAACAGATGTATGGGGGTTTCCTCTGCTGAGCCACAGAATCTGCATCCATCATCCTCCTCTAGGCCTAGGGCCTTGAGATGTTTCCTAAGTCTGCAGTGTCCCGTCAGGGCTCCTGTCAGAATTCTGAGCTTGTTCCTGCTTAGTTTCAGGCAAGCTTTAGTTCTCTTCTGGTTAAAAGATCCCAGCATCACTTTGGATTGCCTTAGCCCTGGAAGTTCTTCCCAGGTTTTCATCCATTTTCCTCTTATTTCTTCATCTAAACTTTTGCGGATGGTGTTCACGCTCATACCGCAAAAGGGTTCCGGACCTATAAAGGGGCTACTGGATCCCTTGTTTGCTAGGTGATCGGCTTCTTCGTTTCTGTCTATACCAGTGTGTCCTGGTACCCAGTATAGCGTTACTTTATTATCCCTGCCAAGTTTGTTCAGCTTCCCCACACAGTCCCATACCAGTTTGGATCTGATGGTGTATGAGCTAATGGCCTTGATGGCTGCTTGGCTATCTGACAGGATAGCAATTCGTTTTTTGCCGTAATTCCTGTCGAGGTTAAACTGTGCACATCTTTCGATTGCGTGTACCTCTGCTTGGAAGATACATGGGGATGTTCCCATGGATTCGGAGTATCTGGTACGAGGTCCAAACACTCCTGCACCAGTGCCTTCCTTTGTCTTCGAACCATCTGTATACCACTTGATGGCATTTTGCTCTATGTGGTATGCTGAGGATTCGTCGCTCCAATCGGCTTTACTACTACACATTGCTGTGTAGTTTTTCTCGAAGTGGTATTTGCATACCATTTCGTCCTTTGGTACTTCCAGCCAGGTGATCTTGGCAGCGAGGCTGTTTCGGTCTCTGCTCCCGATTATTTTGCCTCTGCCCATTCCTTCCTTGCTGAACCTTACGATCGCCGATCTGGCGGCGCTCTCCACCACAAGGTGCAGCGGAGTCAGATCCAGCAGCAGCTCCAATGCTGCTGTCGGACACGACCCCATCGCCCCCGTGATGCAGACACACGCCAGTCTTTGAATCTTCTCAAGCTGTTTCCTCATAGAGGCCAGCTTGATTCTACTTCCCCACGCAACCGCCCCATAAGTGATTGCAGGTCTCACTATCATGGTGTACATTCATCGCAGGATAGTGGGGTTACAGCCCCACGTTTTTCCTGCCAGATTTCTGCACACCATTAGGGCGCGTTTGGCTTTACCTACCACTGCCTCAGCGTGTCTATTCCATAGGAGTTTGCTATCTAGTGTGATACCCAGATACCTTATCTCCTGTTGGTATTCTACTGCCTTCCCATCTATGAGTATGGGATGTAGGCAGTTTAGTTTTCTTCTTCTAGTAAATGGTATCACCGTGGTTTTGCTCGGGTTGAGTCTCAATCCCACTGTTTGACACCATTTACTAGTTACTTTGAGGCCTCTCTGAACAATTTCACAGAGCGTTCCCTCAAATTTTCCTCTGGCTATTATGACTATGTTATCGGCGTAACCTTGACATTTGATGTCTAGGTCGTTTAGCCTAACCAGTAGTTCATCAACTACCAGGCTCCACATTAGCGGTGATAGTACACCTCCCTGTGGGCACCCTCGAGTTGTGGAGATCTTAATGGTGTCTTTTCCCACTCGTGTCTCCGCCGTTCTAGTTCTCAGCATTTCTCCCATCCACTTTGAGATAGATCCACTTTGAGATAGTGCTGTCGATATTCCTTCTTTCGAGGGCCGCCCTGACAGCCTCGTGTGAGGTGTTGTCAAAAGCTCCCTCTATATCCAAGAAGGCACATATCGCTACTTCCTTTGTCTCTAGTGCTGCTTCTATTTCGTTTGTCAGCTGATACAGGGCGGTTTCTGTGGATTTCCCTGCTCTGTAAGCATGCTGACTCCTGTGTAGTGGTGTACCTACCAGCACTATAGTCCTAAGGTAATTATCAATCACCTTCTCCATTGTCTTTAACATAAAAGATGTTAGACTAATGGGTCTAAATTACTTCGGTTGAGTGGTGTCTTTCTTCCCCACCTTCGGTATAAATACCACCTTAGCCCTTCTCCATAGCTCCGGTATATATCCGAGCGCTAAGATACTTCTAAAGATATTTAGAAGATACGGCATTAGTTCTCTCTCTTCCTTTTGTAGGAAGACAGGAACTAGTCCGTCCACACCTGGGGCCTTAAAAGGCTGGAAAGTGCCGATAGCCCATCTGATTCGGTTTTCCGTACAGATGGACGCTGCCCTCTTCCAGTCGGCCCGACTTGTTTTCCGTGGTTGCATCAAGCCCTCGGTATCCCTGTATCCTCTACATCCCGGAAAATGGGTTTTTAGTAGGAGGAGAGCTCTTTGCTCTTCATCCTCCGTGAAGGTCCCATCCGGTTTCTTGAGAGTGGTTGTCATTTCCACTCTATCCTTCGATAGTGCTTTGTGCAGTCTAGCTGCCACCGGCGTGGATTCTATGTTTTTACAGAAGGTCCTAAAGTTTTCCCTTTTTGCCCTTCTGATCTTTTTGTTGTAGGTGGTAAGCACCTCAGAGTATTCTAGCCAATTTCCGTATTGCTTGGCTTCGTTGAAAAGCCTACGTACTTATGCTCTTAATGTAGACAAATTTTTGTTCCACCATTTTTCGTCCTTATGCTCCTTCACGGTTTTTACCGGGCAGCTGGATTCAAATGCCGTGGTGATTGCTACATTTATTTCTCCTACAGCCTGCTCCAGCACGGTGTAGTGTTTGATACTACCCCACACTGTCACCTGCTCTAGGTTTTCTTTTAGTTGGGAACTAAACATAGGCCACACAGTTTGTCTGGGGTTTCGAATGGGGGTGTTTTCCTCACTCGCTCCTTCCAGCTCAAACTCTATGATACTATGATCTAACATTGAGGGCTCACTTGAAACCCTCCACTTTTTAATTAGTTTACTTACGTTAGCGCTACCTACCGTAATATCCAGTACCTCATTTCTGACTTTAGTGACAAATGTTGGTGTGTTCCCAACGTTGTACACAATTAAGTTCTCTTTAATGAGGTATTCTAAAAGGTACTCACACCTCTTATTAGTGTCCGTGCTGCCCCACATCTCATTGTGTGCGTACGCGTCACATCCCAGGATGAGTGGCAGCCTTCTCCTAATACAGTGTTCCACCAGCTTTTGTACTTCAATGGATGGTATGCTGTAACCATCGCCAGGGAAGTATGCTGATGCGATCACTACTTCGCGGTGGAGACCCTCGATCTTGATGAGGGCCTGAATCGGTACTAAATCCCGCGTTAAAAATTCTGAAAGACATAAGTAATTTATGCCATTTCTTACCATAATGCTGGTTCTAGGGGAGACCTCACGGCTGTCCCATACCAACTTACATTCCTTGTTGCTAAGGCCTCTGATCTTACCTCCGTAGGTCCAGGGTTCTTGAAGCAGCGCTAGCCCTAGGTGCTGCTTGGTGAACATCCTAGCCATCACAGCTGAAGCTGCTTTGGCATGATGGATGTTCACTTGGGCTATTTTGGTGCGCCTGCTGGTCATTCTTGTTTTGTGACAGGAGGCGGCAAGTCCTCCTCTGTCCCTACAAGAACATCTACCTCTGCCTCTGTAGACATGGCTGGAGTGTCTACGAGTGTGAGGTCAAGGTCTTCCCGGGAATCCGGGCTGACTTCCTTGTTCTCTGTGTCGGTTAGGTCCCGTACACATGGATTATTTTTACTTTTGGAATTCATATAAATCCCACGAGTCGCAAGGGAACTAAAGGTCCACCACATCAGAGCCCCGCTTGATAGTGGTAAGGCTGGATACCCTCTGAGGTCGCCAGGTATCAGAGGGGCTCCGTAAGCGATGGCCGGTTGCCCTTGGCCATCAACCAGTCCCTTTGGCACGGGTCGCATGACACCTTGGGATTAAGGGTTTGGAAGTTCTTGGTTGTTCGCCCTCCGCCGAACGCCCCGACCGGAGTTGTTCCCGTCGTGACGTCCAACGGTATGTTGCGAAACTAAGCCCTCACACCGCGACAAGGTGACTTCCACGTGAGGTCCTTTTAGACTCGGCGAGTCCGAGTCGAGCCGACGATTATTTTCCGGATCCGGGTACGGGTCTAATCCGTCTCACAATTTTAACAATAGCGCGAAAGAATTTTTCGTGTTCTACCTTTGTAATACCTTTGAATTCTTCGGCATGGAGGGATTTTAACATTTATTATTTGTTTTAAAATTTATTATTAATTATGAGTTATTCATATATCACTACACAACACAGAACACATAAACGCAACCTCGTGATCCTTGTACCAGATGGGGGCACGCCAACAACAAACGAATTGAGCCACTGCACTGGTGTACGGCACATTTGAATTTCAATCGAATTGTGTTCCACAACAGTTACTCACAAAGCAGGAATCATATGGAAAAATGAGGTGTGTGGCCTCGGAGACAACATACTGGAGATAACATATTGAACGAAGATAAAATTCCAAATACAAAGCTGACGTGCTACTAGTAAATGAACCAAATAATCATCACGTGAGGAACAAGTCCTGGGCAGTAGATGCCCAGGCGGACACCGCCGTCAGAGTGTACAACAACATACTGCACTTGTACTTGGCTTCATACTGTACTTGGCTTCACGGAACTTTTTACGTCAATTAAGCGTGGCGTCAGTATCAAAGAAGGTGTGTACCACATGTGTCGTACATGGCAGTCAACCCGTTTTAATGAGTGCTTGGGAAATGGTGGAGACTGAACACATTGTTATTTTTTATTCATTTGTTTTTTTGTTTTTCAAGTTGATTTTTTGATCATCGATGTAGCGATCATTGATATTTTTTGTGATCATTGATACATAGTTGATCATTTACATGATCAAATTCTGTAAATTTCATTAAAATCGGACAATAATTTTTTTTTTAAATTTTTTTTTTTTTTTTTTTTTTTTTTAAGGCAGTATCTATTATTATATATTTTTTTTTTTTTTAGCACAATCTGTAAGTGTGACGGCAAAATCAGCAAGTACAAACAATTTAGGACCAAGGCGAAGTTTGAACTTGCAGGATTACAAGAAGAAGCGAGGTCTGATTTAGTATTGGCTTGAATATGTTCCATACATTTTGCGAATGTGTTTACGTAACGGGCGAGTAGTATTGTATTTCCTATAGTTTACTTTAAGCAAAAAGTTTTTATTCATTTTATATTTATTTCACTAAGAACGATGTATATTCATTAAATGAGATTTAAATTGGACACTTGGAAAATTTTAACTATTTGTTACAATGACGAAAATTAATTCTACAAGTTAATATGTACAAGGGTAATATGTAAATTTAAAATTGAATTATGTTTCCATTTTTTTTTTTTTATTAACTCCTTGACATACGAATAAAATGACGTTGGCCTGTCCATATACATGTGATCTTATGAGATATACATGACGTCTTAGAGACCTCATTGTATGTCAAGGGGTTAAATGCATGAGTGGATAGGCTATAAGAGTTTGAGCTCAAAATCTCTTTAAAACCAGTTTTAAAGTTGTGTACATTACTCTCGGGCTTATGCTTTTAATTATTATTAGATTTGGTATAAGTTTCGTGTGTATGATCATTCCCACACCACCATTTGATGTTCCTTCTTCTCTATAATGGAAGATGTGGCCAGTTTTCGACACGAAAGCTGTTCAAGCAGTATTTTCTATGAAAGGTTTAAACAGGTAGTAATCAACTAATAAACAGGTTTAATCAGCTAATAAACAGGTTTAAACATGTAGTAATCAGCTAATAAACAGGCTGATTACTACATGTTTAAACCTGATTATACCAGATTTCAACGTGTTTAAGTAGAAATCATGTATAATCAGCTAATAAACAGGTTTAAACATGTAGTAATCAGCTAATAAACAGGTTTAAACACGTAGAAATCAGGTATAATCAGCTAATAAACAGATATTGGCGGTTTGCGCATGCGCTAGAACCAGACACGTGACCCGAAGAAATGTGAATTTGGACCCCTATGTAAATCCTTGTGGGATTTTGAGCTCGAACTCTTATAGCCTATCCACTTGCAAACAAACGATTTGCCAAAAACTTTATAGTACATTTGTTTATAATGTAATTGACTTGTGTTCGCAATTATTATTAAAGCCGATTCTCATATACGCGACACTCAGCTACGCGACATCGCCTGTCAAATAATGATTGCATTGTTTTAAATGGACACGTTCTAACTATGGCTACGCGATAGCTACGCGACGTGCCCATTTAAAAAAATGTAATCATTATTTGACAGGCGATGTCGCGTAGTTGTGTGTCGCGCATATGGAAATCGACCTTTATACGTTAAAGTCGTTTCTCATATACGCGACACTCAGCTACGCGACATCGCCTGTCAAATAATGATTACATTGTTTTAAATGGGCACGTTCTCACTATGGCTACGTGACGTGCCAATATAAAACAATGTAATCATTATTTGACAGGCGATGTTGCACGACGTCGCGTAGCTGAGTGTCGCGCATATGGAAATCGACCTTTACTTATAATCTTGTTTTATATGATTTTTTGAATATGATTGTTGAAGACAAGATATAACTGTCGCTTAAATGAATAGCTAATTGGTTATAATCGTGTTTGTAAGAACTTTGATTTAATACAAACTTATTTTGTATCTTAGTACTTATTTTTATTTAAAATAGTTTATACATCTTTCATACCATCATTTTATTAATTTATGTTATTGGCTGAACATGTAACAAATATGATTTTGTTATATCACTAAAGTCTAACCAATTACTAAAACTGCATTATTAATTAATTGCTAACCAATGTTAACCAACTCCTCCCATTTTCATCTTTCCAAGGCGAACCGTTTTGCGGATTTTTTTTTTGCAAACTAAACAATTGAAAAACGAATTGAAAATTTTTTCTTCGAAGCTTATTTGCAAATATCTCGTGAACGCCTCAAGATAGAAAGTTATAACCGGGATATCCGTATGTAAGATGTCGATGTCAACAAAAAAGTATTCTTTGCAAATTTTGTAAAAACCTTCTGTTTAGTCGCAAAACTAAAAAATATTAAATCCCAAAATTTAACTAAGGGGTATGTATGCATATTTTATTTTGAGATTTTATATTTTTACAATATACAAATCGAGTAAGGTACCTTCTCTGAACTCAAAAGGGGTCAAAAAATCAAGATTTTTTTTAAATTAAGAAAATGTGTGTAAAAATGCGGTTTACGTCTTTAATTTTTTTCCGGTAAATTGAACAAAAATTAGGTTTTTTTAGACGAGCTTTACAAAGTTCCGCCCCCGCAGAGGGCGGCAGTAGGTGCATTTTAAATTTTTCACATTTTCTTCAAAAACTCCGTTTCTCTTGCGCGTCGAAACGAGAAATTGTCATTTTCTGTTGTAAAACTGAACGGGCCTTCGACCCGTGTCTGTCTGCCGCTCGCAAGTCCCACACGGCGCCCTCCAGGTGCCAAAAACAGGAGATCGTTTCTAGCACCTTTGAGGAGCAATTTTTGTCCGCGGCTCGGTTTTCTTACTGCGTCCTCTTGCCGCGTCGATTTCATGTTTTTTGACGTCATGCGGAAAAGTACGCGACCGTCGGTTCACCCGGTGCGGCGGACAAGTACGCGACCGTCGGTTCACCCGGTGCGGCGGAAAATGTAAGCGAGAAAAAAACGTTTTTTCCATCACTGTTGTGGACGCCGTTCTCTTGAAAGAAGAGCGCCGTGTCTCCAAACCGGATCGTCCGATGCGGGATGTTTACCCGCAACCGGCGGTGGAAGAATCTGGTACCTTCGGCATCCTGTTCCCGCTCTGGATCAATTTTAACACAAAAATCGGAAAATCGCGGTGTTTTTCTCACCTAATTTGCGGGGATTCCTCTCCTGGGATACCCAACAGTCGGATCGGGACCGGACCGGCACCAATCGATTCGGCATAGTGCTTTTTAGTTTGTTTTGGAGTTTAATTAAGATTGCGCGCCGGGACGCCCGAAAAACCATGTTTTTCAGACGTACGCGAGAATCCTCCGGGATTCGCTAAATTAAATAGTAGGGCGTCGCGGTGGCGGTTTCTAAATAGATAACGAAAGGGTCTATAAGGCGATAGGAACGACGCACCGCTCGATCGCATTTGGGGGTCTCGACGCCCGTCCAAACTCGAAACGGATTTTTTTTAAATTGAGCAAATTGAAACCTTCAATATTCGGTGAAATATTTTTGAATTGTATTGCTCTTTTCAGGGATTATAGTCCTACGTGTCTACTTTCGAACGACACCTCTCTGGGCGCATTACACCTCCGGGGACGTTCCGCAGGCCCCAAATCGCAAAGTCACTTTTTTTCACCTCTTCAAACGGAAACGCAAAAATGAAAATTTACATTTCCAGTCCGACAAGTGCATGCCCGGTGAAAAGGTCAACAGTATGGCGTTTGAATTTCTCAATTCCATCAACGGATTCGCACTCCAGGTTAAAAAAACTACGACCATTGCTTGCCGCTGAATCGCCAATTTACACTTACAGCTGATCATTTTGACACTATTTTCGCTCAGGTTATATGCAAATGTCATTTTTGAAGTTTATCCGTACGCGAAACACGTGCTTCTTCTTTACGCTGAACCGCGCCGGATATCAACCTCGCGCACAGAAGAATTAAAGTCAAAAACAACACGATCCAGTGTTCTTGGAAAAAGGTCTGAAGTCGCTTATCGCAAACCTAAATTAAATATGAAAAGAATTGAAAATGCAATTTTCAAAATTTATGTATAAGCATAAATAATAAATATTCCCCCAATCGGATCTCCAGGGGGAATGCTATGAGACGCAAGTCTCTCAGAAAGCCAGAAGGCTACAGAAATGGCGCGCTAATGCCCAAGACCCAATCACCCAACAAAAAGAGGAGCTAGCACCGGGACATTTCCTTCCATACCCAGTCTGGAGAACGCTCAACAGACTTCGCACAGGAGTCTCGAGGTGCAGAGAAAACCTGCAAAAATGGGGAATGCTACCAGGGACGAAAACCCTCAGTGTTCCTGCGGAGGTATTCAGAATCCTCCACACCTGCTGACCTGCACCGACATGGGACAGACCTGCACAGGGAACAACCTAATTTTAGCAAATGACAAGACCATCAGAGCCGCAAACTTTTGGAAGGACATAGTGTGATCTGAACACGAATAGTAGTATGCTATGAGACGACCTAACAATGACAAGGCACAATATACAACAACAACAAAACTATCTCTTCGTAAAGAAGTCTCAATCGCCACCTGGAACATTCAAGGTCTTGTACTACACGCTGGCAAGCTAGCCATCATTGAACAGGAAGTCAAAAATATCGACATTATCGGTATATCCTAAACGCATTGGAAAGGCAGCGGTCATTTCATCTCAAGGTACGGTAACATTGTATACTTTGCCGGGCATCCAACCGACTATCTCTTGGCAAAGAAGTCTCAATCGCCACTTGGAACATCAAGATCTTGTACTACACGCTGACAAGCTAGCCATCAGTGAACAGGAAGTCAAAAATATCGACATTATCAGTAAATGAGAAACGCATTGGAAAGGCAGCGGTCATTTCAGCTCAAGGAACGGTAACACTATATACTTTTCCGGGCATCCAACCGACTATCTCTTAGCAAAGAAGACTCAATCGCCACTTAGAACATTCTAGGTCTTGTACTACACCCTGGCAAGCTAGCCATCATTGAACAGGAAGTAAAAAATATCGACATTATCGTTATATGAGAAACGCATTCGAAAGGCAGCGGTCATTTCATCCTAAGGAACGGTAACACTGTATACTTTTCCGCGCATCCAGCCGACTCAAGGCACGGGGTGGCTATACTGATTCCCAAACCAATCTAAACAAGTATTCTAGGTTACAATCCCATCAATTGCAGAATAATGACCATTAGGATTAATGCGAAACCGTGTATCTTGAACATTTTTCAAGTCTATGCTCCTACAACAGCGAGAAGCGAAGACGAAATAACAGAGTTCTTCCAACAAAATGATATGCTCAGCCGTGCAGCGCACGACCGACTGCAGGCCACAGTGACGAAAATGAAAGCGATGTCATAATTATAAGCGAGCGCAACCAAAAAATAGTCGGCCCGTCCGAGTGGTGCAGGGATTGTAAGAGCGATACGGCCATCAGGATGAATAACACGGGGATAGTGATAATGGCCATTACCAAAAACACAAAACTTCGGCTGATACATTGCCTGGTCTTCTCCATTGCAACTTACGCCTGCGAAACGTGGACTATTCGGACCTCAGACCAACGCAGAATAGAAGCGTTTGCAATGTGGTGCTATAGAAGAATGCTGCAAATACCATGGACAGCCCACCGCACACACGACTCCATTATTCAACAACTCGGTATAAAGACCAGACTATACAAGAAAATAAAGCAACGGTATTTGGGATACCTTTGTCATGTGGCAAGGAGGTTCGACAATATTGAACGACTCATAGTACAAGGCAAACTCCAAGGCCGCCCGGCCCTCACGTGGAAGTCACCTTGTCGCGGTGTGAGGGCTTAGTTTCGCGTACCGTTGGACGTCACGACTGGAATAACCCCGATTGGGGCGTTCGGCGGAGGGCGAACAACCAAGAACTTCCAAACCCTTAATCCCAAGGTGTCATGCGACCCGAGCCGAAGGGACTGGTTGATGGCCAAGGGCAACCGGCCATCGCTTACGGAGCCCCTCTGATACCTGGCGACCTCAGAGGGTATCCAGCCTTACCACTATCAAGCGGGGCTCTGATGTGGTGGACCTTTAGTTCCCTTGCGACTCGTGGGATTCGAATGGAACAAAAACAAAAATTCAATCCCTGTGTGCGGGATGTAACCGCCACACAATTGGCGGATCAACTGGAGCATGAGCCCCACGATCCGAGTGAGCGCACCAGTCGAGAGAGACCAACTCCCAGACTGTCGCCAAAAAGCAAAGGCAAGATCGTCAGTAACATCGTTACTACCACCAAGCCAGCAAGCCAAGGGAGACCCGCTCCCAAAACGGCCTCTAAAAGTCAGGGCAAGGTTACCGGTAACACCGTTACTCCCACCAAGCCCGCGACTAAGCAAGAGGAGACAAAGCCCAAGGCAGGTAAGAAGAAGACGAGATGGGCACATCCCTTGCCACCCCTAGGTAAGTTTGAAATTTTTTCAAACTACATTTTTGGTTTTTTAAATTTTCTCAAAACCTACAACTCTAAACCAATTCTAATCAACATCATGTGAAACTAGACTAAATTATCTACAGTTTGATATAAGACACAAATATATTGCAAATCAATTAATGCCAATTTTTACCAAATTTTGAAATTTTTCAAACTACATTTTTTTGTTTTTTCAAATTTTCTCAAAAACTATAACTCGAAACCAATTCTAAGCAACATCATGTGAAACTAGACTAAATTATCTACAGTTTGATATAAGACACAAATATATTGCAAATCAATTAATGCCAATTTTTACCAAATTTTGAAATTTTTCAAACTACATTTTTTTGTTTTTTCAAATTTTCTCAAAAACTATAACTCGAAACCAATTCTAAGCAACATCATGTGAAACTAGACTAAATTATCTACAGTTTGATATAAGATACAACTATATTACTCATCAATTAATGGCAATTTTTACCAAATTTTGAAATTTTTTCAAACTACTTTTTTTGTTTTTTCAAATTTTCTCAAAAACTGTAACTCGAAACCAATTCTAAGTAACATCATGTGAAACTAGACTAAATTATCTACAGTTTGATATAAGATACAACTATATTACTCATCAATTAATGCCAATTTTTACCAAATTTTGAATTTTTTTCAAACTCTACTTGTTTTGTTTTTTCAAATTTTCTCAAAATCTGTAACTCGAAACCAATTCTAATCAACATCATGTGAAACTAGACTAAATTATCTACAGTTTTATATAAGATACAACTATATTACTAATCAACTAATGCCAATTTTTACCAAATTTTGAAATTTTTTCAAACTACTTGTTTTGTTTTTTCAAATTTTCTCAAAAACTATAACTCGAAACCAATTCTAAGCAACATCATGTGAAACTAGACTAAATTATCTACAGTTTGATATAAGATACAACTATATTACTCATCAATTAATGCCAATTTTTACCAAATTTTGAAATTTTTTCAAACTACTTGTTTTGTTTTTTCAAATTTTCTCAAAAACTGTAACTCGAAACCAATTCTAAGTAACATCATGTGAAACTAGACTAAATTATCTACAGTTTGATATAAGATACAACTATATTACTCATCAATTAATGCCATTTTTTACCAAATTTTGAAATTTTTTCAAACTACAGTTTTTGTTTTTTCAAATTTTCTCAAAAACAATTACTCAAACCCAATTCTAAGCAACATCATGTGAAACTAGACTAAATTATCTACAGTTTGATATAAGATACAACTATATTACTCATCAATTAATGCCAATTTTTACCAAATTTTGAAATTTTTTCAAAATAAATTTTTTGTTTTTTCAAATTTTTTCAAAAACTATTACTCGAAACCAATTCTAAGTAACATCGTGTGAAACTAGACTAAATTATCTACAGTTTGATATAAGATACAACTATATTACTCATCAATTAATGCCAATTTTTACCAAATTTTGAAATTTTTTCAAACTACATTTTTCGTTTTTTCAAATTTTCTCAAAAACAATTACTCAAACCCAATTCTAAGCAACACCATGTGAAACTAGACTAAATTATCTACAGTTTGATATAAGATACAAATATATTACTCATCAATTTATGCCAATTTTTACCAAATTTTGAAATTTTTTCAAACTCTACTTGTTTTGTTTTTTCAAATTTTCTCAAAAACTATAACTCGAAACCAATTCTAAGCAACATCATGTTAAACTAGACTAAATTTTCTACAGTTTGATATAAGATACAACTATATTACTCATCAATTAATGCCAATTTTTACCAAAGTTTGAAATTTTTTCAAACTACATTTTTTCAAATTTTCTCAAAAACTATAACTAGAAACCAATTCTAAGCAACATCATGTGAAACTAGACTAAATTATTTACAGTTTGATATAAGATACAACTATATTACTCATCAATTAATGCCAATTTTCACCATATTTTAACGCTCGTCGTTTTCCAAACTTGGACGCGTGCTGTAAAATCGCGCTTACTGAACTCGTCCTTTAATATACTATTTCCTTAATTGTATCTCCTAAAGAAGCTTTTTATTTGTTTGAATTGCAAAAGTGCCCGGTAAAAATTTACGCACACAATAAAATTATATATTTATGTTATGTACATAATAAAATATCACAAAAAAATGAAAAACAAAATCCAATTACATAATTTTATTGATAAAGTAAACAAAAATTAACCAAAAAATCTACAGCATCATATTTGGTAAATAAGTAAAATAAAACTCTTCTAATACAGTTTAAAAATGAAGCTTTATTATTATTAAATATTCAAATACTTATAAATAGTGCACCCTGGGAAATGGGATGCGGGGATGAGTTGGCGACAGTCAAGGATGGAGAAGAAGAGACTATTGGCGATCGGTAGCACGCAGTTTCTCTTCCACAGCTTCTTGGCTCGCCTCCGACAAGTCTGTTGCTTGAATGTACTTTTGTACACCAACTAATGACTTTTTAAGAGCATCGAAGGAGCTATAACAATAATTAATACAATAAAATATTTCAATAATATAATTACAATTGAGGGTACAGGGGGAAACCACGAAAGCCCATTTTTTGTCAATATTAAACTGATGCTGCCATATGTTAGCATTAGAAGTGTACTTTGCATTCCACTGTATAAGATTGAGGAAAACGCACGTTAGTCCCTATAAAACTGACATTATAAAATAGATATCCAGGGGAAAATAACAGAAGTTATGTGTAGCGTATGTGTATCCGTAGTTTTTCCCTGTGTCCTTCAATTATATAATTAAAACAATAAATTTTGCATGCGAGAATTTAATTACCTGGAATACAACATCTTCTTCTTAACTTTAGCGGTGTCTGGGCACCAGGACATAAGGAACAGCTTCTGCTTCTTGGATGATTCAGAGGTGCCCTGACATTGGTGCATATATTCAAAATCGTAAAGTCCGTAACGGCATTCACCAGCACCTCCGGCTTGAAGGTCGGTTAG
Organism: Phosphuga atrata; assembly: GCA_944588485.1. Taxonomy (NCBI): domain Eukaryota; kingdom Metazoa; phylum Arthropoda; class Insecta; order Coleoptera; family Silphidae; genus Phosphuga; species Phosphuga atrata. The sequence continues at coordinate 2,657,550 of OX155905.1, forward strand.
GAACTTTTCGTACTCTTCGTCGCGAGGCCCTATCACTTCAACGTCAATTTGTCTTTCATCCTTGATGTAGAAAATGACGTAACGATGCTTTTTGTCCTTTTTAATCTCCTCATAGGTGGTTTTACAAACATCCGATACCGTCACACCTGATGCCTACAACAAGAATTCATAAAATAAATAAGATTCCTTGGCAAAAATAATTATTATGGAAAATTTACATAAAACGCAAACTTTCAAATTACTCAGGTGTTAAGGTTATTTTCTTGAACATAAGTATATCATTATCATGTAAAGTACCAACTGAAAATTTACACCAACTAATTGTATTTTATTAATTTTAAAAAGTAATTAATGGTGCGGAATCATTACAAAATCATTTCAAAAAAATAATACAAACATGTGTACAATGGTACTCATAATTTCATAAATTAAATAATATGTAAGAGTCTCTCGAATGAATTGAAGTGAGTCTGGGAACAATAGTAAGTTTGTTTGCTATACGTAGTTTGGTAAATGTACACATTTACCGGTATATGTACACATTTACCTTGTTAAATGTGAGTTCAACTTACATTTACCAATTATTTCCGGCAAATGTGTACATATGCATAATGTTATGGGCAATTGTTTGAGGTTTACATTAATACACAGCGCATGGGCTGTCCAACAAGACACACGTGATATTGTAACACACAAAAAGTACACATTTTCCGGTAAAAGTAGATATATAAAGCTGATCATAGATTTAAACTCACATTTACCTATCACAGTGGTGGCGAATCTATGGCACGCGTATCATAGCTGACACGGAGGAAAATTGTATTGCCACGCGAACTATTTCTCACGCGTGTCTTCTAAACTAAAATCTTAACAGACAGATTTAGACTCTCCAAACAAATCTAATAATTCTCACCTGTCTGGATTAATTAACAAATAACAGACTTAGTCTGAATTAGACAAAATCGTTTTGTTTAGAAATCAGAGACGCATAAACATATTTCGAAAATTCTAGACTGTCTGGACCAGTGGTGGCGAAGCTATGGCACGCGTGTCATAGCTGGCACGTAGCAAAATTGCATTGGCACGAGAACTATTTCTCACGCGTGTCTTCTAAACTAAAACCTTAACAGACAAATTTAGACTGTCCAAACAAATCTAATAATTCTCACCTGTCTAGACTAATTAACAAATAACAGATTTAGTCTGAATTAGACAAAATCGTTTTGTTTAGAAATCAGAGACGCATAAACATATTTCGAAAATTCTAGACTGTCTGGACCAGTGGTGGCGAAGCTATGGCACGCGTGTCATAGTTGACACGGATAAAAATTGTATTGGCACGCGAACTATTTCTCACGCGTGTCTTCTAAACTAAAACCTTAACAGACAGATTTAGACTCTCCAAACAAATCTAATAATTCTCACCTGTCTAGACTAATTAACAAATAACAGACTTAGTCTGAATTAGACATACCCGCTTTGTTTAGAAATCACAGACGCATAAAGAGATTTCGAAAATTCTGGACTGTCTAGACCAGTGGTGGCGATGCTATGGCACGCGTGTCATAGTTGACACGGAGGAAAATTGCATTAGCACGCGAATCATTTCTCACGCGTGCCTTCCAAACTAAACCCTTCTACTTTTCTAAAAAAAAAGTTTCTCAATCCACTTTTGTCAACATCAATGGTGTAAAATATAAGACGTTATATTCGGGCTAATACGGTAACTGATTTTCACCATCAGAAATGTTCATTCATTGTAAAAGTTACCTGGCACGTCAGCATTTTTAAATGTGATGATTTAAAAAAATGGCACGCGGTCGAAAAAAGGCTCGCCACCCCTGACCTATCAAATTGGTAGATGTATACATATACCGGAAAATGTTTACATTTGCCGATTTTGTACTTTTACCGTAATATATACGCCAATATTAAGATTCTTTACAAGAGACATCTTTTGATTAAGCGACACGCAAAACTTAGTTACGACACTGGTACTGATTTTTATTAATTTCAATATAGATCACTCTGGTGTCTGCAAAGCAATTTTGAAAATCCCGCCTTTCAAATATTTTATAATTTTTCTTAAGACGCAACTTTTGTTATTATCTCGGTAATTCGGCCGTTGGACGACACGTTTAGTAATCCGGCGGTCTGGAGACCGCTAGCGCTCTTCCCTCCCACCACTCTATCTGATAATCCGGCGGTTGTCTGGTCCCATATGTGTCGGATTATCGAGATTATACTGTAATAGTTATTAAGTCTTCTTCTTCTGTTGGCTTTATAACCCACGGTGGGTTTTTGCCTCTACAACAATCTTCTTCCATTCTGTCCTATCACCGGCTTTCTCTCTCCAATCCCTTACTCCCATCTTTCTAAGACTTTCCTCCACGTCTTCCATCCATCTTTTCCTTCTACCTACTGGCCGCCAGTTGTACATTTTCTTGGCTGGTCTATCGTCATGCATTCTGTACATATGCATTCTGTTAATAAGTCTAGACATCTTATATTAATCCTAAACCTAACAAATCGCTCTCGAGATTTTAATCGAAATTGCTAAATTCTAAGTTTTCATTTTTCTGGAACTTACTTCATGACTTTTTATATAATATATAGCTACTTTATTGTTCTATATCTCTCTCTCTTCTTCTTTCGTTTGTTTTCCCTGATAATCATATGTACTATACCGTTATTTGCCGTGAGCGGTCTTTTGACCGCTGCAAAATACATGGTTACTATAAAAGAAATAGACACCTTTGGTGCTGTATAAAACAAAAGTTATTTGTGGTATTGACAAGCATTTTGCGCTGAGAGATTGAGGAACTGTAGAAGTTTCGATAGTACAGTTGGTAGTACTGCGCAAGCGAAATAGTTACGATGGCTGCAAAACTCTACTGAGAAAGCATAATGCGTGCTTGAATTTGCCCAAACGAACTCCGTAACTATTAACCAACGACATTTTCGAACACGTTCTGGAAAATCACCACCTACTAAACCACGCGAACCTATGACCCTCGGGTCAAACACTGACCCAAACAGGCTTTTTTAGTGACCCAGGCATTGATTTTAGAACTTTTATAGTTTTTAAGTTTCTCAACCACAAAGGTATGAATATTAAAAATATCAAAAATAAATTTCTTTTCCAATTATTGTATTTTAAATGGAATAATATAACATTGAAAGTGTCTATTCCTTTTGTAGTAACACTGTAAATGAAATTTTACAGTTTTAAAGTAAATGAAATTTTACAATCTCGATAATCCGACATCTGGTCCGATATGGGACCAGACAACCGCCGGATTATAAGAAAGAGTGGTGGGAGGGAAGAGCGCGAGCCGACTCTAGACCGCCGGATTACCAAACCTGTCGTCCGATTTACCAACGAGCGAATTACGGAGATTAAACTGTAGTAATTTTAAATTATCCAAAAAAATATCAGTTTTAAAAACGCCATATCTTTATGTACAGTTTGTTTTATGCCGGGTACAGAGCGCCGGCTGGTGGTGATCCACGAGGCAAAATAGCTATCATTCTAATTCGATCACTGGCTCTGTACGCAGCATTACAAATATTTGCGACGTGATTAGTTCTATTTGTAATAATAGGCTACAAACTTGGGGTAATAAATAAACAAAAATAGAAGTATTCTTTATATTACTCGTGCGTTAAAAGTACTACATTAGCGCACGTTTTTTAGTGCGAAAATGCCATTTTTGGCTGTATTACCACATAACTTGGGTAACGCACGCAAATATTCAATATCGCTTAAGATACATTAAAAAAAAACAATTAAATAAACACAATCAAGACCTCAATATTAAAAAAGTGACAGAATAATATTAAAAAGTAAAAATAAATTGAATAAAATGTTTTAAAATGAGTGTAAATTATATGGCGATACCGGAGACTGATGAGAGTTCTTATGACGAATCCACACCACTGGAGACAATTGAAAAACAAATTCTTCATTTTTAATTCTATTTTTATTGGATGGCCCCTGGATCCCAAACTTGTAGGATACGTCCCCTCGCATGAGTAATAAAAAATATTATTTGCAACACGGGCGGTAATGTCAATTGCCATCACGAGCGAATGTGCGCACTCACTTCGTTCGTGCGCCCAATTTCGCTCTCGTGACCAATTGACAACTTGCCGCCCTAGTTGCGAAATATACTATATTATTAGTGGATTGTTCAAAAATTTATCTCTAAAATGTCAAGACAAAGAAAATTCTAGGATGAATTAAATAAGATTATTTATTTAAAAGAAAATCATTGAAGGAGAGAGTTCTGAGAATTAAGATGGTTTATTTGAGAATGATCTATTCTACACTGACTCTGAGCTATTCGAAAAGGGGAATGAAGAAGAAAACACTGTGAGTACGCGTAGGAGTAAAAAAAACCGGCCAAGTGCGAGTTGTGACTCGCGCACCGAGGGTTTCGTACAAACTTGTAAGTAAGGTATCTTTAGGAGGACCAAACTGTATGCAACCCATATGCTTCTGGTGCCTGACAATACCACAAACACATTAGTGTATAAGTTTCTAATAGTAAATTCGCATTTTTCTTGTATAAAACTACATATTTACGGTTTTCACATTTTTCCCTTTACATGTGCAGTAAGACACCGCTTCTTGCCAAATTTCATGATTCTAGGTCAACGGGAAGTACCCTATAGGTTTTGATTCCCTTGTGAAATCGCAAAATATGCGACATAAACGGTCATATCTTTTGATCGCGTTGACTTACAAGTTTGATTGTTTCACAGCTGAAAGAGACCGCAGATCCGAGTATTTGATACAAATTTCAACTTGTTACCTCTACGCGTTCCTGAGAAAAATGGTTTTGAAAGAAAGACAGACAGGCGGACGGACGGACAGACAGACAGACGGACAACAAAGTGATCCTATAAGGGTTCCGTTTTCGGTACGGAACCCTAAAAAAGCAATTATGGCGAAATACTATCATATGATTTCCAGGGATGAAAATCCTCGACACGAGTATTGCCTAGAGGAAGAAGACAGCTGGTGCGAGTGGCAGAAACGAACAGCCCTTGAAATGGAACATGAACCGCACCTAGATTATATTGACAACGACCAAATAGTGTTCAATCACACAATGCCGTATTTATAAATTACGTAGAACAGAAAATGTGTGTTAATGAATCAATTGTGAAATTCAAGTCATTCTTCAATTAAACAATGTAACCCAATGAAGCCTGTGAAAAGAAGTTTCAAATTCTGGAAGATATGTCTGGCTTTGTTAAAAGGTGATTACCACGACCAACTTCGCCAATGCTACGGGATCGACAGACGTTCCAAAAAATGGTGGCACAGAATATTTTGGGGTTGTTTGTAAATTGCTTTTGTTAAAGCCTTCGTTGTGTACAAAAAAATTAGAGACGATCCCAAAACTCTACTAGACTTCAGAGGAGAAGTAACTATTGGATTATGCAGCAGAGCTCCCAAATGTGAGCAAGCTAAAAGATGCGAGTGATGCTATGGGAGTGATCTATGCGATTTTACTAGTTTACAATTTTTACACGGAGGCGTGCCTACTCCATTGCACCCCGACCTACAGAAGGAAATTCTTCCAATATATGAAGATTTATCAAGGGATGAATTACTGGAGAGATGTTTAGGTGGCCACACACAAAATGCGATTGAAAGTTTTAATTCCACTATATAGCGGTTAGCTCCTAAACATTTGCACTCCAAACTAAAAGTCGTTGGCAATTGGCATCGTATTTTAGCAGAGGGCTTATTCAATGAAGGAAATTCATCCCTTCTGAAAGTCATGAACGAGGCAGGAATTGTAGTAAAGCTTCAATTATGCCGAACAAATGGATAACCAGCGCGTGTCTACAGAATCGACATAGTTCCTTGGAGTCGAACGAAGGTCGGAAAGAACTTCTACAAGCGCAAAACAAAGACTATGAGGAAGAAGGATTATTATATGGTACTGGAATCGCAGATTAATCGGTAAGCATTTTACATTAGTGTTATCTTCCTTGAATTTCTAGTTTCCGAGAATTTATTTTTAAAACGCGTTTATCTCGAAATGACTTTTTCACATTTGCGTGCAGTCTAACTCAAAAAGTATAGAACCGATCATTATAAAAATTGATAGTATGATTCGTTACAAAATTACGAATTATATGAACCAACTTGTGAGATGATATCATGATTTTAAGGTTATTTTTCTTTGCATAATATGAGAAAAAAATCGTGGAAATCGAAGAAAAATTGTTCCAACATCTGCAAAAATTTTAATTTTCATTATTTTCACCTGCATTGAGGTTCATATTCTTAGAAAATGAGTTATTAATGTAAAATCAAAACCTTTTTGATTTCAGATGAAAATCGGAATGGCTACGCTGCGCGCAATTGGAAAACTATACTTACAACCTTCAGCGGACATCACACCGTAACTTTGTTATTTTTGGCTGAAATTATTCGAAAAAATTCACAAAAATTGTTCGAAATATGAATGAAATTATGTCAAAATTTGAAAAAATTCTAATTAATTTTTCCCACTAAAAAAAAAAATCAGTGTCAAACAGCCTCCTAACTTGATTTCCCCCCTTAATATCGCGGTCTTAATTGTGTTTTATGTATTTATTTTAATGTAACCTAGCGATATTGAATATTTGCGTGCGTTACCCAGTTTATGTGGAAATACAACGAGATGTGACATTTCTCGCATTAAATAACGTACGTCAAGAAGTACTTTTCGTGCATGAGTAATAAAAATAAATTTTCCGACGTATATTAAAATTGACTTAATTTTTCTTATTTTGAATCAAGTCTCGGTCTCTCAGTCAGGATTTATCTAGCTCTAATATAACTTAACCTAACCATAACCTAATCTATATTAAATCTAGGTTAACCAAGATTACATCTACAACGACCAAATAGTGTTCCCGCCACTGTGTGTTTTTTTACTATAGTCCATTTTTTTTTAAGAATACAGTACAGGGAAGATAGGGCTTATTTGACCTTGTTCTCTGATTGGCTTAAATCGATGAGAAGTTCACACCGACGATATTTACTTCTCCATCTCAACCTCTTTTCTCTCTTTCTTTTCACATACATTTGCAGCTGTTAGTTGTCAATGGCCGCCGTGTCAATTCACAATTACCATCTGATCTGTTTGTATCATTTAGATTTTTTGCGTTTTTCTCCATTTATTTGTTTGTATTTTATTACTATTGTTGCCATTTGGAGTATTTAATCAATAATAATAAGATATTCAATGAAACCATTAATAAATTAAAATTAATAAATTAAAAGTATATTTGAATTTAGCGCCAAATTTTGTAACTAGATTAAACATTTGTCATAGTGTAAATCAGGTTTCTAGTTACTGCATTCTTAAAAAAAATGTTTTTCTACGAACGCGCAGAACGTTCTAACCTTATTGTGTCAGTGATTTCGAATTTTGTCTCTCAAAATTACAATTTTTTCAATATTTTCAGTAAGAAACATTTATTTGTATTTTGTAGATTCAACGGTATTTTAACATTCTTTGTAGATAAAATAATGTATGAAATATGTGTGGAAGGCTTTTGTGCACTCATTACGATTAAACAACTCGCCTGCAGTTCGTGCTTTAAACTTCGCAACTCATGCACAAAAGACCTGTTTCACACACTTGTATCATAAACTACTAATATTACTTCAGAAATAATGTTTAAAGAAAGGCATGTTTTTCAGGTTGTAGGAGTAACTATCCCCCTTAACTATAACGCCAAGTCATTTAGGTAAATTGTAAACAAAAGTGACCCAAGATACTACTCTGTTAGAAATCTACCTATAGTCCATTTTTTTAAGAATGCAGTACAGGGAAGATAGGGCTTATTTGACCTCGTTTTCTGATTGGCTTAAATCGAGGAGAAGTTCACACCGACGATATTTACTTCTCCATCTTTCTCTTTTCACATACATTTGCAGTCAGTGGCGTAGAATTTGGTGAATTAAATGAATACAATACTACGAATAATTCATAAATATAATAGAACGTTAAATTATACTACGTATAATATAAGTACTACATTAAACAATAATTGGTTGGATGAGGAGCCGACGAGATTTTCTTATCTTGGACTCTAAGGTAGTAATTACACAAACTCTAACTTTATTTTCTTTACTCTTTCATGATATCTGTTGGTCTTCAGCCCCTGACAAAAATCGGTCTTGACCGTTCCCGTTACTTGCTTTGCGCAGCGAACGGCTCACACCACGCATCTTGAGCGGGGTGTGCCAAAGAGTAACAGAAGATATCCGTGTAATTCCAGCTACTGACAAATTTGAAGATATCGTAGTGATAATCTCCTACTTTCAATTCTATTATACAATAATGTTTTTTATATAATTTAATATTCAATAGAATTGAAAGTGGTTCAAAAATTTGGTTCAAACCATGACATCTCATTTTAAACTTAATATTCAATTTTAAATTTAAAGATTTATTAACTCCAAGTATAATTTTTTCCTACGCCAATGCATGTTGAGCTGTTAGTTGTTAATGGCTGCCGTGTCAATTCACAATTGTCATCTGATCTGTTTGTATCATTTAGATTTTTTGCGTTTTTCTCCATTTATTCGTTTGTATTTTATTACTATTGTGGCCATTTAGTGTATTTAATAGATATTCAATCAAACAATTAATAAATTATCAATTTTATATTCAAGTAACTAAATTTTAATTTAGCGCCAAATTTTGTAACTTGATTGAACATTTGTCATAGTGTAAATCAGGTATCTAGTTACTGCATTCTTAAAAAAAATGGACTTTTTCAGATATTATCAGTCAGATATTTACAAGTTATTTGTTCGATTTTATATTATTTTTTAAACCTAGTTTATGTCAATAAACAAATTTAAAGTTAGAAGTAGTTCTATTAAATGTGTTCTGAATTTTGTAATTCAATGTAATAAGCGAATTAACAAACATAATTAATTTTAGAACATATTACTTCATTTTACAACACGTATTTTTTAAGTAATCAGCTGTGTGGAACCTATGCCAAAAAACATCAATTTTAAAATTATTAAGAAATTTATAAAATGTTTTATAAATACTGACCGAAATCCAAAAATATAAATACGTTTTTCTTTTTTAGCATCGAAGATTTAATAGAATGTACTGCGGCCGAAAAATACGCCTACATTTCAATATTGATTTTACTTCAAAATGAAATTATAAAATATTGAAATTATAAAATGGTTAATATTGGTACTTTTAATTATTAATATTTAATAATCGGGCTCGATTTTGTAATAGAAACGTTAAAAGTTAATTGAAAATACCCCATCAACATTTTTATATTTCCGGTAATATTTAAATAAATAAATAAAATAATAGATACTATACTACTAATCTATTGAGGTCCGATGCTACTAGAGAAAAAACAATAAATTGATCGCTTGCAAAGTGTGAAATGACCCAAAATATAAGCTATTACAAAATATTACTAATCTATTGTTACTACTACTATCTATCTATTGTTTTATTTATCTTTAACAATTTTATTAAATTAGCGAATATAATTAACGACACCTTCTCAATTAACATTTACATTTCTCTTACAGAATCGGCCCGATTTCCTATTAGCATGGTCGTAAATAAACACTTCCTATAAATACAATTAACACCTAAACACCTGACATACGTCTCTCAGACCAAAAGTAGCAGTAATTTTCTCACCTGAGACGTTTGGCAGGTGGTCAAGGGTTAAATATATTTCATTTTGTAAAATTATTTTTAAAACACAAAATTCCTACATAATGAGAAATTTTTTAAATAAGAGTTAAATACGCGGTTTTTCAGTGAAGAACGTTAAGAAATCAATGAAATAAAATTGGTGTTAATTATAGTTATTTGGAGTGTAGTTTCTCTCGTTAAAACAATACATGCGATCATTTACATTCGGCATTTAAAAATATAAACACGAGAAACATGAGAATGAGAATTTCGATGGAATAAACGTTCAATATTTGCAAATACCGAAGCTGTTAACAAAAAATATTCAATTTGTGAAATAATGTTAAATTATTTTAAAATTCTAATGTCGTAATGTCTAGGAAGGTGGTGGCAATTTCCTGTCCTTAACAAAGTTTGTTTCCTTTCAATAACATAATATGTTTTTAAAAGCTACCAGAGGAAATCGAAGCTATTGGTATGTATTTACTAAAAAAAAAATACTTAAAAAATTATATTGTGGAACTAAAATTGTACACAGTTTGTTCAAGTTCAATTCAATCAACTTGCTGGCGAGTATTGAGAAAGAATAGGTGTACATTTTTAATCATAAGTTGATTTGAGGAATTTTATCAATTTTAATGTGCACGCTATTGTACACGGCAATATCTAGCTGGAATTTTTTGGAACGAAGTTCCTTTAGCGAGGTCTCGGTAGGAGTGATTCGGCAGAAAACGTTACGTTACGTTATACGCCTATCTCTTTCTCTCAGTATATATTTCTATACCGCTCGCTCTCTCTTTCTCTCAGTGTATATTTCTATAATGCGTGCTCTCTCTGTTTCTTTCGCTGAGTGACAGACGAGCGTGGTCGGTTTATAACCTTACAAGTATACAAAATACTGAAAAAAAGTAAGTTACAAATTATACATAAATTATACATAAAATATGAAAAATTGTTTTTATTTTGTTTTAATCCAGATAATCCGGTTATTTTAATAATTCGGCGGTTTTCTGGTATGTGTCGGGTTATCAAGATTGTACTGAAATTCTATCCCAGCTCTAAAAATATAAATCATCGATGTTCTAAAGTTAATAAAAAAAAAACTGTATAATTTGAACAATTTAAACTTAACTGTTTACACATGCTTATCGTACATGTAATTCGAGACTATATTTATATATGTCGTAGTCAAATCCTGAAATCATTCAGATTGTTTAAAACTGAGCCATTGCATGACCTGTTTACGGTTAGTTAAGCGCATGCGCGTCCGCCGTGTTTAAAAGACGGGAATGGGAACATGAAAGTTTCGGGCACATTTTGTTACTTTCACCGGCTATACGTCACAAAGTGCCCGAAAACATGGGAAAATGGACACATGTGCACAAAAAAGTTGATGAACTATGAAAAATTCTATTTTGATGTTTTGTTTTTCATGGCAACTGGTCTTGGGCCGCAAGTTGGACACTCCTGATCTAAATCAAATACTTAACTACACATATTATCTGTCATTTATGACAGACTAGATTATTTTCGCACACATTTTTTGCGACCGCAAGTTTTAATATAATAATCTCGTCTATATATCAAATAATTGGATGGTGGATTTTAGTCTATATCTACAGACTAACTGCTTGCGTTGCGAAATTTGTAAACTTATACTCACAATACTTATCACACAATACTCATTATAATCACAATTTACCAGAAGAGTGGTTGAAGTCGGAATTCATCGTATTACTAAAGAAAGTAGGAGCAAAACGGTGCGAGGAATATAGAAGTATCAGTCTCATGAGTCATCTTCTCAAAATATTCCTAAAAATAATACACAAGAGAATTGATAACAAATGTGAAGAACAAATCTCAGCAAATCAATTTGGATTCATCAACGCCGTAGGCACAAGGGAAGCGCTTTTCTCAGTGCAAGTGCTCTTTCAAAGATCTAGAGGCGTAAACTGCGATATCTACGTATGCCTAATCGATTATCAGAAAGCGTTTGATCGAGTGCAACATCACAAAATGATAGACATCCTTAAACAAGTGGGAATTGACGCCAAAGACCTACAAATCATCACTAACTTGTACTGGAAACAGACCGCATCCATGAAAATTGAAGAGGAACAAATAGAAGACATTGAAATAGCTAGAGGAGTAAGGCAGGGGTGCATTATTTCTCCGATTCTGTTCAATCTATACTCCGAACAGATCTTTAATGACGCGCTAGAAGGCATAGAAGGCATTTTACTGAACGGAGTCAGATTGAATAACATCCGATATGCCGACGACACAATGGTATTCGCTGACTCTCTTGAAGGACTCCAAACATTAATGAACAGAATTGTAGCGGCTAGTGAAAAATATGGACTTAACATTAATAACAACAAAACAAAATTCATGGTCATTAGCAAAGACAATATAGCTAATGCAAATCTCTACGTTCACTACCAACAAATAGAGAGAGTGAGACAAACAACATACTTAGGTGTACTTGTGAACGAAAACTGGGACAATAGCCAAGAGATAAAATGTAGAATTGGAAAAGCCCGAGCTGCCTTCAATACAATGAATAACCTCTACAAAAATCACGAACTACATCTTGAAACCAAAGTACGCATGTTGAGGTGCTACATTTTCCCAATATTACTTTACGGAGTCGAGTCCTGGACACTAAATGATGCAACAACAAAAAAGCTTGAAGCCTTTGAGATGTGGCTATATCGACGTATCCTGCAAATATCTTGGAAAGACCGGGTAACAAACATCGAAGTCCTCCACAGGATGAAGAAAGAGAAGGAGATCATGGACACCATCAAAACCCGCAAGCTCCAATATCTAGGCCACATCATGCGGAACGAGGACAGATACGCCCTATTACAAGCCATCATTCAAGGCAAGATACACGGAAAACGAAGACCTGGACGGAGGAAAATTTCATGGTTGCAGAATCTCAGGGCGTGGTACGGGAAGACTTCGAACGAGCTCTTCAATAAAGTGAAAATAGTCATGGTCATCGCAAACATCCGAAATCGGATATGCACATGAAGAAGATACTCACAATTTGGTCTCTGAAATAGATGAATGAAAAAAATTGTCGGATTTGTTTTGGGCCGCATTGGAACCTGTCTTGCGGCCCGCGGGCCTTCACAGACCTTTTTCCAAGAATACTGGATGGGGTCGCTTTTGACTATTTCAGCTGTGCGCAAGGTTTATATCCGGCGCCGAGTAGCGGAAAGAAAATACACGTGTTTCCCCCAGAGTGCCGGATTACGGAACGTGCCGGATTAACCAACCGCCAGGTTATCAAAATTGTACTGTATTTATCCTGCATTGGAACACAATTTTTTCCATTTATTTATCAAATTGACGCTTTTGTTTCGGCCCGCATTTCAACTTTTCTTGTCCCAGTTTGCTCAATTTTTCCAGAACATTCAATCAACGCATTTGCGTGCACTTATTTTAATTATAATTCAAAAAGAAAAGTTGTTTCTTCTTCATCGATTCTTAAATGCGCGAGGAACGTCGTTCCTGACGGGGGTCCCCTGACCGCATACGTTCTTTTTCTTGACATCTCGCATTCATGTATGAAAATTTCTTTGTGTATATCAGCGGTGGGCAAATCTTTTAGCTGCCGGGCCACATAGCGTTCACCGCGGGCCGCATTAAATAATTTTCTATTTAGTATACCACCACCGTTAACGAATACATTAACGATGAAATACAAATTTCTAAAAATATATCGTTTAACAAGCAGTATATATCAGGGCTGTCCAACACGCGGCCCGCGACTCTAGTTTTTGTAGCGCGCGGAGCGGGCCTGTAAAGGTGTAAATTAAAAAATATGCACAATTCTTACATTAACGATAAAATACAAATAAAATTATTTTATAATGCGGCCCTCCAAACAGCATTTTTTTGTAGCGGCCCTTGGGGCATTTGCGGTTGGACAACCTTAATATAGTTGCAACGGTCGTGATATATCTCTATCAGCCTAAAAAAAAGGCTGATAGAGAGATACCAAGACCGTTACATCTATATCAAGGTTGTCCAACCGCAAATGCCCCAAAGGGCCGCTACAAAAAAAATGCTGTTTGGAGGGCCGCATTATAAAATAATTTTATTTGTATTTTATCGTTAATGTAAGAATTGTGCCTATTTTTTAATTTACACCTTTACAGGCCCGCTCCGCGCGCTACAAAAACTAGAGTCGCGGGCCGCGTGTTGGACAGCCCTGATATATACTGCTTGTTAAACGATATATTTTTAGAGCCCGTAAATGTGCGTGAACCAGATAGACCATGTGATGATAGATGGGAGACACTGTTCAAATATTCTGGATGTAAGAGCCTGTCAAGGCCTCAATGTAGATTCGGATCATTATTTGGTAAGGGCGGTGCTTAGGGCTAGAATTGATTGTCAACGCACACAACAGCCGGCAGTTAAGAGATAGGATCTGGAAAAATTCAAAACCGATGAGATGAAAGAGAGATTTCAGTACCAAATGCAGGAACGAATATCCAAAAGGCCAGAAAACGCTCTAGTAGAGGTCAATGAAGCGTGGCAAAAGATCAAGCAGGACATCGAAGATACAGCAGCAGAGGTTGTGGGGTGGAAGAAGGGACAAAGGCGTAATAACTGGTTCGATGAAGATGCAAGGAAGCTCTGACAGAGAAGAACAAAGCCAGAGAAAAAGTACTACAACGAAATACTAGAGCGAATGTAGAGGATTATCGAAACAAACGGAAAGTTGAGAAAAAACTCTTCCGAAGAAAGAAATCTGAAAAAGATGAAGAAGATTTCGCTGAAATAGAAAGAATGAGTAATGCCAACGAAACTCGGGCACTCTATCAAAAGGTCAGAAATGCGAGACTTGGCTACAAACAGCTGCCACTTCTGTGTAAGGATAAGGACGGCAGAGTAATCGGACGCACAGAAAAGTGTATCAAGAGGTGGGGTCTGTACTTCAGGGACCTGCTCAACCAGAACACTCGCGTAGTCCAAGAAGAAAGTATAACGCCAACATCAACATCAATATTAGGGACTGAGCAAGTGGAGGAACCCACCTTAGAAGAAGTAGAGACTGCAGTGCGCAGGATCAAGAACAATAAGGCGCCAGGTGCAGATGGCATTCCAGGAGAATTGTTGAAGTATGGAGGTAGAGCCCTAATATCGTGCATGCATGATCTCATATTAAACCTATGGAGAACGGAAAAGCTACCAGATGAATGGAAGCTAGGGATAATATGCCCATTGTACAAGAAAGGTGATAAGTTAGATTGTTCTAACTACAGGGGGATAACGCTGCTAAACATTGCATACACGGTCTTCGCTAATGTGTTGTACCGTCGCTTACTACCATACGCAGAAGAGAATATCGGGGAAAACCAGTGCGGTTTCCGCACAAACAGGCTAACCACAGACCAACTGTTTGGCATTAGGCAGATCCTGGAGAAATGTAATGAGTTCAATATCACGACACACCATCTATTCGTGGACTTCAGAGCAGCATACGACAGCGTTATAAGACACAAACTGTGAGGGATAATGACAAGTTTCGGATTCCCTGAAAAACTGACAGCCCTAACCAGAGTAACACTGTCTGAAGTATCGTCTGTAGTAAGAATAAGAAACAAGGTGTCTGAGACTTTTATAACAGAGGAAGGACTATGACAGGGAGACCCACTGGCAACTTTACTGTTTAACATCGTACTAGAAAAGGCCGTTAGGAGTAGTGGAGTGGATACTAACGGCACTGTGTACTTTAAGTCAACACAACTATTGGCTTACGCAGACGACATTGATATAATTTGCAGAAGCGAACAGGCGACCAAAACTACTTACTCGCTGCTGGAGAAGGAAGCAAATAACCTAGGACTCACTGTCAACGTAAACAAAACGAAATACATGGTGGCTAACGAAACTCATCGGAAGGTAGGACCAACGCTAGAACTAGACGGAAAGCACTTTGACACAGTAGATACATTTGTGTACTTGGGCTCGCAACTGAACAGCGTAAACCGGATGGGCGAGGAGATTAGAAGGCGGATAACTCTTGGTAACAGGTGCTATTATGGGCTACTTAAACTTTTTAGGTCCAAAACAATCCACCCCAAGCATAAGTGCACACTGTACAGGTCACTGATAAGACCGGTGGTAACCTATGGTGCAGAAGCATTAGAGCTTAACACAGAGCGAAGAACAGGCTTTAAGTGTATTTGAGAGAAGAATGCTACGTGCAATATTTGGAGCGACCCAAGAACGAGGAATCTGGCGCCGAAGATATAATCACGAACTATATCAGCTCTACAATCAACCAGATATTGTGAGTTTCATCAAGGTGGCAAGATTGAGATGGCTCGGACACATGCAGAGAATGGGTGATCATAGGGTTCCGAAAAAGTTGTTCAATGGCCAACCAGAGGGAAGGAGAAGGGCCGGAAGGCCAAGAGGGAGATGGAAGGATGCGGTAACAACTGACCTACAAAAACTTCAAGTACGGGACTGGGGAACGTTGGCGAGTGATAGGTTCGCTTGGAAAAACATGCTGAAGGAGGCCCAGACCGGCAATCGGTTGTAGTGCCATTAAGAAGAAGATAATAAAGTAAACATCAGGCCTGGTAAACATAATACATGTCATAGGCATATATGAGCATTTATAGCTATATTTATTTTAGAACGCGAATCACAAAGCCAACATAAAGTTTTTATTGTAAATAGATATTTTCTTAATTAAAGTAAGTTATAAGGTGTTTCGCGGACCGCATATAATGTCAAAGGGTCCATATGAGACCCACGGGTCGACATTTGCCCAGGCCTGGTGTATATCAACAAGTCAATACACATGTTCTGGAACATCACCTCATACGACAGCTCATACATTCTGTATGAGACCATACATTTTAAGTGAGCAAAAAATAGCTCACACATTTTACTTGCGTGAGGTCAATTAGGTTGTTTTGAACTGGTGATTATAGATCATACATTCTGTATGAGATCATACATTTTGAGTGAGCAAAAAAAAGCTCACACATTTTTCTTGCTTGAGGTCAATTATTTTGTTTTGCTCTGCTGATTATATAGAAAGACTGGAATTCAAAACGGTGAAGTTGTGATTTGTTTGCCGTTTGAGGCGTGATAAAATGTTTAACCTATTTAAAGTGTTGTAAATAATGTAATAATTATTTTTATTACTCATGCATTAAAAGTACTATCTTGGCACACGTTTTTTAGTACGAGAAATGCCACTTTTGTTTGTATTGCCACATAACTTGGGTAGCGCACGCAAATATTCAATATCGCTAGGTTACATTAAAAAGAAACAATTAAAGGAATAAAATAAACACAATCAAGACCTCAATATTAACAAAGTGACGTGAAACTGACTGACTGATGTTTTTTTCATTAGGAAATAAAAATAAAAAATAAAGAAAACATTAAAATAAGTGTAAATTCTATGGTGATACCGGAGACTGATAAGAGTTATTAGGACGAATCCACAGCACCGGAGACAATTGATAAAGCAAATTCTTCATTTCGGTTCCATTTTTTTTTAATGGCCCTTGGATCCCAAACTTGTAAGATACATCCCCTCGCACGAGTGATAAAAAATATTGTTTGTATTACGGGCGAAATTGTCAATTTCTCTCTCGAGCGAATGTGCACTACGCTCGTGCGAACAAATTCACTCTCGCGAAAAAATGACAACTTTTCGCCTTAGTTACAAAATATGTATACTATTATGGCCGTTTTGAGAATTTCAAGGATTGCCACGATGAAGAAAAAATACCTGAGAACTTTATTAAAGGTACAAGAAAATATATATCAGGCCATTGAGGCTCATTATTGCGAGGGGAAAAGTGAAAAGGTATATGAAAATATTCTCGCTTGTAATAACACTGGCCTGCAAAAATAATAGTAGTTTATGATACAAGTGTGTGAAGTGCCTTTGTGCGTGAGTTGCGAAGTTTAATCGTAACGAGTGCACAAGTAACACTATTTGTTCGTTGTCGATGTAATCTAGGTTAACCTAGATCAAATCTAGATTAGGTTAAGTTATTTTAGATCCCGATAAATCCAGATTGAGAGGCCAAGACTTCTTTATTCAAAATAAGAAAATATAATTCAATTTTTATACAAGTCAGAAAATTTATTTTCACTACGTCTATGTTTTTTTGTTTAGTGACGCGAGTTGTTGCTATAGTAACAACAAACAGAAATTGTTTAATAATGAAACTCTATTTGATTTATGTTAGACATTTACGCACGATTTGGATACTTTTACACACAATTACAATAATGGCATCCTTCACATACAATAACTTGCTTATTAACCCCTTGACATACGAATAAAATGCGCGTTGACGTGTCCATATACATGTGATCTTATCACATATGCATGACGTCTTAGAGACGTCATTGTATGTTAAGGGGTTAATTTGGTTATCATTTAATAATTAATTTGGCGTTCATTTGGTGTGCGAGTAGATAAACTTTTTTTTCCTCCTTCGTATTATTATACACGAATTTTATTTACTTCGTGCTGCTGAATCACGAATACTTTTTTGGAATCAAATTTTTAAATAGCGTCCTTTATATATAAGTGCTTTTCTGTTCAAAACTTATACTCATAGCTTTAATAAATATAAAACAACAATTACAAAGAAAGTTATAATTCCTTCCAAAACATTGAAATAGTCTATCTACTTGTACAATAAAATAATGGTATTTTTGTTAAATTTATTTTTAATAATTGGTAGTTTTCTGCCTTTGCATGTTTTCCACTGTAGATTCGCAGCGAATCCATTTGCAAAAAGATAAGAGTCAATTGTTTTAGCCTTAACTATATTGAACGACATTTTAAATTATTTAAACAAAACTAATTATGTGATTTGTTTTATAATCACATGAAACAAATCACATAATTAGTTTTATTTAAATAATTTAAACAACAAAAATAAGATTGATGAAGCATTGCTTCTGATGATTTCCCATTGTATCCTCTATGTGCGATACAACCTGTGTCGATGAAACCTTTCAAAATGTTCATCTGATACTGCATCACGAATGGCGACAAAAAAAATCCAAGTGCAAGTACAAAAAATGAATTTATCTACGACCACTATTGTAAATGCCCATTATTGTACAATTCGTGGACTATGTAAATACATCATAACTAGGGCAACCAAAAATATGGAAATGCATATATTTTCCCATTCAACTTATAAAAGAGTGGACTAGCCCGAAATGTGTTTCTGACTAAACTATGAATTTAGAGCCCTATTCGTAAGGGCATATTTTTGCATATTTCACCAATAAGAGCATACATTGTATATTGCCTATGATAAGACATATTTCGAAATAACTGCATATTTTTAGTGCATATTATGCTCAATTTGGTTAAAATATTTATATTCATTGATATGCTTTTTGACGGAAATCTCAAGACTGCAGTTCTAGACAAGGCAAATCATAGCACTATTGCAAGACTGATGATTCAATACAAATTCTGGGTGAAAGTTTCAATTGAGATTTGATTTTACTCTTTATATCAGATGCCGCTCCATACATGGTGAAAGCAGCTCAGGCCATACAAACCAAAAACTTTTTAGCCAAAACTTAACTTGCCTGGCACATGGACTTCATGAGTTCAGAGTTTGTGAACAAATTCGAGGCATTTGTACTAACGTCGATCGTCTAATAGCCAATGTAAAAGAGTATTTTTGAAATCACCGTCAAAGGTAACGATTTTTAGTGATTTGGCACCTGGCGTCGCACTTCTTCCGCTACCAATAACTACTAGATGGGGAACATGAATTGATGCCGCAGTGTACTATGCCACCAACTTCGAAATAGTTGTAAAAGTGTTCAATGTACTGGACGAAGAAGAGGCCGCATCAATCAAAATAATAACTAATTTCAAAAGAGCTAGCTACTAAATGACGGTGAAATAAAATTTGATTAAATTTTCATTGCCTCAAAATATGGATTCCTTAGCCCATCAATAAATTCGCTTGAAACGTCTGGGCTACTGCTTGCTAAACAGATTGAGGTAATAGAACATGCTCAGGATGTAATTAACGGCGTTAACGGTGAAGCAGCTAACTTGACTGTGAAAAAAAAATATTTCAAAAAATTATGGTTTTCCATTATGAAGGAAATTGCAATAAAATTTTCTAGGTCTAGAGGTTCTACAACAATAGGCAATAAATATAGTATTATTGAAGCAATGGCATTTAAATTTGCGCCTATAACTTCGGTTGATGTGGAACGAAGTTTTTCAATGTACAAAAATGTCCTACGATCAAACGGGAATAGATTTCTGAGAGAACTTAAATGAGATGTTTGTCATTTATTGCAATAAAAATTTGAAAATTTGCAATTAAAAAAAAAATTTAATTTAAATTATTTTGAAGTTTAGCTGTATTTTTCTTTTGTATTTATGTTTTCGTACCTAGAATTTAACATTATGTGATATATTTTATTTCAGATTTAAGAGAATATATTTTTTTAAATGAATATTTTTAATTTTATAGAGCATATTTTCATTTTTATAGAGCATATTTTTATCTTTATAGAGCTTATTTTCATTTTCATAGAGCATATTTTCATTTCTATAGAGAATATTTTTATCTTTATAGAGCTTATTTTCATTTTTATAGAGCATATTTTCATTTTTATAGAGCATATTTTCATTTTTATAGAGCATATTTTCATTTTTATAGAGCATATTTTCATTTTTACAGAGCATATTTTCATTTTTAAAGAGCATATTTTCATTTTTATAGAGCATATTTTCATTTCTATAGAGAATATTTTTATCTTTATAGAAGTTATTTTCATTTTTATAGAGCATATTTTCATTTTTATAGAGCATATTTTCATTTCTATAGAGAATATTTTTATCTTTATAGAGGTTATTTTCATTTTTATAGAGCATGTTTTAAGCGCTTAAAGTACTTTTTTAAGAGCATATTTTTGGTTGCCCTAATCACAACACACATGAATGTAACAGTCCGCGGTAAATGATAAGTTATGATTGATAACACACACGTGCGTTTGGTTTACGATTCGTTGAAAGCTGCTATTACGTACTCATACGTTCAGCGCACCCCGTGCCACAATTCAAACTAACGAAAATTGACATTGCGTACATTGTGTTGCCTATATCTATGAACAGTATTATTCCAGTTTCAACCAATGAAGTACTAAATAATAAGTTATGTAACCATTAAGAATGTATTTCTTTTCATTTCTATCAAGCTAAATAATGTCGAGTAACAGTTATATATGAAAATACAACTGTTTGTTTGTTATAATGTTAAAAATGATACTTAAATAAACAACAACTAATAAGAAATAAATTTGTTACATCAAACATATTTTGCTTATTAAACAGAAACAAATTAGTGTCTTCATAGATAAAGTATAGTACATAACTCGAATTGTAAGGGAATTACGTACTCGCGGAATTACGCCCGACCCGCGTAGCGGAGAGTCAGAAACTCGCGGAATTACGAACGACCCGCGTAGCGGGGAGTCAGAAACTCGGGGAGTCAGTAACAAATTAGTGTGGTCGTAGATAAAATATAGTACATAACTCGAATTGTAAGGCAATTAAGTACTCGCGGAGTACGTTAAGTACGTAATATGCGTCTTACAACTCTCGCCATGTAATATACTATTAAAGCGACGTTTCAAGTTTTGTAAGAAATAATTTCTTGGATATTTTCCTGGCTTTCTTGTCTCCCATAAAACTATAATATATTTCTACAGAAGCGTGTCTATGCCCTTTCTTCTAATTCATTTTAATTTAAAAATGTTCGTTCTTCATAAGCTCTCGAATATTTGCACACTCACGTTAACGAGCTTAAAAGAAATATAGATATTACCAAAACTGCGACTTTTATACCTCTTTTTAAAGATAAATCCCCTCGCCAATTATAAAGGGTGTCCCAAAATTAACACAAGATTTGAATTTGCCTCCATTTGTGCAGTAAATTCTTAGCAACCTTGCAAAAGAAATAATTTGATAGATAAGAGTTTAGGATAAATGGAGCGTTAGGGTAAATGAGATTGAACAATATTTTAAAAATAATGAAAGTTTGGCGACCACAGTTCGAAAATTTAATACAAAATATTGTCGAAATAGTGTTCTTCAACTGTGAAGAGTTTAATTGAAAATTTTAGGGAGACTGGATCAGTTGGAGTTTCTAAACACACTGGTAGTCCAAAAACAAGCCGTTCAAATGCCTATATCGACGCAGTGCGTGAGAGTGTTGGTGAAAATTCCGGAACATCAATTCGGCATCGTGGACAAGAATTGGAAATTTCAAGAAGCTCTTTACTACTCACAAAAAGTCTGAGTCTCCATGCTTACAAAATTCAAATAGCACAACAACTGAAGCCTAATGACCATGCACAGCGAAGAGAGTTCGTTGAATGGATTATTGAACATCAACAAGTGGGTGCTGATTTTTCGAACAAAATTATCCTAAGCGATGAAGCACATTTGATGGCTTTGAAATCGCCAAAATTGCCGTATTTGGGGAACGGAGAACCCACATGTTATTGTCGAAAAACAAATGCATCCACAACGTATCACTGTTTGATGCGGATTTTGGGCTGGAGGCATCATTGGAGCATACTTTTCTTGAGAATGAGGCTGGTCAAGCAGTGGCTGTTAATGGTGCTCAATATCGCGACATGATAACACAGTTCTTTCTTGTTGAAACATGTGGTTTCAACAAGACGGGGCCACATGCCATACAGCCCGTTAAACAATTCAATTACTGCATGAGACGTTTCCTGGTCGTTTGCTTTCTCGTTTCGATGGCCCCCTAGATCGTGTGATTTAACACCATCAGATTTCTTTTTATGAAGTTATTTGAAGTCAACAAGCCCACGACTACCCAGGCATTACAGGAGGAAATTAGACGCCGCATCAACGAAATTCAGCCACATTTATGCAGAATGGTTATGCAAAATTTCGACAAAAGAATACGTATGTGCCAGCAAAACTGTGGAAGCCATTTTACCGACGTCTTATTCCATTAATAACCCTATGCTATGTACTTAATGGTTCAATTAAAAAAAAACAATCTAAAGACTAAAAACTGCGTTTTCTATTTAATTTATATCTTGCGTTAATTTTGGGACACCCTATATAAGTTTCGTGATCAAAAAACAGTTTTCGTGTAATAGCCAAATAAAAAGTATCAAAAAGCACATTTCTTTTTTACTTTTTTATCCATAATATCTCAAAGATCGTGAAAACGGAAAGCAGATAGATTCAGCACGTTAAAATATTCATTTAGAATATTTTTATTCTGAAGAGGATGACGTTGCAGATCAATGTAATTAAAGTCTAAATAAAAATGATTATCCAAATAAAAAGCCTTATTTCATTTTCGAAGTGAATAATATCCGCCAATAATATCCATAACGTTCAATCTCCATATTATTTACTACTATTAAATATCTTATTTATTTATATTATTTGATATTCTTATATCAAAATAAACAGTATATTCTTGATAATCCGGCACATATGGGACCAGACAACCGCCGGTTGTCTTGATTATCGAAAAAATCCGGATAATCAGGATTAAACCAACACAATAACAAGTTTACATATTTTAAACGCGTCACCGTTTGCTGATACTGCTCGCGCAGTTCAAACATTCAAGTCATCGTTAGCTTCATCGTCATCCGTGGAACAAATTAGGCTGGGGATTTCTTCGCTAGAAAAGGAATGAGAATTTTTTTCGCTTGTGCCTTGAAGCCAAGCTATGTCATCGTAAGCGTTTGTCAGCGTAACACCAAAACTCTTGTAAACAGTCCGAATTGTAAAGTTAAATCGTTTGATCAGAAACTGTTGCATTATCATACTTTGATGAATTATCTCAAACAATGAACTTTGACATGGTGGCTGGCGTTCGTCTGCAGTAGCAGAAGGCTATATAGACTGTTCCATGAAAAATCAAAATGATATTGCTACAAAAATTTCTACTGCGATAAACAGTAATTTCACTTCCACAAATGCAAGTACATCATGCGAATACGACTTCAAGTACGTCGTTGGCGTTGACAATTGTAGAGTTCGCTTGCTCAGAATCGGGTGTACGTTTGACTTTATTTCATCTGTGCGCGAGGTTTATATCCGACGCGGGACAGCGGAAAGAAAAGACACGCGTTTCGACAAATCGATGGATTACTGAACGTGTCGGATTAACCAACCGCCGGATTATTAAGATTATACTGTGATAAAAAAAATCAAATTAAATTTAGGTTTTTCTAATTTTTTGAACGTTTCTTAAAACTGGAGATTAGAGATGGAGATTTAGTAGACTTAAAGATGGAGTACACGGGAAAAAGTACACTTTAAAAATTACAGTTCAAATAGTTGCAGAGGCCTTACGAATACAAATTTGTAAAGATTGCAGTCGCATACTGTAATTTTTAAAACTTATTTACAAATAATATCGGAAACTGTAATTTTAACAAAAAACAATTTGTAGTTTTTACAGTTTCAAATTCGTAAGGCCGCTGCTATTTGAAACTGTAATTTTTAAAGTGTTTTTTTTTTCGTGTACACTTGAACTAGACACCTGAACTAAGCAGTATGATATACACTTTGATGATGTTTTCCAAGTAAAATATAGTAATAGTATATTACGTAATGAGAGTTGTAAGAAGCATATTACGTAGTCGCGGAACAGCTCGCAATTCCGCGAGTACGTAATTGCCTTACAACTCGAATTATGTACTATACTTTATCTACGAACACACTAATTTGTTTATATTTAATAAGAAAAATATGTTTGATGTAACTGATATAGTGATTCATCGATATAGGCATCACAATGTACGCAATGTCAAATGAAATAAAGTTGGACGTATTTGTTATCTATATAAAAGTTAACATGTTTAAAAATTTAATCGAAATAATTTAATCTTAATAATTTTTATTTTTTATGTTTAATTTCATTAATACCTACTAAATAGATATAAGCCCTAAAGAAGGTCAGAACAAAAAAGACCGAAACGTTTGCAAAATATCGACATCAGTTGTTTTATTAAAATTAATTCCTTTTCCCAAGAATAAACTAAAATATAATAAAAAGATCTTAATAGATTAAGAATCTATTTATAATTATTTATTTAATTTATTTGATTATAGTTTATAATAACAGAACAATTGTTGAATATTAGTGTTGGATTGTTATCGATATCATTAGTGATTAGATTGGTTGAATTATGAGTACTTGAAGTCGTATTCGCATGCTGTAAGTCGCATGATGCATTTGTGGAAGTGAAATTACTGTTTATCGCAGTAGAAATTTTGGTAGCAATATCATTTTGATTTTTCATGGAGCAGTCTATATAGCCTTCTGCTACTGCAGACGAACGCCAGCCACCATGCCAATTTTCATTGTTTGAGATAATTCATCAAAATATGATAATGCAACATTTTCTGATCAAACGATTTAACTTTATGTTTCATTCTCCTAGTCCATAAGTTTTCTATATGCATCCTCGTATCAATCCCGAGATTTAATCGGTAGCAAATTATGGGCAGCTTGTTTCGCTTTTTCAACAATTTCGGGCGGAGTAGCATTTTCTATTTCGCTATCACTGGACATTATTTTAATTGTTTTAATAGAAAAAAAATATATAGTGTATTAGTTTGACGTTTAATGTTTCTTTGTCAAATAACGGAATGTATTGGGTTACCTATATTAAACGATAGTAGCACCTCTAAATCAATCAACGAATCGTAAACCAAACGCACTAGTGTGTTATTGAATCATTAAATAACATTAATCGCGGACTGTTACATACGTGTGTTGTAAGATGTATTTACATAATCCACGAACTGTACAATATTGGGCAATTATAATAGTGCTCCTAGATAAAAGTAATAATACACTTTCATCGTGTATATCAGTAATTAAATACAATAAGTTCATAATAAACTATTAATTATCTTTATATTGTATATTTTGGAATCCATTAGAAGTTTTTAAACAACAAATGCAAAAATTAAATATTATATTACAAATTTACATTAAATTCCAAACAGCCAACAAAAGGATACAAATGATTCGCAGATTAAAAAGAGTATGCTAAACTTAACGATGATGATTTTAAAGTTTAAAACTCGCTTTTAAAATCAAAATATAACAAACTTAGTCATTGTGAATGGCTTTGTTCGTTATAAAACAGATATGTGGCATTTCTTATCAGTTATAAAAAAAATATGTAAAATTAATTTTTCAATATATAATCGCAGTTTTATCAAAATTATCTAATCTAACCAAACCAAAATATAAATGAAAAGTTTATAAATTAAATTCTTTCTAATTTCAACAATTCTAAATTCAATTCAACGTATTTTTTTAAATTTTTTATCTATTAACCATTTGAGTGCTGTCTGGTTCTCTATATACTTTTCAAATTTACTGAACAAAACTACCATTAACCTAAAGTGACCACGTTTTCATTGAGACAAAGCGGGACAAACGGGATGAAATGAGAATTATAATTTAGTTATGAAAGCCGACCAATAATTCAAAAAAATATATTTTATCTACAGACACCAAAATGTAAACAAATCGTGCGTAAAAGTCCAATGTAAATCAAATGGAGTTTCATTATTAAACGATTTCTGTTTGTTGTACTATGGCAACAACTTTCATCACTAAACAAAAAACATAGACGTAGTGAAAATAAATTCTGATGTTAATTAAAATTGAATTAATCTTTCTCAACGCAAGTTGTTGCCATAGTAACAACAAACAGAAATCGTTTAATAATGAAACTCCATTTGATTTACATTGGACTTTTAAGCACGATTCGGATACTTTTACGCACGATTATAATAATGGCATCCTTCACATACAATAAAATATTTATGAATGTTTTCATTTTTGTATGTGAGTAGATAAAAGATTGTTTTCGCAAATATAATTTTTCGGAAAATGGTTACTAATATATTCAAAAGATTTCTCTACATATTCCCATAAAATCTCCTTTTTAATGTCACCCAATGGAAATTTCAGAACAAGGTGCCATTAAACAACCGGATTTTCTGAAAGCAGTCAGAAATTTTTATAATAACTGCTTGGAATACCTTGAAGAATGGAGTGGTCAATTCGAGGATATTAAAAAATTTCATTAGGTGACATTAAAAAAGGAGATTTTATGGGAATATGTAGAGAAATCTTTTGAATATATTAGTAACTATTTTCCGAAAATCGGAAAAAATCTTATTTTATATATTACAGTACATTTAAAATATGAAATGCAGATATTTTCTAAAAAGCGAGACATTTTTAAAAATCGGCGAGACGAGGGACTATCCTCCAAAAAGCGGGACAGTCCCGCCAAATTTGTCACTTTACATTAACCGCTTGCCGCGCTTTTGGTCCAAACAACAAAGAGCGCCATGGCGCTGCTCAGCACTCTAATGGTTAATATGTTGCAATTACACAAGTAAACGGAAAAAAATTGAAATGAAAAAATTGAAATTAATAGTATTTTCTTAATATAATCAGTATATCGTAAAATAAGTCAAATATTTTGAATATTTATCCAAGTTTTAAACAACAGCAAAAATCAGTTTGATTGTTCGTAATGTGATTATAAAAAATATCACTATTGATTATTTTATTAATTGATTTTAAGTCTGTTAGAGATGGATGAAAGTTGTGCCGCAATGCTAAATCTCTCTCTCAAAGCCATTAAATGTACTAACAATAAAATATACAAAGAAATACAAAAAATATTTCTTTTGTTTTTAATATTACCAAAACCTATGTTATAATAAAAAAATTATATATTCATACTCTGATGACCTGCCGATTTGCCCGGTGCCAAGTTATCCGGTGCCGATTTATCATGTACCGAGGCCTCTAGTCATTATAATTTAACAATACATTTCAGGGAATATTAAAGAAATATCTCTATTGAGATAATCAAAATCAATTCCAAAGTAATTGAATTATATGAATCAATCGGATAACGAAATTAATAATTTTATTATAAAACTTTGCATTTGCCAAGTTTTATGCCCGCTCCACACTCTCGCGAAGTAGCACGGAGTTGAGCGAGGAACGAGTGTGGTCAGGTTACTCGGTTCGCCTTGTGCTTCCTAGCCTCGCCTTGGCTAACTTCGCTTCATGTAGCGGTTTTTCGTACCCGAGTCAAAGGGACACCAGGCGCGTGTAGAGGAAAGCAGAGTATCACGTCTACACTATCGTGTTTCGTCCTTTCCTATATATTATACACACAAATAGTTGCAGCAGCAGCTACCACCTGTTCGGTGTCGGTCATGGCACTGAGGTCCTCGCGAAGTAAGGCGAGAGTGTAGATCCTCGCCGAAGTTACTCCGCGAGAGTGTGGAGCGGGCATTACAAATTATTGTTTGCCATAAATGGAAGAAAACGATTATTAGCATTCGGAGAAAAATACACAAAATAGATATTGTAGAGATATAATAAAGGAGGATGATTCACCTTTTCGTTCTAAAAACGGACAGAGACCACAAAACGTTTCTCACAATTTGTAAAATCTATTAAAAAATAACAAGAATAAAAAATTGCGCAATGTATAATTTGGGAGGTACTACCGTGTGTTCTATTTATGACTCACTAAATACAAACTATATATAGAATTTAAAATAAATGTAAATATTAGACTATTCATTGTTTGTAATTTGTTTGTTATTTGTCAACATGACATCGCAATAAATTTTTCCTTTATTCAGAAGCAAAATGTTGTTATTGATAGAGAATTAATAGTTTATTTTGTAACTAGGGCGGAAAGTTGTCAATTTCACGCGAGAGCGAAATTTGGCGCCCGAACGAAGTGAGGGTCGTCAAATTATAGGGTCGTGGTCTATCTATAACTCCTATATACATTTATAATTCACAACACTATAAAATAAATAATTGTAAAATTTATGAGAAGGCGTTTTATTTATAACTAATGATATTGTTGAACTTAGCACTAAAAACAATGCGATATAACCTCAAGACCATTGACAGCTACTTAAAAATGACATTTGATAATTTGATTAATTTAATGTGTGTGAATTAAGAAATGACCAACTTCTTCAAATTCATGGCAAGAGTGGATTCCAAGACTTTTGGCACACTATTATAAACTTTTTAGCCTTTGCAACCTTTTAAAAACCTAGTTAATCTGTGTTGTAGTCCAAAAGAATCTAAACCTTATCTAAATAAATCTAGTGCATTTAAATATTATGCTTTATAAAAAATCAACAATCGGTCGCAAATATCAATGTGTTAATGAAAATTCATATTGCCATACGATATAAAATAAATATTAGCATATTTAACTTTCAATTTGCTTCAGATAACTAACTATCTAGTCATTATAAATGATATACAACATTCCGATAATCACAACATAATCAATTCAAAGCAAATAGGAACTAAATGTGAGTAATAATTTTATAAATCCTTACTCATATTTGACTAATACAAATGTTGTATATTGGAATGTAATTAATCATCTAGACCAGTGATTATCAGAGTGGGCGACATCGCCCCTTAGTGGACGATGACGTCGTTTTGGGAGTTACTAGGTAGGCAGGGGACGATATAGGGGTTTACTAGCTAGTTAACGAACCATAGATGGACTTCATACAAGTTATCACAACTAATTGCAAAAACGAGAAAACCTCATACAACTGGCAAAAAAATTAATTTTGTCTGCAATCGCTACAGGCTGAAAATAGAGTAGAATCGTTATAAGATATTTTGCGAATTAGAGATTCTTCTTTGCAAATAGATGAAAGTACGTTAGCAGGACATGAATCATTATGCTAGAATATATTCGGTTTGTACATAATGAACAAATGAAAGAGGAATTTCAGTATAACCTCGGAAATTCGGCCGTTGATTAATCGGACGACACGTTCAGTAATCGGGCGGTCAGTAGACCATCACGATCTTTCCACCCACCACTCTTTCTGATAATCCCGCGGTTGTCTGGTCCCCGATGTGTCGGATTATCGAGATCATACTGTATTATTTGCAAAATATTTAGTAATATACCAATGGAGAATCAATATTTCGAGTAATTGAACACTTAATTAAATTCCACTTAACTAACCTAACCTAAAGCTATTCTTGGCTTTAATATAGGTTTTTTAGGATTACATAAAAAGACTCTTCCAAAAAAGATCACCGTTCATTGCAGCATACATCGCCAACATTTAGTTGCAAAAAATATAAGTGAACCATTTCATCAATCAATTCAACTTGTTAATACTGCAATAAACAAGATTAAGGCAGATTCACTGAACGATCGGCTATTTCGTAAGTTGAGTGAGAAAAACGGATCTGAATTAACAATTTTCATCATCAATAGTCACAAATTTCAATTATTACTTCTTAAAAACAATTTGGGAAATCTAATGGAAATTCAGGAAACTCGAGAAATATCTGATGAACAAATCATTTGGACTTGTTGCATAATGACATGAAGAAGAAATTCAAAGATTTTGTTTGATTTTGAAGTACGTGATTGGATAATAACGCCATTATCAAGTGAAAACGCAGGCCCGATTTTGGAAAAAGTGTTAGTGGGTTGCCAAATGATATCGACTTAAAAGAAGGGGTTTGGTTGCAGCAAAAATAATTGATTACTATCCATCTTTGTGGAATTTCACAAAGCATTCGATTCCATTGTAAGCTGGTCATCATACAAGCAATGGACGGCACCAAAATCAACTCACGTTACTCAAACCTTATAAAAAGCATACACGAGAACGCAACCCACCAATCAAAAATAAACGAGAACCTGACGACAAAAAGCATCAAATACGGCAGGGAGACCCCAAATCTCCAAAACTATTTACTACGGGACTAGAAGACTTTTTAAAACACTAAATTGGAACAATAAAGGTATAAACATCGATAGAATTTTTCTGAAGCAAATGATGGGCAAAAACTAGAAGTCATGCTAGAACAAATAAGCATATCATCCAACCAAGTAGACCTTAAGATGAACCTGTCCAAGACAAAAATTTCATTTTATAATTCATAAGAGCAAAGCTGCACTGATGAGAGATAGATCTCGATTCACTTTGGGTTAAAGAGAAAGATCTGATCTTAAAAAACAATGTTATTTATCTAGTGTCTTGTTTTAGCAGTGAACTAGTGTCACGGCAGAGACAAAATTGCAATCCTCAAATGAAGATGCGCAGGTTACGTTGCAAGAAGTGATGGGTGAGATGGGACAGCCGAATCATAGAATGGAGATCATAGAATAAGATGGTATGATGACCTCATAGGAACAGCGGGACTAGCATAGATCCAATTAGCACAGAATAGGGAAAGATGAAAACAATTGAGATAGGCCTATGCCCAAGGATGGACCTAATGGCTAAAGAAGAAAATTGGAAGGTAGAAGGTAGTGATAGTGGGCATAGACTTGCCTAATATGAATTAAGATCGTTTATTTTGGGTATTATGTATAGATAAATTTGTAATTGCTTTCTCAGTTTCTTTTGGCACGACGCGACCACGAAACCAACTTAATTTTTTTTTGTAAACCAACTTTACCGTTTATACAGTATCATTTTCATAATCCGGCAGTTGGATAATCGGGCACGTTCACTGGTGTCTTTCCTATTCGCTGCCCCGCACCGGAGATAAACCTGCCGCACAGCTGAAATAAAGTCAAAAACGACACCATCCAGTATTCTTGGAGAAAGGTCTGGCCAACACACCCTGCTTTTAATTCTGAAAACTTGATTGACGTTTCTTACTAAGCTAACTGCACTCTACAATTGTCTTACTATCTGTTAAGTTTGTTCATATTTTTTGTATGTACACATTTACCTACATAGATA
This sequence comes from Phosphuga atrata, assembly GCA_944588485.1. Classification (NCBI taxonomy): domain Eukaryota; kingdom Metazoa; phylum Arthropoda; class Insecta; order Coleoptera; family Silphidae; genus Phosphuga; species Phosphuga atrata. Next base: position 2,689,131 of record OX155905.1, read on the forward strand.
CATATTTTATTCTTTCTGAAATACAATTGTACATAAAATATGTGTTTTTTTTAATCCTGATAATCTGGATTTTTTGATAATCCGTCGGTTGTCTGGTCCTATATGTGTCGGATTATCAAGATTATACTGTATTATACGTAGATATATTTGTTTAATTAAAGTAAATTATAAAATTCTTCGTGGGCCCCATAAAATGTAGCTAGAGGCCGGTATTTGTCAAGGCCTGGTCTACAGCGATATGTGCACTGGACAAAATAAAAATTTGAAATCTAATGCTTTAATGTGGTTAAAAGTTGTTCAGTCCCCTAATAACGCCGCAGAAATTATTCTATCATAAAACAATGCGAAAAAAATGGTAAATACATTTACAAACCAAGAAGGTATATGTGTACATATGCCGGTAAATGTGTACATTTTCCAAACTATGTACTTTTACCGTAACAGAAGTATTTAATAAAAAATTCATTGAAAATTAAATTAAAAATTATAATTCAATGGGAATCTAAATAACAACTTGAAAGCAGGACAAATAGATATGGCGTATAGGGATATTAAGAGGTTCTTTGAAACAAGAAAGCCAAAAACAATGAGCATTAAGGACAAAGATGAGAAGTTAATATATGATGACGAAATGATAGTGAAAAGAGTATCTGGAACACCTGTACAGCGGAAACGGTGTTAAGTTGAAGAAGATGAAATAACATAGGATGATATAGGAGATGACATGTAAATTGAAAATCGAAAATGAAAATCGAAAAAGGGAAAAAAAACCCTCCTTAGAAGATAAAAAATTTTGCATTTTATATTTTTTGCTTTTGTGACTAAATCGAAAGATTTTACAAAATTTACAAAGAATACTTGGGTCGTAATTTTCTATGTTGAGGCGTTGGTGAGAAAAAAAAGCAAAAAACCTTTGAAGCAAAATAATTCGCCACGCAGCCCCCATCGGGGGTGGAGCTTTCAAATTCGGGCAGCGGGTACTTTTGGTAGATACCCATATTTAGTAAAAGTTTCATTGAAATATATGAAGGGTTAATACATTTTTTCTCGCTATTTTTGAATATTTTTATATTTTCGAGTTCGGTTTTGATTGGAATTCGCGATTGTTAAAAAAAATATTTTAGTAAGTTTCACACAACGTGGAACAATAAAATTTTACAGATTTGTAGATAAATGATCATTCTATGTGGAAGTGACATAACAAGATCAGAAGTCGAACATGTTATTGCGAGAATAAAGAATGGGAAGGCACCTGGCCCAGATGAAATACACGCAGAAATTTTTAAGATCCTTAAAGATGATAGTTCTCTCTCAATAATAGTAGACCTATTTAATAATATATATAGAACAGGTGAAATACCAAGAGATTGGTTAAAATCAACTTTCATCACCTTACCAAAGAAATCAAATGCGAAACAATGTAAAGATTATAGGACCATCAGTCTCATGAGTCAAGTATTGAAACTATTTCTGAAGATCATCCATAATCGTATTTACCGCAAATGTGAAGAGTCGATCAGCGAGTCCCAGTTTGGCTTTCGGAATGGGTTCGGCACAAGGGAGGCACTTTTCAGTGTACAAGTTCTGGTACAACGATGCCTTGATGTTAATGTGGATGTTTTTGCCTGCTTCTTAAACTATGAAAAAGCATTTGACACCGTAAACCATAATAAAGTAGTAGATATACTTAAAGAACTAGGATTAGACGGGCAAGATATCCGCATTATAGCCAACCTGTATTGGAACCAAACAGCAGCGGTGTTAGTGAACAAAGAACTGTCAGAAGAGGTCATGATTCAAAGAGGGGTGCGACAAGGCTGTGTTCTCTCGCCATTACTTTTTAACCTTTATGCAGAAAAAATATTTCGAGAAGCATTGGATGGCAAGAACATAGGAGTAATCGTAGGAGGCATAGTGATCAATAATCTGAGGTATGCCGACGACACCGTTCTATTGGCTACGAACATAGAAGACCTACAAGAACTAATGACAACCGTTACAGAGCACAGCTTGTCCATGGGTCTTAAACTCAACGTTAATAAGACAAAATGGCTCGTCGTAAATAAAACCAGCGTAAATAACCAGCTGAATCTAAGAGTTGGAAATGAGGTGGTGGAACGCGTCAACTCCTATAAGTACCTTGGCTGTAACGTAAACGACAAATGGGACATGACATCGGAAATTAGAAGCCGCATCGAACAGGCAAGAGGAGCTTTCACCAAAATGAAGAGTGCTGAACAACAGGCACTTGGAAATCCCCCTCAGAATCAGATTGTTAAGGTGCTATGTGTTTAGTATCCTGTACTACGGCGTCGAGGCTTGGACACTTATGGAGGCTATGTGTAAGAAGGTGGAGGCTTATGAGATGTGGACTTACCGTAGAGTGCTGAGAATTTCTTGGGTGGATCGAATTACTAACGTCGAGGTCTTGCAAAGAGTCAATAAGCAAACAGAAGTTCTCAACACAATAAAGAGAAGAAAACTGGAATACCTTGGTCATGTTATCCGAAATGATAAGTACAGGTTACAGCAGACAATAATACAGGGTAAAATATCGCATCATGGCTCAAGAACCTTCGCCAATGGTTTGGACAAAGTACAAGATCCCTATTTCGAAAAGCTGCAGATAAAATTCAAATAATGAAATTGGTCGTCAACGCCCTTGGAGGGCATGACACATGAAGAAGAAGAAGATCATTCTATCAAATCCCCTTGTGTATTTTGCAAAATATTTGATCTGGCGGAAAACGCCGCTCCTCAAATTCAAAACGGCCCAGATGGTAAGAAATTTAAATAACTATATTTTGGAAAATGCAACAGACACATTAAAAAATCTTTCAGTTTTAGATAGCGCATACGTGTGTCTATTGAAATTGACATTTCAATTTTTTTTGCAAGCCTCCAACCGCGTTCTCCAGTTAAACCCATGTAAATTAAGAAACGAAATTCAAAGAAGAGGTGTGTTTTTTACTTTTGTAAGTAAATCGAAGGATCCAAATTAGGATAATATGGCAAGGACCGTTGGTTTAACCCAGGTTAGATTAGGTTGCCCACCGCGAAGCCGCAGATAAATCATGACCACATACGGGCGGCAGCGCGAACTCTCGAACCAATATATAGGACAATGTGGCAAGGACCGTTGGTTAAACCCAGGTTAGATTAGGTTGCACACCGTGAAGCGACAGATAAATCAAGGTTATCTACAAATTTGTAAAATTTTATTGTTTCACGTTGTGTGAAACTTACTAAAATAATTTTTTTAACAATCGCGAATTCCAATCAAAACCGAACTCGAAAATATCATAGGCGCCAACTCCAGTTCCAAAATGAGGTCAATGTGGCAATATACATTTTTTATCTAAATATTACTCTACCGAATTCGGTCATTCCCAGAATTGCGTGATTAAAAGAGAACAGGATTTGAATGTGATATTCTTTTAAAAACGCTATTGTTATGCAACGCTTTCTATCGCGATTTCATTTTCATAATTTGGAAGCACATTTACAATTCACTATAGTGTACCACATGCGGCAGCAGGTGACGCTGAAAACGCCAATGGCGTGCACCTTTAAATTTTCTTGGTATCAGCATCCTTAGATTGCCATGAAACATTGTGTGGCTCTTTGAGCGTCACCAGTGGCGTGCATCACCTTTCCGTTTCAAAGACCCAGATTTAAGCCAATTGTGCATAATTCTACAATAAAAGTAGGAACTCAAATTCGTTTACCTCCTCATGTATTTTTTCTATTTACATTTGTTGTTCATATCTTGATTATTGCTGAGGCACCCGCTCGCGACACCCAGTTTGAGGACCTCCGATGTAAACAATAGAGAACATTGAGTCGGGTGTGTCATGCATCAAAAATAATCACCAGAATTATTAAGAAGGGAATAGAAAAACAAATTTGATGAAAACCTATCTGATGATCAATTTGGGTTTAGGAAAGGGGTGGGAACAAGAGAGGCAATCTTGGCATTGAGGCTAGTGATACAGAAGCAGATGAAGGAAGGCAAACCTACTTTCCTAGCGTTTGTCGATTTTGAAAAGGCGTTTGACAATGTGTACTGGAATTACTGGTTTTATTCAGCATTCTTCATCAAACAGGTATCTACTTTAGAGAAAGAAGACTCATCTATAATATCTATAAGCAAGAAACTGGAATAGTTTGTTCTGGTAGCAAGGAAGAAACAGCATACATCAGAAAGGGTGTACCGCAGGGTTGTGCCCTGCCCCATACCTATTCTATATATATGTACAAAAGGCGATCGACTGAATAAGAGAAGAATTTGTCACAGATTTATGGATATAAAATTGTCATGATAAGCTTTGCTGATGATATCGCCCAATTGCAGAAAATGAAGAAGACTTACAAAAGATCCTGAGCAAGATGGAGAAAATAATGGAGGAAGAATTTAATATGAGAATAAATACAAAAAAAAATTAAAAAATTGGTCTGCAGTACAAATGGCGAAAACCATACAGCAATAGAGTTAAGAAATAAAATGATACAAGAAGTAAATGAGTTTAATTATCTGAGAAACAAAATAACGAATGATGGAAGAACAGCAGAGAGATATTAAGTAGGATTGGGCAATCCTATCTAATAAAAAGAATAAATAAAAAGAAGAACCCATTTACTGCAAAGAACATAAGCCTTGATGTGAGGAAACAAATGTTGAAGACCTATGTATGGAGCGTCGCGCTATATGGCAGAGAATCTTGGATGAAAGAGGAGAGAGAGAGAGAGAGAGAGAGGAAAAGACTACTAGCATTTGAAACCTGGTGCTATAGAAGGATTATGAAAATCTGCTGGAAAGAAATGATCATAAATGAGGAAGTCTTTAAAAGAGTGGGAGAGAGAGGATACTTCCATAAACATTTTAAAAGAAGACGGAATCATCTCGTGGGCCACATACTGCGACACAATAGACTACTGAAGCTTATGGGGGATCAGTAGCGCGTCTACAAGTGTTTTCCCTGCTGGTTGTAAAAGTACAAATTGTGTAAATGTGGAAATCGATCCCCCAGAGGGGGTCGTTAAAAAAAATTTGGTTGTCGAATTAAAAAAATTGTTTTTGTATGCAAGTATCAGATAGCAGTAAAATATTGATATGTCAATATAAACAGATTTCAAAAAACGTCTACTTTCTATCAGGGGGTCGCAATGAAATTTTACACAAAATGTTGGGTCGCAAATAAAAATAGTTTGCGCACCACTGATTGCACCACTACCAAATGATCTAAAACTCTAAATATAGTATCGGCAAATTTATTAAATATTTGTACCAACTAATTTATGAAATCAATTCTGGTCTGCAATATTAAGCAGTTAATTAAACTAATATTAAGCATAAAATTATATTAAGCAGTTAATTAAAATGGCATATAAAATATTTATATATAAATTTGTTATGTTCCATGTACAGTCGAACTTCAATAAGTCGAATTGCCATAGCTCGAAAAAATCGAGTTATATAAATTTGGAGTTATAGAAATACATAACTACAAAATGAGTCAAATACACTATACACAATTTATTCAAAGTAAATATGCATATATTTATAAACAAAAAAGAAATATGTATACATTATTAATATGATGTTATATAATTCGAATTAATTCTAAATAATTTTAATTAATTTATTATTTATTGAAAAACTCAAAAACTTTTAATTGTTTTCCATTCCTTCCCAAAATTCATGATCTACAAAATTCTCCAAAGTAGAAAATGCGCGGTAAAATTCGTCTTTTTACTTCGTTGAGTTTAAATTCGTTAATATATCGAATATATATATTTCATATTTTATGATCACCAAAAACTCGAATAAAGCAAAACTAAGAATTTACCAGCGGGTGTGCTTTAGAAAGATTACGACAGAATATTATTCTCTCGAGAATCGGTAATCCAAAAAGAGACGATATAACCGAAGATCACCCACAAGGTATAATTATAATTTGTGATATAATTATAATTTGGGTGATCTTCGGTTATATCGTCTCTTTTTGGATTATCGATTCTCGAGAGAATAATATTCTGTCGTAATCTTTCTAAAACACACCCGCTGTAAATTCTTAGTTTTGCTTTATTCGCGTTTTTTGTGATCATAAAATATGAAAAATAAAATGTTTGGTAATCTGCCCGAGGATTACACTATCGACGGTTTATGGTAGGCAAAATCCGGCATAATATATTTTGGACAATACGAGGCGGTTAAAAAATTGGAGTTACAGAGATTATTTTCTATGTAAAATTTTACTATTGTACATATTTTTACTACGAATTTTGGAAAAATTCGAGTTAAGGAAAATTTGAGTTATGGAAGTAAATTTATATGTAAAATGTTATCTAAACCTATGCATTTCTAAAAATATTCGGGTTATAGAAAAATTGGAGTTACAGAAGTTCGAGTTATGGAAGATCAACTGTATATACCAGGACTGTCCAACCAGTCGATCGCGACGTAATTTTGAGTCGATCTTTAGTTTTCTCAGGCTTCTATGTACTTAGTTAAAAATACATTTCGATAAATATAAAGTAAAAATTAAAACACGCTTCTCGCACATTTAATACACACAATGTTATGGAAACTGTGTTTAACCCCTTCATATGTCCATATACATATGATCTAATCACATATCCATGACGTCTCAGAGACGTCATTGTATGTCAAGGGGTTAAAATGATCTAATCATCAAATATCTATACGTGGCAGTGGCATCAAATCTATACGTGGCAGTGCCCTTCAGAGACGTTTGTTTAGATTAGAAAGTGAGGACAATGATAACGAACTTTTGCTGCACACTAATGTGCGTTGGCTCAGTAGAAGTCGATTTCTCATGCGGTTATTAGAAGACCTAAAAAGTTTCCTCTCTGAAAGAGGACATTTATCCACAGTTAACAAACAAAGAGTGGTTATTTGATATGTAATTCTTGGCAGACTTTAGTTCAAAACTAAACGATTTGAATCTTGAACTACAGGGTAGAGGCAGAAATGTATTGGAGATGGTAAGCTCGCTAAGAGTTTTTCAGCAACTTATAATACTGATGAATGTGAATTTTAAAGATAAGAAATTGAAGTATTTTCCAAACATTGGACATCTTGGCCCTGCTCAATTCAACCCTAACAAAAGATCGAAAATATTGCACTACTAAATGTGTTTCAAAAAGATATCAACATAGAAGAAATTGCATGTTAAATATCTACAATATTTGAAGCAAATCAGGATAAACTAGAATTGGAAATAATCAAACTTTAAAATTTAAAACAAACGGAACACAGCCTGAATATATAAATATATTCAGCCTTTCCGGAGCTCTGTAACAATTATTGAGTCTTTTTAGGACTACCAAAACAAATGTCACATGAGTTCAGAGTCCACCTTCGTGGCACTCAACAAGAACCATAAAAATTATATTGTTTTCAAGATCATGTCTTTACGATACCTTAAGTGAATCTTTGGACGCGTTTCGAGATTTATCTCTCTTCAGCACAGCTTTGCTTCCATGAACAATAATTTGTAAACCGTGAAAATCAGTTCAATCAATAACCTGCTAAGTTCATGTCCCTCTCACAAAATGTCAAAATTATAAATATGTGACCCTAATCCGAAACCAAATTGACTACATTCTAATTAATAGAAAACATAGAAATAGTTGCACTTCCGCAAAAACATATCCAGGAGCCGATATCCAATCAGATCATAACCCTGTGGTTGGTGTATTCAAAGTAACAATGAAAGCCATAAAAAGAAAAAACAATATAAACAAACTACGTAAGCTTAAAATACCAGCAATAGAGGCTAGAGCTCGAGAACTGATTAACAGCAAATACAGAGTAGTACAAGAAGATGGGGACTTTGAAAAGGAAATTGTGTTATTGGTCCACACTGTTAAGGATGTTAAAGAAGAACTTTTGAAGGCTGATAAGGTTAAAAGAAAATCATGGATGACGGATGAAATTCTGTATCTTATGGAAAAGAGAAGATCGTTAAAAAACAGCAACAATACGAGAGAATATGCAGAAATAAAGAGGAGTATCAGAGATAAAATCAGAGAAGCCAAGGAGAACGAACATATAGGTCAATGCACAGAGATTGAAGAACTACAAGACAAGTACGATAGCTTTAACGTGCACAGAAAAATTAGAGACATGACAAGCAGAACAAAACCGAGAACGATAAATAAATTGGTGGATGGCGAAGGAAAACTGATCATTGACACAGGTGACATAAAAGAAACATGGAGAAGATATATTGAACAACTGTTTCATGATACTAGAGCGGAACCTCCATCCATAAACAACTCGGATGGACCGGAGATCCTGATGGATGAAGTAAAGCAGGCAATAAAAACAATGAAAGACGGTAAAGCACCTGGACCAGATGAAATCCAATGGGAATTCTTTAAACTACTGGATGACGACAGGGTAAAAAATCTGACAAAAATATTCAACCAAATTTATAACTCTGGAAATATACCACAAGAATGGCTAAAGTCAGAATTTATAACATTACCCAAAAAACCAAAAGCAAAGAAGTGTGAAGAGTTCAGAACTATAAGTCTCATGAGTCACCTTCTCAAATTATTTTTAAAAATAATTCACAGAAGAATTTACAGAGTTTGCGAAGAACAAGTATCACCAACTCAGTTTGGTTTCAGAAATGCGATGGGCACACGAGAAGCATTATATTGCACGCAAGTACTATTTCAACGGTGCAGAGATATGAACTGCGACATTTTTGCCTGTTTTGTTGACTACCAGAAGGCTTTCGACAGGGTCAAACACCAAAAAATGATTAACATCTTAAAGGAAACTGGGATGGACGGCAAGGATCTACGAATTATTACGAACATCTACTGGAACCAAAAAGCCGTAGTGAGAGTAGAGACAGAAAAGACCGAACAAATAGACATAATGAGAGGAGTGAGACAAGGATGTATATTGTCCCCTCTTATTTTTAACATCTATTCTGAATACATATTTAAAGAAGCTCTGGAAGAGTGTGAAGCTGGCATCTCTCTCAATGGCGAAAAAATCAACAACATACGATATGCAGATGACACAGTGATGTTTGCAGATAGTATAGAAGGACTACAACATCTAATAAACAGACTTGTAGAAAAGAGCACAGAATATGGCTTGGATATTAACATCAAGAAGACAAAACTTATGGTCATCAGCAAGTCCTATATTGAAAACTGTGAACTTACTGTCAATCAAGAGCCAATCGAACGGGTGGAGAGGTATACATATCTTGGCACAAATGTTAATGATCGGTGGGATCACTCTCAGGAGATAAAAATTCGCATTGAAAAGGCAAGATCTGTTTTTACCAAAATGCGATCTGTACTAACAAGCCACAACCTAACAATGACTACAAAGCTGAGAATGATGAGATGCTATGTGTTTTCGGTTTTTTTTTACGGAATGGAATCGTGGACACTGACAGAAGCCACCAGCAAAAAGTTAGAGGCATTTGAAATGTGGATATATCGCAGAATGCTGAGAGTCTCCTGGAGGGATCGAATAACCAATGATGAGATCCTCCATAGAATGAACAAGGAGAGAGAGGTTCTAAACACAGTCAAGTGCAGAAAGCTAGAATATCTTGGCCACATCATGAGAAACGAAGATAGATTTCATTTGCTGCAGAAGATTATCCAGGGAAAGGTGGCAGGAAAGAGGTCAATCGGCGCCAGACGAATATCTTGGTTGAAAAACCTAAGAACCTGGTTCGGCATGACGACAACAGAACTTTTCCGTGCCGCAGTGAATAAAGTCATCATAGCCCAGATGGTTACCAACGTTCGGAACGGACATGGAACTTAAAGAAGAAGAAGACCCTAAAAACCACATGGGTTTTCAAGTGAGTGGTTTACAAATTATCGTTCATGGAAGCAAAGCTGTGCTGAACAGTGATAAATCTCGAAACGCGTCCACAGATGGCTATCCACTTAAGGTATCGGAAAGACATGATCTTATTATTTTTATGGTTTTTGTTGAGTGCCACGAAGGTGGACTGAAAGCTGTAAAATAACTTACAAATTTCTTGTGAGATTTGTTTTGGTAGTCCTGAAAAGACTCAATAATTGTTATAGAGCTCCGGAAAGGCTGAATATATTTATATATTCAGGCTGTGTTCCGTTTGTTTTAAGTTTGTATGATTATCTATTACGTAGGATGGTTTCACCAATTCAAACTTTGTATTTGAAATCCAAAGATTGTATTTGGAAATACACTAAAGAGAAATACCCAATCTTGAGAAATGTGGCAAAAAAATTGTTGTCTTGCTTTGACTCGACGTGTTTGACGGAATCCGCATTTTCTGATGTGAATAACCGAGCTAGCGAAATGTGGTTTTCCATGCAAAAAAAGATGATCTGCTAAATACCGTTCAGGATATTATTAAAAAAGAAAATAGGGAAACTCCATTTAACCCATTATCTACCAGAGCAAAAAAAAAAAATTGAAAAACAAGAATTTCTTTGAACATCTTGATCAAAGTTTACGATTATCTCTTTCATCGTATGATTCCGCCTTTGAAGATATTGCCAAATCCACGCAATGCCAACGATCTCATTAATACTAATCTTATTTAGTATTTACTAAATTCCTAATTGTGTAAAACTCCATGACCAGTGGAGTGCACTACGTGACCCCAGACCCCACGGTGTCGCGCTACGCGTTTTGGTCGATTTTGGCAACAATATATACCAAAAAGCAGATCGCCACTACAAAAAGGTTGGACAGTCCTGGTATATACAATATAAATCGGCAAATACATTTATATTATTGTATTTAATAATATTGTTTCTAATGTTAAAGAATGTAACAAATTTATTGAAAAAATAATATCGATGTTTATATTAATATTTTTCCTATAAATCTATCTCTTACTAATAGTAAAACATTTTTTCTGCTAAAAAAATGTAATTTTATCACATTTGTAACTGTATATCTACATCAACAAATTATCCAAAACTCTAACTATAGTATCGACGTGTTTATTAAATATTTGCAGCAAATAATTTATGAAGTTCTGAATTCTGGTCTGCAATGCCTAAATTAAGTACTTAATAAAATTGCTAAATTTAATATTTATAATAAATTTGTTATATTCCATCAATACATACACATACAATGACAACGACCAGAATTGATTTGTTGTTGCAAATACATAATAAATATGCCAATGACATTTTTAGCGTTTTATATATAGGTATTTGGTAATAGTTACAAATATTACAAAGCTTATAGTTACAAAGGTAATAGTTACAAAGCTACAGAGTTTGCAGAAAATACGTTTTATTATTATCAAGAGATTTATAAAAAAAAATCAAATAATATAATCAATCAATTTGTTGTATTCCTTAGCATTATACACAATATTATTACAATAAGTACAAATTAGATGTATGTTCAATAATACACATGTAAAATCTGTGTTGATTTGTACTTATTGTAATAATATTGTTTATACAACAAAGTGATTAAATAAAAACTATTGATGATTATATTATTTGATTTTTTTTTTATAAATCTCTTGATAATAATAAAACGTTTTTTCTGCAAACTCTGTAAGCTTGTAACTGTATATGTTACCAAATATATAAAATGCTAAAAATATCATTGGCATATTTATTGAGTATTTGCAGCAACAAATAAAGTCAATTTTGGTCGTTACAGTAAACACATTCAAGATAAATTAGGAGTGCTATGAAACAAACAAATTCAGAACAATCAGAAAATATTGTCACCCATTATTCTATTTATTATATAAGTTGTTTGAATTAAATTTTATTAAACGAATCGCCTTGTTTTTTGCACGGTTTTGTGAGATATTCAAAATATTTATTCAGTATCATATTACCTGAGCTATTATATCGATTTTCGTACGAAAAAAAGCGATTTATTTAGTTAAAACTTTAAGTTGTTATCAAATTTTGGTATTTGTAAGATTATTGATAGATGGTTTGAAAAAAAAGCTTGGAAACGTATGCAATGGGCACCCTTAGGCGGTTGTATGGGCGAGGCGTCAAAATGACTCATGCCTATCACTTAAAAAATAGCACCAAATTACACGTTAAACAACCGATTTTAGTGAAATTACGAAAATCGTGCAACTACAAGAACGAGAAGTGTAAATTCTCAGTGAGTTTATCGCAAGAGATGAAATGGCGACCGGCATAAGAGTTTCACGTCAGTGAGATAAAAGTTATATTTAAAGATTTTTCGCAATGAAATTAATCTACTCGGTGTTAAATCGTTGAAAAATATTAAAATAGTTCTTACCATATTGAAATAATTGAGGAGGTTAAAATTTAGAGGGTAATAAATGAAGCAGATGTACCAGACTTGCTGAACTGTACTCTTTGGAGGTCTAGCGGACGTTGATCTACCGGCGATGACAGTACGCGTGCGCATCTACTGACGAATTACTACACCATAACCGATTCCGCCTAATATATACACAAACCGATAACAAACGAAAATTCCAAAAAATCTACTAATATTCCATCTAAAAATAGAACGAAAACTGAATTATTCCAAAGATATCACAATCTGATGAAATACCTAGAAACGAATTCGCAACGTGCTACTTTTCGCTGCGACGTAATTGCGCGCTTTTTAAATTTGTTTATAACTATTCAACAACTTTAAAAAACCGTCCGAAAACAAGACGTTACAATCAAATTGCCCATCTACACAGAATCAAACGTAAAATTCAAAATACTTCCAGAGATTTTTTTCGGAAATTGACAAAATTAGGGTGATAAAATGAGTCACGACGTTCAGCCAATCTAAAAGCCGGTTTTCTCAAATGCCCATAAATGGGCAAACGAACTACTACTTCAATATGGCCGCCAGAAATTGAATGTTGGCGCCACGCCCTTGCAAATCGATTGTTTTTGCAGATTTCTGTCATTGCATTTTTTCATCTCATTTATCTATTTCAACCCAATGCCAAGGCAGGGACTGTCAATATAATTTTATGATTCAATTTCCACTTTATGAATCACCCACCTAATTACTATTCAATCCAATCTGGTGATTAATAAAAAAAAATATTATTAACTGCACAATTAATAATTGCACAATTCTTATATTTTAAATCCACGGTATTTTAAAGGAAATATGATCACCCCACAGCAATTTCTCTCGCTGTTCCACTTTAGTTCTCTCCTATAACGTTGACACAGGTTTTACAAAAACTAGTAGCATGCAAATAAAATAACTTACTAATTGTAGAATGCTACCACTAAATAAAAACTAGAAATGTTAAATTATGGTAGTCTACTCAATTTACCTTTCTTAAAAATTTTTATTTGAATTTATTATCGCTCTCAAAGTAAATTGCTAATAAAAAGGATAGTTGGGACCGTTACTATGTGGTAATACATCCCTCACTCTGGAAGTCGCATTACTTCCAATCATGTCCAAACTCTTTGAGCTGATTATGAAACGTCTCAAGCTAATTATAGACAAATATGCGCTGGTGTCGGCCCATCAGTTTGGATTTAAAAAAACCTAACCGAACCAACCACTCAAGTTCATAGAATAACCAACGTCATCGAAAAATCGTTACAAGATAAAAATGTTTGCTCTACAGTGTTCCTCGACGTCGCTCAAGCGTTTGATCTAGTATGGCATGAAGGCCAATTGCACAAACTCAAATCCATTCTGCCGGACCCATACTATAAACTATTAAAATCTTACTTATCCCAAAGAAAATTTCGCATAAAACACGAGGACGCGTTCTCCGATCTTCGGAACATCGGTGCTGGTGTCCCTCAGGGAAGCGTATTGGGCCCACTGTTATATCTACTTTATACAAACAATACACCTAATACTGATAACACGATAACTGCAACCTTTGCGGATGACACTGCACTGATGGCAACTGGAAAAACTGTAGATACTGCAACTAGCAGTAGATTAGAGATTGTAGATATGGTGGTGACGACTTGTACTGCGACCTTTATAGATCTATTGTACCCCACCCTCCTCCTCCAAGTGTTGGTGTACTTACCCATTTAGAGCGCCTCCTCTAATCCTGATTCCTTTAGGAATCTCAGGATCTGTGTTTAATCTCCTCTGTGTTCAAGCAGTGAGCCCCAAGGTACATCTGTCTCTTGCGGAGTAATGCTCCGCAGTCTTTGAACAGATGTATGGGGGTTTCCTCTGCTGAGCCACAGAATCTGCATCCATCATCCTCCTCTAGGCCTAGGGCCTTGAGATGTTTCCTAAGTCTGCAGTGTCCCGTCAGGGCTCCTGTCAGAATTCTGAGCTTGTTCCTGCTTAGTTTCAGGCAAGCTTTAGTTCTCTTCTGGTTAAAAGATCCCAGCATCACTTTGGATTGCCTTAGCCCTGGAAGTTCTTCCCAGGTTTTCATCCATTTTCCTCTTATTTCTTCATCTAAACTTTTGCGGATGGTGTTCACGCTCATACCGCAAAAGGGTTCCGGACCTATAAAGGGGCTACTGGATCCCTTGTTTGCTAGGTGATCGGCTTCTTCGTTTCCGTCTATACCAGTGTGTCCTGGTACCCAGTATAGCGTTACTTTATTATCCCTGCCAAGCTTATTCAGCTTCCCCACACAGTCCCATACCAGTTTGGATCTGATGGTGTATGAGCTAATGGCCTTGATGGCTGCTTGGCTATCTGACAGGATAGCAATTCGTTTTTTGCGGTAATTCCTGTCGAGGTTAAACTGTGCACATCTTTCGATTGCGTGTACCTCTGCTAGGAAGATATCTGGTACGAGGTTCAAACACTCCTGCACCAGTGCCTTCCTTTGTCTTCGAACCATCTGTATACCACTTGATGGCATTTTGCTCTATGTGGTATGCTGAGGATTCGTCGCTCCAATCGGCTTTACTACTACACATTGCTGTGTAGTTTTTCTCGAAGTGGTATTTGCATACCATTTCGTCTTTTGGTACTTCCAGCCAGGGGATCTTGGCAGCGAGGCTGTTTCGGTCTCTGCTCCCGATTATTTTGCCTCTGCCCATTCCTTCCTTGCTGAACCTTACGATCGCCGATCTGGCGGCGCTCTCCACCACAAGGTGCAGCGGAGTCAGATCCAGCAGCAGCTTCAATGCTGCTGTCGGACACGACCCCATCGCCCCCGTGATGCAGACACACGCCAGTCTTTGAATCTTCTCAAGCTGTTTCCTCATAGAGGCCAGCTTGATTCTACTTCCCCACGCAACTGCCCCATAAGTGATTGCAGGTCTCACTATCATGGTGTACATCCATCGCAGGATAGTGGGGTTACAACACCACGTTTCTCCTGCCAGATTTCTACACCCCATTAGGGCGCGTTTGGCTTTACCTACCACTGCCTCAGCGTGTCTATTCCATAGGAGTTTGCTATCTATTGTGATACCCAGATACCTTATCTCCTGTTGGTATTCTACTGCCTTCCCATCTATGAGTATGGGATGTAGGCAGTTTAGTTTTCTCCTTCTAGTAAATGGTATCACCGTGGTTTTGCTCAAGTTGAGTCTCAATCCCACTGTTTGACACCACCTACTAGTTACTTTGAGGCCTCTCTGAACAATTTCACAGAGCGTTCCCTCAAATTTTCCTCTGGCCATTATGACTATGTCATCGGCGTAACCTTGACATTTTATGTCTAGGTCGTTTAGCCTAACCAGTAGTTCATCAACTACCAGGCTCCACATTAGCGGTGATAGTACACCTCCCTGTGGGCACCCTCGAGTTGTGGAGATCTTAATGGTGTCTTTTCCCACTTGTGTCTCCGCCGTTCTAGTTCTCAGCATTTCTCCCATCCACTTTGAGATAGTGCTATCGATACTCCTTCTTTCGAGGGCCGCCCTGACAGCCTCGTGTGAGGTGTTGTCAAAAGCTCCCTCTATATCCAAGAAGGCACATATCGCTACTTCCTTTATCTCTAGTGCTGCTTCTATTTCGTTTGTCAGCTGATACAGGGCGGTTTCTGTGGATTTCACTGCTCCGTAAGCATGCTGACTCCTGTGTAGTGGTGTACCTACCAGCACTATAGTCCTAAGGTAATTATCAATCACCTTCTCCATTGTCTTTAACATAAAAGATGTTAGACTAATGGGTCTAAATGACTTCGGTTGAGTGGTGTCTTTCTTCCCCACCTTCGGTATAAATACCACCTTAGCCCTTCTCCATAGCTCCGGTATATATCCGAGCGCTAAGCTACTTCTAAAGATATTTAGAAGATACGGCATTAGTTCTCTCTCTCCCTTTTGTAGGAAGGCAGGAACTAGTCCGTCCACACCTGGGGCCTTAAAAGGCTGGAAAGTGCCGATAGCCCATCTGATTCGGTTTTCCGTACAGATGGACGCTGCCCTCTTCCAGTCGGCCCGACTTGGTTTCCGTGGTTGCATCAAGCCCTCGGTCTCCCTGTATCCTCTACATCCCGGAAAATTGGTTTCTAGTAGGAGGAGAGCTCTTTGCTCTTCATCCTCCGTGAAGGTCCCATCCGGTTTCTTGAGAGTGGTTGTCATTTCCACTCTATCCTTCGCTAGTGCTTTGTGCAGTCTAGCTGCCACCGGCGTGGATTCTATGTTTTCACAGAAGGTCCTAAAGTTTTCCCTTTTTGCCCTTCTGATCTCTTTGTTGTAGGTGGTAAGCACCTCAGAGTATTCTAGCCAATTTCCGTATTGCTTGGCTTTGTTAAAAAGCCTACGTACTTTTGCTCTTAATGAAGACAAATTTTTGTTCCACCATTTTTCGTCCTTATGCTCCTACACGGTTTTTACCGGGCATCTGGATTCAAATGCCGTGGTGATTGCTACATTTATTTCTCCTACAGCCTGCTCCAGCACGGTGTAGTGTTTGATACTACCCCGCACTGTCACCTGCTCTAGGTTTTCTTTTAGTTGGGAACTAAACATAGGCCACACAGTTTGTCTGGGGTTTCGAATGGGGGTGTTTTCCTCACTCGCTCCTTCCAGCTCAAACTCTATGATCTGACATTGAGTGCTCACTTGAAACCCTCCACTTTTTAATTAGTTTACTTACGTTAGCGCTACCTACCGTAATATCCAGTACCTCATTTCTGACTTTAGTAACAAATGTTGGTGTGTTCCCAACGTTGTACACAATTAAGTTCTCTTTAATGAGGTATTCTAAAAGGTACTCACCCCTCTTATTAGTGTCCGTGCTGCCCCACATCTCATTGTGTGCGTTCGCGTCACATCCCAGGATGAGTGGCAGCCTTCTCCTAACACAGTGTTCCACCAGCTTTTGTACTTCAATGGGTGGTATGCTGTTACCATCGCCAGGGAAGTATGCTGATGCGATCACTACTTCGCGGTGGAGACCCTCGATCTTGATGAGGGCCTGAATCGGTACTAAATCCCGCGTTAAAAATTCTGAAAGACATAAGTAATTTATGCCATTTCTTACCATAATGCAGGTTCTAGGGGAGACCTCACGGCTGTCCCATACCAACTTACATTCCCTGTTGCTAAGGCCTCTGATCTTACCTCCGTAGGTCCAGGGTTCTTGAAGCAGCGCTAGCCCTAGGTGCTGCTTGGTGAACATCCTAGCCATCACAGCTGAAGCTGCTTTGGCATGATGGATGTTCACTTGGGCTATTTTGGTGCGCCTGCTGGTCATTCTTGTTTTGTGACAGGAGGCGGCAAGTCCTCCTCTGTCCCTACAAGAACATCTACCTCTGCCTCTGTAGACATGGCTGGACTGCTCATGTCTACGAGTGTGAGGTCAAGGTCGTCTTCCCGGGAATCCGGGCTGACTTCCTTGTTCTCTGTGTCGGTTAGGTCCCGTACACATGGATTATTTTTACTTTTGGAATTCATATAAATCCCACGAGTCGCAAGGGAACTAAAGGTCCACCACATCAGAGCCCCGCTTGATAGTGGTAAGGCTGGATACCCTCTGAGGTCGCCAGGTATCAGAGGGGCTCCGTAAGCGATGGCCGGTTGCCCTTGGCCATCAACCAGTCCCTTTGGCACGGGTCGCAAGACACCTTGGGATTACGGGTTTGGAAGTTCTTGGTTGTTCGCCCCCCGCCGAACGCCCCGACCGGAGTTGTTCCCGTCGTGACGTCCAACGGTATGTTGCGAAACTAAACCCTCACACCGCGACAAGGTGACTTTCACGTGAGGGCAACTAGCAGTAAATAACGTGGCCACCTGGACTGAAATGGCGAATCAAACTTGAAGCAAAGTCGACATACATCAACTTTACCAATAGAAAGATTGAAAACATACCACTCAATATTAATTACATAACTATTCAGCCTGTCAACACAGCAACGTACCTGGGCATGACGCTTGATATAAAACTCCGATGGAAGGAGTACATCAAGAAAAAACTGCAATTAAAATCACGTAAAATGTATTGGCTGCTAGGATATCGCTCCGAACTAACAAGGCACAACAAGCTAACCCTGTACAAACAGGTGTTGCGCCCAATCTGGACATATGGTATCCAATTATGGGGATGTGCTAAAAGACAAAATATCAATGTCAGAGGCGTATTTAACGTAGGTGCAATCGGTTCGTAGAACCGACGAGCCCCAATGCTGGCGCACCCCTGTGACAATACTTTACAATATACCTGTTTGTCCATAAGTAAAGTAAAAAAAATATTTTCAAGGGTGAAAGCTATTCTCTTATGTTTAAAAATACAATTTGTACCAAAATAATACCTTACATGGAACGTTATTTACTGCTAGTTGCAGTATCTACAGTTTTTCCAGTTGCCATCAGTGCAGTGTCATCCGCAAAGGTTGCAGTTATCGTGTTATCAGTATTAGGTGTATCGTTTGTATAAAGTAGATATAACAGTGGGCCCAATACGCTTCCCTGAGGGACACCAGCACCGAAGTTCCGATGGAAATATAATTTGTAATATAGCATTTTTATTAACAAAGCAAAGATTTCATTGTTAATGGAATATAATAGACTCATCAGTTCTTCAAGGGTCTTGCAAAAAGTTTTCTGACATTTTTAAATTTTTAATGGTAAAAACATTTTTCTTTATAATTTTGGCTTTATAAATCTAATTATAATATTTTTTTTGCTTTTAAGGATAAATCAAAGTATAAACACAAATCGGACGCTGAATAGGGTGCGTTATCAAATCAAAAATTAAGAGAAAAAGTTGCAAAAAAATTTAAGAAAATGTCCGATTTTTTTGTCGTTTCACATTCACCTTCTATTTCTGCTGTTTCAATTCCCGTATAAAAGAAGGACTTCTCAAAAGTAAGGCCGTGTTATGTTTTGGGAACGATAGCAGAGAGCCAATGCCTTAAGGCATTCAAATTTCCTATTCAAATATGATGTTTCCTATTCAAATTCTGAAAAAGCCTATAGGATTTAACTTTTCCCAATAGGAATGTTTAAGCAGGGTTGTGTCGTGATCGCGGTATTTCGCTAAGCTGTTAAAGTTTCTTATATGATATTTTGTATAGCACTTTTAGCATGTAATTTGAGGGCAATGTAAGTATATTTAACTTTTTAAAAAAATATTTATATCTTTGCCCTCCTTTTAGACCAAACATAAGTCTAATACTAAGCCCTGCTTAAACAATCCTTTTGGGAGAGGTAAGTTCAATGGGAAAATTGCATCGGAAATTTCCTACTGAATCCTATTGAAGGTGTATTTTCCTATAGAAATCTCCTGAATCCTATTCAGTTGTCCTATTCAGATACGCTAAATCCCATTCGATTTCCCAATAGGATTTGATACTATTCAATAGGAATATCGTGATCTGAGAATTTCTTATAGTATAATCCAGAATCCTATTCGATTCTTCAATAGGATTTTAATAAATTGAATAGAACTTCTCATATTATAATTCCCCTATTGAAAAGAGGTAATCCCTTTTAGATGCTCCAATAGGATTTGATACTATTCAATGGGAATATTGCAGTCTTAGAATTTCCTATAGAATAATCCAGAATCCTATTTGATTCTTCAGTAGGATTTTAATAACTTGAATAGGACTTCTCATATTATAATTTTCCCATTGAATAAGGTCAAGCTGTATGTATTAATTTAGGGCATTTTTAATGATCATAAACTACTAGTAAGTTGAAATTTGGATATTGTCCAGATGTTTTAGATGTTCGTAAAACCAAACCTATTGAATATCAAAGAATCCTATTGAGTGAATAGGATGGTTGCGACAGTTACTACGTGGTAATCCATACTTACATTGAATTGAAAAATTCACTTTGTTTTTTACCACACTTATATTATGTAAAAATATTATATAACTTATTATTCACAGTTATATAAATTTCTACACATATCACGACTCGAGTTTCGACGTTTGACGGTCATTTTCAAGTGACCTTGACACTTGAAAATGACCGTCAAACGTCGAAACTCGAGTCGTGATATGTGTAGAAATTTATATAACTGTGAATAATAAGTTATATAATATTTTTACATAATATAAGTGTGGTAAAAAACAAAGTGAATTTTTCAATTCAATGTAATCCTATTGAGGTTTATTTAAAAATAAAAATAATTTCTAAGTCGTATTTCCTTATTGATCTATTCATCTCTTATTGGATGTTGGAGGAGTCAATCCTATTGAATAATGCTAAATCCTATTGAGGATGATTGCAAATAACAATAATTTCTAAGTCGTATTTCCCTATTGACAACTAACTATTCATCTCCTTTTGGACAAGCCAAACCTATTGCATAATGCAGAATCCCATTGCGAAATTTAGAAATAAAGATAAATTTTCGATTTGTGTTTCGAATGCGTAAATGCGAAAGAAACTCCCGCAGCCTCTTACATCAATAATGACAGCTTTCCCCTCAAAAATTGTTTGGAACAAAGAGATTACAGAAAGAAGCTGTGGGTCCAGGAAGATGTTTGAAGCCAAAGAGAATCCAGGAAGAAAACTTGGGGTCCAGGAAATTCCAAATGACAAGATGAAGCTGTGGGTCAGGAGAGTCCAGGAAGAAGTTTTGTGCCAAACAGAATCAGGACGAAATCTTGGGGTGCAGGAAATTTATTTGAAAAAACTCCCTGGTCTGTTTCAAAAGCAATGACTTCTTTCCACCATGTGAATCCAACATTCTGCTGCATGAAATATCCCAATGACTTAGCTTTGGAAGAAGGTGAAGATTGTAGGAATAAGGTACATCTCAGAAACATTGATCTGAAAGATGAAGGTATATCAAGGTGCCTGCCTTATGGAAGGAACTGCAAGCTTTGCAACTGAAGCTGTAGTTCAGGAGAGTCCAGGAAGATGTTTTGAGCCAAAGAGAATCCAGGACGAAACCTTCGGGCCTAGGAAATTGTCCAGGATATTTATTTGAAAAAACTCACAATGACTTCTTTCCTCCATCTGAATCCATTCTTCTGCTGCATTAAATATTCCAATGTCCCAGGTTTGGTAGAAGATGAAGATTGCTGGAATGAGGTATATTTTCTGAAAGGCATTGATCTGAAAGAGGAAGCTATATCAAGGTGCCTACCTAATGGAAGGAACAAGATTTACAACTGCTTTTCTTGAAAGAATTGGAAGGAAGAGGAATTGTAATTGGTGCCACACCGATGATTATAGGAAGAGGATGAGAAGATATCTAAGGTCACAGTTTAAGATAGAATTTTACTTATGGAAGGAACTTCAAGATTTAGCTTTTCTTGAAAGAATTAGAAAAGGAAGAGGAAATGTAAATGGTGCTGCACCAATGATTGTAGGAAGAGAATGAGTAGATATCTAAGGGCGCAGTTTAAGATAGAATTTTACATTTCTACAAACAATTAAAAGTGCCTTGTCCAATATCACCTATTCCCCCAGAAGACACCAAAACGTAGAGATAGATTAAAGAAACCTTTATTTGCCCTTCCATTTAGCTATCTACCTTAGTTTAACTAATATTAGTAGTCCGATGAGAATCCGAGTTAAAAGTTGTTTTGTTGGTGAACTTCCCTTGGGGTAATTCTGAACTTGTGTCCTTCCACTGCTAAGATCATCAGCTACTGCTTCACTCGGATGTTGTGTACCCTCTTGTAGGAACTTCCTTATGTTTAAGCGACGATGCATTTCATCAGCATCATCGCATACTTCAAGCCTGAGTAGTAAAAAGGAAAGCATGTGTAAAGGAAAACTATTTCTGCTAACAGTTTAGATTTTGATGGTTCCAAATTCTGTTTTGATCTGTTTACCTGTACAGTTAAATAGGTATAAGGATGTCGTTTGCTGATTTCTGTGCTGGTCGAATTTGATTTGTTTGACGATCAGGTATATTCCATTCACGCTGTGTAGAAAAGCAGGAACAGTCAGCAAATATTTGAACTTGATCCGGGTGTAGTGATGGTGTTTCAAAATTTTCGACGTATTGTCGTAGTACCTACTGCAAGAATTTCATCATTCGCAGAGATTTTGCGGCTCCAATAAATTCTATTAGCTCAGCCGTCCTCGAATACCGAAACTCTGTGTGGAATTTTTATATGGTCCTCGTTATCAGGTAGGATGGTGTGCAACATCTCGCATTTCCGACTGATTTCGAGCTGTCATAACTTTTGAACGGCTCACCACAGAGACTTCTAGTCTTCACCAATCGATTCAGCGTCCCAAAATTAGTCGAAAAGCGTATATGATATCCCTAGGAGGGTTTCAGTTAAGAAATACCATCGACACGGGGAGTCTAGACCGCGAAAACGACGAAATGCGAGAAAATCGATATTGTCAAAATCGTTATTTTTTGAGTTACAGCAAAATTTAAAAACGTGTCTGAAAGCATTTTTACTGCTGATTGCTGATATGTAAATTATATTGCGCTAGCTCTTTCCGTTCACTATTGCTTGCAAGAATTGAAGAAATTTTTAAAGAATTTCGGCGCTCGAGTAGAGATCTCGGAAAGCCGTGAATTTCCCGCGGACAATCTTAGTGTATTAACAGGAAAATGACCTTCTGAAAACGATGGCGCTATCCGTTTTTGATTATCTGCAACCGTTTCCGAGATATATACTTAGCAACTCGAGAATCGGGTAAATTACAGTTTGAAATTTTTGAACGAATTATTGAACCTTTTCGGACAATTTACACATCCATTTGTTTGTCTTGTCGTGTAGTTTCTGTGTGCCAAAAATGATTTCGCTGCCTTTTACCGTTCTCTAGAAAATCGAAAAAAAACGAAAAAGCTCATATTTTTCGAACGAAATGATGGATTTTTTATTTTTTTATTTTTTGGAAAATTTTTTCGTGTTTTTTTTTCGGTTACCCGACGGAAATCGATGTGCTGAAAACGGTTTTCCAGCTTATTTCGCTCTAAAGTTACAAACAAACAAGTTTTGTATATTTGTTCACTGTACACCATCTCGCATTTCCGACTGATTTCACGCTGTCATAACTTTTGAACGGCTCACGACAGACTTCTAGTCTTCACCAATCGATTAGGCGTCCCAAAATTAGCCAGAAAATGTATTTGATATTCCTTAGGAAGCTTTCAGTTAAGAAATACTATCGACACGGGGAGATAGACGATTTCGTCAAAATCGTTATTTTTTGAGTTACAGCAAAATTTAAAAACGTTTCTGAAAGCATTTTTGCTGCTGATTGCTGATATGCAAATTATATATCGCTAGCTCTTTCCGTTCACTATTGCCTGCAAGAAATTTTTAAGGAATTTCGGCGCTCGAGTAGACATCTCGGAAAGTCGTGAATTTCCCGTGGACAATCTTAGTGTATTAATAGGAAAATGACCTTCTGAAAACGATGCCGCAATTAAGCATTTACGCATAGTCGCATTATCCTATTGAATCACTTGGTTTCCTATTTAGATCTCTACTTTCATTTCCTATAGAATCGCTAACTTCCTTTTAGAATCATCATAATCCTATTCAGTTGTGTCAATAGGAACGCTCTAAATCCTATAGGTTAACGATCGTCATTTTATTTCCTATTCAGATTTGTATAATCCTATTAGGCATTTTCCGGTTGCCAGAAGTTTCTTAACTTTTCCTATTCAAATATGATGTTTCCTATACACATTCTGAAAAAGCCTATAGGATTTTACCTTTCCCAATAGGAATGTTTAAGCAGGGAGCCTACACCAAAACAGATTTTGTCGGCCGATGGCGGACAGAACTACCCGGACGAGTAACTCGGACGTGTATGTGCTTACACTGCAACTGTGGAACAATGTTACCACCAGTGTTCCTAACAGTGTTACCAACAGTGATATTCTGTCGATTTATTATTTCTGTTCGAAATGTTTCGTGCAACGTTCCTACAACTTTTCTGAACGTTGCATAGTTGCAGCAATGTTTAACGTTTCGAAAGTAACACTGCTGCAACATTCAACGCTGGCTGGGAAGATGAATGGAATGAAAATGGAAGAGCAGTGCAAGAATGGACAGAAATAAATCACCTTAATCCACGATGCAAAACAGCTGCAAATGAATGATGCTGCACGATGCTGCATCATTCAATAGTGGTAGATGGAAACGAGGTTACAAACCTTCCCTGATTTTCAGCAGTAACAGAATCAGCGAACTATATGTAAAACCTGTATGTTCTCCAATACCTAATACACAGCACCGGCCAATAATGGGCCAAACATTTGCTGCCGTTAGACCTCAGAAGGTACCATTCCGCAGGAGGTACAACTTCAAGAAAGCTTACTGGTCGAAATTTGAGGATATGTTGGACATCGAAGTGAACCCACACCAGAATCCTATGACATCTTCACTACAACTATAAAGAAGTGCCCCACAAGGTCTATACCTCGCGGCTGACGGACTTTATTTATCCCTGGTCTCACATCAGAAGCTGCCCTACTTACAGAATACAGCAAGTTATTTGAATAAAACCCTTTCAGTGAATCAACAGTAGAAGCTGGGAACACACTCATCTCCGTCATAAGATAAACAAAACGGGATCAATGGGCTAGAACTATATGACACCTGGATCTGAGAAGAGGCAGCCATAAGGCATAGAGGCCTTTAAGACGACTAAGCAATGGTCCGACAAAGATCTTTGTACATTACAACATCACTGCCAACCAAATAGTACATCAGATTTTGACGAACGGAAGCCCATCCACAAGCACAAAGTGCCCAGACATCAAAGATAAATTCAAGAGGAAAGTAACGATCTTATAATACCACTCAGATTGGCAGAACTGGAGAAGACTATCAAACAGCAAGATAGCCTTAAAATCTAACCTAACATAATCTAACCTAACCTACTCACAGCATACAGGAAGATAATTATTTGAAGAAATCCCTTTCAGTGAATCAACAGTAGAAGCTGGGAACAGACTCATCTCCGTCATTTGACAAACAAAACAGGATCAATGGGCTAGAACTATAGAAGACCTGGATCTGAGAAGAGACAGCCATAAGGCATGGAGATTTTTAAGACGTCTAAGCAATGATCCGATTAAGACCTCTGAACATTACAACATCACTGTTTCACCTTTTGACGAACGGGAAGCCCATCCACAAGCACAAAATGTCCAGACATCGAAGAGAAATTCAAGAAGAAAGTAACGATCTTACAATACCACTCAGGATGGTAGAACTGGAGAAGGCTATGAAACAGACTAAAAATGGAAAATCAGCCGGCTTGGATGACATTCGGACGGAACAAATTAAGTATTTCGTCTTAAAAACAAAGGAATATACTCCTTCAATAACTGCATGAAGAATTATCAAAACCCAAAGATATGGTGGAAGAGCCGTGTGATAGCTCTGCTGAAACCTGGCAAAGGAGGGAACAACCCGAAGAACTTAAGACCAGTTACACTCCCGTGTCACATCTACAAACTACTAGAAAGAATGATTATGAACCGCCTTCGACCCGAAATTGATCCTCTGCTCATACCCGAACAAGCTAGATTTCGTCCCGACAAAAGCTGCACAGTTGCTGAACCTTAAGCAGTTCATAGAAGATGGAACTGCGAAAGATTCCATTCAACCTTTCGAAACAGCTAAGGTAAGTCGGGTGGCATTTGTTGATTTATCGGCAGACTATGACACTGTTCACCATCAGCTCCTACTTGCTAAGGTCTACACGTTGACTAAGAACTCCTGCCTAATCAGGTTTATTGCCACTCTCCTGCAGAATCGGAGGCATTTTGTGGACTTACAAGGGCAACGTAACCGATGGAGACTACAGAGGAATGGGTTACCCCAAGGAAGTGTTCTCGCTCCATTTCTGTTCAATGTGCATACAAATGACCATCTCATAATAGTTTCTTGTACGCTGACGATCTTGATCTTGCTGCACAGTATAAAGATTTTCTATCAGTGGAGAATAACCTCACGAGTGCACTTAAGGGACTGTCCAAATACTATTTCGCAAACCAACTGAAACCAAATCCCTCCAAGACACAAGCATGTGCCTTTCACTTGAGAAACAGGGAATCTTTTCGTGAATTGAAGGTAGTATAGTCAAAAGTAGAATTGGAACACTGCAATACCATAAATTTCTAGGAGTGACATTGGGCAGAGCTCTTATCTACAAGAAACAATGTCTGAACACCAGTCTGAACATCAAGTCAAAAGTTTCCACCAGGAATAATCTTCTGAGAAAACTGGCTGGTTCAAAATGGGGTAGTCAACCTGACACCATTCGAACATCTGCAATAGCATTGCGCTATTACGCTGCAGAGTACGCCTGTCCGGATTAGTATAATCATATTTGGTACAGTATAATACCTTTCTTATTGAGAGATTCTTGGCACGAAGTTCTTAAAACTGGCATTAATCAAAGATGATATAAACTTAATAAAGTCGGAACACAGCCTGAATATATAAATATATTCAACCTTTCCGGAGCTCTATAACATTATTGAGCCTTTTTAGGACCGAAATTTGTCAATTATTTTATAGCTTTCAAACTAGGGTATCGATTTGTAGAGGTCGGTAGGGGGGGCAAAATTTGTAAATGTGTAAATCCGCCACTGCATTACATATATATAAATATATATTGGACTCAAATCGTGTATTGAAGCAGGCGTTAATTAATATATCTCTTAAATATTAATTATGTTGTTATCAGTATATTTAAAAAAAATACTAACACAGCTTGTGTTATCTATATATTTACATAGATTAGCAATGGAACAAACCTTTTCGGTTATACCATATAAGGTATTCAATAAACATTGCTAGCCTTTCTTATTGTAATATTATTTATCATCTTATTAGTCATTTGGCCACTTAATCTTTCTGCATAAAAAATATTTGCAATGTAATATAGCTTACATACATATCATGTTTGCACACAATTAAAAATATATTTTATGACTGAAAATTTTATGACTATGAATTAAAAGTACTATCTTGGCGCACGTTTTTTAGTGCGAGAAATGCCTTTTGCTTGTATTACCACATAACTTGGGTAACGCACGCAAATGTTCAATATCGCTAGGTTACATTAAAAAAAACAATAAAATGAAATAAACACAATCAAGACCTCAATATTAAAAAAAGTGACGGGTTGTAAAATATCCATTACTGAATTTGTAAACCGTTCGTGGAATTATAGAAACAATCCGTCATAATGCATCCAAATAGAATGTTCATATTTACACTTGGAATTCGTTCGTGTGATTGTACCGATGGCGCTATCTTAAAACTAATCCCTCTTTGTAAGGATTTACTGCGAACGGCCTATTGTCGCTACATCCCATCTTGCCAGTGACGCTATTCTTTGTTGCTGTTCTTGAGGTTGTTGTTGAAGGCGTCCTCGTATACGCTTGAAGACGTCATCGTAGACGTAGTTGTTGTGTTTGTTATAGGGCGCCTGGTAGACAGTAGAAGTCGTTCTCGTAGACGGTTGAAGGCTTCTACATTACGCTTTTACATTCGTAGACGCTACATTTTAATTTGCATTTTAGATATTCCTGGCGTTTCTTTGTGGCGAAAATTATGACCTTGGTCTTATTGGAGTTAACAATGAGGGAGTGGTGTGTAGCGTATTTGGTTTTATTTTGGAGGTCGTAGTTAATCCTTCCTTCGGCCAGTTGCCACTTATTAGGAGAAAATGTGGGCTGGGCGTCTGGTAGAAAGTCGAAGTCGTTACCGTAGATGTTGTTGTTACAGGCGTTCTCGTAGACGGTTGAAGGCGTCATCGTAGACAATATTTGTTGTTGCAGACGTCCTCGTGGACGCTACATTTCAATTTGCGTTTTAGATCTTCCTGACGTTTCTTTGGGCCGAAGATTACGACATTGGTCTTATTGGGGTTAATAATGAGGGAGTGGTCTGTAGCGTATTTGGTGATTTTTTGGAGGTCGTAGGTAATCCTTCCTTCAGCCAGTTGCCAATTATTTGGAGAAAATGTGGTCTGGGCGTCTGGTAGACAGTCGAAGTCGTTACCGCAGACGTTGTTGTTACAGGCGTTCTCGTAGACGGTTGAAGGCGTCATCGTAGACGATATTTGTGGTTGCAGGCATCCTCGTAGACGCTACATTTTAATTTGCATTTTAGATCTTCCTGGCGTTTCTTTGGGCCGAAGATTATGACCTTGGTCTTATTAGGATTAATAATGAAGGAGTGGTCTGTAGCGTATTTGGTGATATTTTGGAGGTCGTAGTTAATCCTTCCTTCGGCCAGTCGCCAGTTATTTGGAGAACATGTGGTCTGGGGCGTCTGGAAGACAGTTGAAGTCGTTACCGTAGACGTTGCTGTTGTAGGCGTTCTCGTAGACGGTTGAAGGTGCCATCGTGGACGATATTTGTTGTTGCAGGCGTCTTCGTAGACATTGTTGTTGCGTTTGTTGCAAAGCGTCTTCGTAGACTTCGTTTCTTGATAAGCGGTTTCCTATGCAAAACCAGCTATCAGTATGAGCCGATCCAGGAGGTTATCATGTCGATACCGGCCTTGTTGACGGTAGAAGGCATCGTCGTGGACGTCATTTTTAGTTCTAGAAGTCCAAGTTGCAGTAGACTGTATTTATATGCCCATTCAGGTATGAAAAACCGTTTATTCTGGGTATTATTTCTTCAAATCCGGTTGTACAATATCCATTACTGCATTTGTAAACCCTTCGTGGAATTATAGAAACAATCCGTCTTAAAGCATCCAAATAGAATGTTGATATTTACACTTGGAATTTGTTCGTATGATTATCGCGAAGGTCTTATCATAAAACTAATCCCTCTTTGTAAGGATTTACTGTGAACGGCCTATTGTCGCTACATCACCCTCTTGCCAGTGACGCTATACTTTGTTGCTGTTCTTGATGTTGTTGATGTTGTTGTTGGCGTCCTCGTATACGCTTGAAGACGTCATCGTAGACGTTGTTGTGTTTGTTGTAGGGCGTCTGGTAGACAGTAGAAGTCGTTCTAGTAGACGGTTGAAGGCGTCTGTTGTTGCGGTGTCCTCGAAGACGCTACATTTTAATTTGCATTTTAGATCTTCCTGACGTTTCTTTGGGGCGAAGATTATGACCTTGGTCTTATTGGGGTTAATAATGAGGGAGTGGTCTGTAGCGAATTTGGTGATATTTTGGAGGTCATAGTTAATCCTTCCTTCGGCCAGTTGCCAGTTATTTGGAGAAAATGTGGCCTGGGCGTCTTGTAGACAGTCGAAGTCGTTACCGTATACATTGTTGTTGCAGTCGATCTCGTAGACGGCTGAAGGCGTTATCGTAGACGATATTTGTTGTTGCGACGTCCTCGTAGACGCTACATTTTAATTTGCAATTTAGATCTTCCTGGCGTTTCTTTGGGTCGAAGATTATGACCTTGGTCTTATTGGGGTTAATAATGGGGGAGTGGTCAGTAGCGTATTTAGTTTTATTTTGGAGGTCGTAGTTAATCCTTCCTTCGACCAGTTGCCAGTTATTTGGAGAAAATGTGGTCTGGGTCTCTGCAAGACAGTCGAAGTCGTTACCGTAGACGTTGTTGTTGCAGTCGTTCTCGTAGACGGTTGAAGGCGTCATCGTAGACGATATTTGTTGTTGCAGGCGTCCTCATAGACGCTACATTTTAATTTGCATTTTAGATCTTCCTGGCGTTTCTTTGGGGCGAAGATTATGACCTTGGTCTTATTAGGGTTAACAATGAAGGAGTGGTCTGTAGCGTGCTTGGTGATATTTTGGAGGTCGTAGTTAATCCTTACTTTGGGCAATTGCCAATTATTTGGAGAAAATGTGACGAGAACCTGTGTATCATCTGCATCTGATGGTGGTTGCTGTATTTGCATATCCCACCGAGTTTAATCACACAGATAGAAAAAAGTAACGGTGCTAGCACTGAACCCTGTGGAACACCTAAAAACATAAAACAAACAACATAAAACTAAAACATAAACTAAACTTAAATGAGACCAGGTACAATACATTTGTAAAGATGATCTTTATGAATTTGCTGCCAATGACTAGAAATACAATGAGACCAAATATTTGTAAATCTATGTAAAATACAACTCGTAATTGAATATATTGAGAAATTTTTATTGTTAGCACGTTAAAGATCTTCTCAGAATTCTCAGACATTTATTTAAATTAAGTTATAACAATTCAATTTTCTGAACGTTTATTGGACAAATAATTTAATAACGTGTTTCAACAATAAGTTTATTAGAATTTCACAATTCAAATATATTATACAATTTTACGGCTTGTCTGAGAAAAGTCTCTGAGGTAAATTCGTCTACATACAATTATTGCAAATGGATTATGTAAATAAATATTGTTTGTTTATTCAAAAAATGGATAACAATCAAAGTCAAAATTACAGTATTATTGCTGCGGCAAATATACAATATTCACAATGAATTGAACCAATGAATCAAGAGAGAAATGAAATAAAAACAGTACGATTCCTCATAATATTCATATATTTCTAACATGTGAGACTAGCGAAGGCAACAACGAAAATAAAATATTCCTTATTCTACGTCGTCTTCTTGCATTTGTCGGTCTCGGCCGACAATAAGTGGTGCAATTGATGGCAGTCGTTGAATCAATAAATGGAACACTTGTGGTTGTAAAGTCTGTTGAAGAACTTGAAGCAACTCATTCGGCTGTCCACAAACAGCAACAGCATTCGCTAAATGCTCGACCCCATTCTCAAGGTCTCCTGCTCCTAACAACTCCTCTCCTAATTGTACTTCTTGTAGGAAGAATCTTTGTACTGCTTCATGATCTTTCATATTAGGGAAATTGGTAGTGGTACGGCGGCCAGAAGATTCTGCCTTTTTGGATCTACGTTCTAAAAAAAAAAAAAAAAATGTATTTCCAAATTTTCTCAATAAACACAGTATAAGCTTGATAATCCGGCGTTTGGTTAATCCACGTTCGGTAACCCGACGCTCTGGAGAAACACGTGTTTCTTTACGCTGCCCCGCGCCGAATATAATTCTCGCGTACAGAAAATAGTGGCAGGTGGATAATAAAGGCTATCTTTATTATCCACCTGCCACTATTTTCATAGACGATAACAACTTTGAGTATATAGATGAATTTGTGTACTTAGGCTCCTTTATGTCTGTGATAACAATACAAGGTAGAAGTGAAGAGAAGGATAGTAATAGCGAATAAGTGTTACTGCGGTCTGCATAACCATCTACAGCGTAGAATACTAAGCCGAAAAACCAAACTACTCATACACAGAACACTTATCCTGCCAGTCCTCATATATGGGTCAGGAACATGGGCGATATCAAAAACCGATGAAAACCTACTATTAACCCCTTAACATACAATGACGTCTCTAAGACGTCATGTATATGTAATAAGATCACATGTATATGGACACGTCAACGCGCATTTTATTCGTATGTTAAGGGGTTAACATTTTAACGAAGGATTCTAAGAACGATATTTGGACCCACATGCGAGGACGGATTCTGACGAAGAAGATACAACCATGAGATCTACCACATGTACCGCGATATACACAATGGAAGAAACGTGGTACACCGCATAAAAGTGGGAAGATTAAGGTGTGCTGGACATTTAGCAAAAGCGCCGGAAGCGTACCCTCCGACGCGCATGTTAACTGCCCAACCTGAGGGAAGAAGACGCAGAGAAAGACCCAAACTGCGCTGTCCAGACGGGGTAGACGAGGACGCCAAGAAAATGGGCGCAACAAACTGGCGCAGAGTAGCACAGAATAGGGAAGAATGGCGGAGAAGACTAAGGGAAGTCGAGGCTCTCTCAAGGCTGTAGGATGAATGATGATGAGATAATAAAGTAAACATCAGGCCTGGTAAACATAATAAGCATGTCATATGCATGCTTTGGGGATTCTATGTTTATGTTGCTTATAACTAACGTACGTATTAAGATAATTAATTGTGGCTGCTAAGTATAAATAAATTTGAAATTACTTTCTCACTGAAGTAATATTTTGGTGAGACACAAACACATAACCGACTTATTTTTTTCTGTATTGTTATACGTAGATATTTTTTGTAATTAAACTAATTTATAAAATGTTTCGCGTGCCACATAAAATGTCGACGCGGGCCGTAATTTGCCCAGGCCAGATTTTCCTTTCCACGGTCCACTTAACTATTATAAGTTAGTATTCACGTTCAAAATGAAGTTGTTGCAACTTGAAGTTGTCGCAATACGAAGCCGCAATATGAAGTTGTCGCAACATGAAGTTGTTTCAATGTGAATTTTAAGATGGAATGAGGATTCAGGGTGAAACAATCTCTTCTCATAGTTGAAACTAGATAGATTGTTTGATCTAATCGGTTCAGCATGAAGTTGTTGCAACATGAAGTAGTCGCAACATGAAGTTGTCTGAAATTGGATTTGTTTCAGACAAGACAAAACTAGATAAACAAGTTTAGACGGACAAGACTAGACGGACGAGACTAGACAGACAAGACTGGATAGACAACACTAGATGAACAAGACAATAGAGACAAGACTAGGACATACAAGAGACTAGGACAGAAAAGACTAGGACAGACAGGACTGGGATGTACAAGACTAGGACAGACAAGACTAGGGCATACAAGACTAGGACAGACAAAATTAGGACAGATAGGACTGGGATATACAAGGCTAGAACAGGCAATACTAGGACAGACAGGACTGAGATATGCAAGTCTACGACAAACAAGACTAGGACATACAAGACTAGGACATACAAAACTGAGACATACAAGACTATAGTCCATTTTTTTTAAGAATGCAGTAACTAGAAACCTGATTTACACTATGACAAATGTTCAATGTAGATAAAAAATTTGGCGCTAAATTCAAATATGGTTACTTGAATATAAAATTGGTAATTTATTAATGGTTTGATTGAATATCTTAATATTATTGAATAACTTATAAAATACAAACAAATAAATGGAGAAAAACGCAAAAAATCTAAATGAAACAAACAGATCAGATGACAATTGTGAAGTGACACAGCAGCCATTGACAACTAACAGCTGCAAATGTATGTGAAAAGAAAGAGAGAAAAGAGGTTGAGATGGAGAAGTAATTATCGTCGGTGTCAACTTCTCCTCGATTTAAGCCAATCAGCGAACAAGGTCAAATAAGCCCTATCTTCCCTGTACTGCATTCTTAAAAAAATGGACTATAAGACAGACAAGGCTAGGACAAACGAGACTAGGGCATACAAGACTAGGACAGACAAGATTAGGACAGATAGGAGTGGGATATACAAGACTAGAACAGACAAGACTAGGACAGACAGGACTGAGATATACAAGTCTAGGACAAACAAGACTAGGACATACAAGACTAGAACAGACAAGACTAGGACATACAAGACTATGATAGACAACACTAGGGCAGACAAGACTAGGACAGAGAAGACTAGAACATACAAGATTATTATAGACAAGGCTAGGACAGACAAGACTATTATGACATATACGACTAGGACAGACAAGACTAAGACAGACAAGACTAGGACAGACAAGACTAGGACAGATAAGACTAGGATATACAAGACTAGGACAGACAAAGCAAGGGAATACAAGACTATGGCTGACAAGACTAGGACATACAAGACTAGGACATACAAGACTAGGACAGACAAGACTAAGACAGACAAGACTAGGACAGACAAGACTAGGACAGATAAGACTAGGATATACAAGACTAGGACAGACAAAGCAAGGGAATACAAGACTATGGCTGACAAGACTAGGACATACAAGACTAGGACATACAAGACTAGGACAGACAAGACTAAGACAGACAAGACTAGGACAGACAAGACTAGGACAGATAAGACTAGGATATACAAGACTAGGACAGACAAAGCAAGGGAATACAAGACTATGGCTGACAAGACTAGGACATACAAGACTAGGACATACAAGACTAGGACAGACAAGACTAAGACAGACAAGACTAGGACAGACAAGACTAGGACAGATAAGACTAGGATATACAAGACTAGGACAGACAAAGCAAGGGAATACAAGACTATGGCTGACAAGACTAGGACATACAAGACTAGGACAGACAAGACTAAGACAGACAAGACTAGGACAGACAAGACTAGGACAGATAAGACTAGGATATACAAGACTAGGACAGACAAAGCAAGGGAATACAAGACTATGGCTGACAAGACTAGGACATACAAGACTAGGACATACAAGACTAGGACAGACAAGACTAAGACAGACAAGACTAGGACAGACAAGACTAGGTCAGATAAGACTAGGATATACAAGACTAGGACAGACAAAGCAAGGGAATACAAGACTATGGCTGACAAGACTAGGACATACAAGACTAGGACATACAAGACTAGGACAGATAAGACTAGGATATACAAGACTAGGACAGACAAAGCAAGGGAATACAAGACTATGGCTGACAAGACTAGGATATACAAGACTAGGACATACAAGACTAGGACAGACAAGACTAAGACAGACAAGACTAGGACAGACAAGACTAGGACAGATAAGATTAGGATATACAAGACTAGGACAGACAAAGCAAGGGAATACAAGACTATGGCTGACAAGACTAGGACATACAAGACTAGGACATACAAGACTAGGACAGACAAGACTAAGACAGACAAGACTAGGACAGACAAGACTAGGACAGATAAGACTAGGATATACAAGACTAGGACAGACAAAGCAAGGCAATACAAGACTATGGCTGACAAGACTAGGACATACAAGACTAGGACATACAAGACTAGGACAGACAAGACTAAGACAGACAAGACTAGAACAGACAAGACTAGGACAGATAAGACTAGGATATACAAGACTAGGACAGACAAAGCAAGGGAATACAAGACTATGGCTGACAAGACTAGGACATACAAGACTAGGACAGACAAGACTAAGACAGACAAGACTAGGACAGACAAGACTAGGACAGATAAGACTGGGATATACAAGACTAGGACAGACAAAGCAAGGGAATACAAGACTATGGCTGACAAGACTACGACATACAAGACTAGGACATACAAGACTAGGACAGACAAGACTAAGACAGACAAGACTAGGACAGACAAGACTAGGACAGATAAGACTAGGATATACAAGACTAGGACAGACAAAGCAAGGGAATACAAGACTATGGCTGACAAGACTAGGACATACAAGACTAGGACAGACAAGACTAAGACAGACAAGACTAGGACAGACAAGACTAGGACAGATAAGACTAGGATATACAAGACTAGGACAGACAAAGCAAGGGAATACAAGACTATGGCTGACAAGACTAGGACATACAAGACTAGGACATACAAGACTAGGACAGACAAGACTAAGACAGACAAGACTAGGACAGACAAGACTAGGACAGATAAGACTAGGATATACAAGACTAGGACAGACAAAGCAAGGGAATACAAGACTATGGCTGACAAGACTAGGACATACAAGACTAGGACAGACAAGACTAAGACAGACAAGACTAGGACAGACAAGACTAGGACAGATAAGACTAGGATATACAAGACTAGGACAGACAAAGCAAGGGAATACAAGACTATGGCTGACAAGACTAGGACATACAAGACTAGGACAGACAAGACTAAGACAGACAAGACTAGGACAGACAAGACTAGGACAGATAAGACTGGGATATACAAGACTAGGACAGACAAAGCAAGGGAATACAAGACTATGGCTGACAAGACTAGGACATACAAGACTAGGACATACAAGACTAGGACAGACAAGACTAAGACAGACAAGACTAGGACAGACAAGACTAAGACAGACAAGACTAGGACAGACAAGACTAGGACAGATAAGACTAGGATATACAAGACTAGGACAGACAAAGCAAGGGAATACAAGACTATGGCTGACAAGACTAGGACATACAAGACTAGGACATACAAGACTAGGACAGACAAGACTAAGACAGACAAGACTAGGACAGACAAGACTAGGACAGATAAGATTAGGATATACAAGACTAGGACAGACAAAGCAAGGGAATACAAGACTATGGCTGACAAGACTAGGACATACAAGACTAGGACATACAAGACTAGGACAGACAAGACTAAGACAGACAAGACTAGGACAGACAAGACTAGGACAGATAAGACTAGGATATACAAGACTAGGGCAGACAAAGCAAGGGAATACAAGACTATGGCTGACAAGACTAGGACATACAAGACTAGGACATACAAGACTAGGACAGACAAGACTAAGACAGACAAGACTAGGACAGACAAGACTAGGACAGATAAGACTAGGATATACAAGACTAGGACAGACAAAGCAAGGGAATACAAGACTATGGCTGACAAGACTAGGACATACAAGACTAGGACAGACAAGACTAAGACAGACAAGACTAGGACAGACAAGACTAGGACAGATAAGACTGGGATATACAAGACTAGGACAGACAAAGCAAGGGAATACAAGACTATGGCTGACAAGACTAGGACATACAAGACTAGGACATACAAGACTAGGACAGACAAGACTAAGACAGACAAGACTAGGACAGACAAGACTAGGACAGATAAGACTAGGATATACAAGACTAGGACAGACAAAGCAAGGGAATACAAGACTATGGCTGACAAGACTAGGACATACAAGACTAGGACATACAAGACTAGGACAGACAAGACTAAGACAGACAAGACTAGGACAGACAAGACTAGGACAGATAAGACTAGGATATACAAGACTAGGACAGACAAAGCAAGAGAATACAAGACTATGGCTGACAAGACTAGGACATACAAGACTAGGACAGACAAGACTAAGACAGACAAGACTAGGACAGACAAGACTAGGACAGATAAGACTAGGATATACAAGACTAGGACAGACAAAGCAAGGGAATACAAGACTATGGCTGACAAGACTAGGACATACAAGACTAGGACAGACAAGACTAAGACAGACAAGACTAGGAAAGACAAGACTAGGACAGATATGACTAGGATATACAGGACTAGGACAGACAAAGCAAGGGAATACAAGACTATGGCTGACAAGACTATGACATACAAGACTAGGTCATACAAGACTAGGACAGACAAGACTAAGACAGACAAGACTAGGACAGACAAGACTAGGACAGATAAGACTAGGATATACAAGACTAGGACAGACAAAGCAAGGGAATACAAGACTATGGCTGACAAGACTAGGACATACAAGACTAGGAGATACAAGACTAGGACAGACAAAGCAAGGGAATACAAGACTATGGCTGACAAGACTAGGACATACAAGACTAGGACATACAAGACTAGGACAGACAAGACTAAGACAGACAAGACTAGGACAGACAAGACTAGGACAGATAAGACTAGGATATACAAGACTAGGACAGACAAAGCAAGGGAATACAAGACTATGGCTGACAAGACTAGGACATACAAGACTAGGACATACAAGACTAGGACAGACAAGACTAAGACAGACAAGACTAGGACAGACAAGACTAGGACAGATAAGACTAGGATATACAAGACTAGGACAGACAAAGCAAGGGAATACAAGACTATGGCTGACAAGACTAGGACATACAAGACTAGGACAGACAAGACTAAGACAGACAAGACTAGGACAGACAAGACTGGGACAGATAAGACTAGGATATACAAGACTAGGACAGACAAAGCAAGGGAATACAAGACTATGGCTGACAAGACTAGGACATACAAGACTAGGACATACAAGACTAGGACAGACAAGACTAAGACAGACAAGACTAGGACAGACAAGACTAGGTCAGATAAGACTAGGATATACAAGACTAGGACAGACAAAGCAAGGGAATACAAGACTATGGCTGACAAGACTAGGACATACAAGACTAGGACATACAAGACTAGGACAGATAAGACTAGGATATACAAGACTAGGACAGACAAAGCAAGGGAATACAAGACTATGGCTGACAAGACTAGGATATATAAGACTAGGACATACAAGACTAGGACAGACAAGACTAAGACAGACAAGACTAGGACAGACAAGACTAGGACAGATAAGATTAGGATATACAAGACTAGGACAGACAAAGCAAGGGAATACAAGACTATGGCTGACAAGACTAGGACATACAAGACTAGGACATACAAGACTAGGACAGACAAGACTAAGACAGACAAGACTAGGACAGACAAGACTAGGACAGATAAGACTAGGATATACAAGACTAGGACAGACAAAGCAAGGGAATACAAGACTATGGCTGACAAGACTAGGACATACAAGACTAGGACAGACAAGACTAAGACAGACAAGACTAGGACAGACAAGACTAGGACAGATAAGACTGGGATATACAAGACTAGGACAGACAAAGCAAGGGAATACAAGACTATGGCTGACAAGACTACGACATACAAGACTAGGACATACAAGACTAGGACAGACAAGACTAAGACAGACAAGACTAGGACAGACAAGACTAGGACAGATAAGACTAGGATATACAAGACTAGGACAGACAAAGCAAGGGAATACAAGACTATGGCTGACAAGACTAGGACATACAAGACTAGGACAGACAAGACTAAGACAGACAAGACTAGGACAGACAAGACTAGGACAGATAAGACTAGGATATACAAGACTAGGACAGACAAAGCAAGGGAATACAAGACTATGGCTGACAAGACTAGGACATACAAGACTAGGACATACAAGACTAGGACAGACAAGACTAAGACAGACAAGACTAGGACAGACAAGACTAGGACAGATAAGACTAGGATATACAAGACTAGGACAGACAAAGCAAGGGAATACAAGACTATGGCTGACAAGACTAGGACATACAAGACTAGGACAGACAAGACTAAGACAGACAAGACTAGGACAGACAAGACTAGGACAGATAAGACTAGGATATACAAGACTAGGACAGACAAAGCAAGGGAATACAAGACTATGGCTGACAAGACTAGGACATACAAGACTAGGACAGACAAGACTAGGACAGACAAGACTAGGACAGACAAGACTAGGACAGATAAGACTGGGATATACAAGACTAGGACAGACAAAGCAAGGGAATACAAGACTATGGCTGACAAGACTAGGACATACAAGACTAGGACATACAAGACTAGGACAGACAAGACTAAGACAGACAAGACTAGGACAGACAAGACTAGGACAGATAAGACTAGGATATACAAGACTAGGGCAGACAAAGCAAGGGAATACAAGACTATGGCTGACAAGACTAGGACATACAAGACTAGGACATACAAGACTAGGACAGACAAGACTAAGACAGACAAGACTAGGACAGACAAGACTAGGACAGATAAGACTAGGATATACAAGACTAGGACAGACAAAGCAAGGGAATACAAGACTATGGCTGACAAGACTAGGACATACAAGACTAGGACAGACAAGACTAAGACAGACAAGACTAGGACAGACAAGACTAGGACAGATAAGACTGGGATATACAAGACTAGGACAGACAAAGCAAGGGAATACAAGACTATGGCTGACAAGACTAGGACATACAAGACTAGGACATACAAGACTAGGACAGACAAGACTAAGACAGACAAGACTAGGACAGACAAGACTAAGACAGACAAGACTAGGACAGACAAGACTAGGACAGATAAGACTAGGATATACAAGACTAGGACAGACAAAGCAAGGGAATACAAGACTATGGCTGACAAGACTAGGACATACAAGACTAGGACATACAAGACTAGGACAGACAAGACTAAGACAGACAAGACTAGGACAGACAAGACTAGGACAGATAAGATTAGGATATACAAGACTAGGACAGACAAAGCAAGGGAATACAAGACTATGGCTGACAAGACTAGGTCATACAAGACTAGGACATACAAGACTAGGACAGACAAGACTAAGACAGACAAGACTAGGACAGACAAGACTAGGACAGATAAGACTAGGATATACAAGACTAGGGCAGACAAAGCAAGGGAATACAAGACTATGGCTGACAAGACTAGGACATACAAGACTAGGACATACAAGACTAGGACAGACAAGACTAAGACAGACAAGACTAGGACAGACAAGACTAGGACAGATAAGACTAGGATATACAAGACTAGGACAGACAAAGCAAGGGAATACAAGACTATGGCTGACAAGACTAGGACATACAAGACTAGGACAGACAAGACTAAGACAGACAAGACTAGGACAGACAAGACTAGGACAGATAAGACTGGGATATACAAGACTAGGACAGACAAAGCAAGGGAATACAAGACTATGGCTGACAAGACTAGGACATACAAGACTAGGACATACAAGACTAGGACAGACAAGACTAAGACAGACAAGACTAGGACAGACAAGACTAGGACAGATAAGACTAGGATATACAAGACTAGGACAGACAAAGCAAGGGAATACAAGACTATGGCTGACAAGACTAGGACATACAAGACTAGGACATACAAGACTAGGACAGACAAGACTAAGACAGACAAGACTAGGACAGACAAGACTAGGACAGATAAGACTAGGATATACAAGACTAGGACAGACAAAGCAAGGGAATACAAGACTATGGCTGACAAGACTAGGACATACAAGACTAGGACAGACAAGACTAGGACAGACAAGACTAAGACAGACAAGACTAGGACAGACAAGACTAGGACAGATAAGACTAGGATATACAAGACTAGGACAGACAAAGCAAGGGAATACAAGACTATGGCTGACAAGACTAGGACATACAAGACTAGGACAGACAAGACTAAGACAGACAAGACTAGGACAGACAAGACTAGGACAGATAAGACTAGGATATACAAGACTAGGACAGACAAAGCAAGGGAATACAAGACTATGGCTGACAAGACTAGGACATACAAGACTAGGACATACAAGACTAGGACAGACAAGACTAAGACAGACAAGACTAGGACAGACAAGACTAGGACAGATAAGACTAGGATATACAAGACTAGGACAGACAAAGCAAGGGAATACAAGACTATGGCTGACAAGACTAGGACATACAAGACTAGGACAGACAAGACTAAGACAGACAAGACTAGGACAGACAAGACTAGGACAGATAAGACTAGGATATACAAGACTAGGACAGACAAAGCAAGGGAATACAAGACTATGGCTGACAAGACTAGGACATACAAGACTAGGACAGACAAGACTAAGACAGACAAGACTAGGACAGACAAGACTAGGACAGATAAGACTGGGATATACAAGACTAGGACAGACAAAGCAAGGGAATACAAGACTATGGCTGACAAGACTAGGACATACAAGACTAGGACATACAAGACTAGGACAGACAAGACTAAGACAGACAAGACTAGGACAGACAAGACTAGGACAGATAAGACTAGGATATACAAGACTAGGGCAGACAAAGCAAGGGAATACAAGACTATGGCTGACAAGACTAGGACATACAAGACTAGGACATACAAGACTAGGACAGACAAGACTAAGACAGACAAGACTAGGACAGACAAGACTAGGACAGATAAGACTAGGATATACAAGACTAGGACAGACAAAGCAAGGGAATACAAGACTATGGCTGACAAGACTAGGACATACAAGACTAGGACAGACAAGACTAAGACAGACAAGACTAGGACAGACAAGACTAGGACAGATAAGACTGGGATATACAAGACTAGGACAGACAAAGCAAGGGAATACAAGACTATGGCTGACAAGACTAGGACATACAAGACTAGGACATACAAGACTAGGACAGACAAGACTAAGACAGACAAGACTAGGACAGACAAGACTAAGACAGACAAGACTAGGACAGACAAGACTAGGACAGATAAGACTGGGATATACAAGACTAGGACAGACAAAGCAAGGGAATACAAGACTATGGCTGACAAGACTAGGACATACA
The DNA here is from genome assembly GCA_944588485.1 of Phosphuga atrata. NCBI lineage: Eukaryota > Metazoa > Arthropoda > Insecta > Coleoptera > Silphidae > Phosphuga > Phosphuga atrata. Next base: position 2,731,416 of record OX155905.1, read on the forward strand.
AGACTAGGACATACAAGACTAGGACAGACAAGACTAAGACAGACAAGACTAGGACAGACAAGACTAGGACAGATAAGATTAGGATATACAAGACTAGGACAGACAAAGCAAGGGAATACAAGACTATGGCTGACAAGACTAGGTCATACAAGACTAGGACATACAAGACTAGGACAGACAAGACTAAGACAGACAAGACTAGGACAGACAAGACTAGGACAGATAAGACTAGGATATACAAGACTAGGGCAGACAAAGCAAGGGAATACAAGACTATGGCTGACAAGACTAGGACATACAAGACTAGGACATACAAGACTAGGACAGACAAGACTAAGACAGACAAGACTAGGACAGACAAGACTAGGACAGATAAGACTAGGATATACAAGACTAGGACAGACAAAGCAAGGGAATACAAGACTATGGCTGACAAGACTAGGACATACAAGACTAGGACAGACAAGACTAAGACAGACAAGACTAGGACAGACAAGACTAGGACAGATAAGACTGGGATATACAAGACTAGGACAGACAAAGCAAGGGAATACAAGACTATGGCTGACAAGACTAGGACATACAAGACTAGGACATACAAGACTAGGACAGACAAGACTAAGACAGACAAGACTAGGACAGACAAGACTAGGACAGATAAGACTAGGATATACAAGACTAGGACAGACAAAGCAAGGGAATACAAGACTATGGCTGACAAGACTAGGACATACAAGACTAGGACATACAAGACTAGGACAGACAAGACTAAGACAGACAAGACTAGGACAGACAAGACTAGGACAGATAAGACTAGGATATACAAGACTAGGACAGACAAAGCAAGGGAATACAAGACTATGGCTGACAAGACTAGGACATACAAGACTAGGACAGACAAGACTAAGACAGACAAGACTAGGACAGACAAGACTAGGACAGATAAGACTAGGATATACAAGACTAGGACAGACAAAGCAAGGGAATACAAGACTATGGCTGACAAGACTAGGACATACAAGACTAGGACAGACAAGACTAAGACAGACAAGACTAGGACAGACAAGACTAGGACAGATATGACTAGGATATACAAGACTAGGACAGACAAAGCAAGGGAATACAAGACTATGGCTGACAAGACTAGGACATACAAGACTAGGTCATACAAGACTAGGACAGACAAGACTAAGACAGACAAGACTAGGACAGACAAGACTAGGACAGATAAGACTAGGATATACAAGACTAGGACAGACAAAGCAAGGGAATACAAGACTATGGCTGACAAGACTAGGACATACAAGACTAGGAGATACAAGACTAGGTCAGACAAGACTAAGACAGACAAGACTAGGACAGACAAGACTAGGACAGATAAGACTAGGATATACAAGACTAGGACAGACAAAGCAAGGGAATACAAGCCTATGGCTGACAAAACTAGGACATACAAGACTAGGACAGACAAGACTAAGACAGACAAGACTAAGACAAACAAGACTAGGACAGACAAGATTAGGACATACAAGACTATGACAGACAAGACTAGGACAAACAAGACTAAGCCATACAAGACTAGGACAGACAAGACTAGGAGAGACAAGTCTAGACAGACTAGACTAGACAAAACTGGCAAGACTAGATAGACAATTCCAAACAGATAAGACTAGACAGACAACGCTAGACGGACGAGACTACACAGACAAGAACAGAGAGACAAGACTAGACAAAATAATTTGCAATTATTTTGTCCTTTTCGCTCAATTTTTTTCAAATAAAAAAAAGTTGTTTCGAATAGATTTTGGTTTTTGAAAATTTGGCAATATTTGCAAATTATTTTGAAATTTTCGTAGAAATTTTGACATAAAACAAAAGAATTTCGGAAATTTTGTCCATTCAGATCAACAGAAAAACAAAAATTGATTCGAATAAAGATTTTGTTTTTTGAAAATTTGGTAGTATTTGCAAATTATTTTGACGTTTTCGTCCAATTTTGTGATAAAACAATGGAATTATGTCCATTCAAATCAACAGAAAAACAAAATTTGCTTCAAATAGATTCTGGTTTTTGAAAATTTTACAATATTTGCCAATTAATTTGACATTCTCTTCCAATTTTGACGTAAAAGACAGACAAGACTAGTACTAGTAAATTATTTTGTCATTTTCTTTCAATTTTGACATAAAAAAAAAATAATTTTGCAGTGTGTCCACTCAAATCAACAAAAAAACAAATTTTGCTTCGAATAGATATTGGTTTTTGAAAATTTGGCAATATTTGAAAATTATTTTGACGTTTTGGTCCAATTTTGACATAAAATAAAAGAATTTCGCAAAGTTTGTCCACTCAAATCAACAAAATACAAAATGTTGCTTCAAATATATTCTGGTTTTTGAAAATTTGCAAATTATTTTTTTTTTTTTGCAAATTATTTATTATGTCTTCGTCCAATTTTTACACAAAACGAAACACAAAAAGAATTTTGCAAGGTATATAATGTAATAATATAATAATGTTTCGAATTTTCAGAATGACGAAAATTTGCTCGCAATTAAAGAGGATGCACCACCAGTGATCATTCCCGAAGGGAGCCTGAACAAACGTCTCACATGTTATTGCACAAATTCTACAGGTATATCTGTAAGTAAATTACTTAAACTGTTAAATACTTAATATTACGCTTAAACTAATTTCCAGTAGAAAAATATACAAGAGTTAAATTTTCTTTCTAAAATAAACGAGTAACGAACCCTCACTAAACAAATAAAGGGTCGGAAAATTACAAAAAATTGACCAAAAATTGCGGTTTATCTTGATTATATTATCTTGTCTTGATTTTTTTTACCGGACAATTGAGTAAAAACTTTAACTTAAAACTAAGTTTCACAAAGATCCGCCCCCGTAGCGGGCGGTTGTAGGTGCGTTTTATTTTTTTCGCCGCACCGTCGAAACGGGAAATTGTCTGTTGTAAAACTGAGTGTTCAACCCGTGTCGGTCTGCCGCTCGCAAGTCCCACACTGCGTCCCCCTGGTGCCAAAAACAGAAAATCGTTTCTGCAGCACCTTTATGGAGCAATTTTGATCCGCGGCTCCATTTATTTCCTTATTCAATAATACCATTCTTACAATTAGTTAATTATGATTGTAGTAAGAACTGCAACACTAAGCTTAGTAAACTTGTAAAGATAAAGATGATATGATTTATTATAAAGTGTTCTCCGAAATAAACAGTTCTGAAATTTAGAGTGCTATATGGGTATTGCTCACATTTGGGATATTTTAGATGTCATAATTCACATTGTGTTGGTGTTAAATCGTCTTGAAAATATGTTCGATGATATGAAAATGGATATCATTTCTTTTACCGCATTGCAGCACATTTTGAACTTGAATTAAAGAATACAATTCTCATTTTTAATACCGTTTATTTTGGCGAGTACTGTTCTTTAGTAACATAGGTAGTTCTTTAGTAACATATTTAGTAATATATATTATTTAAATAGATTATAGGTCGATTCCCACATGCGCGACACTCAGCTACGCGACGTCGTGCGACATCGCCTGTCAAATAATAATTACATTGTTTTAAATGGGCACGTCGCGTAGACATAGTGAGAACGTGCCCATTTAAAACAATGTAATCATTATTTGACAGGCGATGTCGCGTGACGTCGTGTAGCTGAGTGTCGCGTATATGAGAATCGGCCTTTAATATTCAAGCGTAGGGGAGACCAGGGCTATTTCGCCATAGGTGCTCGATCGCCACCCGTGTTTTAGTTCAAATAGGAACGAGTTGATAGTCATGTGTATTGTATAATGCAAAGTTATGTAAAATGCGTGAAAGCTTTTACAACAAATTCTTTATTAGGAGGATGGATTCATTGTTTATTTCAAAAACTTATAAAGTTTCTCAGATTTCCAAATTGCGAGTGTTTTTCTAATGCATTCTTCCTTTTACATGCATTAGAACATTTTACTTTTTCATAACTGTAAGTTCTCGGCTATAAAATGTTTCTATCGCGTTTCACACATTTATTATTTTACTGAATGTTCAACATTTTCAGGTTCGCCCACTAAACTGCGGAGCAGGTTTGACACCACTTGAGCGCTCGATCAAAATGTTCACTTGACCGAGATATCTATTTTATCGAAATGTTCTTGATGAATGTGAAATGAAAGTGATGCGAACCGGTAATCAGTAACTCTACAACTAAAAGCACCTGCTGGAAAAGAAAACATGCCAGAAAAACAAGAACCACGATGATTCTAACTGACTCACCTGAAAGAAAATCTCTTCGATCTCAAAGAGGTTAAAAGATAGAAGAAGATGGAAGAAAATATAAAGAAGAATTGAAAAAAGATTTTATTCAATAAACATTTGAAAATAAATCTGTAATTATTACTATTCAAATAAAAAAATTGCTTTGAATAGATTTTGGTTTTTGAAAATCTGGCAATATTTGCCAATTGTTTTGACGTTTCCGTCCAATTTTTACATAAAACAAAAGAACTTTATCCACTCAAATCAAAAACTCAAAACAAAAAAACAAAATTTGGTTCACATAGAGATTTTGGTTTTTGAAAATTTGGCAATATTTGCAAATTATTGCATATAATACAAAGTTAATTGTATTGAAATTAATAAAAGTATTCTTAAAAATAATAAGGCAGCTGGCGAGCTCTATCGTTGCTGAACTGTTGTAAGGTGCTGGAAATAATGCCATGAGCAAGCTAACCGAGCCCATCCAAGACATCTGGGAAACGGAGAAATTACCAACTGATTGGAAATCTGCTCTGATCCATCCGCTTCACAAAAAGATCTAAACAACTGATCTAAATTACTGATCTAAACAACTACCGTGGAATTTCTCTCATCCCGGTAACATACAAGATTCTCTCGAAGGCGCTACAAATAAGGGCAGAAAATCAGTTGGGTTTTAATCAGTCATCTGGGAGAATACCAGGGGGGCTTCAGGAAGACCCGATCCTGTGTTCAACAGATCCTCAATCTTAAAACTGTACTTGCATACTCCAAGATGAGAAACCGCAAGGTGGTCGTCACTTAAGGTGGTCGTGTTGATTTTAGGGTCGTCACCTTTGTTGATTTTAGGAAGGCCTACGATTCCATTCATAGAGAAACGCTTAACAAAGTACACCAGGAACTAGGGCTAGACAACAAAACCCGCAGACTCATCCTAGAAACTTTGACCAACATCCATTCCAAGGTTAAATTTAGAGGCTAGATTTCAGAGAGCTTCGAACTGTGATCCTTGAAAAGGTTATGAGAGAATGGCGCAAGGAACTGATCAATTTGGGTAGTCAGAGTGGTATCTCCCTGGGACGTAAGAACGATGGACTGGTTGTAGATTGCCTGGCCTTTGCAGATGACATGGCATTTTTTGCTGATTCTCTTGAGATGGCAACAATGCAGGTAAATTGCCTGAGAAAACAGGCTGCCAAAGTGGATCCTCAAGTGTCACTGGAGAAAACAGAATTCTTCACCAACATCAGAGAAGCAAACAGAGAGATGTTACTAGAGCAGGGAAACATCAAGAGGACTGAGAAATCCAAGTATCTTGGCGGATAGATTGAACCCAACTTATCAGAAAGAGCATCATTATCTAAGAGAATCAACAAGTTAGAACTAGCTTATCGACTGACTAAGAACACTTACAACAAGAAATGTCTGTCACACTACCTGAAACTTAAGCACTACAAATCAGTCTTACGAGCAGAAGCCCTGTATGCCATGGAGTGTCTTTGCTTGAACTGAAGAGGTATGGTAGAGAAATTGGAAATCAGAGAGAGGAGAATCCTCAGGATCCAAGGCCTGGTAAAGGAAGAAGGGGAATTCCGAAGGTTACATAACTCTATGAGCTCTACAAACATATTGAGATGCTCTCTGACTGGACAAGGAAAAGAAGGGTAGCTTTCTATGGCCATGTTGCAAGATTGCCTCCAAACCGACTAACCAACTGTCTGTTCACCTTCTGGCAAAACAAGAAGATTCATACCAGTTAGTTGATAGAAACCGAGAAGGATATTAAAGAACTGGGAACCAGAATAATAGATTTCCAAAACAGACAGTCTGTGAGATGCACCCTGAAGGAAGTCCGTGGATTGATGAAAAACCCCGTAGGAAAGGCACCCCCTGGACAGAAGAGAGAAAGGAGTTACACTGGTAGAAAATGCGACAATACTGGGCAAAGATTAAAGCCCAACAGTTGAACAAGCATGGTCCATAGTAGGCCTATTCGAAAGAAGATTGGATTTACGTTGGATTACGAGCTCTTCGCAGCCAACGGTACGCCGATCGCCACCTACGGGACATGCCGTTAACACTCAACTCACGTCTCCGCCACAATTTCAATTGGAGCTTCGTAATAGCGGACGTGGAAAGACCGATAATAGGAGTCGATTTCTTGGCACACTACGGACTCCTGGTGGACCCACGGAATAAACGGTTGGTCGACAATACCACCTCCCTTACCACGTATGGTCAAGAAGTACGCGAAGAGACCCAGTCCATTCGAAGTCCACTGGGATTCAGGATTTCACCGTCTTCTAACCGAGTACCCCGACCTCTGCATGCCACCAGGATTCCACCGCGACGTAAAACACGCTGTAACACATCACATACGGACCACACCAGGTCAGCCAGTGTATTGGCGCCCGACCGATTAAAGCTAGTCATGGCCGAATTCAATCAAATGCTACAACAGGGTATAATTCGACCGTCGAAAAGCCCATGGGCGTTCGCACTACACATAGTACCAAAAAAGGACAACGGATTACGCCCGTGTGGCGCCTATCGCGCGCTGAACGCACGGACCATCCCAGACAGATACGCCGTGAGGCACATCTTTACGACACTCGATTTGGTACGAGCCTACCACTAGATCCCGATAGAACAGGACGACATTCCGAAAACAGCAATAACAACACCGTTTGGTTTATTCGAGTTCTTACGGACACCATTTGGATTAAGAAACGCGTCGCAGACCTTCCAACGGTTCATCGACGAGGTCCTGCGCGGTCTAGAATTTTGCTTCGCGTACATCGACGACATCCTCATCGCCTCCAAGAACGAAGCCGAACATCTTGAGCACCTGCGAATCGTTTTCTCAAGATTAAAACGATTACAGCATCATCATAAACCCCGGAAAATGCATCTTCGGAAAACATTAAGTCCAATTTCTTGGATGCGCGGTTAGCGAGGAAGGAACACGACCACTGGATGACAAGGTGAAAGCCATTCAAACATTTCCAGTACCAAGGACGATAAAGGAGCTTCGCCGATTTCTTGGAATGATAAATTTCTATAGACGTTTCATCCCAAACGCGGCTGCCTACCAACAACCCTTAAATGAATTATTAAAGGGACCGAGAATAAAAGGTAGCGCTCCCATCACTATCGGAAAACGCCCAAAAAGCCTTCCACAGCATGAAAGTCGCGTTAGCCAACGCCCATCCAACAATGGGAACGCCAATATCGATAAATGTCGATGCTTCCGATTATGCTATGGTAGCCGTTTTGCAACAACATTTATATATCGCCTGGCAACCACTTGCATATTTCACCAAAGCCTTATCAACAGCCAAGCGGAAGTACAGTGCTTACGATCGGGAATTGCTCGCGGTATACGCTGCCGTCAAACATTTCCGGCATTTTGTCGAAGGACGATCCTTTACTATATTCACGGACCACAAACCGTTGACGTTTGCCTTCCGCAGAAGCCAGAGAAGTGTTCGCCGCGGCAGTTTCGATATCTAGATTTCGTCGGACAATTCACGACCGACATCCGTCACGTCGCAGGAGCGGAGAACAGGGCCGCCGATGTTTTGTCTCGTATCGAGGCCATATCAGTAGCAATCAAACTCGAAGATCTCGCCATCGCTCAAGAAACGGACCAGGAGTTACAAGAGTTACTGGAATGCAACAACCATTCTCTGCAACTACACAAAATGAAGTGGTCGGATACGGAAATAGAGATTTACTGCGACATATCGACAAGAACAATTCGCCCATATGTCCCGCAGTAACTACGTCGGAACGTATTCAACAGTTTGCACGGATTAGCACACCCTGGAATACGAGCATCGCAAAAGCTACGTACGCAACGGTATGTATGGGCAGCCATATCAAAGGACTGCAGAGAATGGGCCAGGACCTGTATCACTTGCCAGCGCTCAAAAATATCTCGTCACGTAACCACACCTGTCAGCGCATTCAAGAATACAGAAGAGAGATTCGAACACATCCACATAGATATTATAGGGCCATTACCCACATCTCGTGGAGCCAGGTACTGCCTCACCTGCGTGGATCGATTCACGCGGTGGCCGGAAGCCATACCTATGACAGACATAACCGCCGAGACCGTGGCAAAATCCCTAGTCAAGGGATGGATTTCACGTTTCGGAGTTCCGTCGAAAATTACATCTGACCAAGGAAGACAGTTCGATAGAAAGATAGAAATTCGGTAGAAAGATTCCACCGTCAGCTAAAGACAGCAATAAGATGCCACGAAACTTCCCATGGTATTATTGGGCATTCGAACAGCAGTCAAAGAAGACTTAGAAGCAGCGCCAGCAGAGTTAGTATACGGTGCGACAATACGCCTACCGGGAGATTTCTTCCGAACTAACAGGCCAACGCAGCAAGAAATCGACGCGAATTTCATTAAGCATTTGCGAGATATAATAAGACTAATTAAACCCGTAGCAGCGTCACGGCACGGAAGCAGAAACACATATGTGTTCAAGGACCTGGCGACAACACCTTACGTCTTCCTACGAAACGACGCGGTCAAATAACCGCTCCAACCACCATATGATCAAAAGAAGTCATCAAAAGAAGTAGTAAAAACTACACCATCGACAAAAGTGGACACAGCGTGTGGGTATCAATAGACCGTTTAAAACCAGCATACATTACAGACACGGGGTAAAGAAACCCGATCTAAAGAAGCCCGAAAGAAGATTCCAACGCTGAAATGGAGACCCCCCAAGAGACGAGACCAACGAATGTAACAACACCGACGTCACAACCTGGCTACAATACAAGATCGGGTAGACGGGTACAATTCCCCTACCGACGGCAAGCAGGGGGACGATGACGCCTTAAAACAGCTACGAGGACGCCTTCAACAACCCACAACTGCAGCAGCAAATACTATCTAACGTTAACACTGGCAAGGGGGTGATGTAGCGGCAACGGGCTTTTCCGAAGAAGGCTTTTCAAAGAAATTAGTTTTTCGATAGGGTCGTTGCTAATACCCAATTTCTAAAAATATTTTATCTGTTTTATTATAGGGTTAATACTGTAATCACCCGAACGGTTTTTCAGAAACATTTCGTGGAATATTTTATAACAGGGTCATTTCATTACAGTAATCGTCGAGCAAATTCTAAAAGATTTAATATTTGTGTTTTATGGTAGGATTGACTATAATCTTCGAAAAATTTCTAAACGATTTAATATTTGCGTTTTATGGTAGGATTAGTATTACAATTTTCTTGCCAGGTACAGATAAACGCGGAGAAATTATCTTGGACTGGATCTCAGAACTTGATCTATATGTGAGTAACGTAGGAAACTCACCCACTTTTGAACGCAGGAGCAGCTCCTCCACACTAGACCTTACTCTTACTACCGGCGACCTTGTGCATAAAATTTAAAACTGGCAGGTGCTAACGAGGGAAACACTAAGTGACCACAGGTACTTGTTATACCGTATAGACGTAGGTACAATAAAGCCATCTGCAAAAAAAATCACTCGCAGGGGGTAGCACGTAAAATATATAAACGAGGAGAAATTCGCAAATAAGCTGGACAAGGAAATTCACAACACAAATGACCGCTCACCTGATGCTCTCTACTGTGTACTACAAAAAACTTGCAATGATATCCTTATGCCAAAAAAGCCTTCGAAAAGAATACAGGTATACTGGTGGAGCGCGAAAATTGCTGAGATAAAAAAGATCTGTTTTGCTAAAAGACGTGCCTACCAACGGAAAGGGAAGATAAATCCAAACCCAGACATAGAAGCTACGTACAGAAATTCTTTCTTCTTCTTCTTATTGTGCCATATCCTCAGTGGACGTTGGCGATCAATATGGGCCATCGGATTCGATCCACAGCCGATCTGAACAAGTCAACCGATGTTCTTCCGGTCCATTGTCGCAGATTCTTCAACCAGGAGATCCGTCGTCTTCCCTGTGACCTCTTCCCCTCGATTTTTCCCTGCATGATGAGTTGAAGTAGCCTATATCTGTTGCTGTTTCTCATGATATGGCCAAAGTATGACAGTTTTCTGTGTTTGACTGTTGTGAGCAGTTCTCTGTCCTTCTGCATGCGTAGGAGTATGGTTTCGTTGCTAACATGGTGGGTCCAGGAAACGCGAAGCATTCGACGATAGCACCATGCTACCAGAAATTCTTACGCCACAGCAAAAAAGAACTTACGCACAGAAATAAACAGATCTAAAAGGGACTACTGGCGTCAACTCTGCGATAAAATAGATGAAAATGTGTGGGGTGACGCATATTCCATTGCTACCCGAGAACTCAAATTAAGATCTCCAAATCTGAAAATGACCATGGAAAAGGTGCGAGCAGTGGTGAAGGTTCTCTTCCCCAAGCAGCAGAAACTACAGTGGGTTTTACCGGAAGTTAAAGACACTCCTAAATTTTCTATTGAGGAGCTGAACAGGGCCAGCCAACGTCTTCGAAATGGCAGAGCACCAAGACCCGACAATCTCCCACCAGAAGCTGTAAAGATTGCCGTAAACAGACAACCAAAATTCGTTCTAGAAGTCATGTACAATATAATAGCAGATGGCAGATTCCCAGATAGGTGGAGGATAGCAAGGTTGGTCCTCCTCCGGAAAGGTGAAAAGCCCATACACGAACCATCCTCTTACAGACCAATATGCTTGCTGGATGTCCTTGGGAAACTACTTGAACAACTGCTTCTAGCCAGAATTAAAGCGGAATTGGGCAAGGGTAGAGGTCTTTCCGATAGCCAATATGGGTTCAGAGAGGGAAGGTCCACGGTCGATGCCGTTTTGAGGGTGATCAAAGTGGCACACGAAGAACCCGTAAGATGACAGCGCTGATAACCATAGACATAAAAATTGCTTTTAACTCTGCAGCCTGGGAAATGATTATGGAAGAGCTAACTAACAGAGAGTTTACCCCATACCTGTTGCGGCTGGTGCGCAGCTACCTCTCAAATAGGAGAATACAGATGGAATCCCGCGATGAGGTCGTCGAATGCGAAGTAAATAGTGGTGTTCCTCAGGGCTCAGTGTTGGGCCCTACCCTATGGAACATTCTATACAATGGCATGTTAAACCTAGCTTTAGTTAGATTAGATTAGATTAGATTAGATTCCCGACTTCCTCTAAGGGTTTGGCGCATGTCAACCTTAAGGCTTATTGTGCTGTCGGTTGATATCAAACTTGCAGTCCGACGTCTGTGTCACTGACTAGTTTCCTTAGTTTTCCTACAAGTTTGGGTTCCCATGTGGTTTGTTGGTTCCAGTCAAGCTGGTGTCGCATTCGTTCTAGGGCAGGGCATTCGAAGAGTACGTGGTTTGCTGTTTCATCTTCCTCTCCGCAGAGTCTACATAAAGGTTCGTCTCGGTAGATTTTTACTTTATGCATGAATTCTCTAAATCCGCCAGTGCCTTTTAGTAAACTAACTATCTGCTCGTGTGAGCTTTGTTTAGTTTTAACAGGTCCTTTGCTATATTGGGATTAGGTGAGTCTATTAGCTTCCTGCAATGGGTTGCTTTATCATAGGAGTTCCATCTGAGTTTGTGTTTATTTTTCATCCAATCATTGATGGATGCTCTGGCGCAGGCTTTTTCTATACCTATGCTCGGTTCGGGACCAACTAGTTTCTTGCGGGCACCTTGTTTTGCTAGGTCGTCTGCATGTTCGTTTCCCTCTATACCACTATGCCCGCGAACCCAGATGATTTTTACTGTGTTCTGTTGGCCTAGTGTATGTAGTATTTCTTTGCATTCTTTTATGATTCTTGATTTTGTACTGCAGGCCTCTAGTGCTTTTAGCGCTGCTTGACTATCAGATATAAAATAAATGTTTCTGTTCCGATATTTTTGTCTGTGGCATTCAGTAGCACCCAATAGTAATGCGTGTACTTCTGCTTGGAATATCGTGCAGTGTTCGCCTAGGCTGGCTGATTCCCTAATTTTGAGATTTTTGCTGTACAGGCCCGATCCGGCCCTTCCTTCAAACATTGAACCATCCGTGTAAAAGATTATGTTCTTGTTCGTAGGGGTGGGAAGCTGGTCCGGTTTCCAGCTTGGGTCTATGTGTACGGTGAATGATTTTTCGAAATGGAATGACTTGTTGGTACTGTCGGTTCTCATTTCCATCAACGGTATTCTGACTGCCGTCATGATTTTCGTATGCCCGATCCTACTGGCTGCGATCCATTGACCCGCGCATTGTAGTCGGTATGCCGCCATTCTTGCTTCTCCTTTTAGAAAGATGTCTAATGGCGGTGTATCTAGTATCACGTCTAATGCTAATCCAGAGGTAGTTCTAAAGGCTCCTGTGGTGCATAGATTCGCTAGATGTTGTATCCTGCTTAATTTTGCAACAGCAGTTGATTGTTGTAGTTTAGGCCACCAGGTTACTATGCTGTAGGTTAGTATTGGTCGAACTATAGTTTTGTATAGCCAGTGAGTCAGTTCCGGTTTGAGACCCCATGTGCTACCTATGGCTCGTTTACTTATCATCAGCGTTTGTTTGCATCTGGAGATTGTCTTGTTCATGTGGGGATTTCATGTTAGTTTGGAATCTAGTGTAAGTCCTAGGTATTTGACTTCGTTGCTCCATTGAACAGGTTTCCCAAATATTGAGATATTGGTTTGGTTTGTGATTTTCTTCCTATTTGTGAAAGGGATCAGGGTGGCTTTCGCAGGGTTGATTCTTAGGTCTCCTGTCGAACACCAGGTCTCTGTAATATTCAAGGCTGCCTTCATGATTTCTTCAACCGTTCTTTGGTGTTTACCTTGAATCAGTATGACGATATCATCGGCATATCCTTGAGTGAAGAACCCTCTTTTGTTAAGGGTGATTAGTAGCTCGTCGACTGTTAGGCACCACAAAAGTGGTGACAGTACGCCGCCTTGGGGGCAACCTCTTGTTGTTGACATGGTTATCTCTTCTTCCAGTAGTTTAACTTTTACAGTTCTGCTGTTAAGCATCGACATGGTCCATCTGGTCGTAGTGTTATCTACGTGGTGATTGACCATTGCGTTTTCTATTGAGATGTAAGATGTTATCGAAGGCTCCTTCTATATCTAAGAAAGCACCTAGGGCAACTTCTTTGTTCTCCAAAGTTTTCTCAATTTTACTTACTAACTGGTGTAACGCTGTTTCGCATGACTTTCCTGTTTGGTAAGCGTGTTGGTATGTATGAAGCGGAGATCTAATCAGCGCTTCTTCTCTCCAATGTCTGTCTATCAGTCTTTCTAAGGTTTTTAGAAAGAATGATGTCCGGCTGATTGGTCTATAGGATTTAGCTTCGGCTTTAGTTGCAACAGGGAAAACTGAAGAAGAACTAATGAGAAAGGCAAACATCGCCATAAAGCAGGTCGATGGATGGCTAGATCGAAAAAACCTTAAGCTAGCCCCTGAAAAAACAGTAGCTGTACTTCTCACTGGCAATAGGAAAATACGACCTATAAAATTCAAAATTAAAAAAGGGGACATCACACCAAAACAAGAAGTCAAGTACCTAGGCATCACTATTGACCAGAAACTGTCTTTCAAAGCACACCTTAAGAAAACTACAGAAAAAGCCCTAAAAATTACATCAGCCCTAGGAAAATTATTGCCTAACACCGGCAGTCCGAAAAGCAGTAAAAGAAGACTGCTGTGCTCTGTGGTTCACTCGACCATTCTCTATGAAGCCCCGGTCTGGGCTAGAGCAATTGAAAAAGGGGTACATGAAACAGATGCTCACCTCTGTACAGAGAAAAATAGCCATGAGAGTATGCAGTGCATGCAGGACCATCTCCAGGGAAGCTGTGTTGGTGATTGCTGGTATCGTCCCGATAGAGTGCAAAATCCACGAGATAGTCCAATTATATAAGACAAGGAACTGGACGAATAGGACAGAAAGATAAAAAATTGCAAATAACCAAATACATGAAGACTGGCAAAAGTCATGAAGTATGTCCAAAACAGGACATTGGACCAAACTATTGATCCCAAAACTTAAACCTTGGCTAACACGGAACCATGGTGAGATAATTTACCATCTAACACAGGCCCTCAGCAGCCATGGATGCTTCAGGGAGTATCTACATAGTTTTGGCAGGGCAAGTGACGCAATGTGTGTATACTGCGGCGACGTGGACAGTGCACTTCATACTGTGTTTGAATGCAGTAGGTGGATATTCGAGAGGGACAGATGGAAGGAGCAGACAGGCCTCATCCTAGAGGTGCAAACACTGTTAGACGCGATGCTGAGATCACCAGAGGACTGGACATACACAGGGACAATGATACGTGACATCCTGATACAAAAAGAACAAGACGAACAGACAAAAATCAACTAAAAAAAGGAATACCAAAACTATAGAGCCAATACTATATAGCCAGACTCCCGAACAAGTAGGGCGGCAAAAAAATCGGCTGCTCACCCTGAAGGAATGCGCAAGCGATACCGGGGTGGCGTACTTGTTTAAGCCAAGTGGAAGTAGGGGTTTAGTAAGTGAGAGCCTCACACACAGGCTGGTAGAGCTTCCCCCAAATCACATATAAAAAAAAAAAAATATATAGTATTACAATTTTCTAATGATACAAATCTAAGAAAGATTACTACAACAGCAGACATTCCCCAATAAAACGGGTCTAGATATCTGAAGGAACATATAAATACGCTCATCCACGATCCAGTTAGTTCAGTTCACCGAGTTCATCACAACAGTTCGATCCAGAGCCACACGAGTTCACACGAGCCACAGTCATGCCAATAAGTTTATAGTAAGTTGCAGCTTTGCGGATTCGTTTTTATCTTGTTATTTAATTATTGTAAATATATTTCCTCTTATTACAAAACGTGAGTGATACATTTATTCCTAACACCTATCACCCACATTATTATAACTTTGCACAAATTAATTACACATTTGTCTTCTGGTACAAATGCGGCTGACACTGTGGGTAGAACTCGGGACCTCTAGACTTGTTAGTTAGTGCTCTAACACGAAACCACGAGTGTCACCACTACACCACTTGTGCCAACCTACACCACTCGTGCTGACCACACCACTCGTGCCAACCTTTATACGAGGGTTGCCTTTGATCAGTCTTTTTTTTAACCCTTTGGGTACGTATTTATTTAGAGAATGTAAGACAAGTGAAACATATGCATGACAAGCCTCAGCCGTTAAATGTACCCAAAGGGTTAATAAAGAAAAGTTCAAAATAAAATAATATTTAGTGGATTAGCACATGCTTACAATTATTATATTTTACATTACTAAATTATGTAAGTTTATTTTGAAAATGAATTGATAAATAGAATAATATTGGTTAATAAAAGGGGGTAGTAGGTAAAAATGAGTATATCCAAGGAAGGATAAATGTAAATATAAATGATTTGACTTTTATATGTGATAAAATGAAAAGCTTGGGGGTTACTTACTTTCCCTAAGTTTCTTTTTAAAATCCGGATCTTTGTGCCGTTTGTGGTCGAAATATATACAATATCCTAAGAACAGTGTCCCACATACTCCGGCCGCAATCCCAAGCGCGGTTTTTGGCGTTAAACTAGACATTTTCGAGTATATTCCGGGCGTCTCAAAAATTACAACCTTCCATCACGTTTACTCAACAAGAAGAAAGTTTTGATGCGAAGTGAACGAACCTTCGTCGCTATCTGGCAATGACAATTTCACGTAAAACAATTTTGCTGGAATTTTCAAATGCCTTGAGGTGACAGTCGCTTCACGATTTTATCGGAAAATTTGACTTTTCCCTCGAACAATTGAAAGATTTTTTCGAAAGAAAATCGAAGAGTCTGCGATACTTGTCGAAACTTACTTCCGCACGAACTTCTTCACAATGTAAGTGTTGCCAACTTAAAAATGTTTCTCACTTAAACTTATCCTGTGTTATCTTACAGCTCACACAGTGCAACACCATTTAACACGAATCTTATTGTTTCTAATTCTTAAACAAATTCAGAAAGTTCGTTGCGAAACTTGTCGAAACTTACTTCCACACGAAGCTAAGAGTTGCCAACTTAAATACGATAACAATTGAGAAATTAAAACTTTGTCCAATGTTATCTTACACAACACACAGTGCAACACCATTTAACACGAATCTTATTATGTTTTGATTCTTAAATAAATTCGCAAAGTTCGGTTTTCAAATCTAAATTTTATCTCGTATTCGAAAAGTTAAAAATGCAACGTTGTGCATTCATTCCCTCCAAAAATAAACATTTAAAGGTTTTTGTTTGTTCTTAAGTTTAAATTAGATTTATGTAAAACGTGCGAAACCTTGAACTTTATTTGAAACTAAAAGTGTATTGATTGCATGCGCGTTTTATACGTTGGATCCACTCTTCAGTTAATGATTTTCTGTCGGTGCGTGAACACAGTTGTTGAAGCCTTGCAACACACTTGACAAAATGGCTACGATAGTGTTGCCCAATGTTAGTGCCACAAATTTGGAGAAGATTGAAAGGTAAATTATCATTTTCTAATATCTGTTTCATCTATTAAAAGTTGTTTATCAAAGTTTTTGCTGTGTTTTGGTGGGCTTTACATGATTTGAACTCTTGGGGAAGTCTTAAAGTTCGGTGGGTGTTTCCTACGTTAATAATTATCAGTAAAACAGGCGAAAAACTACTGACTATATTCAACTTATAAATGAGAAAAGGAAGAGGACTGTTGTATAAGATTGATATTGAAATATAAAATCTCCGTCAACAACAGGAACATTAATTTCCTTTGTGAAGTTAAGGTGCTTCCAACATATTTGTTTTATAACTAAACCTGTTGTTCTCCACAATTTCTAAAATTAACATCCTTTACTACAACGGTTCTCAAATTGGTGTGCATACCTCCACTTTTATATGAGGTCTCCAAAAGTCGAGAATATACATTATGTACTCTCCTTCAAATAAAATAAACATTTGGTTATGGTAGCGATGCTGCCACCAATGTTATGGTTGCGATGCTGCCACCAATGTTATGGTTGCGATGCTGCCACCAATGTTATGGTTGTGATGCTGCCACCAATGTTATGGTTATGATGCTGCCACCAATGTTATGGTTGCGATGCTGCCACCAATGTTATGGTTGCGATGCTGCCACCAATGTTATGGTTGCGATGCTGCCAGCAATGTTATGGTTGCGATGCTGCCACCAATGTTATGAACCACCACTGTTACCATTTGTTCCTTGGATTCTAGGAGATTGGACACCTGAATGCTTCCTTGAGCTTTTTTTTTTCGAAATGGGGACGTAGCAAGCACTAGCATTAACTTGTCAAGTGGCCCCCTTGGAATTTACGAACATCCCGGTACCGCTTTTCGCATGTCGTCAGGATGTCATTGCATTTGTTGCCTTACATCCCCCATTTCACATCATGTGTTTACGGGGTCAGGCATTTTCTTAGTTAGGTTAGTTCCTGGCTTTCTGCCGGTACGTTCGTCTGTCTCTTTCATGTTCATAATGCTTCTTATCATATCATCCGTTGCTCTCCAGTTGTTTTCGGACTTTAACATGTCTTCCACTAAAAGTGGTCTAAATGGGTCTCCCGCATTGAAAGGCGGGTATGTTGTCAACTAGGAAAACTAGGAAACATCTCAAGGCCCTAGGCTTAGAGGAGGATGACGGATGCAGATTCTGTGGCTCAGCAGAGGAAACCCCCATACATCTGTTCAAAGAGTGCGGAGCATTACTCCGCAAGAGACAGATGTACCTTGGGGCTCACTGCTTGAACACAGAGGAGCTGCAGGCCTTGAATCCCACCCAGATCCTGAAATTCCTAAAGGAATCAGGATTAGAGGAGGCGCTCTAAATGGGTAAGTTCACCAACACTTGGAGGATGAGGGTGGGGTACAATAGATCTATAAAAGTTGCAGTACAAGTCGTTACCACCATATCTACAATCTACATGTTGTCAACTACACCACCGAAGAGGACTTAACATGACCTCCAACAGTGTCTTTACTCCCAGTTCTGATTTTGTCTTTGCTGTGCAGTCATCCTTCTCCAGAATTCATCTTTCACATTCGAAGACCATGTGCGCTGCACTATCCCTTTGTCTACAGTAGACACACAAATTGTTAGAGGCCCTGCCGATATTGTGCAAGTACTCTCTGAAGCATCCATGCCCGCTGAACACATGGGTGAGATAGTAGTTCATCTCCCCATATTTTCGTTCTACCCACATTCCCACATGTGGGATTAATAATTTTGTCCACTGTCCGTTTGTACAGCATGTCCAGTGGTTTTGCCACTTCGGGAAAAGATGTTGTTTGGCAATTTTGCTATTCAACTATTCCGCTTTTTGTACAGTTCTTTTCTTTCTTTTATCAGGAGTTTTACAGGTGCTATGCCTGTCAACATGAGCACTGCATCCCTTGAGACTGTCTTGTAAGCACTGCACAAACATAGTGACAGTTTTCTGTGCACTGTAACCAGCTTATTTTTAATGGTCTCTTTCTCGACTGCGTTTGCCCAGACCGGGGCACCATGCTCTATGGTGCCCCGGTCTGGGCAAACACAGTAAAAACCCGTAAACACATGATGTGAAATTACCTAGTGATCTTTCTCTTGCTACTTTTTGGTCCGCTGACATTGGGCATCATCTTTTGTCAGCTTTTTATCTTTTGTTCCAGTGCTGCTGTTAGTGCCCCTTGAGGGCTTTGGTCGCTTGCTAAAACATAGTTTTTTATCAATAATCACACCAAGATATTTTAACTGCCTCCTTGGGCGTTATAGTTACGTCTCTGACCTTAAATACTATCGGCCCTATATGCCTCATTCCGGTCAATAGAACATCTTTCGTTTTTTCAGAGCTGTGGACAATATTTTTGCTTTGTTTTGGTGCGTTTTAAATAATTTGAACTCTTGGGGAAGTCTTAAAGATCGGTGGGTGTTTCCAACGTTAATAATTATCAGTAAAACTGGCGAAAAACCACTGACCATATTCAACTTATAAATGAGAAAAGGAAGAGGATGCTTGTATAAGATTGATATTGAAATATAAAATTTCTGCGAACAACAGGAACATTAATTTCCTTTGCGTAGTTATGGTGTCTCCAACATATTTGTTTTATAACTAAACCTGTTGTTCTCGACATTTCTAAAATTAACATCCTTTACTACAACAGTTTCAAATTGGTGTGCATACCTCCAGTTGTATATGAGGTCCACAAAGGTTGAGAATATACATTATGTACTTTCCTTCAAATAAAATAAACATTTGGTTATGGTTGCGATGCTGCCACCAATGTTATGGTTGCGATGCTGCCACCAATGTTATGGTTGTGATGCTGCCACCAATGTTATGGTTGTGATGCTGCCACCAATGTTATGGTTGCGATGCTGCCACCAATGTTATGGTTGCGATGGTAGGTAAACCACGACAGTTACCATTTGTTCCTTGGATTCTGGAAATTGAGCACCTGCTTGCAACCTTGAGCTTTTTTTTTTAATGGGGAAGTAGCAAGCACTAGCGTTAACTTGTCAAGTCCCCCCTTGGAATTCACAAACATCCCGGTACCGCTTTTCGCATATCGTCAGGATGCCATTGTCTTTGTTATGTCATGCATTTGTTGCCTTACATCCCCCATTTCACATCATGTGTTTAGGGTTTGAGGCATTTTCTTAGTTAGGTTAGTAACCTGGCTTTTTGTCCGGGACGTTTGTCTGTCTCTTTCATGCTCGTAATGCTTCTTATCATATCATCCATTGCTCTCCAGTTGTCTTCGGACTTTAACATGACCTCCAACAGTGCCTTTTTTTTTCTC
The DNA here is from genome assembly GCA_944588485.1 of Phosphuga atrata. Classification (NCBI taxonomy): domain Eukaryota; kingdom Metazoa; phylum Arthropoda; class Insecta; order Coleoptera; family Silphidae; genus Phosphuga; species Phosphuga atrata. The sequence continues at coordinate 2,751,459 of OX155905.1, forward strand.
TAACCAATGTGGGTCCAGGGGGATTAGCCCTTAAAACACTGCGGCCTATTATATTTCCCCACATTGTTTCATTCATGCAAATAGATCCAGTCCCTCTATCAGGTCCAAGATTCTATGTGCCATGTTTTTCACAGGGACACTCTCAACTGTAATATCAAGCTTATGTCTTCTACATGCAAATGCTTCACAGTGGAAGATTATATGGACGGCAGTTTCATCCTCCTCATAGCATAACCTGCATAAAGGTTGATCCTTCCAGATACCCATTTTATGCAGGTGTTCTCGTAGTAGGCAGTGTCCTGTAAGTAGGCCTACCACAATTGTGATCTGCTTCCTTGGTAGTTGCAGGATTTCAGCAGAAATTCCGATAGGTTTACTAACATTCGTTTGCTGTGTGTCAGACCATTCAAATCGACCCACTGTAGACGGTGCTTAGTTGCTACCGATTTGCAGATTTTATTTCGGATCGTGGTCTTGGTAATGTAGGGTTCTTCTTTCAGCAATGATGTTTGCCTTGCTGGCTCCATCTTTTGCTAGCTTATCCGCCATTTCGTTACCCACCAGTCCCGTGTAGCTAGGCACCCAAGCAAGTGTGACCTTGTTATGCTTTGCCGGGGCTTTTAGGTCATGAAGACTGTCCCGAACTGTCTTGGATTTGATTTCGTGACATGCTAAAGCATTATTCGCAGCCTGACTGTCTTTGAAAATGTGGATATTTCTACTTTTGTAGTCCATTCTCAACTTTCATGGGCACAGACCATGATAGCCTGTATTTCTGCTTGAAATACTGTGGCATGTGCCCCCAGGGGTACAGATAGGCTGCACCCCAGGGACAGTCCATAGATTCCTGCGCTAGTACCACTGTCTTTCTTGGAGCTGTCTGTATACCAATCCAGTCCTCCTTGGCAAGTGGTTATATGATTGCCTTCGGTCCATCGTAGATGTGTTTTGAAGGGTAGATCGAATGACAGCCTTTTGGGCATCGAATCAACCTCTATATTGAGGTACGATTCTGATTTGACATTCGTTATCATGGTGTGTCCTGACCTCGCCAGAGGTTCCCATGTGCCATTGCATATGCATTTGAAAGCTCCCATCCTTGCCTCTCCCATGATAAAGATATCCAGGGGAGGAAGGCCTAGGATCACCTCCAGAGCTGCGGTTGGGGCGGTTTTCATCGCTCCCGTAATTGCTAAACAGGCCAATCTTTGAACATAGAGAGTTCTCTGATGACCTGTTACTTAGGCCAGTGTCTTTACTCCCAGTTCTGATTTTGTCTTCGCTGTCCAATCGTCCCTCTCCGGAATTCATCTTTCACATTCAAAGACTGTGTGCGCTGCACTGTCTGTTTGTCCACAGTAGACACACAAATTGTCAGAGGCCCGTGTCGATATTGTGCAGGTACTCTTTGAAGCATCCAAGCCCGCTACAGGCGGGCGTTCATAAAGTAGTAGTCCATCTCCCCATATTTTCGTTCTACCCACATTCCCACCTCTGGGATTAATAATTTTGTCCACTGTCCATTTGTACAGCATGTCCAGTGGTTTTGCCACTCCGGGAAAAGATGTTGTTTGGCAATTTTACTATTCTGCTTTTTGTACAGTTCTTTTCTTTCTTTTATCAGGTGTTCTACGGGTGCTATGCCTGCCAACATGAGCACTGCATCCATTGAGACTATCTTGTAAGCACTGCACACACATAGTGCCAGTTTTCTCTACACTGTGACCAGCTTATTTTTAATGGTCTCTTTCTCGACTGCGTTTGTCCAGACTGGGGCACCATAGAGCATTACCAAGTGATCTTTCGCTTGCTACTTTTTGATCCGCTGACATTGGGCATCATCTTTTCCAGTGCTGCTGTTACCTTGAGGGCTTTGATCGCTGCTCGCATGATATGTGGTGTAAAACATAGTTTCTTATCAATAATCACACCAAGATATTTAACTGCCTCCTTGGGCGTTATATAGGCCCTATGCCTCATTCCGGTCAGTAGAACAGCTTTCGTTTTTTCAGAGCTGTGGACGATCTTCCAGCAAGGGGAGTGAGTTGGTTTTGAGATTCCAACTCACCAGTTGAGTTTCCTAGTTGATATTCTGGGTTGCGAATGGGCACGGAGTCAAGATAGAAGTCGTTTGTTTAATTTTATTGGGGCTTTATTAGGTCATACACAATTTATATATACTTTAAGGGTTTTCACTTTACTTACTATAAGCTGATTGCGGACTGTCTCTTCAAGACTCCTCTTCATAACCAACTTGGTGTGGGGGGCTTTCTGGAATTTATACTAGGAAGTCGGGAAAGGGGTTGTTGTTGTTATTGTGTTTCGTATGTTATTTGGATGTAATTGCAGTTAATGGTCTTTTTCAAACAAGGCCGGGAAGGGACTTTGTAAGACGTGAAAGTATCTAAACTTAAACTTTTTTTTTTCTCTAAAAGTTTGGTCCAATGTGGATACCGGGTATTAACCCTTCAAACATAGTGGCCTATTGTATTTTGCCCACATTTTTCACTTATAGGTGCAGAAACCTAGATGATATTATAAATTGCGTTAATTAATTACACATTTGTCTTCTGATACAAATGCAGTCGACACTGGGAATAGAACTCGGGACCTCCAGACTTGTTAGTTAGCGTTCTAATGAGCCATAGTGTAGAGGAGCCATTATGGCTAGTACTGTGTACCAAAGTTTTAAATATCGGACATGTTTTAAAAATGGTCACTGAAATTGTAAATTATATTCTAGTTTATATTCTTATAAGCTTGCGCACGACATTGTTTCCAGCACCTTTCCACAGTTCAGCAACGATAGAGTCCTTATTATTCTTAAGAAGTTGAATGATCTGGCCAACTTCTTCCAATGAAGGGGGCAGTGAGTTCAGGTTTGGTGTGGTTTGTTTATAAAACAGAAATGCGGTTCTTCTTAGCCACGTTGTCTTCCACCATGTATTCCAAATGTGAGCTCAGAGTTGTGCCACCTTCAGAATTCCCGATCTTCCTTTACCGGGCATAGAATCTCCCTGAGGATTCTCCTCTCTCTGATTTCCAGTTTCTCTACCAGATCTCTTCGGTTCAAGGAAAGACACTCTAGGACATACAGGGCTTCTGGTCATAAGACTAATGTATGTCTCAGGTTGCGTGACAGGCATTTCTTGTTGTAAGTGTTTAGCATTGTCAATTTGTTTTATTTTTGAAAGATATAAAATGTGAATACACCGATTTACCAAATTATACGGAAGTGCGATGGCTTTCCAGTCATAGAGTGTTAAAACGATTCTTCAAATTGCTAGACGAAATCATAATTTTCTTGGAAACAAAAAATTATGAATGTGCTGAATTAAAAGATAGACAATGGATAAAGGACTTGCCTTTCTCAGTTGATATTGCAAGTCTCTTAATCAACTTAATCTTAAGATTGAAGCCAAAAATCATGTTGTTACAACACTATTTGATAATATTAACGCTTCCAAACAAAAATTGTTACCTACTTTGGCAAGAACGAATAGAAAATGAAAACTTATCTTACTCTGAAAGGAGGAAAGGAGGAGGTTGCGATGCTGCCACCAATGTTATGGTTCTGATGCTGCCACCAATGTTATGGTTGCGATGCTGCCACCAATGTTATGGTTCCGATGCTGCCACCAATGTTATGGTTGCGATGCTGCCACGAATGTTATGGTTGCGATGCTGCCACCAATGTTATGGTTGCGATGCTGCCACCAATGTTATGGTTGCGATGCTGCCACCAATGTTATGGTTGCGATGCTGCCACCAATGTGATGAACCACCACTGTTACCATTTGTTCCTTGGATTCTAGGAGATTGGACACCTGAATGCTTCCTTGAGCTTTTTTTTTCGAAATGGGGACGTAGCAAGCACTAGCATTAACTTGTCAAGTGGCCCCCTTGGAATTTACGAACATCCCGGTACCGCTTTTCGCATGTCGTCAGGATGTCATTGCATTTGTTGCCTTACATCCCCCATTTCACATCATGTGTTTACGGGTTCAGGCATTTTCTTAGTTAGGTTAGTTCCTGGCTTTCTGTCCGGTACGTTCGTCTGTCTCTTTCATGTTCATAATGCTTCTTATCATATCATCCGTTGCTCTCCAGTTGTTTTCGGACTTTAACATGTCTTCCACTAAAAGTGGTCTAAATGGGTCTCCCGCATTGAAAGGCGGTTATGTTGTCAACTAGGAAAACTAGGAAACATCTCAAGGCCCTAGGCTTAGAGGAGGATGACGGATGCAGATTCTGTGGCTCAGCAAGGGAAACCCCCATACATCTGTTCAAAGAGTGCGGAGCATTACTCCGCAAGAGACAGATGTACCTTGGGGCTCACTGCTGGAACACAGAGGAGCTGCAGGCCTTGAATCCCACCCAGATCCTGAAATTCCTAAAGGAATCAGGATTAAATGGGTAAGTTCACCAACACTTGGAGGATGAGGGTGGGGTACAATAGATCTATAAAGGTTGCAGTACAAGTTGTTACCACCATATCTACAATCTACATGTTGTCAACTACACCACCGAGGAGGACTTAACATGACCTCCAACAGTGTCTTTACTCCCAGTTCTGATTTTGTCTTTGCTGTGCAGTCGTCCTTCTCCGGAATTCATCTTTCACATTCGAAGACCGTGTGCGCTGCACTATCCCTTTATCTACAGTAGACACACAAATTGTTAGAGGCCTTGCCGATATTGTGCAAGTACTCTCTGAAGCATCCATGCCCGTTGAACGCTTGGGTGATCATCTCCACATATTTTTGTTCTACCCACATTCCCACGTGTGGGATTAATAATTTTGTCCACTGTCCGTTTGTACAACATGTCCAGTGGTTTTGCCACTTCGGGAAAAGATGTTGTTTGGCAATTTTGCTCTCTCTCTGCCCGCTATTTCACTTTTTGTACAGTTCTTTTCTCAGAAGTTCTACGGGTGCTATGCCTGTCAACACAAGCACTGCATCCGTTGAGACTGTCTTGTAAGCACTGCGCACATGTAGTGCCAGTTTTCTCTGCACTGTGACCAGCTTATTTTTAATGGAAAACTTGTCTGCTGTCTCCAGTGGCGTAGAAAATAAAATTCAAATTGATGATGGATAAATGTACAAATTGCAAAAAACAATTTGATGTTGCACAAATGTTCCCATGTGACAGTTGCAAAAGATTTTTATGTACGGAATGTGGAAATCTAACAGCGTCTGAAGTGAAATGCCTGCAGTTAAGAACAAAACGAAAATTGAAGTTTTTTTGTGAAACATGTGAAAAAGGTTTTTAGCAAGTACCTACACTTGTTAAAGAAGTAGCTGAACTTAAGGAAAGTTTGAACAAACTTATCCAGAACCAAAACAATACCGACACTGCCAGAGTTCCTTGTCAAGAAACAAGCAGTATTTATGAAAAAGAAGATATCATCTCTGAAATGTTGGACAGACAAAACAGAGCCTCAAACTTGATTATCTTTAACGTTAATGAATCATCTAAAAATACACAGGTAGAACGTAATTCAGATGATAAGAAAACTGTGATTGACATCCTTATGGACTATGACATAAATAAAATGAATCCAAAAATTTTCAGATTGGGAAAATTTATGTCAAATAAGATTCGGCCCATCAAGGTAATTTTACACTCTCAGGAGGATGCTAAACAACAAATTTCCAGGCATTAAAATTGTGTCAGATCAAACAAAGGCACAATGTGAATATTACCTGAAAGTTAAGGCTAAACTGGAGGAACTAATTGCGAGTGGTGATGAAACAAAAACAATTAAATATATCAATAATAAACCCACAATAGTAAGTAAAAGTGAAACCTGGAAAAAAACTATTGAATAATCACCCTAATGTAATACTGAATATAGATATAATATATTTGAATATTCAAAGTGTACTGAAAAATAAAGATCAAATACAAGGAAGCTTGATTACCTATCATCCTAAAATGATTATGGTTAGTGAAACTAGGACAACCAAAGACATCGAAGACAATGAAATCAAAATGGAGGGATATAATGTCATACATTGTGATTCTACAAACCGACACACAGGAGGGATCTTGATTTACATAAAAAATGAACTCAATTTCACCGTATTTAGAAAATTTGTGCTTCAAGGAAACTATTGGTGTAAGTTTGTGAAAGTGGAACTTGGTTCTTCAAAATGGATTATAGGATGACTTTATCACTCACCATCCAGTTCTGATGCTGTGTTTTTAGACAAACTTGAAGAAATGTTTGATAATGTTTTTGTGTCAAATCTAAAATGTATTCTTGTTGGCGACTTTAATATGAATTTTCTTGGTGATTGCTTCTATACAAGAAAAAAAACCGGCCAAGTGCGAGTTGTGACTCGCGCACCGAGGGTTCCGTACAAACTTGTATAGTATATAGTATTATTATGTAGATTATCAACATATTATGTAGATTATAAAGAAAAATTAGACGAAATATAATATACACAGGATGTTACGGGACTTGAGTATGTCGTATGTCCGTTATAAAAAAGCAAAATTTAGACATAATATATACCCTGTATATATTATGTATATAAAGCGTACGTGATGAAATGCATAACAAATATAAACAAAGAAAATTCAGAATAAACATAGAATAGGACCTAACTGTATGCAACCCATATGCTTCTGGAGCCTGACAATACCACTACGACAACATTAGTGAATTTTCATAAATTTCTAATAGTAAATTCGCATTTTTCTTGTAATTAAACTACATATTTACGGTTTTAAGATTTTTCCCTTGACATGTGCTGTAAGACACCGCTTCTTGCCAAATTTCATGATTCTAGGTCAACGGGAAGTACCCTATAGGTTTTGATTCCCTCGTGAAATCGCAAAATATGCGACATAAACGATCATATCTTTTGATCGCGTTGACTTACAAGTTTGATTTTTTCACAGCTGAAAGAGACCGCAGACTCGAGTATTTGATACAAATTTCAACATGTTACCTCTACGCGTTCCTGAGAAAAAAGTCTTGACAGACAGACAGACGGACAGACAGACAGACAGACAGACAGACAGACAGACAGACGGACAACAAAGTGATCCTATAAGGGTTCCGTTTTCGGTACGGAACCCTAAAAATGAGAAGGATGTTATCTATTTATGGTATAAATCAATTAATATCTGAGCCTACTAGGATAACTGATACGAGTAAAACTTTAATTGATTATGTTCTTTCTAACTGTAGTAATTTAACAGCTAATGTTCATTGTAGTCCTAAGATAACCGATCATTTAATTATATCAATTAACTTTCCATACAAGGAACGAGGAAATATTATGACAGTAAAAAAGTATAGAAAGTGATCATAATATTCTTACAATTAAAATGGATTTGATATGTTGTGATTGGTTATTTCACTCTGTTGATGTTAAAAATCTCTATGATAATTTGTTTTGAAAAACTGAATTTGTGATTGGTAGAGTTGCACCTTTACAAACTTGTAAATATAGATGCAATGTACCGTGGTTTGATATTGATGTACTAAATGAGATAGGAAAAAGAGACAAGAGTTATCGGTGTTTCAAAAATTGTACAGGAATGGATAGGACAGAAAAATGGGAAACTTATAAAAAGTACAGGAATGAAGTGGTAAACTTAATGAAGAAAAAGAAAGCCCAATATTATTTTGATAAAATAGATAGGAAAAAAAATAACCCCCAGCTTATGTGGAAAACCCTTAAAGAATTGGTTGATGTAAACTCACAAGACTTACCAAACAGCATCCAATTTGATTACTGGGATCAAAAAATAATCATATTGACATAGTCGCAAATTTAAATACGTATTTTATAAATAGCATAAGCAATATAGTGGAAAGTATTGATGAAATGGAACCTTATTTCAATTTAAACTATAATTTGTATCACAGCTTCTCAAATTTCAAACTATTATCACTGGGAGACTTAGGGAAATATAATCAATACACTAGAACTGGGGTCTCCAAACTTTCCAGCCTTAGGGCCATACTGATTACTCCAGTAAGTTCCGAGGGCCAAAACCATATTATCATTGTTGCCGGTGGTAAAAAGTGAAATAGTCCACTGATGAAAAAAAAAATCCGAAAAAGTACGCAAAGTTTAAAAAAGGCTGCAAATTGGACTAAAGTCCGCAAAACGGCAACACTGCATATTATTAATTTTCCTGTCATTATCTGTAATTTCTAGATTAGTCGTAGAGTACGAGCCATGAGGAGTAACGTGACACGACATCTGGTGGACACAAGCGGAAATAGGTAGTACCTTCTATCGCTAACAGATGGCGCTAATAGCACGTACAGAATAATCTCGTTGGTTCGAGAAAGTTCTGGTGTCTTCCACTCACTTCTAGATGGCAGTAATTGGAATATATAAGAAGGCTAGTGGCGCAACCACAAGTCAGTTCCTATGACACTGTTGTGAAATAAAATAGTGCGTACCTCCTTAAAACGTGTTTGTGCGTGTTTAAGTTTAAGACATCTTTGTAACAGTATTTTGATTTGAATTGTTGCTTTTGTGTGTGATTTAGTAGTATGGAAAAGAAGCGAAAAATTGATAGTGAATGCAGAAAATTCAAAGATCAGTGGAACATTCAGTATTTCGTAATTGAGTCCAGTAACAAGGCGTTATGTTTGATTTGCAATTAAAGCATAGCCGTTCTCAAGGAATATAACATTAAACGTCATTATGAAACAAAACATTTTCAAAATTACTCAAAATATACAGGAATTTTGCGGACAGAAAAATTCGAAGCTATGAAGCGCGGATTGAAATCGCAGCAATCTTCATTTACAAAACTCAAAACTGAACAAGAGGCTGCAACTCGTGCCAGCTTTCGTGTGGCTCTTGAAATTGTAAAACGTGGAAAACCATTCACCGATGGAGAAATGATCAAAGAATGCATAATTGCAGTAGCCAAAGAAATGTGCCCTGAAAAGGTAAATTTATTAAAAAATGTCAGTATGTCAGCAAACACTGTGGCTCGAAGGGTAGAAAACATCGCTGAAAATATATCCTCTCAACTGTTCGACAAAAATGGACATGTTGAGTGGTTTTCTTTGGCCTTGGATGAGTCAACGGATGTGTCAGATACTGCTCAGGTGTTGATTTATATTCGAGGAGTAGATAAAAGCTATGAAGTGCCTGAAGAACTTCTTGATATGTATAGTATTCATGGCACAACTACTGGTACAGATATTTTTAAAGGAGTTGAAATGGCCATTAATCAAAAGAACCTTCGATGGAAAAACTTGAAATGTATTACAACTGATGGAGGCAAAAACATGAGTGGGAAAGATAAAGGAGTGGTCGCTCTTGTGTCAAAGGCTGTAGAAAATGACGGTGGTTCAAAACCATTAGTCTTACATTGTATCATTCATCAACAGTCTTTGTGCGGAAAATGTTTGGATATGTCTGAAGTTCTGAAACCAGTCATATCAACTGTTAATTTTATCAGATCTTTTGGGCTGAATCACTGACAATTCCGACAATTTATTGAAGAGATTGGAGAAAATGACTTACCTTATCATACTGCCGTACGTTGGCTTAGTTGTGGGAAAGTTGCGCTTTTTTGAACTTCGAGCAGTGATAAAAATTTTGTTGATTTTTTTTTTAAAAGCATCGCCCTCTTACTGAATTACAAAACAGCGCATGGCTGTGGAAGATCTGCAGTGCAGTGATATAATTAAGAACAAATATCAAAACTCATCTTTGTTGGAATTTTATAAGAGTCTTCCACTGACACAGTTTGATAATTTGCATAAATTTGCTCGTGGGCTGTTTTCTGTTTCTGGTACTACTTATTTGGTACTACTTATCAGGCTAAACATAGGCGTGAGGTCTATGTAACCCCACGCTAAACAGGGTGTGAGGTCTATGTAACTTCGCGCTAAACAGGGTATGAGGTCTATGTAACCCCACGCTAAACAGGGTGTAAGGTCTATGTAACCCCACGCTAAACTCCGTCCACTTTCCGTCCATTCCATCCACTTTCCGTCCACTTTCCGTCCACTCAGTCCACTTTCCGTCCGCTTTCCGTTCACTCCGTCCACTTTTTATTATAAGATTATACGTCATAAAGTTCGGGCAAAGCATGTCGGAAATTGACACATGAGCATTAAAAAATTTCAACCTTATGAAAAGGTCTATATGAAAATCCCCTATCTGGAAATATGTCCCCATATGTGTAGATGGCGTGTTAGCGAGCGCGAAGTGCCTTTTTGATTTTGAATTTTCCCCGCGCTCGCTATCACGCCATCTACACATACACGCTCGGACACGTTCAGAACTATTTTGTATAGGATTTCCCCATACTAGATTTTACATGTAATCCCCCATAAGGGGCTCGGTGCTAGATTTACAAGTAATTCCCCCATAAGGGGTTAGATTACATGTAAATCCCATAAGGAGATGGTGGAGCTAGAACATATCATCTTTCCCTAATATTTCTCACATCATCCTGGGCTGTATGTAGAGTTCTGGGGGTGTAAGATTGACCCCTTTCAGTTTTTCTCACATAAGAACGAACCATTTCTCTGAATGTAAAGAAATACTTAAGAACCCATTGCATGAGTACTCACATCAGAATTCTCAAATCTCTCTCACCCCAGCCGATACACGCATTTACCCCACAGACAGAAAATGTCGGGGCATGTTCGAGCCTACCTCTCAAATTAAAGTGGAAAGAGTAGACATAAAAAGGTTTAGACTCACTAATTTTAAAACAATTATGGTATAGTAAATCAAAATTTACATAATAAACACAACTGGAATAAATCCTTGAGTTGACGACTATTTTTCGATCGTTTTAAAAAGTCGACGTTAAAGTCACCCGTTATAATAAATTGTTTCCCTTCGATTGTGATGTTGGCAAGTAGTCCAAGTAATTTCTCTAAAAAATGTTTAATATCTGCTAACACCGTTACGTTAGTTCTTCTTCGTCTTCTTCTCGCGGATGGGTCACTTAGGACCACGCGGAATCAACGTATATTGAGCCTTCCTCCTTGCCCAATAGCTTTTCATATTCATGGATTGTTGTAGTTTCTGTTCCTCTGACCATGCACGTAGTGTTGATTTCTTCTGATCTTCCTCAAATCCCCTTGTATGAACAATATTCCTGATCACATTTCTATTCATCAGATCTGGCGATCCCATCTCCACTAGGTCCCTCTCTACTGTTTGGTCTTGTTCGTTTGTTTTGTAGAAATTTGTGGATTCGGTAAGTAAGACTAGTATGATTCATTCTTTCCAAATGCCCAAAAAATTGAATTCGTCTCATTCTCATGGTATCAATAAGTTTAGAAATTTTTCTATATATTTCAGAATTGGGTTTGGGGATAGTGTATGCCATTTTTAATTCTGGGCCCTAAGATCTTTCTCATAATTTTCCTTTCTTTAATCTTTAATTGTTCCTTTAATGTTTTAATTTGTGAATTGATCGTTTCTGAAGCATAAAGAGCTTCCGGTTTAATCACTGTTAAGTAATGGTAATAATCACTGTTAAGTTTTATTTCATTTTATTCCTTGACAGGCATTGCTTGTTATAAACATTTTTTTCACTTCTTCTCTTCTTCTGGGTAGCACTACAACCCTTGGTGGGTCTTGGCTGCGTTAACGATTTGCCTCCATCGGTCCCGGTCCAACATGGCCTCCTTCCAGTCATATACCTGCATAGTCCGTAGATCTTTTAAAATGTTGTCCTTCCATCTGATTTCACTTTCACGTCACTTTTTAAATATTGAGGTTTACATTGTGTTTATTTTATTTATTCAATTGTTTTTTTAAATGTAATTTAGCGATTTTTATTGAATATTTGCGTGCGTCACCCAAGTTATGTGATAATACAGCCAAAAACAGCCATTTGTCGCACTAAAAAACGGACGCCAAGATAGTACTTATCCCGCATGAGTTGTGATTGCTTATCCCGCATGAGTTGTGAAATGTAATTTGGGAAATCTTGATTCGTAAAGTAAAAAAAAGTGGTATTTCTTGACTTACACCAATTGTTTTTTTCTAAATCGAAAATTGTTTATTATAAATCGAAAAATATAATAATTTTGATAATAATAATTATATTTTTTTTATAATATAAATTTTTATAATAATAATTTATTTGTATCGTTTTGTTTCAGTTTTATAAACGATACCACATATAAAGAGGCCTTAGAATCATCGGCAAATTACAACACACGACTATGTATCGAGCGAAGAATGCGCCTTCCATTCTTGGACAGCCAGACCGGCGTCGCCCAGAGTCACTCCTCGCTATTCATGAACAAACGACAGCGAATGCCTGGACTCGTTCCAGGTCAAATATACACATACCCGAGACAGCGGTGGCGAAAACGGAGGCGACAATATCTCAGCATGAACGCCAGAGCCTTCGGCCGCGCCGTCGATCACATGATGGACGAGGGAGATATTCACAGTATATCGCAAGTGGAAAATCCAGCTTTACAAGACACCGACAGCAAAGACAGCCAGTTGTTATTGAAAGATGAGGTATCGAAGGATTGGTATTACGATGAACAAGATATGTTGGAAATGGACGCTTACGATGAACCGGATCCAGATTCTGATTTGGATTATGAAGAAAGTTACAGTAAGAGGAACAAGAAAAGAAGAGGAACTGGTAGAGTAAGAAACATTGACTTTAATACTTATATAGATTTTCTCTTCTTCTTAATATAACGTCTTGGCGGACGTGTAGTGACAGGTCATGAATGTCGGCGTCCATCAGCCCCCCTCAAGTGTATTGATCCCCTGCTTGATGGTATCTCGCAATCGCGATCGGTCAGCTGTTCCACGTAGTGGTAATGTAGAAAAGAATACATTGCCGGCTCTCCGCTCTCACATTTAGCCGTTTTTTGACCTTTCGTCATTTCGCTTCCCCTCTATTCGGTCGTTTCTTCTGTCAGGATTCTTTTGATCATTCTACCATCTGGCTTTCTTATACGTGGTCTGTTAGAAAAGTATCCGACCTTTAGCCGGTAAAAAAAACTGTCATACCTGGAGCGTTAGAATCCTATTCACCATCAAAGTAGTCTCCTTGGGACTCCACACACTTCTCCCAGCGGTGCCGCCATTGTTGGAAGCATTCCGAAAAAGCCATAACGTCCTCTCTTGTCTGAAATCGCGTTCCTTTCAATGGCTTCTTAACTTTGGGGAATAGCCAGAAGTCGCAGGGGGCATATCAGAAGAATAAGGAGCGTTTTAAAAACATTGTGAACCAAGTGCGAAGAATGTGTTGGAGCATTGTCGTGATGGAGTCGCCAATTTCCTGATGACCACAACTCCAGTCGCAATTTCTCGGATAGTCACACGGCGGTCTCGCATCACCACAGCGTTCACTTTAGCAATGGCATGGTCATTTCGGCATGTTGATGATGCATGCACCGATGTGCAACCGTCCTTAAACCGGTTGTTTAAGGACGTTCAAGCATCGTACGACGGCTCAACCAGCAATGTTCGTATCCGAAACGACATGTCTGAGGAATTCCCGATTCGAACCGGAGTCCGGCAAGGAGACGTGGCCTCGCCGCTCCTTTTTAACATTGTGATCGACACGATTATGCGAAAAGCGTTTGATGGGCGACGCGGAGTTCGATATGATGACAAAAACTTCCTAACCGATCTGATGTTCGCCGATGACAGTGCGGTTTTCGCCAACACAGATGCCGAAGCAACAGACACCTTGTATGACATTTACCGTATTGCCCAGTCATACGGACTGAGAATCAATGCGGATAAGACCAAAGTGCTTACAACGGATGGATCTGAAGCCAGAGTTTACTTCGATGGAACCACAATCGAGCCCCAAATCCCAAATATTTGAACTGTGGTACCTCAGTTCAAATATTTGGGATCACTGGTTGTGGAGAAGAAAGTAGCTTCGACAGCCGAAGTTCACAGCCGGATAGGCCAGGCAACAGCAACGTTTGCTTCACTCAAGTGGTGCATATGGAAGCGGACGAATATTACCATCAAAACCAAAATACGCCTATACCGGACGCTGATCCTCCCAATTCTTCTTTATTGATCGGAAACATGGACATTACTCAAACCAGACCTTAACAAGCTCGAGGCCTTCCAAATGCGATGCCTGAGACAGATTCTCTGCGTCTCACTCCTCAACCACCTCCGAAATGAGACAATCAGAGAAAGGTGCGACCAACAGACACCGATTGTTGAGGAAATTCAAAAACGCCGATTACGATGGTTCGGCCACATCTGTAGGATGGGCGACAATCGAGTACCGCACAAACTCCTATGGAAAAAACGACCTCTTGATTGGAGAACACAAAAACAAGCACCGAAGACCACATGGTTGAAACACGTAGAGAACGATTTAAAAAACCAGCGAATAACAGCAGCTGAGGCAAGAACCGTTGCAACTGATCGATTAGCATGGAAGCGTATAGTGAATGGAGCACGGAATCTAGCGGCACCAACAGCAGCGTACTGGCTACGAGGTCGACCACCTCTCCATGCGCCGGCTATGGATTAAAGAAGAGAAGAAACCGGTTGTACAACTCCTTAATCTGTGTGATGCCCATAGCATCGTCACCGAAAGCCGTCTGAATCTTCCGAATGGTTTCCACCTGGTTGTCGCCCAGTTTCTGGCAAAATTTGATGCAGTAGCGCTGCTTCAGTTTTACTTGCATTGAAATACCGACGAGAGCACTACACACTACGTCACGCGAACACTGCTCGACAGCAACTGACGCTATCTACAGGCGGGAAAAAATTCACGCATGCGCACGAAGGTTCAAGGTCGGCTCATGCAAGCGCGCTTGACTCAAATCCATCAGGTTTTCAAAATAAAAAATAAAGTCGGATACTTTTCTAACAGACAACGTACATCGACATTGTGTTCCCAGGTTTTGCTGAGAGTACGTTTGACGTTGTGTATTTGGTGTCGATCTTCCAGGCCTGAAACCTGCTTGATACTCTCCTATTATATTTGAGGCAAAATGCTTAAGTCAGTTGTTAATTATGGTCGTGAATATTTTGCAATAGTTAAAACGATTACTGTTAACCCCTTGACATACGAATAAAATGCGCGTTGACGTGTTCATATACATGTGATCTTATCACATATACATGACGTCACTGTATGTCAAGGGGTTAAACATTTCTATATGTTTTATTTGTATTAATATGTTGTTGGTCTGTAGGGAAGAGGAGGTGTTGATTCACCTGGTACGCCGGGAAGAAAAAAAGGGGGAGGAAGAGGCAGAAAAAAGACGTCCCTGCACAATTTTGATCCGACTCCGGGTGATCCCGATAAGCCTTTCGCCTGTGAACGTAAGTTCTTTAGACATTAGCTTCAACGAGCTTAAGATCAGTATTATTTTTGTTATAGTTAAAACTTAGAGTAAAACGTTTAAATGAAGTAATATTAGTTTAGACAAATATCTTACACATCAGTAAAAACAAATTGTGATATTTTAACTTACCTTGTCATGAGGAGGATGGAGTTTTTGTAAAATAGTTTATCGAAATATTTTATCTAAAGATATACAGTATAATCTTGATAATCCGACACATATGGGACATACAAGCGCCGGATTATCAGAAAATTCCGGATTATCGGGAGTTAAACGCAAAAATAACAATTTAACGTATTTTATGTACAATTGTATTTCAAAAAGGATAAAATATGTACCTATATAGGTAAATGTGTAGCAGAGGCAAAGCTTTAGCAGACAAGTTGTGAACTTTTGAAAAAAACTTTTACCGCCGGAATAAAATCTTGCTTCAACACTTCTTTGAACACATCTCGGGTAACCCATCCTTTGGCTTAATTTTTATATGTAACTTGTAAGTGAGTTACGTTTTTAAAAGCTTAGCTTTTCCTTCAACCGATAAATAAAGTTTGTATGTGCCCGTGGAATTTGCACAGGGCATGAATGTCATCAGTCTGTCCTTTCTGTGGGGCACTTTCTTCGGAACAGTGTACAAAGGTGTTATGCGGAAGCTTCCTCTAGAATAAACTGCGTTGTAAACCTGTTCTGGTAAGAGACCTAATTCTTGGATTTTTAATTCCAATTTCCTCTGAAAATGATCAACGGCCGAAACATCACTTGATAATAGTAGGGATAGATGTCATGTTCTGGCGCCTCCTCCTCCTGACCTCAAGCTCATGGTCAAGGTTGTAGGAGGAGGAGGCGCCATAACATGACATCTATCCTTACTGATGTTTCTCCGGTGTCAGTTAAGAAACGACTCCCAAATCTTTTTTTTTTATTATCAAGCCAGACATCGCTAGCTCGAAAATCATCTTTTTTGGTTATTTTTTTCGTAAAACTGTTTTGCCTTTTCACGGAGGATATCTCCCGATAATGGCGTAAGCACGCTCTTGCATAAACCAAGTGAATAAGGCATTTTCCATTTCAGGACAATCACCTGTGTTAAATGTCTTTCTTTGCTTCAAGTCCCCCTCAGCAGTCCTGGCGAATTGAAGGATTTTCTCGCGGTTGAATTTGATACCGTAGATCGTGGATCTTCCAACGCCATAAGTACGTGCGAGGTTTGCCGCGGTTTCTCCTTTATGACGATTATTGATGATCTCCTTTTCTTGATACAAACTTAACGAGACGTGTTTCCGTTTGGTTGACATTGTACACTAAATAACTGCTTACACTAAATATACTCGATAAACGACAAACCAATAACGAAACAAGATGTAATTGAGCGGCGAACAGAATGAGTATATAGAGAAAGAGTGGTGGGACGGAAGAGCATGGACGGACATCTTTACTTACAGGGCCTTGTCCTGAAGAATGGGCATGATTTTGAAAATGTGTTCTGTAATATGCTAAAGTACCTACTTTTTCCAAAAATATATATAATTTCTGCAGGAAACGTTAAAGTTTTATTAGAAAAAAAATGCAATTGAAATTTAAAATGAGCTCGAAAACGACCGCGGGTGTCGTGGCGTCTGCTTGTGACGTCAGGTGTTAGTAAATAGACCGAAAACATTAGGGAGCCAAAGAAAGTAATCAGCTGTTTTGCGTGTAAAAATTTGAATTCTTATGTGTGTATAAGGTCTGTCGTCATAAGGTGATAAAGAGAAAGCAAAAACAAAAAATGTGTATCACCTTAGGAAAAGATTCGAACTCGAGCGATTCCGACTAAGGAGGGCTGGGCAGACCGCCGGCGGTCCCGATCACCGCGGACTCGCCCGGACGGATGCCGATTTCGCCCAGGAGAGAGGGTACGCAGCGGGGGAACTGGTGCGAAATGCTTTTTTGCATGGAAACGCAGGTTTCGACGCTCGGCCCAAGGTAGCCAGTTTGCGTGTTACGGACTTACCCGACGAGAGTGTTTCGGACTGGAAACAAAAGCAGCCAAGCCAAACCTCCTCCAAAACTGCACGTCGGCGCGATAAGCCTGGCTTCGGCCTGGAGCTGCCGCTCCAAACCTTGTAGTCCGCGCCCGTCGCGACCGATAGATTTATCTCTTTCAGGCCGGCGGGCGACGAATTGAGTTTGCCCACGTACTTCAAATGCGATGTTACCGGCCCTATGCCGAACATGAGTATCGCGAATTTCGCGCAATGCTTTGAAGTAAAGCTGTCGAACGGTGGTTCAAGCGGGCCAGCGGGGATCGCAATGGCGATTCCTGGCACAGTGCTGTTGAAATCCACGCGCACGCCAAATCCAAACCGAATCGATGACGATGTCGTCGTTGTCGTGCTGTCTACCTGTACCGTTTCGGCGTTTCGCCGTTTGCTGGATGTGCTGGGCGGTTGGCTAGAAATGCCGGCCGTCCTTCCCCAGTCGATAACCCGTTCAGCCTTTCTCGCGGCGGTATCTCGTACGTACAGGCGGCGCCAGGCTTTCCGAGTTTATTCGTGTAAGGTGAAGGCGCAAGGGGGCCAAGGGTTCAGGCTCGATGCGCGAAGCGATTTAAGAAAGAAAGAAAGACACGTAAGAAAGTTTAAAGAGAGAATAGAGGGCAGGTAAACGATGGAAAAAAGGTGAATTCAGACATACCCGTGTGTCGGGCGTGCGAGCGCTACTTCTTCATGTGGATCTCTGTCAAGAATTTAATCTTAAAAACAAATGAAGAGAGAGAGGTGAACAATGGCGGCACCGCTGGGAGAAGTGTGTGGAGTTCCAAGGAGACTACTTCGAGGGTGATTAGGTTTCGAACCCTCCAGATATGCCGGCTAAAGGTCGGATACTTTTCTAACAAACCACGTATATACAACAATGGTTTCCAGAAATTATTTGTCCATTCTAACAATGTTTTGCTGACGTGTGATATTAAGGATATCGTTCTGTAATTTGAACATTGGGTCTTTGCACCTTTTTTATAGATTGGCATTAATACTGAGGTTGCCCAATCAGTCGGCCAGACTCCTGATATCCAGATCTTGTTGCAGGAGACTTATCATATTTTCATCAGACGCGCAATCGTTTCTGGCCACTATTCCGTCAGGTCCTACAGATTTTCTAGGTTTTAGGTTTTTGAGAGCCCACTCCACCTCGGATTTAAGGATTTCTGGTTCTCGATCTTCTGAGTTTGGGATGTCAGGTGAGTTGTCTCCTGGTTGATCTTCGAACAAGTTTTGAGAGTATTCTCTCCATCTCTTTGCAAGATTTGTTTTCTCCGTTATAGCTTTTCCTTGCTCGTTTTCTACAATTATCGTTCGCTATTTAAAGTCTCTGGTTATCTCTTTGATTTTGGCAAAAAGGTCTCTGGATGCATTTTTTGATGATTTTTTCTGCATATTGTCGATATATAGCCGTTTTTGTCTTCTTTACACATTTTCCTTATATCTTTGGATAGTTTACTGTAGTCTTCACGTCGTTCTTCGTTGTTCAAACCTTTTTGTTTTAGTTCCTTTATTTCCTGTATAGCAGTGGTTCTCAAACTGGGTGCTGTGGCACCTTGATGTGCCGCGAGCGTGCTTCGGGTGACGAAGCAATAATCAAGATATGTAAAAAAATGTTAAAAGAAATGAGGAGGTAAAGAATTTGAGTTTCTACTTTTATTGCTGAAATATGGACAATTGGCTAAAATCTGGGTGTTTAAAATCAAAAGGTGATGAACTCACTAAAGCTTCTGAAGCGACTGATTCAATGACAACCAGCATCGTCAGAGGAGACAAAATATCTCAGCAGACACCTGCGAGTCTAAACATACAAGTTTGTCTGCCTCAGTTCGCGAACTCACGACCAAACGCAACTCACGACCAAAAAATAATCCGAGCAAAATATGATTAAATATGATCCTAGCTGCTTCACATTGTTTGGCTTTGTTTCTGTTGGGAACGAATAAGCACCGGAAGGGCAATGCATAAATTGTCAGTTCACACATTCTTCGCAAAATTCAGTTCGCAAAATCTGGAAAACACCATACTACTGCCTAGACACTGATTAAACCTTGCATGAAAGATGTTGGAAGTTGCATATTAGGTCCAGAAATGGCCAAGAAGTTTAATACTGTGCAGCTGTCAAATAGCACTATAAGCAAGCGAATTTACACAGTTTCAGAGCCTATGGAGAACGAGCTTATAAGAAGTTTGAAATTTTTTATTAGATTACAGCTTGATGAAAGTACCGAAGTTGCGGGATTTCCTTTTTTTCTTGTGTTTGTAAGGTATCCATTCGAAATGCAAATAGAACAAGAACTAGTACATATTAATCATTTTTTTTGTGGTGGAGTAATGGTAAAGATGGAAATTTGTTTGAGGGTGGAATATTTGTTTGAGGGTCGAATAGTTCTTTGAGAGTAGAATAGTTCAGGGTGGAATAGTTGATGAGGATGGAATAATGTGGAGAATTTAGAAGTGCACGCCACTGCTGACGCTAAAACAGCTAAATAGTTTCATGGCCATCTAAGGATGCTGATACTAGGAAAATTTAAAGGTGCACGCCATTGGCGCTTTCATCGCCACCTGCTGCCGCATGTGGTAGACTACAGTGAATTGTAAATGTGCTGCCAGATTATGCCAATAAAATCGCTATAGAAAGCGTTCCATAGCAATAGAGTTTTTGAAAGAATATCGCATTCAAATTCAGTTCTTTTTTTAATATCACGCAATTCTGTGCGAATGAACGAAGGCCTATAATATTTAGATTGTATGAATGATTGTATGAATTTATATTTGATTGAAAAATGTAAATTGTCACGTTGACCTCATTTTGGATCGGAAGTTCGCGCGTATGTGATATCTTGATTTATCTGCCGCTTCGCGGTGTATAACCTAATCTAACCTGGGTTAAACCAACTGTCCTTGGCACATTATCCTATTTTGGATTCTTCGATTTAGCCACAGAAGTAAAAACTACCCCTTCTTTGAATTTCATTGATTAATTTACATGGGTTTAACTGGAGAAGCATGCAGTTGCACAAAACATGCAGCAATATAACATCAACATCCTCGGACTTAGCGAAACGCGCTGGAACGGGTTTGGTGAAACCAAATCAAGCAACGGAATGACATTCTTGTATTCTGGAAAAGAAAATGAAGATGACGTACATGAGCACGGGGTAGGGTTTCTTCTAAGCCAGCAAGCTAATCACGCACTTCTTGAATGGAGACCAGTGACAGAGCGAATTATACTAGCCAGATGCAATACGAGTCAGAAAACTGACAATTGTACAATGCTACGCACCCACAGAAGCAGCGGAGACAGAAGTCAAGGAATCATTCTACGGGAAATTGTCAGAAACATTCTTGACAATCCGGAAACAAGACATTGTCATATTAATGGGAGATTTCAATGCACAGCTAGGAAGCAACAACGTTGGTCTAGAAAATATCATGGGAACACATGACAATGGACAAAAGTTCAATGACTTCTTCAGCCAACAGAATTTGGTAGTAGGTGGAACGCTCTTCCCGCATGGTCCCGATGCCACAAGGTCACATGGATATTCCCCGACGGCCACACCCAGAACCAGATCAACCATATTGCCATTAGTCGAACATGGCGAGGCTCGCTTCTTCAAGTAAGGAACAAGCGGAGAGCCGACATTAACCGCGACCACCACCTATTGCTGGGGGAAATAAGACTTGAAGTTGCAGTCCTTCCCAAACAGTTAAACCGCACCAGCAAAAGGTACAACGTTAAAAAGCTAAAAGACCCAGAGATTAGAGCCCAATACACCGAGGAGCTAAGAACGATAACAGCTAAAACAAATTTGCAAAATCTGGGAATAGAAGAGACATTGCACCAGATAAAGACCAACTATACTGAAACCAACAACACTGTACTAGGTTTTACCGAGAAAGTCATGAAGGACTGGATGTCGCTAGAAACATGGAAGCTAATCGCCAACAGAAAGCTGTATCTTACAAACCCATTGCCCATTGGATAAAGTTCTACTGAAAGAATTATATAAGCAGGCTCGATTTAACATCAAGCGGAGTGTAAGATCGGATAAAAGAACGTGGGTGGACAATATTGCAGAAACTGCTCAACGTGCCGCTAAACAAAATAACCTGAGAGAATTGTATACATCCACCAAGCTGCTGTCGAACAAGAAAACTACAAAAACAAAGCCAATAAAATCAAAAGATGGGAAGCTACTGGTTACACCAGAAGAACAACTCAATAGATGGCAGGAACATTTCTAGGAGATACTCACAGGAATAACTCAAGAACAAAACAACAACGCAAACCATCATGCAACACGGGCACAACTAAACATAGACACAAAACCTCCAACCACAGCAGTAATAAGTAAGGCCATTAAGGAACTAAAGGACGGGAAAAGTCCAGACATCGACATCACATCTGAAATGATGAAAGCTAACTGCATGACCACGACCGAAATGCTGGCACCTCTAATAAATAAAGTCTGGGAATCCGAAACACTACCAAAAGAATGGAACAATGGCCTTCTGATAAAGCTCCCCAAAAAAGGAGACCTGAGCGATTGCAACAACTGGAGAGGCATAACACTGTTAACAACTGCATCGAAAATACTCTGCAAAATAATACTCACCTGAATGAACAAAGCAATTGAACCTATGTTGTGAGAAGAACAGGCTGGTTTCAGGCCGGGGAGATCCTGCGTAGACTGGCAAACCCCGGTATTTCTATTATTCGTAGACTTTCAAAAAGCTTTTGATACTATTAAATGGGAAAGCATTTGGGCGGCTTTAGACCGGAAAGGCGTCCCACCCAAATTAGTAAACATCATAAAAGCATCGTATGCGGACTACTCTTGCAACGTGGTACACGAAGGGAATCTCTCAGTAGCGGTCAAAGTGTCTGCTGGTGTCCGACAGGGTTGCTTGTTGTCCCCGCTTTTATTCCTGATAGTACTAGACGAGGTCATGACGAGCGTTACAATACAGCCTCGAGGAATACTCTACTAGAAGAAGATCTCGACTACGCCGATGATATCTGCCTCATGTCCCATACACTCACCGACATGATGGACAAAACAGCTAAGCTACAACAAGAAGCTGAAGAGATAGGCCTGCACATAATCACAAAAAAAAACAGAGGATATGCGGATTGGCGCTACCACTAGCAGGGACATACAAGTAAACGGCGTAACAGTAAAAAGATGCGAACAGTTCTGCTACTTGGGCAGCATCATAGCAGTGGATGGATGGGCCGACCTAGACATCGCCAGAAGAATCAACAAAGCGAAGGGAGCGTTCGCCCAACTGAATAACGTTTGGAGCTCTTCAATACTTTCCTGTAAAACGAAACTCAAACTATATAATAGTAACGTCAAATCCATCCTGTTCTACGGCAGTGAGACGTGGAAAGTAACTAAAAGTAGCACAAACAAACTGCAAGTTTTCGCAAACTGGTGTTTGAGACGGACCCTTAGAATCCGATGGCCTGAAGTGATATGGAACCAAGATCTGCTTCGTTCTACAAACCAACTTCCAGTAGACGTTGAAATAAAGAGAAGAAAGTGGAACTGGATTGGACACCCTACGGCGCAATCCACAAAACATTGCAAAACAAGCATTGGACTGGCATCCCCAAGGAGGAAGGCTAAAAACGACATGGCGACGCACAATTGAAGCCGAAATCACGTCCACCGGCAAATCGTGGAATGAGTTGAAGGTCGTGGCTCGAAATAGAGTCAGATGGCGACAATTGGTAGAAGCCTTATGCCCCACTGGGGGAAACAGGAACTAAGAGAGAGAGATAGAACTGGAGAACGCGGTTGGAGGTTGGTAAAAAAATTGCAATGTTAATTTCAATAGACATCAACGACATCAACAAAGACATCAACATCTAGAACTGAGAGATTTTTTAATGTATCTGTTGCAGTTTTCAAAATATAGTATGTTTCACGAATTCCAACCAAAACCGAACTCGAAAATATCAAAAATAGCGAAAAAGTGTATTAACCCTTCATAGATTTCAATGAAACTTTTACTGAATATGGGTATCTAGCAGAAGTACCCGCTGACCAAATTTGAAAGCTCCGCCCCCAATGGGGACAGCGTGGTTAATTATTTTTGCTTCAAAGGTTTTTTTGCAAATATCTCGCCAACGCCTCAAAATATAAAATTACTATCTCCGTATGTAGTTTGTCCGGGTAAGTAAGTATTCTTTGCAAATTTTGTAAAATCGTACGATTTAGTCACAAAAGTAAAAAATATAAAAAGCAAAAATTTCGGTTTTCAAGAATTCAGTTTTCAATTTACATGGGTTTAAATGGGAAACGGGGTAAGAAGTTTGGAAATAAGTTTATTTTGCAAAAACGGTTCGCGTTGGAAAGATGAACATGACAAACTTTAAAAGCATCACGTGATTAATGGACGACCCCAAGGGTGCCGCGAGATTTTTGCAGCTCGACAAGGGTGCCGCGGCAAAAAAAGTTTGAGAACCATTGCTGTATAGCCTCCCATGTTCTGTCTACTATCCACGTTTTTCTTCTTTCGGGTTTGTAGTTGAATTCGTTGGCCATTTTTAACATTTCCGATTTCATCTTCTTCCAAAGTTGGTTCTCGTCCATTTGTTTGGTGTTTCCGCTGTTTAGTGTTTGGAGGTTTTCGAAGATCTATATTCGGTGTTATTGTGTAAACCCCACTTATTTTTAGACATAGAGGGGGGTTTTGGAGTTTTCAGTTTTCATTTTATTTCTCCTATAAGTGGCTGATGATCGGATCAGCAGTCAGCGCCTGGATAGGATTTGGTATCTTCTATACTTCTTCACCGTCTTTGTGGTATCAGCAGGAAATCTTTTTGATTTCTATACCTATCACCGGGGGACCTCCACGTATAGTCGCCGTGAGTGATGTGTGAACATTGTGTTCATGATGGTCATATTCTTGTAAGCGCAGAATGACAATAGGCGTTCCCCTCTCTCATTTCTGTCTCCAAAGCCCCATTCTCCTAGTATGTTTTCAAAGTGGTCTTCCGTTGTTTAAACCAAGTTTCGCGTTGAAGTCACCGATTATTATTGTGATCTCTCTTTCTGGTATTCTAGCTGTTTCCTAAAGGAAAAAGCTTTTGTCCGAATAGAATTCCTCAATTTCTTCATGAGATGTGTCTGAAGTAGGGGCATATATTTGGAGGATGTTGAGCTTTGTTTAGAGCTTTTATAGACATTATTCTGCTGCTTACGCGGTTATACCCTAATACCGATGATATGTATTTCGGGCTGACCATAAATGCTACACCGTGTTTGCTCTCTGTTTCATGTCCTGAATAGTTCATCATATTGCCATTTTCTGTTCTGAAGTGGCCATGTCCTTTATAGTGAATTTCAGATATTCCCAGTATTTCGTAAGGTCTCTTTCTACTATCTGTAGTTTTCCAGCTTTTAGGAGTCCTTGGGCATTCAATGTTCCAATCCTCATAAGTCTTCTAAGATTGTGGAGGCCAGTAGTACACTTTCCATGCGTTTCCTGGCTGGGAACAGTCGCCCATTTCTCACCAGCGGACCCGGGCACCCACTGGCGCCGATTGCTAGTCGCGATCTCGCATCCTTAACTATCATATCTCATTGTGCTCGTGCGACTATGTAATCACAGTGCGGTCCCTCTTCACACTGTAATGGTTTGGGACGGGGTAGAGTGTAGTTTGGTAGGATCTAAGGAGTAGGATCCGATTTCCTCCCGAGACAGGGTGGGGGGAGAATCGAAGCTCACGTCAGGGGCGCATCCCTGAAGTAGACCTATCCCTGCTGGAGTCGCATGGAATATCTACCCGCTACCCTAGTTTGGTTGACCTTGTACAGTAAATAACTAAATACACTCAATACACGACAAACCAATAACAACACAAGATGTAATTGAGCTGCGAATAGAATAGGATGCGATTTCCTCCCGAGACAGTGTGGGGGGAAAATCGGAGCTCACTTGGGCAGGAGCGCATCCCTGAAGTAGACCTATCCCTGGTGGGGTCGCATGGAGTGTCTACCCGCTACCCTAGTTTCGTTGACATTGTACACTAAATAACTACATATAGTCAATACACTCGATACACGACAAACTAATAACAATACAAGATGTAATTGAGCGGCGAATAGAATGAGTAGATATAGAAAGAGTGGTGGGAGGGAAGCGCACGAGCGGTCATGTTTACTCATATGTATCCGCTACGGCGTGGCGATAAGAAAAAACAGTAGCCAGTACAAAGCCCCCTCCACAGCCCTGGTTAACTTGACTTGAAACGATAAACTTAAAAATTCGTGCACGTGTCGGTCGAGCTTGGTTCGCGCTTCGATTATTGTCTTTACGCTTCTCACACTCGAAGCATACTCTCCGAATAATATAAATTCGCGAAGTAAATTGATAAGTAAATCGCGCGATTTGGGCCCAGGTCGATACACCTTTCCCCTTCTGTTAATCGGTGCCGAAATCGATTCAAATGTTGAATTGAAAATACAGATTTATTAAAATTGGCGCGAACACCCTCTTCCTCCAATTCGAGCTCCAACTGCAACACAAATACCCCCAAATCATCATCCCCGCCCAAGAGAACATAGAAAGCAGCACCACGAGCAATCCAGTACCATCCCCAGCTCCTTCAGACTCCTCCCTCAGCACAAGATTAATAGGAAGATTGGAAGACATGAAGGTCAGCGATCTAAAAGCCGAGCTTAAGCGGAGAAACCTCCCCGTTGCCGGTTCCAAACCAAAACTCATAGAACGCCTCAAAACCAACACGTGCAACGGAGATTGCTCCATAGCTTCCGGAGGCGACGACTCCCCCCAACATACCGACGTCAGTTCTCCCGGCTTGAGCGAGGATCAAGAACATATGGAGATGGACCCCCAAAGTCCCAAAATTCTCCAGTGCGATTTGAAAACGCAAGACGAATTAGTGCGAGGTCAGCAGAGGAAGATTGAGGAGTTGCAGAGGGAGTTAACGCTGTTCCAGATGAAGCTGCCAGCTGAGCTCAAAGCGCAGTTTTTGGCGCTGAAGAAGCATCTCCAAGCTAAGCAGCAAGTAGCAGCTGAGCATATGTTGCAGAGCGACGGACAGGCGTAGATCCAACAGTAACAACACGTGGCGTTTCAGAATCAGAGGAATTGAAACGGGAACTTAGTGTTGAATCGGAACGACGCCGCGTTTGGTGCAAGGAAGGAACAAGCTGAAGAATAACACGCGGATTCGCCCGCCTTGCCGAACTGTATTAACTCGATAGTGGTCGAAGCCGCGGATTTACGAAAAAGCTATTGAAAAGGAGAAGAGTATAAAGAGTCAAGCCGTTGACGCGGTCCTTGGAATTTAAAAAATGAACGGGGAACTGCCGCCAAGTGGGGCCAAGATCCTTTAACTCCAAACTCTGTTAAGGATCTCACAGACCGGCGCGAAAGTTTCGTTGCCGCGACCGCTGCGATATCGCGGCGGACCGATTGATACGGCGGCTTATGTACACAAGTGCCGAAAATCGCGCTTGTTGGTCTGAACATGTACATAAGCCGCCGTATCAATCGGTCCGCCGCGATATCGCAGCGGTCGCGGCAACGAAACTTTCGCGTTGGTCTGTAGGATCCTTTTAAGCAGAATCGCCTTACCCAACAAACGAAACGCCAGAATCGGCTCTTGGATTAGACTTTTGATATTCTTGAGATGATTGACTACACGCAACTCATCGAGCTAGGCGCACAGACCAACAACAACTCCACCGTGCCTATGGATACCGACGACTGGCTGGAATCGCTGCTGCCTTCCGAAATCAACGTCAACAACAACCACCAAGATCTCGGCTACGACGCCCTGATGGGCATCGCCCTCGACCCCTTCGACCCCTTCTGGTCAGCCCGAAATAGATATCATCGGTATTAGGGTATAACTGCGTAAGCAGCAGAATAATAAAACACCTACAAAGCTCAACATCCTCCAAATATATGCCTCTACTTCAGAAGCATCCGATGAAGAAATTGAGGAATTTTATTCGGACATCCTAAAGGAAACACCTAGAATACCAGAAAGAGAGATCACACTCCTAGGGAGACAAAGTCTATTTCGCAGCGTAATCACAAGACTAAAGTTTTTGTCGTCAAATATTTAGACTGTATCTATTTTATTGGCTACTTCGAAAGGCGAGTAAACTAAGTATTTAACATAAAGCCTATCGTCCACATGGATGTTAAAGGATTTGCGAAAATATCTGTCATATATGGCAGATGACGTATGTGTTTGAGTATTTGATTTTGGTCAGTGGTGTCCAAGACAAGTTGCTTAAAATAGAACGGTTAATTTATTGAGCAAATGTTGCAATGCTGTCCAAAATTTAGTAAATAAGTGAAAAACAAATTGTCAAACTGGGGCAAGATAAGTTGAAATGCGGCCCGAAACAAAAGCGTCAATTTGAGAAATGAATGAAAAACATTGTCTTGTTTTGGGCCGCATTGGATCTTAACCCGCGGGCAAATAACAAAATGTGCTCGAAACTTTCACATTCCCGCCTTTTACAAAACAAAAATGCGTTTTAACAATTTTTTTTCTTGTTCAGTTTTAAGGTTATAAACCGACCACGCTCGTCTGTCACTCAGTGAAAGAAACAGAGAGAGCAATTATAGAGATATACACTGAGAGAAAGAGAAAGAAAGAGAGAGCGCGGTATAGAAATATACACTGAGAGAAAGAGATAGGCGTATAACGTAACGTAACGTTTTCTGCCAAATCACTCAAGGAACTTCGTTCCAATAAATACATTTTTCACAATCTATTATTCCTATCACGTTAGATAAACACAATATTTTTGGGATTCTTGGTTACTGTCATCATGCCCGTTGGGGGATTTTCTCGCGGTTGATTTTGATGCCGTAGATCGTGAATCTTCCAACGCGAGGTTTGCCGCGGTTTCTGCTTTAACAAGATTATTGATGATCTCCAGTTTTTGATACAAACTTGTGACGTGTTTCCGTTTGGTTGTCTCTTCTCAATCGTATCGCTCGTCTCCGAGCATCGTGGCAATGGTATGACTTAGGGATCATATTGTACTTGTTGTCTCCATTCTTCCCTGTTTTCAGCGGCTTTTGTGCAATCGTGTACAGTTGCGCCTATGGCTTTGGATATTTGTTCCACATAGCGCGATGGTAATCTTCCTCGTGGTCTCTTACCCTCTATCTTTCCTTGGACTATCAATTTCTCAAGTGAGTCGTCCTTTCGTCGCAATATGTGAGTTGTACATCATATTGCCATTTTCTGTTCTGATATTGCCATGTCCTTTATAGTTCAGATATTCCCACTATTTCGTAAGGTATTATTTCTCTTTCTACTATCCGTAGTTTTCCAGCTTTTAGGAGTCCTTGGGCATTCCATGTTACAATCCGCATAAGTCTTCTAAGATTGTGGGGGCCAGTAGCACACTTTCCATGAGTTTCCTGGCTGGGAACAGTCGCCCATTTCTCACCAGCGGACCCGGGCACCTACTGGCGCCGATTGCTAGTCGCGATCTCTCATCCTTAACTATCATGTCTCATTGTGCTCGTGCGACTATGTAATCAAAGTGCGGTCCCTCTTCATACTGTAATGGTTTGGGACGGGGTAGAGTGTAGTTTGGTAGGATCTAAGGAGTAGGATCCGATTTCCTCCCGAGACAGGGTGGGGGGAGAATCGAAGCTCACGTCAGGGGCGCATCCCTGAAGTAGACCTATCCCTGCTGGGGTCGCATGGAATATCTACCCGCTACCCTAGTTTGGTTGACCTTGTACAGTAAATAACTAAATACACTCGATACACGACAAACCAATAACAACACAAGATGTAATTGAGCGGCGAATAGAGTAGGATGCGATTTCTTCCCGAGGCAGTGTGCGGGGAAAATCGGAGCTCACGTGGGCAGAGGCGCATCCCTGAAGTAGACCTATCCCTGGTGGGGTCGCATTGAGTGTCTACCCGCTACCCAAGTTTCGTTGACATTGTACACTAAATAACTACACATAGTCAATACACTCGATACACGACAAACTAATAACAAAACAAGATGTAATTGAGCGGCGAATAGAATGAGTAGATATAGAAAGAGTGGTGGGAGGGAAGCGCACGAGCGGTCATGTTTACTCATATGTATCCGCTACGGCGTGGCGATAAGAAAAAACAGTAGCCAGTACAAAGCCTCCTCCACAGCCCTGGTTAACTTGACTTGAAACGATAAACTTAAAAATTCGTGCACGTGTTTGTCGAGCTTGGTTCGCGCTTCGATGCTTGTCTTTACGCTTCTCACACACGAAGCATACTCTCCGAATAATATAAATTCGCGAAGTATATTGATAAGTAAATCGCGCGATTTTGGCCCAGGTCGATACACCTTTCCCCTTCTGTTAATCGGTGCCGAAATCGATTCAAATGTTGAATTGAATATACAGATTTATTAAAATTGGCGCGAACACCCTCCTCCTCCAATTCTAGCTCCAACTGCAACACAAATACCCCCAAATTATCATCCCCGCCCAAGAGAACATAGAAAACAGCACCACGAGCAATTCAGTACCATCCCCAGCTCTTTCAGACTTCTCCCTCAGCACAAGATAAATAGGAAGATTGGAAGACATGAAGGTCAGCGATCTAAAAGCCGAGCTTAAGCGGAGAAACCTCCCCGTTTCCGGTTCCAAACCCCAACTCATAGAAAGCCTCAAAACCAACACGAGCAACGGAGATTGCTCCATAGCTTCCGGAGGCGACGACTCCCCCCAACATACCGACGTCAGTTCTCCCGGCTTGAGCGAGGATCAAGAACATATGGAGATGGACCCGCAAAGTCCCAAAATTCTCCAGTGCGATTTGAAAACGCAAGACGAATTAGTTTGAGTTCAGCAGAGGAAGATTGAGGAGTTGCAGAGAGTGTTAACGCTGTCCCAGATGCAGCTGACAGCTGAGCCCAAAGCGCAGGGTTTGGCGGTGAAGAAGCATCTCCAAGCTAAGCAGCAAGTAGCAGCTGAGCATATGTTGCAGAGCGACGGACAGGCGTAGATCCAACAGTAACAACACGTGGCGTTTCAGAATCAGAGGAATTGAAACGGGAACTTAGTGTTGAATCGGAACGACGCCGCGTTTGGTGCAAGGAAGGAACAAGCTGAAGAAAATTACGCGGATTCGCCCGCCTTGCCGAACTTTATTAACTCGATAGTGGTCGAAGCCGCGGATTTACGAAAAAGCTATTGAAAAGGAGAAGAGTATAAAGAGTCAAGCCGTTGACGCGGTCCTTGGAATTTAAAAAATGAACGGGGAACTGCTGCCAAGTGCGGCTCAAGACCCTTTAACTCCAAACTCTGTTAAGGATCTCACAGACCGGCGCGAAAGTTTCGTTGCCGCGACCGCTGCGATATCGCGGCGGACCGATTGATACGGCGGCTTATGTACACAAGTGCCAAAAATCGCGCTTGTTGGTCTGAACATGTACATAAGCCGCCGTATCAATCGGTCCTGCGCGATATCGCAGCGGTCGCGGCAACGAAACTTTCGCGCCGGTCTGTAGGATCCTAAGCAGAATCGCTTTACCCAACCAACGAAACGCCAGAATCGGCTCTTGGATTAGACTTTGGATATGCTTGAGATTATTGACTTCACGCAACTCATCGAGCTCGGCGCACAGACCAACAACAACTCCACCGTGCCTATGGACACCGACGACTGGCTGGAATCGCTGCTGCCTTCCGAAATCAACGTCAACAACAACCACCAAGATCTCGGCTACGACGCCCTGATGGGCATCGCCCTCGACCCCTTCGACCCCTTCGACCCCTTCTGGTCAGCCCGAAATACATATCATCGGTATTAGGGTATAACTGCGTAAGCAGCTGAATATTAAAACACCTACAACGCTCAACATCCTCCAAATATATGCCTCTACTTCAGACGCATCCGATGAAGAAATTGAGGAATTCTATTCGTACATCCTAAAGGAAACAGTTAGAATACCAGAAAGAGAGATCACACTCTTAGGGAGACAAAGTCTATTTCGCAGCGTAATCACAAGACTAAAGTTTTTGTCGTCAAATATTTAGACTGTATCTATTTTATTGGCTACTATGAAAGGCGAGTGAACTAAGTATTTAACATAAAGCCTATCGTCCACATGGATGTTAAAGGATTCGCGAAAATATCTGTCATATATGGCAGATGACGTATGTGTTTCAGTATTTGATTTTGGTCAGTGGTGTCCAAGACAAGTTGCAATGCGGCTTAAAATAGAACGGTTAATTTATTGAGCAAATGTTGCAATGTGGTCCAAAATTTAGTAAATAAGTGAAAAACAAATTGTCAAACTGGGGCAAGATAAGTTGAAATGCGGCCCGAAACAAAAGCGTCAATTTGAGAAATGAATGAAAAACATTGTCTTGTTTTGGGCCGCATTGGAACTTGGCCCGCGGGCAAATAACAAAATGTGCTCGAAACTTTCACATTCCCGCCTTTTATAATACAAAACAAAAATACGTTTTAACAATTTTTTCTCTTGTTCAGTTTTAAGGTTATAAACCGACCACGCTCGTCTGTCACTCTGTGAAAGAAACAGAGAGAGAGAGAGCAATTATAGAGATATACACTGAGAGAAAGGAAGAGAGAGCGCGGTATAGATATATACACTGAGAGAAAGATAGGCGTATAACGTAACGTAACGTTTTCTGCCAAATCACTCAAGGAACTTCGTTCCAATAAATACATTTTTCACAATCTATTATTCCTATCACGTTAGATAAACACAATATTTTTGGGATTCTTGATTACTGTCATCATGCCCGTTGGAGGATTTTCTCGCGGTTGATTTTGATGCCGTAGATCGTGGATCTTCCAACGCGAGGTTTGCCGCGGTTTCTGCTTTAACAAGATTATTGATGATCTCCAGTTTTTGATACAAACTTGTGACGTGTTTCCGTTTGGTTGTCTCTTCTCAATCGTATCGCTCGTCTCCGAGCATCGTGGCAATGGTATGACTTAGGGATCATATTGTACTTGTTGTCTCCATTCTTCCCTGTTTTCAGCGGCTTTTGTGCAATCGCGTACAGTTGCGCCTATGGCTTTGGATATTTGATCCACATTGCGCGATGGTGATCTTCCTCGTGGTCTCTTACCCTCTATCTTTCCTTGGCCTATCAATTTCTCAAGTGAGTCGTCCTTTCTTCGCATTATGTGAGTTGTACATCATATTGCCATTTTCTGTTCTGATGTTGCCATGTCCTCTATAGTGAATTTCAGATATTCCCAGTATTTCGTAAGGTATTATTTCTCTTTTTACTATCTGTAGTTTGCCGGCGCGAGTGGTGTAGTGGTGACGCTCGTGGCCTCATGTTAGAGCGCTAACTGACAGGTATAGAGGTCCGAGTTCTATCCCCAGCGCCGGCCGCATTTGTTCCAGAAGACAAATGTGTAAAATGGCTATTAGCGCAATTTACAATAACAACTGGTTTCTGGGCCTAAAGTGAATGTGATAGAATACAATAGGCTACCAATAGGCCGACGTGTTCGAAGGGTCGGCAAACCCGGTATTCACATCGAACCAAACTTTAAAAAAAAAAAAAAAAAAATCTGTAGTTTTCCAGTTTTTACGAGTCCTTGGGCATTCAATGTTCCAATCCTCATAAGTCTTCTAAGATTGTGGAGGCCAGTAGCACACTTTCCATGCGTTTCCTGGCTGGGAACAGTCGCACATTTCTCACCAGCGGACCCGGGCACCCACTGGCGCCGATTGCAAGTCGCGATCTCTCATCCTTAACTATCATGTCTCATTGTGCTCGTGCGACTATGTAATCGCAGTGCGGTCCCTCTTCATACTGTAATGGTTTTGGACGGGGTAGAGTGTAGTTTGGTAGGATCTAAGGAGTAGGATCCGATTTCCTCCCGAGACAGGGTGGGGGGAGAATCGAAGCTCACGTTGGGGGCGCATCCCTGAAGTAGACCTATCCCTGCT
This sequence comes from Phosphuga atrata, assembly GCA_944588485.1. Taxonomy (NCBI): domain Eukaryota; kingdom Metazoa; phylum Arthropoda; class Insecta; order Coleoptera; family Silphidae; genus Phosphuga; species Phosphuga atrata. Next base: position 2,784,758 of record OX155905.1, read on the forward strand.
GGGGTCGCATGGAATATCTACCCGCTACCCTAGTTTGGTTGACCTTGTACAGTAAATAACTAAATACACTCGATACACGACAAACCAATAACAACACAAGATGTAATTGAGCTGCGAATAGAGTAGGATGCGATTTCCTCCCGAGACAGTGTGGGAGGAAAATCGGAGCTCACGTGGGCAGGGGCGCATCCCTGAAGTAGACCTATCCCTGGTGGGGTCGCATGGAGTGTCTACCCGCTACCCTAGTTTCGTTGACATTGTACACTAAATAACTACATATAGTCAATACACTCGATACACGACAAACAAAACAAGATGTAATTGAGCGGCAAATAGAATGGGTGGATATAGAAAGAGTGGTGGGAGGGAGGGGCACGAGCGGGCATGTTTGCTTATATGTATCCGGTACAGCGTGCCGACAAGAAAAAACAGGTGTTTCTCCAGACCGCCGGATTACTTAACGTGTCCGACTAACAGACTAAATGTGTCGGACTAACGAACCGCCGAATTACCAAGATTATACTGTATAATGTTTTTTTTTTTTAAATATTTTGAAAGTAGTGATACGATAAATCATGATGAATCCTAATCCTAGCTTGCACAAGGTTATTTTAAAATATTTCAATGTAAGATATTTCTGTAAACAGTGAATATAAACTTGAAGGAAAATGAGTGCTTGAGCATGAACAGTTGTTCGGCAGATACGAATGGAATTCAACATTGCATCCATGTTCAATTCCATTCGGTATCGAGTAGCTCTTATAGTGACATAGTGTTTACGCTTGATGCTTAGAACAGCTTCTTCTTCTTATTATTTAGGCAGGGACTCGAACCGAAACCGGTTTTACTTTTAATGAAAATATTTGCCCTGAATTCTTTTTTAATTAAATTACGAAATTTCGTTTATTTTTCAATTATGTTTTTTGGATGTTGGAATTTCGGTTCGGGTTCGAATGACTGGCCGCTTTGGTTCTTCTGTTTCGTATACTAATAGCAGCTCTCTAACTAACAGGCAGATGGCGACACAAGCTTTTCTTCACGATTTTACATTTTTTTTTTCCTTATAAAGAGTTTTATTTTTAGCAGTTTTTGGGTTTCGTTTACACTCAGATCAATTGTGAGACATTCGGTTCTAGTCCCTAATTAGCTAAGCGTTTGAGCGTGTACACTAAAACAAAGAAAATTTTAAATGAAAAAAAAAATACAAAGATTATTTTATTTTGTTAATGTAATCTTTATTTTATGCTCTTCAAAAACTTTGACGTTCATTTATTTATTGTATTAAAAATTTTAGTGGAAAATATTGATTTTAGATTAAATTTTACCAAAACGACCGTTTCAGTATTCTTTGGTTTTAACACCTAACCACCTGACATACGTCTCTCAGACCCAAAGTAGCAGTAATTTTCTCACCCGAGACGTATGGCAGGTGGTTAAGGGTTAATAATTTTGTAAATTGTAAAAATAAATATTCTCTTATACAATGCAATCACATGCATTTCTACAAATATCCACTCAATTAAATTTAATTAGAAATGATTTTAAATGCATTTTGATTATTTATTTTTACATTTTAAATTAAAATACGTACCAAAGAAACGTATAAGATACTTTTTATAATTTTGTGTAGTTTTTATCATGAATAAAGGCCGATTCTCATATACGCGACACTCAGCTACGCGACACTCAGCTACGCGACGTCACGCGACATCATCTGTCAAATAATGATTACATTGTTTTAAATGGGCACGTCGTCACTATGGATACGCGACGTGCCCATTTAAAACAATGTATTCATTATTTGAGAGGCGATGTCGCACGATGTCGCGTAGCTGAGTGTCGCGCATATGGGAATCGACCTTTAAAATGTACTACTGTAATTTATTCAATTTAAAATTATTCTGGGGTGGTTTGAGCATAAAACGCGTCGTCAGCAATAATATATACGTGATATGTTATTTATATAATATTTAAATTATATTGTATACTTTAAGAAATTAGTTTATTACAGTTAATCTATTCGAGGGGGGTCCCAAAAGTAATGAGAATCCTACTGGTAGTGAAAGGGGAAAGTTGGGAAGGTTAATCGGTGGTGGGGTTTTGAAGGCGGGCCTTTGATGGTTCAGTATGGAGATGAGTATGGGATCCCATCGATCCATCCCATCGTCACACAGTGGTTTGAAATCTGAAAAAGTTGTCCAAAATATGAAGGAACCGTCCAAATATCGTGATTTTTGGTCACCTTGCGTTTTTGGAGTCGCTAGTCACGAAACTGAATACAAACATCCTACTTCTGTTTGTGGAAAGGGAAAGTCGGTAAAAGTGGGGGTTAATAGGTGGTGGGGTTTTGAAGGCGGGGGTTTGATGGTTCAGTATAGAGATGAGCGCGGGATCCCATCGTCACACAGTGGTTTGAAATCGCAAAAAGCTGGGCAAAATATGAAGGAACCGTCCGAATATCGTGATTTTTGGTCTCCTTGCGTTTTTGAGGTCGCTGATCACGAAACTGAATTCATACATCCTACTTCTGTTAGTGAAAAAGGAAAGTTGGGAAGGATAGGGGTTAATCGGTGGTGAGATTTTGAAGGCCGGTCCTGGATGGTTCAGTATTGAGATGAGCATCGAGGATCTCATCGACCGATCCCATCGTCACACAGTGGTTTGAAATAGCTGGAAAAAATATGAAGGAACCTTGATTTTTGGTCTCCTAGCGTTTTTGAGGTCGCTGATCACGAAACTGAATTCAAAATTTCGAAATTCAAAATGGCGGAGGCAATATGGCGGATAATTTTTCGAAAAAAACATTCTTTTTTTTTTTTTTGGGTCGTTTGGCTGCAAAGCCTTTCTGCACTGCGACCAACTTAATCTATTGTGCTTTGTCGAGATTTAGCGGCTGTAAGTCACTGATCACGAAACTGAATTCACTCAAATCGTCCCAGCTTGTGGAAGGACGCCCCATTGTATTTTCCGGGTGAAGAATGCCCCATTGTGTCTTCCGTGGGAGTCTTCCAACCTTCATTTTCAATTGTTATAGACATAGGAACGTTGTGCCACTCGTCGAATTGAAAAAAAATATATTTCGTTCCTACTCGCTTGTTGACACCTCTTTTTGAATTCCGATATCAATCTACTCCTGGCATCTTCCAAGCTTTTCGGCAAAATGTTTGATTGCTTGAATTTTCTTGACACTTCCATCTGAACAATGTCAGTGACCACAAGGGCGTACCCAGTATCTGAACCGGGGGGGGTCGCAGCTATTTGTTTTTGCGTTTTTGAGGTCGCTGATCGCGTAACTGAATTCATACATCCTACTTCTGTTAGTGGAAAGGGAAAGTTGGGAAGGGTGGGGGTTAATCCGTGGTGGGGTTTTGAAGGCGGGTCCTTGATGGTTCAGTATAGAGATGAGCATGGGATCCCATCGTTACACAGTGGTTTTAATTCCCAAAAATCTGGCCAAAATATAAAGGAACCGTCCAAATATCGTGATGTTTAGTCTCCTTGCGTTTTCGAGGTCGCTGATCGCGAAACTGAATTCATACATCCTACTTCTGTTAGTGGAAAGGGAATGTTGGTAAGGGTGGGGGTTACTCGATGGTGGCGTTTTTAAGGCGGGTCCTTGATGGTTCAGTATAGAGATGAGCACGGGATTCCATCGTCACACAGTGCTTTGAAATGCCAAAAAGCTGGCCAAAATATGAAGGATCCGTCCGAATATCGTGATTTTTATACTCCTTGCGTTTTTGAGGTCGGTGATCACGAAACTGAATTCAAACATCCTACTTCTGTCAGTGGAAAGGGAATGTTGGGAAAGATGGGGGTTAATCCGTGGTGGGGTTTTGAAGGCGGGGCCTTGATGGTTCAGTATAGAGATGAGCATGGGATCCCATCGTCACACTTCTTCTGTTGGCTTTATAACCCGCGGTGGGTTTTTGCCTCTACAACAATCTTCTTCCATTCTGTCCTAGCACCGGCTTTCTCTCTCCAATCCCTTACTCCCATCTTTCTAAGACTTTCCTCCATCCATCTTTTCCCTGGCCTGCCTCATTTCCTTCTTCCTACTGGCCGCCAGCTGTACATTTTCTTGGCTGGTCTGTCGTCATGCATTCTGTACAGGTGATCTTTCTAAGACTTTCCTCCACGTCTTCCATCCATCTTTTCCTTGGCCTGCCTTTTTTCCTTCTTCCTACTGGCCGCCAGCTGTACATTTTCTTGGCTGGTCTGTCGTCATGCATTCTGTACAGGTGATCTTTCTAAGACTTTCCTCCACGTCTTCCATCCGTCTTTTCCTAGGCCTGCCTCTTTTCCTTCTTCCTACTGTCCGCCAGCTGTACATTTTCTTGGCTGGTCTGTCGTCATGCATTCTGTACAGGTGATCTTTCTAAGACTTTCCTCCACGTCTTCCATCCATCTTTTCCTTGGCCTGCCTTTTTTCCTTCTTCCTACTGGCCGCCAGTTGCACATTTTCTTGGCTGGTCTGTCGTCATGCATTCTGTACAGGTCTAAGACTTTCCCCCACGTCTTCCATCCATCTTTTCCTCGACCTGCCTTTTTTCCTTCTTCCTACTGGCCGCCAGCTGTACATTTTCTTGGCTGGTCTGTCGTCATGCATTCTGTACAGGTGATCTTTCTAAGACTTTCCTCCACGTCTTCCATCCGTCTTTTCCTTGGCCTGCCTCTTTTCCTTCTTCCTACTGTCCGCCAGCTGTACATTTTCTTGGCTGGTCTGTCGTCATGCATTCTGTACAGGTGATCTTTCTAAGACTTTCCTCCACGTCTTCCATCCATATTTTCCTTGGCCTGCCTCTTTTCCTTCTTCCTACTGGCCGCCAGCTGTACATTTTCTTGGCTGGTCTGTCGTCATGCATTCTGTACAGGTGATCTTTCTAAGACTTTCCTCCACGTCTTCCATCCATCTTTTCCTTGGCCTGCCTCTTTTCCTTCTTCCTACTGGCCGGCAGCTGTACATTTTCTTGGCTGGTCTGTCGCCATGCATTCTGTACAGGTGTCCCAGCCATGCCATTCTTTAAGCTTTTACATATCTCACTATGTCCGCTTCGTTTATTAACCTGCTTAGTTCATGGTTCATTCGTATCCTCCAAATTCCATGCTTATTTAGGATCGGTCCGTAGATCTTTCTGAGGATCTTTCTTTTAAAGATGCGTAGCGCGTCCTCATCTGCGGTGGTTAGGGTCCAGGCAATGCCATCATCACACAGTGGTTTTAAATCCCAAAAAGTTGGCCAAAAAATGAAGGAACTGTCCAAATATCGTTTTTGAGGTCGCTGATCACGGAACTGAATTCATACATCCTACTTCTGTTAGTGGAAAGGGAAAGTTAGGAAAGGTGGGGGGTTAATCCTTGGTTGGGTTTTGAAGGCGGGTCCTTGATGGTTCAGTATAGAGATGAGCACGGGATACCATCGTCACGAAGTCGTTTGGAATCCCAAAAAGCTGGCCCAAATATGAAGGAACCGTCAAAATATCGTAATTTTTGGTCTCCTTTCGTTTTTGAGGTCGCTGATCACGAAACGGCAGGATCACAAGAGGCAGGCCAAGGAAAAGATGGATGGAAGACGTGGAGGAAAGTCTTAGGAAGATGGGAGTAAGGGATTGGAGAGAGAAAGCCGGTGACAGGACAGAATGGAAGAAGATTGTTGTAGAGGCAAAAACCCACCGCGGGTTATAAAGCCAACAGAAGAAGCAGAAGATCACGAAACGGAATTCATACATCCTACTTCTGTTAGTGGAAAGGGAAAGTTGGGAAGGGTGGGTGTTAATCGGTGGTGGGGTTCTGAAGGCGGGTCCTTGATGGTTCAGTATAGAGATGAGCATGGGATCCCATCGAGCGATCCCATCGTCACACGGTGGTTTGAAATCCCAAAAAACTGGCCAAAATATGAAGGAACCGTCTTTGGTCTTCTTGTGTTTTTGAGGTCGCTGATCACAAAACTGAATTCATACATCCTACTTCTGTTAGTGGAAAGGGAAAGTTGGGAAGGGTGGGGGTTAATCGGTGGTGGGGTTCTGAAGGCGGGCCCTTGATGGTTCAGTATGGAGATGAGGATGGGATCCCATCGATCGATCCCACCGTCTCACAGTGGTTTGAAATCCCAAATAACTGGCCAAAATATAAAGGAACAGTCCAAATATAGTGATTTTTGGTCTCCTTGCGTTTTTGAGGTCGCTGATCACGAAACTGAATCCAAAATTTTGGAATTCAAAATGGCGGACGCAATATGGCGGATAATTTTTCGAAAAAACATTCAATTTTGTTTTTTTGGGGGGGGGGGGGGGGTCGTTTGGTAGCAAAGCCTTTCTGCACTGCTACCAACTTGATTTATTGTGCTTTTTCGAGATTTAGCGGCTGAAAGTCAGCGATCACGAAACTGATTCACTCAAATCGTCCCAGCTTGTGGAAGGACGCCCCATTGCCTTTTCTGTGGAAGGATGCCCCATTGTGTCTTCCGTGGGAGTCTTCCAACCTTCATTTTCAATTGTGAAAGACATAGGAACAAAATGATTAGTCAGAAACACAGCAAACGAATCCTAGAAAATATATCGGACGCTTTAACTGCTGAAGTCGTGCAATTGTCAAGGAAGCAGATTACAATTCTCAACTCACAGGACCCTCTACGGACAAAACTCACAGGACCCTCTACGATGACATCTGCACAAACTGGGCATTTGGAAGGATGTACCATTATGCAGACTATGCAGGCCACTGACCACCATGAGGAGGATGAAACTGCCCACCATATGATCTTCCATTGCGAAGCAATTGCAAGGTGACACGAGCTTAACATTACATACAGCAAAAGAGATTCCCATGAAGAACATGTCATGACTCTTAGACCTAATAGGGACTGGAGCCATTTACATGAATTTGAGTTGAACCACTCGTCGATTTAAAAAAATATATTTCGTTCCTACTCGCTTGTTGCCACCTCTTCTTGAATTCAGATATCAATCTATTCATGGCATCTTCCAAGCTTTTCGGCAAAATGTTTGATTGCTTGAATTTTCTTGACACTTCCATCTGAACAATGTCAGTGACCACAAGGGCGTACCCAGGATCTGAACTGAGGCAGCTCATATTTGTTTCGAGGATTATGAAATGCATTATGAAATGAAGTATTCATCTATCGTACAATTTCAGAGCTGCTTCGCCGTGCTCTTTGCACCTGAAGACGCCAGGGTGAGGTTTTAATAATGTTATAGGTATTTCTATGCGCCGAAATGTGTTATAGGCTGGGTACGCCTTTGAGTGACTACGTTGATTTTCCCGTTCAATACCGATTTCACAAATATGAAAATTTCCTTTCTTGTGAAAGAAATTTCTTCGGTATTATCCACAGGTCCAAGCCTCACAGGTCAAGTTCTCTTCCCGTAGAAAATGGAAGAATAATATTAATAGGAGAATTATCATGACCAATTTCCTATAAACGATATATCATACGCAAAAATTACGAAATACTGCAGAAAGTGCACACATCATCGCATAAAAATTATAACCGAAACCGAACGCGCAGCCATGCGCAGTTTATTTTTGCATATGTTCTGAATAAATGTCCGAGCAACAATTTGAATTTGGTTTAGGAGCCCCGGTCGACCAGGGTTTTGACTTATTGCTATATTTAACAGAACGTCGTCAAGAAAAATACCACTATTTTCATAAATTATTTACTATTTCATACATCGTTAATTATAATTTCGAAAAACACATTAAAATTGTAGTTACTATCTAGGGAAGAATCCATTTTTCAGAATTCAAATTCGTTAAGTTTTCCCGATTCTACAGCCGTTTGAACATTGAACTTACTACGAGCAACGAGCAAATATTGCGGCAGGCCAAACGCGTGCCGGGTTCACGATTATAATACACACTAGAATAACGCTAACGGTCATAATACGTGGTCTGTTAGAAAAGTATTCGACCTTTAGCCGGTAAAAAAAACTGGCATACCTGGAGCGTTGGAAACCTAATCACCCTCAAAGTAGTCTCCTTGGAACTCCACACACTTCTCCCAGCGGTGCCGCCATTGTTGGAAGCATTGCAAAAGGCAAAATCCTTTAGCTCGGCTGTCGTTGCAGCCATAATGTCCTCTCTTGTCTGAAACCGCGTTCCTTTCAATGGCCTCTTGAACCACTCAAACCAATCTCTCAGGTTGCGAAGCCACGATATCCTCATTCTGCCAACAGTTCTTTTACCTCCAATTTTACCCTGGATAATTTGTATCTTCCTCCTCTTAGAATGTGTCCCAGGTACTCAAGTTTTCTTTTTTTAATGGTTTTCTTTAATGGTTAATGGTGGACATGCCACTTTAGCCACTGCGCAGCTTACTTGCGCATGCTGGCCTCTTTTGATGTGTGTAGTCGAGCCGCTCTCAACATCATCACCATCTCCATCATCCACTACAGGCCATCTACCCCTCTACACAATAGTGATGGCTCACAGTGACTCAAGATGGGCCATAGTGTAGACGAGCCACAAATGTCTAGATAAAAAAAAAATTGGCCAGCTTTTTGGGATTTCCGACCACTGTGCGTCACGGAGGGATGGTTACTTACCTTTCCGTGTCCGGATCACCATAACAAATTAAATTTTCAGTTTCTAAAAATCAGCCACATACGTGGCTTTGTCATTTGCGAGTATAAGGTCCGCCGCTGTGCAAGTCTCACTCATGTTTGGGCTCACAGGCAGATTTTTGTGGTCTTGAGTTACGCCGCATTCACAATAGACCTTTTTACGGTTTGTTAAGCGCATGCGCGCCCGCCTTGTTCAAAAAGCGGGAATATGAAAGTTTCGGGCACCTTTCGTTATTTTCAGTGGTTATACGTCAAAAAGTGCCCGGATAACATGGCGGAAATTGAGGTACGCGCACAAAAATTTCAACTATGAAAAGGTTAGGTTGGGTTTTTTAGGTTGCTGTTATATACGTGCGACACCCGTTCTTAGCCTGTTCAGCGTCCTTCACGTGGGGAAAGGTAGATGGTGTACAGGGCCAGTTCTTCATTTGCCTCGATCCGTGTGCGCATGGCAGCCACTGGCCATGGGTTTGTTCGGTGTGCTTTAGGCGTAATCTCCAGGGGTGTTGTCGACCGCATAAAGCTCTTCTGAGACTTAATTCTATGCGGTTGCATTTGTTGCCCATATAAGGGATGCCTCTGGTCGTTTTTTTGTTTTATTTCACTTCTTCTCTCTCTAATTCCCTTCTGCGTGTCTAATGGCGTCGCCTAGTTTTTTGTATTTTCAGTTGTGTATTCCTTTTAGGAAGACAGTTGTGTATTACTTCAAGGTGTGGCTCTTCTTCTTCTGGTGTCTCTAATGGCCTCCCCTAGTTTTTTGTACGTTCAGTTGTGAATTACCTTTAGGAAGATCTACAAGGTGTGCCTCTTCTTCTTCTGGTGTCTCTAATAGCCTCCCCTAGTTTTTTGTATATTCAGTTGTGTATTACATTTAGGAAGATCTTCAAGGTGTGTCTCTTCTTCTTCTGGTGTCTCTAATGGCCTCTCTAGTTTCTTAAATATTCAGTTGTGTATTACTTTTAGGAAGATCTTCAAGGTGTGGCTTTTCTTCTGGTGTCTCTAATGGCCTCCTCTAGTTTTTTGTATATTCAGTTGTGTATTACTTTTAGGAAGATTTTCAAGCTGTGGCTCTTCTTCTTCTGGTGCCTCTAATGGCCTCCCCTAGTTTTTTGTATATTCAGTTGTGTATTACCTTTAGGAAGATCTTCAAGATCTTCTGGCGCTACAGTCCAATTTGCGCCTTGGCCTCCCCTAGCTTCCTCCTCCATTCTTCTCTTTCTCGGGCCACTTCTTTAAATCTTCGTAGTTTAAGGATTCGTCTGGCGTCTTGGTCTACTACATCCTCCCATCTTTTTCTTGGTCTTCCTATCGGCCTCTTCCCCTCCATTCGGCCGTTCAGGATTCTTTTGGGCATTCCACCATCTGGCATTCTTATAATGTGGCCTTTCCACCGGAGGCGCTGCAGTTTCACGTATATCGACACTGGTTGGTCTTTAAGGGCCTGATATACATCCTAGTTGTATCTTCTCCCATATTATTCTTCTTAGGATCCTTCTTAATATTATCATTTCGAACGCGTAGATGTTTGCTTCGTTCTTTACGGTGAGGATCTACACTTCGCAGCCGTACGTGGTCGGATGATCGTCGACGATCATCCGACCGCAGTATTGGTCGGATAATCGTTTTGTACACTTTAATTTTGGGTCTCTGTGTATCACATTGAACTTGAGAACGTTCCCCAATGTGAAGTGCACTTTATTTGCCATCATCACGCTCTAATTTCCGCGTCTTCCAGGCCTGTGCTATTGATGTTTGCGCCCAGATACTTGAAGGCATTCACTTCTTCCAAGTTGTCTTGTGTTTGTATTCTTGGTGTACTCGTTCTACTTTGCACTAGTGTCTTTGTTTTATCGATGTTGATTTGGAGGCCGATTCTTTGGGATGCTGATTTTAGTGCTATATAAGCTTCCTGTGGTCACAGTGGTGTAGTGGTGAACGCATCCGCTCGCTATCCCTGAGATCCCGGGTTCAATCCCCGGACAAAAATGAAATTTTTCACGGAACTATGCTGTGGCCACCTCGTGGAAAGCAATGGCAAACTACCAGGAGTAATTCTGTCTGGTAAAACCTCTCAAATAGTGCCGTTCGGAACCGGCGATAAACTGAAGGTCCCTCATATTAGTGTGACGATGCGTTCCACAAGTACGACTTTTGCCACACTGACCCATCAAGCACCCGAAAAAGTTACTCTTTCATACTAAATGCCACTTGCGAAATAGTGATTTCACAGTGACGACTTTTGCCACACTGACTTATCAAGGACCCGAAAAAGTTACTCTTTTATACTAAATGCCACTTGCGAAATAGTGATCTCCCAGTGACGACTTTTGCCATATTGGCCCATCAAGGACCCGAAAAGTTACTCTTTTAAACTAAATCACACTTGCGAACTATTGATCTCGCAGTGACGACTTTTGCCACACTGACCCATCAACGACCCGAAAAAGTTACTCTTTTATACTAAATGCCACTTGCGGACAGTGCTCTCGACTGACGTCTTTTGCCCTACTCAATATGCATCTGTTTTTCCACTATAACATATCGTATATGATTTGTAGTCTCTTATACCTTTGCCTATCCATCTGGTCTCTTGGACGGCTGTAATTGCTAGGTCGTATTTGTTGATTTCTTCTACGAGCGCTCTTTGTCCTCCTGGTTTATTGGGCGTTCGTACATTCCAGGTTCCAAAAGAAAATTCCTTGTCCGTTTGCTGATCGTCGTTGTTTTAGGTGTTGGTAGGTTCTCTTCCGAGGTGATGTTAAGGGTTTCGTAGTGTTTTTGTTTTTCCAGGGGCGGGTTACTCGAATGACCCCGCTGACCCCGCTGCATGTCCGGTCCTATTGCATTTACTGCAATATGGGTCATTTGTACATTCTTTAGTCTGATGCCCCTACTCCCCACATCTACGGCATAGATCCCTGTGGTCCCTTTCTTCACAGTCCTTGGCGAGGTGGTTGTATCCCCAGCATCTATAACACACGTTTAGGTCCATTCTTTCTTGAACGTTACAGCTATTTAGCCCTATCTTAATACCCCGTTTACTTAATATTTGTCGAGCCAGCTCTTTCGGGCATCGGAGAGTGGCCGCCTGCGTGCCTCCGTAGTTGGGTCTAAGCTTCCCCACTACCAGGTTCAGTTGTCCTTCTTGGCCCGTCGCGTCTTTTAATGCTTGTTCTACTTTTTCCTCGGTCGTCACTTCGTCCATGCCCCTGATGTGTAGCACCATCATCCCTGCCTGGCCGAGTTCCCTCATTTGGGCGCCTACTATATCTGTCTGTAGTATTTTTTCCATATTGTCTCCTTTTTCTAGTTCTATAAGCAGGGAAGCGCCCTCGAGAATTTGCTACTCAATCCACCAATCCTCAGCAGGCAGAGTTACTATTAGTAACTAGTAACTTTTTTGTGTGTCTCGAGAACAAGAGATGGCTGACTTACGGGGATTTGAACAAAAATCCTTCCAACGGTGTTATCATCTAATGACAGGCCCTGAACAAGCGTCGCTCCGTCATTATTCGCGTCGCGTCGAATCTGAGCGAGAAACCAAGGAACGAATTTTGCTGCTACTCTTCGCATTCTCAAATCGTAAGCCAAAATTCTCTGAATAGAAATATCTCTGTAATTTCAAAAAGTTGATCAATCAAGGTCATCAGTTGATAGCACCGTTGGAAGAGGACTCAAATTTTCTGCTTTCGCCGCACAGAAAAAAGTTACTCTTTTATACTAAATGCCAGTGATGACTTTTGCCACACTTACCCATCAAGGACCCGAAAATGTTACTCTTTTATACTGAGTGCCACTTGCGAACTAGGGATCTCAAAGTGACGACTTTTGCCACACTAACCCATATAGCCCATCAGGGGCTATAACCTATCAAGATAACCCATCAAAGACCCGAAAAAGTTACTCTTTTATACTAAATGCCACTTGCGAAATATTTATCTCCCAGTAGCGACTTTTGTCACACTGACCCATTAAGGACCTGAAAAAGTCACTACTTTTATACTAAATGCCACTTCTACTTCTACTTCTTGGAGATCTGTGGTTCAGTTAATTCTGGAGCCGCCTCTGCATCTTTTCCTAAGAGGTAGATTGCCAACTATCTCTGAATCTTTTAGGTTGTCTCCTGGGAGGTCTTGAGCTAAAACCCCCAACCCAATACCTCCCAGGAGACCACCTAAAAGATGTAGAGATAGTTTGCAATCTACCTCTCAGGAAAAGATGCAGAGGCGGCTTCAGAATTAACGGACTAGGACTATTTTCGGAACTCGTGCATCCGTCTTACATGGTTGTACCACTGTCCCCATCTCACAATGTCTTGTATATCGCATTGTTCTCTGATATCTGTGTTTCTTACTCTGTCATATCCCTATCCATATCCCTATCCATATCCCTATCCATATCCCTATCCATATCCCTATCCATATCCCTATCCATATCCTAAAATAATTTTAACGTCTCTAGATGGCGAAGAATCATAAACTCTTTCTAGCTCATGATAGAAGCTTATCTTTGTGTCTTCGTCTTGCTCCTCAATGGGGCAATGCACATTAATGATCGTTCCATTCGCGTGACGGGTATGGATTCGTAGTTTACATATTCTTCCATTGACAGGTTGAAAGTCAATGATTGCTGGTTTCATAGCTTTGTTTGTGATGAATGCTACTCCCAGTTCTTTGTTCCCATCTGTTCTTCCACTATAACATATCGTATATGATTTGTAGTCTCTGATACCTTTGCCTATCCATCTGGTCTCTTGGACGGCTGTAATTTTGATCTCCCAGTGAAGACTTTTGCCACACTTACCCACCAAGGACCCGAAAATGTTACTCTTTTATACTAAGTGCCACTTGCGAACTAGGGATCTCAAAGTGACGACTTTTGCCACACTAATCCATATAGCCCATTAGGGGCTATAACCTATCAAGATAACCCATCAAAGACCCGGAAAAGTTACTCTTTTATACTAAATGCCACTTGCGAAATAGTGATCTCGCAACGACGACTTTTGCCACACTGACCCATCAAGGATCCGAAAAAGTTACTCTTTTATACTAAATGTCACTTGCGGACTAGTGATCTCGCAGTGGCGACTTTTGCCACACTGACCCATCAAGGACTCGAAAAAGTTACTCTTTTATACTAAATGCCACTTGCGCACTAATGATCTCGCAGTGACGACTTTTGCCACACTAACCCATCAAGGACCCGAAAAAATTACATTTTTATACTAAATGCCACTTTCGAACTAGTGATCCCAAAGTAACGACTTTTGCCGCACTGACCCATCAAGCACCCGAAAAAAAGAAACCCGAAAGTTTTTTTTTTTTCTCTAACCAATGTGGATCCAGGGGGGTTAGCCCTTAAAACACTGCGGCCCATTGGCCTATTGTATTTCCCCACATTGTTTCGTTCATGCAAATAGATCCAGTCCCTCTATTAGGTCCAGAATTCTATGTGCCATGGTTTTCACGGGTACTCTCTCAGCTGTAATATCAAGCTTGTGTCTCCTCCGTGCAATTGCTTCACAGTGGAAGATTATATGGGCGGCAGTTTCGTCCTCCTCATAGCATAACCTGCATAAAGGTTCATCCTTCCAGATACCCATTTTATGCAGGTGTTCTCGTAGTGGGCAGTGTCCTGTAAGTAGGCCTACCACAATTGCGATCTCCTTCCTTGGCAGTTCCACCATTTCGGCAGTTAGAGTTTCCGGTAGGTTTGCTAACATTCGTTTGCTGTGTGTCAGACCATTCAAATTGACCCACTGTGGGCGGTGCTTAGCTGCTACCCATTTACAGATTTTGTTTCGGGTCGTGGTCTTGGTAATGTAGGGTCCGCTTTCAGCACTGATGTTTGCCTTACAGGCTCCATCTTTTGCTAGCTTATCCGCCATTTCGTTACCCACCAGTCCCGTGTGGCTAGGCACCCAAGCGAGTCTGACCTTGTTATGCTTTGCCAAGGCTTTCAGGTCCTGAAGACAGTCTTGGATTTGATTTCGTGAGACGCTACTTGAGCATTAATCGCAGCCTGAAAATGCGGATGTTTCTACTTTTGTAGTCCATTCTCAAATTTTCACGGGCACAGACCATGATAGCGTGTATTTCTGCTTGGAATACTGTGAAAAAGTTACTCTTTTATACTAAACGCCACTTGCGAAATATTGATCTCCCAGTGATGACTTTTGCCACACTGACCCTTCAAGGATCCGAAAAAGTTACTCTTTTATACTAAGTGCCAATTGGGAAATAGTGATCTCCCAGTGACGACTTTTGCCACACTGACCCATCAAGGATCCGAAAAAGTTATTTTTTTATACTAAATGCCACTTGCGAATTATTGATCTCGCAGTGATGACTTTTGCCACACTGCCCCATCAAGGACCCGAAAAAGTTACTCTTTTATACTAAGTGCCAATTGCGAAATAGTGATCTCCCAGTGACGACTTTTGTCACACTGACCCATCAAGGTCCCGAAAAAGTTACTCTTTTATACTAAATGCCACTTGCGGACTAGTGATCTCGCAGTGACGACTTTTGCCACTCTTACGCATCAAGGACCCGAAAAAGTTACTGTTTTATACTAAATGCCACTTGCGAAATATTGATCTCCCAGTGATAACTTTTGCCACACTGATCCATCAAGGACCCGAAAAAGTTACTCTTTTATACTAAGTGCCACTTGCGAAATAGGGATCTCGCAGTGACGATTTTTGCCACACTGACGAATCAAGGCCCCGCGTTTAAAAACCCAGCACCAGTAACCGCTACAACCAACAGCAGTTCGATTCTCGTTGCTTTTGGGTGTACCCAAGAGATTGCAAAAATAATGAATAAACTTTACTAAAAATGGCCCAAAACAAATAATTGATTTATTATGAAAAATGATAAAGTAATAAATATTGTATCAGTTTATATTCAAAATATGTTTGAATTTTACTATTCTAAACAGTTTGTTTATTATGTACAAGGGCAAAGTTGTGAAGATACTTTGGGCAATGAAAGTTTCCATTGAATTCATTTTCATCAAGTTGTGATCATATTGTGATGAAAATTACATTATTTTTGCAACTCAAAAAGTATAATTTTAAGAATATATTTGTGGAAACATTTATGCTTATCATTTTGTGGAATCATATGCTCGTTAAAGGTTTCAAACATTTGTGAGTTGTTTTTTTTTGGGGGGGGGGGGGGGGGGGGATTGTGGTATAAAATAAAGCTAATAATGAAATTGAAAACGCATATTTATATTTGTAATCAAATTTTTTGAAGAGTATAAAACGACCAATTGGATTCTGTTTTTTTGTTCTGGCAAATTTCAGTGTGTGGGGCGCGATACAAGACGCGGCCGGGACTGACTTACCACTACGCACATTCGCACAAAGAGGGCGCTAGTGACGAGAATTCTCGCGAAGCCCCCCCGCCGCAAATGGGTATGGGTGTACCATCGCCCATGTCCACCATGGGAGGTGTACTCGGCGGTGGTGGGCCACCTCCGTTAGTCAATGGCCCACCCGCATTAGTTGGGGGTGGTCCACCACCTCCATTAATCGGCGGCAGTAGTGGTCCGCCTCCGATGGTAGGTCCAGGCATTATGCCCAATCTCATTGGCCCACCAATGCCACCCCATATGGCCGGCCAGATGCCCAGCGGGGCGGGACTTTTAGCCCCGCCCCCTGGTAATATAGGAGAAGTCTTACCTGCCGGTGCAGCTCCAGGAAACGTCTACCAAGATAGTTATGTGTCTTTCTTGAACCACCCAGCCGGTACTGCCTTATTTCTTTTTTTTTATTTACTTTACTCTTATTTTATATACATTTATTTATTGTGTGTGTTATTTAGATGCATGAGTAGATCTTTTACAATATTTTGTAATTTCAAATTAGTTTTTTATTTTTATATATTCAGTGAATGACGGTCAATTGCAAGTAGAAGAAAAGCTTACATAATTAGCTGTATACTTCCTCATATTATCTTGCTTTCGTTTATTGGAAAAGTAATATCGTACCTAACCAAACAGCTAAGTTTATTTAATTAGAAAGGTAATGTTATTCTGCACTTTATATGTTAATGTCGTTTTAAATAGGTTTTAATTAAACTTTTTGATATTTTGAGTCTATAATGAAGTCATTAAAGCACTCATATGGGTTCGTTAACCCCTTGACATACAAATAAAATGCGCGTTAACGTGTCCATATACATGTGATCTTATCACAGATACACGACGTCATTGTATGTCAAGGGGTTAATGGATCGCCAATTTTCTCAATATGCATCGGCGATTATTTTATTTAGAAATGGCATAGAAGGCCGCAAAATTGTATAAAAAACTCGTTCATGAGGCGTTGCTGAAAAACCGCGCTTTTTGAACTTGTTCTTTAATATACCATTATAAAAAAGTCATATAATTATAACAGGCATATCAAACTTTAACATGAACTAAATATTTGTCGACAGAATAAATACATCTGTAAAGCGTATAATAATGGTTTTAGGTACTTACGTATTAACGCTACCACTGCTATATATTGGATCGAGAGGTCGCGCTGCCGCGCGTATGTTGTCTTGATTTATCTGTCCGCTTCGCGGCGGGCAATCTAATCTAACCGGGTTTAAAGCAACGGTCCTTGCCACATTGATCTATACTGGATCGAGAGTTTTAAATTTTGCGGCGGACAACCTAATATAACCGGGGTTAAACCAACGGTCCTTGCCACATTGTCCTATATTAGATCGAGAGTTCGCGCTGCCGCGCATATGTTGTCTTGATTTATCTATCCGTTTCGCAGCGGACAACCTAATCTAACCAGGGTTAAACTAACGGTCCTTGTTTCATTGTACTATATTGGATCGAGAGTTCGCGCTGCCGCGCGTATGTTGTCTTGATTTATCTGTCCGCTTCGCGGCGGACAACCTAGTCAAACCGGGGTTAAACCAACGGTCCTTGCCACATTGATCTTATTATGGATTGATCTTATTATGATCATGATGACATTGATCTTATTATGATCTTATATTGGATCGAGAGTTCGCGGTGCCGCGCGTATGTTATCTTCATTTATCTGTCTGTTTCACGGCGGACAACCTAATCTAACCGGGGTTAAACCAGCGGCCCTTGCCACATTGTTCTATATTGGATCGAGAGTTCGCGCTGCCGCGCGTATATTGTCTCGATTTATCTCTCCGTCGCGAAGCGGACAACCTAATCAAACCGGGGTTAAACCAACGGTTCCTGTCACATTGTCCTATATTGGATCGAGAATTCGCGCTGCCGCGCGTATGTTGTCTTGATTTATCTCTCCGCCGCGAAGCGGACAACCTAATCAAACCGTGGTTAAACCAACGGTCCTTGCCACATTGATCTATATTGTATAGACAACATTCGCGCTGCCGCGCGTATGTTGTCTTGATTTATCTGTCCATTTCGCGACGGACAACCTAATCTAACCGGGGTTAAACCAACGGTCCTAGCCAAATTGTCCTATATTGGATCGAGAATTCGCGCTGCCGCGCGTATGTTGTCTTGATTTATCTCTCCGCCGCGAAGCGGACAACCTAATCAAACCGTGGTTAAACCAACGGTCCTTGCCACATTGATCTATATTGTATAGACAACATTCGCGCTGCCGCGCGTATGTTGTCTTGATTTATCTGTCCGCTTCTCGGCGGGCAACCTAATCTAATCGGGGTTAAAAAATTGGGTCGGGAAGCGACGGGGCGGGGCGTGGCGGCGCGGGGCGGGATGGGACGGGACTGGACGGGACTGGAATGGACTGGACTGGACTGGACTGGACTGGACTGGACTGGACTGGACTGGACTGGACGGGACGGGACGGGACATTACAGGACGGGACGGGACCGGACGGGACGGGACGGGACGTGACGGGACGGGACGGGACGGGAAGGGAAGGGAAGGGAAGGGATGGCATGGGATGGGATGGGATGGGATGGGATGGGATGGGATGGGATGGGATGGGATGGGATGGGATGGGATGGGATGGGATGGGATGGGATGGGATGGGATGGGATGGGATGGGATGGGATGGGATGGGATGGGATGGGATGGGATGGGATGGGATGGGATGGGATGGGATGGGAGGGGATGGGAGGGGATGGGATGGGATGGGATGGGATGGGATGGGATGGGATGGGATGGGATGGGATGGGATGGGATGGGATGGGATGGGATGGGATGGGATGGGATGGGATGGGATGGGATGGGATGGGATGGGATGGGATGGGATGGGATGGGATGGGATGGGATGGGATGGGATTGGATTGGATTGGATTGGATTGGATTGGATTGGATTGGATGGGATGGGATGGGATGGGATGGGATGGGATGGGATGGGAAGGGGTGGGATGTGACGTTACGGGACGGGATGGGAAGGGGTGGGATGTGACGTTACGGGACGGGACGGGATGGGATGGGTCGCTGGGATCCCATCCTCATCTCTAGCGCATACTACTATCGCTATGTCGCCGAGTCAGTATCGCTGCGTTATTGACGCCAGAGCAGCTTTGCTCGGAAGTCTACCTTTAAAGAGTTCGTTCTGATATGTTTTGTCGGGTAACTAAGGTCTTTTTTCAATCGGAAATGACGTTGCCTGACGGAAATATGGTTAGGTTAAGTAATATCTACATAGATGTCGCGTTTTGACAGCATTCTTATTTTAACATTTCTCAAAATTTAAGTGAAACTCATTTAGGCGCGACTTGAGAGTAACTCTGATCGAAACAACGTTAAGTAAAGTGTATATTCTGCTTAAAAAGTTTCCGTTTTTGACAATTTTAAATTTTGTATAAATGATCAATAGATGGTCGCCTATTTCTAACTTAGGTATTAGACTAAACAGGAGACTAATTTAAACCGTTAGTAAATACCGGAAGTACAAACAGGACGTGGGAAACCGGAAATGGAAGTCGAAACCGGAAACGGAAGTTGAAACCAGACCTCACACCCAGCGTGGGGTTACATAGACCTCTCACGTGGAACTACACAGACCTCATACCCAGCCTGGGGTTACATAGACCTCGCACGTGGGGCTACATAGACCTCACACTGTCATCTCTGGAAAACCGGAAGGGGGAAACCGGAAATTGAAGTCGAAACGAAAAGTGTCAAAGTCAAGGGAGTTGAAGGGCCTAGAAGGAACCATCTTTCCCTACTTCGATGTAATCTAGGTTGTATCATACATTATGTAAATATTGTAATTTTGACAGACAACATACAAATGACTGATACAATAAGGTTAGAATGTTAAGCGCCTCCGTGGAATAAATTGCTAATTAGTAATAACGCACAGTAACGGGAACACTATTTGTCGATGAGTAGGGAAATATTTTTCCTTCTAGGCCCTCCACCTCCACTGATCTTGACACTTCATCTTGATTTTTCCCGCCTGCGCCGAATTTTGAATTTTGTCGCGCACAGTGCAGGAACCGGAAATGAAGCGGCCGGATGTGGGAAACCGGAAATGACAAACCGGAAACGGAAGTCCAAACCGAACACGGAAGTCGAAACCAGACCTCACACTCAGCGTGGGGTTAGGACCTCACATCCAGCGTGGGCTTACATATATCTCGCACGTGGGGTTACATAGACCTCACAGTCTCATCTGTGAAAAACAGGAAGTGGGAAAGCGGAACCGGAAGTCGAAACCGGAAGTGTCAAAGTCAATGGAGGTGAGGGACCTAGAAGGAACCATCTTTCCATACTTCGATGTAATCTAGGTTAACCTAGATTTAATCTAGATTAGATTATGGTTAGGTTATGTTATATTAGAGCCAGATAAATTCAGACTGATAGGCCGAGACTTCTTGATTCAAAATAAGAAAAATTAATAGACCTTTTTACGGTTAGTTAGAAATTTTCACATGTGGACAAAAAAATGAATAGGTCTATTCAAATTTAATACACGTCAGAAAATTAGTTTAGTGACGCGACTTGTTGCCATAGTAACAACAAACAGAAATCGTTTAATAATGAAACTTCATTTGATCTACATTGCACTTTTACGCACGATTTGGATACTTTTACACACGATTATAATAATGGCATCCTTTACATACAATAATGTATTTATTAATGGGTTCATTTTGGTGTGTGAGTAGATAAAGGTTTTTATTACGCACTCTAAATTATATTATAAATAAATAAAACTAAACTTTAGTAAACATATTTTTCAGCTTAATCTTTTTAGTAATACCTGCCACAACCGCCGAAGAAGTTTAACTTCAACCGCGCGTAAAGGTTAAACACTCGCTTAATTTTTTTTTTTCGTTAATTCCAATTTATACAATGTATAACAGGGGTGGGCAAATCTTTTGGTATGCGGGCCACATTTCGTCCGAAAACTTAACCGCAGGCTTCATCAAATGTTTTCAATAGACCTTTTTACGGTTAGTTAAGCGCATGCGCGTCTGCTTCGTTTAAAAGGCGGGAATATGAAAGTTTCGGGCACATTTTGTAAATTTCACTGGTTATACGTCAAAAAAGTGCCCGAAAACATGGCGGAAATTAACGCATGCGCACAAAAAATATCAACTATGAAAATGTCTATTGTAAACGTTATTTGTATACCACGACCGTTGCATATATACTCGCCTAGACACAACAATATTCTTGTTGTGAGGTTTGGGTTTATAGTGGACAATATATACTTCATGTAAAAGGAAATAATTTCAGAGAACACCCGTAAATGTTGTGTCTATTCAGACCCGGATTTAGAGACCCAGGGCCACTAGGCACTTTTGGGCCCGCCCCCCACTATCTCAAAAAAAAATTATTATAATATTATTTTCGATGAAGATTTTTGGCAAGCCAGGCTTTTGACCTTATGTAAAGATTCCGCCACCGGGGCCCCTAGGCTGGCTGGGCCCCTAGACTGGGGCCTTGTAGGCCTAGGCAGAAATCCGGCACTGTGTCTATTATATAGTGGCAGGTATATAATTAACTAAATATCAGTCCTGGTAAACGTAATAAGCATATCATAGGCATTCTTTCGGGATTTTTTTGTAGTTTTTACGAATCAAAATACAAATACGAATTAGATGCGGTATTACCAATTAGAGGCGGTTGGATTAGTCGCAGGTTCAAATCCCGGGGGTACGTATATGGAAATAAGCCACCGTCTTCCTGTGCATGGCTATGGCAAGGCCATCACAGCCAAAAAAACCTTCCTATAATAGTGGCGCCACCCACGTTAAGAACTTGTGTGTAAGATCTAGACACCAAGCACAAGTGTATGCAGGGGGAGGAGGTCAAAGTCCACTAGGACTGTAGCACCAAAGAAGAATACGAATTAAGATCATTCCTTGTGGGTGCTATGTATACATAAATTAGTGCAGTATAATCTCGATAATCCGACAAATATGGGACCAGACAACCGCCGGATTATCAGAAAGAGTGGTGGGAGGGAAGAACGCGAACGGTCTACAGACCGCCGGATTACAGAACGTGTCATCCGATTAACCATCGGCCGAATTACCGAGATTATACTGTAATCGCTTTCTCAGAGAAGTAATATTTGGGTAGGACACAATCTCAATACCAACTTTTTATTTTAGTTTTTATTACACGTGGATATTTTTTTGTAATTAAAGTAGTTTATAAAATGATTCGCAGGCCGCAGAAAATGTCGACGCGGGCCGCATATAGCCCGTGGGCCGCGATTCACCCAGGCCTGATCTATAATATGTTTGCTCCATGATGCAAGCTCATAAATGTGTTTAATATACAAAGAAAATTTAGAGGCGAGATTTCAGAAAGCTTCGAAATAAAAACTGGAGCGAGACAAGGAGATGGACTTTCCCCACTTCTCTTCAACTGTGTCCTTGAAAAGGTTATGAGAGAATGGTGCAAGGAACTGAACAATTTGGGTGCTCAGAGTGGTATCTACCTGGGACGTAAGAACGATGGACTGGTTGTAGATTGCCTGGCCTTTGCAGATGACATGGCACTGTTTGCTGATTCTCTTGAGATGGCAACAATGCAGGTAAACTGCCTCAGAAAACACGCTGCCAAAGTGGGGCTTCAAGTGTCGCTGGAGAAAACAGAATTCTTCACCAACATTAGAGAAGCAAACAGAGAGATGTTACTAGAACAGGGAAAAATCAAGAGGACTGAGAAATTTAAGTATCTCAGAGAATGGATTGAACCCAACTTATCAGAAAGAGCATCATTATCCAAGAGAGTCAGCAAGTTAGAACTAGCCTATCGGCTGACTAAGAACACTTACAATAAGAAATGCCTGTGACGCAACCAGAATCACGACCAGAAGCCCTATATGCCATGGAGTGTCTTTCCTTGAACCGAAGGGGTGTAATGGAGAAATTGGAATTCAGAGAGAGGAGAATCCTCAGGAAGATCCTAGGCCCGGTAAAGGAAGATGGGGAATTCCGAAGACGGCATTACTCTGAGCTCTACGAACATATTGAGATGCTCTCTGACTGTGAAAGGAAAAGAAGGGTAGCTTTCTATGGCCACGTTGCAAGATTGCCTCCAAACCGACTAACCAACCGTCTGTTGAGAAGGATATTAAAGAACTGGGAATAACAGATTTCAAAAACAGACAGTCTGTGAGACGCACCCTAAAGGAAGTCCGTGGATTACAGGAAAAACCTCGAAGGAAAGGTACCCCCTGGACAGAAGAGAGAAAGGAGTTACACCGGCAGAAGATGCGACAATACTGGGCAAAGGTCAAAGCCCAACAGTTGAATAAGCGTGGTCCAAAGTAGGCCTATTCGAAAGAAGAAGAAGAAGATACAAAGAAAATATTAGTTTTAACAACAAACTAAGGGCCGGGCCAGTTTTAACTTATCCGAAGATGCTATTAAATCGCAAATGAGTACCTACGTGGTCTGTTAGAAAAGTACGACCCGACCTTTAGCCATCCGAAAAGTATCCGACCTTTAGGTAAAAAAAAAACTTACATACCAATTCAAATCCATCAGGTTTTCAAAATAAAAAATAAGGTCGGATACTTTTCTAAAAAACCACGTACTTGCCAGACGTAGTTATAAACAAAAAACAGATTATTGGTAAATCTTTCGTTTTTTGTTTGTGTTAGTTAAGTACTATAGCCCATTTTTTTTAAGAATGCAGTAACTAGAAACCTGATTTACACTGTGTTAAATGTTCAATCTAGTTGCAAAAATTCAAACAAATTAATGGAGAAGAACACTGCAGGAACTGCATTTCATTTCATTTGCTCGCTGAACTGACAAATGTCAAATTTGACGTATGTCTGCTTAGGGAAAGTCACACCGCGAGTCCGTAACAGTAAAACATTGCAGGAACTGAACTGACAGTTGACACCTGTCAAATGTCAAATTTGACGTATGTCTGCTTAGGGAAAGTCACACCGCGAGTCCGAACAGTAAAACATTGCAGGAACTGCATTTCATTTCATTTGCTCGCTGAACTGACAGTTGACACCTGTCAAATGTCAAATTTTACGTATGTCTGCTTAGAGAACGCCACGCCGCAAACCCGAGCAGTAAAACATTGCACAAACGGAATTTCATCCCGGCCGGCCAGTTTCCTGACAACTGACACATCTGTCTGCAACAAAACAACCATCAGTCCAATTTGACGGACGTCAGCCAAATGTTGTTGCCATTTGGCTGACGTCCGTCAAATTGGCGTTGATTTGAATTGACGTCCGTCAACAATCTAATTCAGTGGTCCCCAACCCTATGCCCGTGGGCACCGTGGCGCCCGCCGACCGTTTTACGTGTGCCCGCCGAAAGTAAACCCAACCAAAATAGCAGATTATTCAAATAAGAACAGAAAGAAATGTTTGACCTTCAAAACGATTTTTACTTAAAATTCAATGTATCCGATGAGGATTTCTTGAATTGAAAAAATGCTCGTCGCCCGACCGACTTGCTCTTAAGTGCAAAAAGGTTGGAGATCCCTGATCTAATTGATACAAACAGATCAGATGATATTTGGGAATTGACACGACACCCATTGACAACTAACAGCTGCAAATATATGTGAAAAGAAATAGAGAAAAGAGGTTGAGATGGACAAGTAATCGTCGTTGGTGTGAACTTCTCCTCGATTTAAGCCAATCAGAGAACAAGGTCAAATAAGCCCTATCTTCCCTGTACTGCATTCTTAAAAAAAAGGAATATAGTTAGTTTTAGTAGATTTTGTAACTAGGGCGACAGGTTGTCAATATTACTCGAGAGCGAAAATGTGCTCACGAACAATGCAAATTTTCTCGATTGCGCCCGTGTTACAAACAATAGTTTTTCTCATTCAAGCGAGGGGAGGTGTCTTACAAGTTTGGGATCCAGGTGCCATCAAAAAAAATATGAATCAAAAAGTAAGAATTTGCTTTTTCATTTGTCTCCGGTGGTGTGGATTCACCAAAAGAACTTAATAAAATAATTTTTTATTACTCATGCGCAACAAGTACTTCTTGGCGCATGGTTTTAATACGCGAAAGCCCACTTCTCGTTGTATTTCCACATAACCTCAAAATATTCAATATCGCTAAGTTACATTAAAAGAACAAATAAATAAATATAATAAACACAACGAAGACCTCAATATTAAATGTCAAAGCGCACTTTGTTCGTATGTCAAGGGGTTAACTACTGGAAATATTATAGGGTTTAATAAAATATTTTTTTATTACTCATGCGCGGCAAGTACTTCTTGACGCATGTTTTTTAATACGAGAAATCCCACTTCTCGTTGTATTTCCACATAACTTCAAAATATTCAATATCGCTAAGTTACATTAAAAAAAAAACTAATAAATAAATAAAATAAACACAACCAAGACCTCAATATTAAAAAAGTGACGTGAAAGTGTTATCAATTATTAAACAATAATAAAAATAAAGAAAACGTCGACCCCTCTGTCTCCGGTTTCACCATAGAATTTACACTTATTTTAAAACGTTTTCTTTACTTTTATTATTATTTAGTAATTTCTGACACTTTCACGTCACTTTTTTAATATTGAGGTCTTGGTTGTGTTTATTTTATTTATTAATTAGTTTTTTTTTAATGTAACAGCGATATTGAATATTTTGAAGATATGTGGAAATACAACGAGAAGTGGGATTTCTCGTATTAAAAAACATGCGTCAAGAAGTACTTGTCGCGCATGATTAATAAAAAAATATTTTATTAAACCCTATAATATTTACAGTAGTTAACCCCTTGACATACGAATAAAGTGCGCTTTGACATGTCCAAATACATGTGATCTTATCAAATATACACTACATCTTAGAGACGTTATTGTATGTTAAGGGGTTAAGTAGGCGAAAGTAAAGCCATTCAAAACTTCTAGCTGTAATAATTATTCGTCTTCTGCTACGATAGAAGCAATTACATCTTTCACTAACAATAACTTACATTTACCATAACCAAAATTACATTTAAATACCGAGGTTTTGATTGTATTCATTTTATTTATTTGTTTATTTTAATGTAACCTAGCGATATTGGATATATGCGAGCGTAATTCAAGTTCTGTTTAATACAACTAATATTGACAATTTAAAAAACGTGCAACAAGATAGCACTATTGTGCATGAGTGTAAATTTTTTGAATATTATATATAAATTTATTTACCATGTTATGATGTGAATTTAGGAAATAAGGTGTCAAGATCTTTTGCGCCGGCTCTGGAAGCAAAACAATGTTTACTGTTTAAAACGACATAATTTAGACATCTTTCTCATCGCCTAGCGATATTGAATATTTGCGTGTGTAATTCAAGTTATGCAAAATACAACTAATATTGACAATTTATCGCACTAAAAAACGTGCACTAAGATAGTACTATTGTGCATGAGTGATAAAATAGTTGGAATATTATGAATAAATTTATTTAGTATTTATTTTATGAAGTGAATTTAACAAATAAGGCGTCAGATCTTTTGCGCCGGCTTTGGAAGCAAAACAATGTTTACTGTTTAAAACGACATAATACAGAGAACTATGTTTTGTAATTGTGATATTAATTATAAGAGTTTTTAGCAATCAAAATATGTAGATATATTTTCTTCGATAGATTAGCAGTAGGGAAAGATAGTTCGTTGTAAATCCACCGCCACCACAACGAGAGAAAGTGAAGTCTATGTAGCCCCACGCTAAAGTGAGTGTGGGGTCTATGTAGCTCCACGCTAAAAAGAGTGCGGTGTATGTTGTGGCACGCTAAAGAGTGTGTGAGGTCTATGTAACCCCACGCTAAAGAGGGTGTGAGGTCTATGTAATTAGCCCCACGCTACAGAGAGTGTGAGGTCTATGTATCCCCATTAGCGTGGGGCTACATAGGCCTCACTTTTTCTCGTTGTGGCGGCGATGACTTTATTTGTGCCATATTTGGTTTTAACTATGTAGCCCCACGCTAAAGTGAGTGTGGGGTTTATATAGCCCCACGTTAAAGAAAGTGTGAGGTCTATGTAGCCCCACTCTAATGGGGTTACATAGACCTCACACCCTCTTTAGCGTGGGGCTACATAGACCCTATACTCACTTCAGCGTGGAGCTACATAGACTTCACTTTCTCTCGTTGTGGCGGCGGTGGCCTTATTTCTGCCATATTTGGTTTATGACTATGTAGCCCCACGCTGAAGTGAGTTTGGGGTCTATGTAGCCCCACGCTAAAGAGAGTGTGAGATCTATATAGCCCCACGCTAATGGGGTTACATAGATCTCACACTCTCTTTAGCGTGGGGTTACATAGACCCCACACTCACTTTAGTGTGGGGCTACATATACCTCACTTTCTCTCATTGTGGCGGCGGAGGCCTTATTAGTGCCATATTTGGTTTCTGACTACGTAGCCCCGCGCTAAAGTGAGTGTGTGGTCTATGTAGCCCCACGCTAAAGAGTGTGAGGTCTATGTAACCCCACGTTAATGGGATTACATAGACCTCACACCCTCTTTAGCGCCGGGTGATTTTTCGCTTGTTACTTTGGTAATAATCAACTTTGAACAAAGTCGAAACCATGTTCTCGTTTTACATTTTTTTGTTGCCCAAGAATTCGCAAATAACGCGGAAACTAAGCGAAATTTAGAAAAATATCTCAAACAAAACTTCTAGAGAATCAAATTTTCCATAAGAAACCTTAATATCTAGTAATTTTTCGTTGGTCAATTTGGTAGTAATCAACCTTGAACAAAGTCGAAATCAGGTTTTACTTCACTCTCAGCGAAATATTGTTTTACAAATTTTTTGGCTCAAAAATTCGCAAATTACACGGAAACTAAGCAAAATTTTGAAAAATATTTCAAACAAAACTTGTAGAGAAGCAAATTTTGCATAAAAAACTTATTACACAATGATTTTTCGTTTGTCACACACTCACTTTAGCGTGGGGTTACATAGACCTCACTTTCTCTCGTTGTGGCGGCGGTAGCCTTATTTGTGCCATATTTGGTTTCTGACTATGTAGTCCCACGCTAAAGTGAGTGTGGGGTCTACGTAGCCCCACGCTAAAGAGAGTGTGCGGTCTATGTAGCCCCACGCTAACGGGGTTACATAGATCTCACACTCTCTTTAGCGTGGGTCTACATAGACCCCACACTCACTTTAGTGTGGGGCTACATAGACCTCACTTTCTCTCGTTGTAGCGGCGGTAGTCTTATTGGCGCCAAATTTGGTTTCTGGCTATGAATGTATACTATACTATGTATGTATACTATGTAACTACACCCACGCTAAAGTGAGTGTGGGGTCTATGTAGCCCCACGCTAAAGAGAGTGTGAGGTCTATGTAGCCTCACGCTAATGGGATTACATAGATCTCACACCTTCTTTAGCATGGGGCTACATAGACCCCACACTCACTTTAGCGTTGGGCTACATAGACCTCACTTTTTGTCGTTGTGGCGGCGGTAGCCTTATTTGCGCCATATTTGGTTTCTGACTATGTATGTATACTATACTATGTATGTATACTATGTAACAAAACCCACGCTAAAGTGAGTATGGGGTCTATGTAGCCCCACGCTAAAGAGGGTATGAGGTCTATGTAGCCCCACGCTAAACAGGGTGTGAGGTCTATGTAGCCCCACGATAATGGGGTTACATAGACCTCATACTCTCTTTAGCGTGGGGTTACATATACCTCACACCCTGTTTAGCGTGGGGCTACATAGACCTCACACTCTCTTTAGCGTAGGGTTACATAGACCTCAAATTCTCTTTAGCGTAGGGTTACATAGACCTCACACTCTTTTTAGCGTGAGGCTACATAGACCTCACACTCTCTTTAGCGTGCGGCTACATAGACCTCGCACCCTCTCGTTGTGGCAGCGGTGGATTTCGAACGAACTATCTTTCCCTACTATTAGATTTTATTTGCACGAAATTGTTTGTGCGTTTTGCATGATAATCTAAGGCTGTTGGTTCGGCTATAAAGGAAATTATTTTTAATATCTGAAGTGAAGATAATACAAAAATGTCGTATATAGGGGTGTGGAAGATTAAAAAGAATATTTATTTCGCAAATAATTTTTGCAGAGAGAGAGAATTATATTGTATACTTTATGTATTATACAAAGGGCTATCGACCACAAGGTCCTTCTGCCCTTAGCAGAGATTATTTTAAGAATTTGGTTTGAACGGAGCAAGTAATTTGATGGTTGGTTACGGCTAATTATTGTGTAATTAATATTTTACTTTTTGTTATTATTATTTGATTGTTTAATTTCTTGCAGTTATTAATACTATTTGAGTTTGTGCACTTACGAATGCAGAAAAATATTATGCGTAGAATTTGCAACCACACATATCGCATACTTTGAGTGAGTGAGCGTTTAGTTACAACCTCATGAGATTGCTGTTAGCTTCAATGATAACGTTAATTTGTTGTGCAGGTACCCCTGGGAGGCGAGGAAGACAACCGGCAAATCCACCGCAGTTGCCGCCAACGCAAGCTCCGCCCACGTTACCTCCTAATCTTCCGGCTCCTGTACCTCCTTCCATAGACGATCCGCCAATGCCTGTTCTAGTTCCGGAAAAAACAATCGAAACGCCGCTTCCCATTTTATCCGCGGCTCAACTGCAAGAGGGGAAGCCTAAGGCAGCGCCGAGTCCGTACTGCGATTTTTGCTTAGGCGATTCGGCGGAAAATAAGAAAACTGGAGGGTCGGAGGAATTAGTGTCTTGTTCGGATTGTGGTAGATCAGGTAAGGGGAAAATCGACGAAAAACCCAAAAAAGGGCGGAAAAAGAAAGTCTAGTAGATGATTTCGTAGGTAAAATAATTCATTTGTGTTCCTTGTAATAATTGTTTTCTTATTTAATATAAATTTGAGTTGAAGAAAGTATTAAATAAACTTTCTAAGTTGTTTCAGTTAAAAATTGCTCGAAATAATTTCAAATCAAATGAAGCAACTTTTCTGACTCGTATTTTTCTAACAGAAGTTAAATATATTTAAAGAATAAAACACCACATATTATCAATTTAGTATGACTGTGTAGTTGTCTCAAAATGTTTATGCAACTAGCTTATATATATGTTAACAGTTGCGTATTCCTAACGTTTTTAAAACTAGTTAATAATAGTTAAAACTATTAATGGACCAGTGCTGGACATGTTTAGATAAATTTTTATACAACTGCCAAAAAAAAAAAAAAATGTACAAAATTAATTATCAAAAATTGTTAGTCCAGTATTATTTGCGTAAAATATTCAAACCTAATCAAAATATCTGTATAAATATTAGTACACATAATTCAATTAGTACCGACACAAATTGCTTTTGCACTTTTTGGGTACGATTAGGGATTGCAATCCGGCGACATTTTCAATCCGGCCGGATCCGTCAGAACTTCCACCGGATCCGCACGGATCCGGCCGGATCGATGGAATTAAATCTAACATAATAAACTTAAACTACTGAGATCACAACAATTAGGTATTTGAGCATGCTAACAAGTCTTATTATATTTCTGACAGACGTCATGATGAATTTGTCTAATGAAATATAATATCTATTTAGTTTAATCAACTTACTATAAATACCGTATTTGCCAGTAAATAAGGCGTACCCTAAAATTCAACCTTCTTTTTAGGTCCGCGTTATAAGCGCACATATAACGCGGATCTCTGTTTTAAAGCTCAACCTCATCTTTATTGATCTGTCGCTGTCTCATTTTTAAAAATATTAACAAAATGGTTTCAGATTTTCAAAATTTGGACTTTTTTGAGAAATTTGTGGTTTTTAGATTTGCAAAATTCTTCCAAATAGTTGCGCACTGAGGAAAATAGTGAGAGTCTACAAATGTTAAATTTGTAAAATCTCAACCTCATCTTCATTGATCTGGCGCTACCTTATTTTTCAAAATATTAACAAAACGATATCAGACTTTCAAAATTTGGACTTTTTGGAGAAATTTGTGTTTTTTAGATTTCCAAAGTTCATCCAAATAGTCACACAGTAAAGAAACTAGTGAGAATCTACAAATGATAATTTTGCAAAATCTCAACCTCATCTTCATTGTTCTGTGGCTGCCGTATTTTTCAAAATATTTACAAAACGGTTTTAGATTTTCAAAATTTGGATTTTTTAGAGAAATTTGTGGTTTTTAGATTTCCAAAATTCCTTCAAATAGTCACACTGTAAAGAAAGTAGTGAGAGTCTAGAAATGTTAATTTTGTAAAATCTCAACCTCATCTTCATTGATCTGGCGCTGCCTAATTTTTCAAAATATTTTCAAATTGGTTTTAGATTTTCAAAATTTGGACTTTTTGGAGAAATTTGTGTTTTTTAGATTTCCAAAATTCTTCCAAATCTTCACGCAGTTAGGAAAATAGTGAGAGTCTACATATTTTAATTTTGTAAAGTCTCAACCTCATCTTCATTGATGTGTCGTTGCCTTAGTTTTCAAAATATTAACAAAGCGGTTTTAGATTTTCAAAATTTGGACTTTCTGGAGGTATTTGTGGTTTTTTGATTTCCAAAATTCTTCCAAATAGTCACACAGTAGAGAAACTAGTGAGTCTACAAATGTTAATTTTGTTAAATCTCAACCTCATCTTCATTGATCTGTGGCTGCCGTATTTTTCAAAATATTTACAAAACGGTTTCAGATTTCAAAATTTGGACTTGCTGGAGAAATTTGTGGTTTTTAGATTTTCAAAATTATTCTAAATAGTCGCGCAGTGAGGAAAATAGTGAGAGTCTACAAATGTTAATTTTGTAAAATCTCAACCTCATCTTCACTGATATGTCGTTGCATTACTTTTCAAAATATTTTCAAATTGGTTTTAGATTTTCAAAATTTGGACTTTTTGGAGAAATTTGTGGTATTTTGATTTCCAAAATTATTCCAAATTGTCGCGCAGTGAGGAAAATAGTGAGAGTCTACAAATGTTAATTTTGTAAAATCTCAACCTCATCTTTATTGATGTGTCGTTGACTTACTTTTCAAAATATTAACAAATTGGTTTTGATTTTCAAAATTTGGACTTTTTGGAGAAATTTGTGGTTTTTAGATTTCAAAAATTCCTTCAAATAGTCACACAGTAAAGAAACTAGTGAGAGTCTACAAATGCTAATTTTGCAAAATCTCGACCTCATCTTCATTGATCTGTAGCTACCTTATTTTTCAAAATATTTTCAAAATGGTTTCAGATTTTTAAAATTTGGACCTTCTGGAGAATTTTATGGTTTTTGGATTTGCAAAATTCTTCCAAATAGTCGCGCAGTGAGCAAAATAGTGTGAATCTACAAAGGCTGATTCTGTAAAATCTCAACCTCATCTTCATTGTTCTGTGGCTGCAGTATTTTTCAAAATATTAACAAAGCGGTTTTAGATTTTCAAAATTTGGATTTTTTAGAGAAATTTGTGGTTTTTAGATTTCCAAAATTCCTCCAAATAGTCACACATCAAAGAAAGTAGTGAGAGCCTACATATTTTAATTTTGTAAAATCTCAACCTCATCTTCATTGATATGTCGTTGCTTTACTTTTCAAAATATTTTCAAATTGGTCTTAGATTTTCAAAATTTGGACTTTTTGGAGAAATTTGTGGTTTTTAGATTTCAAAAATTCCTCCAAATA
Source organism: Phosphuga atrata (assembly GCA_944588485.1). Classification (NCBI taxonomy): domain Eukaryota; kingdom Metazoa; phylum Arthropoda; class Insecta; order Coleoptera; family Silphidae; genus Phosphuga; species Phosphuga atrata. The sequence goes on from OX155905.1 coordinate 2,817,385, forward strand.
GTCACACAGTAAAGAAACTAGTGAGAGTCTACAAATGTTAATTTTGCAAAATCTCGACCTCATCTTCATTGATCTGTAGCTACCATATTTTTCAAAATATTTTCAAAACGGTTTCAGATTTTTAAAATTTCTACTTTCTGGAGAATTTTATGGTGTTTGGATTTGCAAAATTTTTCCAAATAGTCGCGCAGTGAGCAAAATAGTGTGAATCTACAAAAGGTAATTCTGTAAAATCTCAACCTCATCTTCATTGTTCTGGCGCTGCCTTATTTTTCAAAATATTAACAAAGCGGTTTTACATTTTCAAAATTTGGACTTTTTAGAGAAATTTGTGGTTTTTAGATTTTCAAAATTATTCCAAATTGTCGTGCATTGAGGAAAATAGTGAGAGTCTACAAATGTTAATTTTGTAAAATCTCAACCTCATCTTCATTGATGTGTCGTTGACTTACGTTTTAAAATATTAACAAATTGGTTTTGATTTTTAAAATTTGGACTTTTAGGATAAATTTGTGGTTTTTAGATTTCAAAAATTCCTCCAAATAGTCACACAGTAAAGAAACTAGTGAGAGTCTACAAATGATAATTTTGCAAAATCTCGACCTCATCTTCATTGATCTGTAGCTACCTTATTTTTCAAAATATTTTCAAAACGGTTTCAGATTTTCAAAATTTGGACTTTCTGGAGAATTTTATGGTTTTTGGATTTGCAAAATTCCTCCAAATAGTCGAGCAGTGAGGAAAATAGTGAGAGTCTACAAATGCTAATTTTGTAAAATAACAACCTCATCTTCACTGATATGTCGTTGCTTTACTTTTCAAAATATTAAATTGGTTTTGATTTTCAAAATTTGGACTTTTTGGAGAAATTTGTGATTTTTAGTTTTCCAAAATTCCTCCAAATAGTCACACGTAGGGTTGCCACCTCAGAGCGGGGTCTCGCCCGTAGACGATAACTAAAAAAAAACACGCATAAATATTTCATTTTTTTTAATTTATATAAATTAACAAATTCAAAACTCGCATTCCTACATATTAAATAAAATTTCTAATTATCACAAACTTAACATTTCACGTATACAATTAGTACAGGTAAAGCCGAAAAAAATATGCAATATGCAAAATGGTATATAATAAATAATTTATTTATATTTCTTGTTTGACATCGCAGCCTTTACAAGATCGGCATTTTCTGGTGTTTTCATGGATTCAAAAAATTGTCGACAGCTCATGTGAAAATTAAGTTTTATGCATAATTCTGCCTTTACCAACTCAACCCGCATCCTGTTACGGTTGTCTGTCCAAGTATTTTTCGTAATCAAAAAAATTCGTTCCACATATGCATTACTTATAGGTATCAATAGAATTTCACCAACAAGTTTTGGTAGTCCAGTGAAAACACCAGAGGAAAATATTTGTATCCATTTTTCATCAGTTGTCAACGGTTTATCGTTATATTTATAGTTATCGAACGATTTCATCATAATTTATCGGCATCTAGTTCAATATTTACGTATTTTGCAGCATCTAAAAAATCTTGGTATTTGAAATTTTCGTTTTTAAGATTAATTACAGAAAAATATTTGATTGGGCTGTTTTCAAAATTATAAAACTTTTCCAATAAGTAATCACGTTTCACACAGTGCACCTTTCTCAAATTTCTGTTTTTCATAGGTACTTAGGAAATCTAAACTTGTATTCACTTTACTACTGAGAAATTGTTCTTCTAATTTATTCTGCGGTTTATTTTTCAGAGATAACATTATGTCATGCAATTCGGAACTTTTTACCCATTGATTTTCAAACTGTAAAATATGCCGATTCATAAGTCCCATAAAATGATGCACAAAGTGAATATAACAATCATTTGAATTTCAGGTGAATATAACATATCTTATCGTCTCGAATCTCATCTTCACTATCCTTTCGAATTTCGAAAATAATTTTGTGCGTATCTTCTTCACCCAGTTGTACAAAATAAAGTTTTATCGCTGACCAGGCATTAACAATTTTTTCAAAAGCTTTATGTAGAGCTTTATCTAAAGCCATCTCGTTATCAACGTGGCCAATAATGTCATGTTTCAATTAAAAAAATCAAAGCTATCTTTTAGTTCTTAACTTTTTTAGAGCTAATAGACAATTCAGCATATATTTTTAATACCAAGTTTTCAACATTGAGAGACAATGCCTTACATGCGTGTCATCTTATCTGCATTATAAATTACATGGCAGTTACAATTACTTTCCAAAATTTTCGGATTATGGTCGGTTAATTTTTTGAATACAGATTTATTCTTGCCGTAATTAACAGATGCGTTATATACAGAATAAGTACTTACAATTAAATTTGATAAGTTAAGTTTACATTCTTCAAGACAATTCAATAATCTTGTAGCAATTGCCTCAGAAGTTTCGTCTGAATCTTCATAAAGGTCAATAATTCAATTTTGAATTCCTTTTTGTAAATGGGAATATTGAACTGCAATCTGGAACATTTTTCTATTGCCTTTGTTGGGCGCATCGATTGCCAAGGAAAACGGAATTGCTTTGCCGTTATTGACCCCAAGTTCGTCAAGAGCTACTTGAATAGACTTAGGTGCTAGTATGTCTTCAACAATTTCTTCGGCTTTTGTTCTGCCACAATGCATTTGATTTCCAATTGTTGAATCAAGCTATAATCACGAATTGATTTTCATTCCACAGTCAATGCTGCAATAACCGTGATTATGTTTTAAGCCGTGGTTAAAGAGCTTTAGATATTTGTCTATGCGTTGAGTCGTTACACGAGATACGCGCGACACTCTGCATATAATTTTGTGCATATTCAATTTTACTTATGCCGCCTGGAGAAATAATAGTTAAACCCGGAGCCCGGAGATAATTCACTGAAACCCGGAGTCTCCGGGCCAAACCCGGAGAGGTGGCAACCCTAGTCAAACAGTAGAGAAACTAGTGAGAGTCTAAAAATGTTAATTTTGTAAAATCTCAACCTCATCTTCATTGATGTGTGGCTGCCTTATTTTTCAAAATATTTACAAAACGGTTTCATATTTTCAAAATTTGGACTTTCTGGGGAAATTTGTGGTTTTTAGATTTCCAAAATTCTTCCAAATAGTCGCGCAGTGAGGAAAATAGTGAGAGTCTTTAAATGTTAATTTTGTAAAATCTCAACCTCATCTTCATTGATATATCGTTGCTTTAATTTTCAAAATATTAACAAATTGGTTTTAGATTCTCAAAATTTGGAATTTTTTGAGAAATTTGGGATTTTTAGACTTCCAAAATTCCTACAAATAGTCACTCAGTAAAGAAACTGGTGAGAGTACAAATGTTGATTTTGTAAAATCTCAACCTCATCTTCATTGATCTGTGGCTGCCTTAATTTTCAAAATATTTACAAAACGGTTTTAGATTTTCAAAATTTGGACCTTCTGGAGAAATTTGTGGTTTTTAGATTTCCAAAATTCTTCCAAATAGTCGCGCAGTGAGGAAAATAGTGAGAGTCTGTAAATGTTAATTTTGTAAAATCTCAACCTCATTTTCATTGATATATCGTTGCTTTAATTTTAAAAATATTAACAAATTGGTTTTAGATTCTCAAAATTTGGACTTTTTGGAGAAATTTGTGGTTTTTAGATTTCCAAAATTCCTCCAAATAGTCGCACAGTAAAGCAACTAGTGAGAGTCTACAAATGTTAATTTTGTAAAATCTCAACCTTATCTTCATTGATCTGTGTCTGCCGTATTTTTCAAAATATTTACAAAACGTTTTCAGATTTTCAAAATTTGGACTTTCTGGAATAATTTGTGGTTTTTAGATTTACAAAATTCTTCTAAATAGTCGCGCAGTGAGGAAAATAGTGAGAGTCTACAAATGTTAATTTTATTAAATCAACATTATCTTCATTGATATGTCGTTGCTTCACTTTTCAAAATATTAACAAATTGGTTTTAGATTTTCAAAATGTGGACTTTTTGGAGAAATTTGTGGTTTTTAGATTTCCAAAATTCCTGCAAATAGTCGCACAGTAAAGCAACTAGTGAGAGTCTACAAATGTTAATTTTGTAAAATCTCAACCTTATCTTCATTGATTTGTGTCTGCCGTATTTTTCAAAATATTTACAAAACTGTTTCAGATTTTCAAAATTTGGACTTTCTGGAGAAATTTGTGGTTTTTTTATTTCCAAAATTCCTCCAAATAGTCGCGCAGTGAGGAAAATAGTGAGAGTATACAAATGTTAATTTTGTAAAATCTCAACCTCATCTTCATTGATATGTCGTTTTTTTACTTTTCAAAATATTAACAAATTGGTTTTAGATTTCCAAAATTTAAACTTTTTGTAAAAATTTATGGTTTTTAGATTTCCAAAATTCCTCCAAATAGTCACACAGTAGAGAAACTAGTGAGAGTCTACAAATGTTAATTTTGCAAAATCTCAATCTCATCTTCATTGATCTGTGGTTGCCTTATTTTTCAAAATATTATCAAAACGGTTTCAGATTTTCAAGATTTGGACTTTCTGGAGAAATTTGTGGTTTTTAGATTTGAAAAATTCATCCAAATAGTCGCGCTGTGAGGAAAATAGTGAGAGTCTTGGGAGTGATGCTCCGCTGTCAGTCTGTTGGTATCCGACCTTCTTTGATGATCTGGTTGAAGAACGGCGTTAACCATCTTGCTGCATCCCATCGTTGAGAGCGCCAAAACTCTGCTGGAATTTCATCAGGGCCGGTGGCTTTCCCCAATTTCATCTCTTTCAGAACAGCCTCCACTTCGGCGATCTCTTTTATTCTTCCTTTATTGGATTTTCCTTTATTGGTCCTTCAACAGGAGAGGTGGGTGGAATGGGTGGAAATTGCTCGGCCAGCGTTCTCTCGCCTTCTCCCAGTTGACCAGCAGTTCACCTGTTTCGTTATTGATGCCATAAAAGCGTTGGATGTCTTCCGTTTTGCGGTGCCTTGATTTGAACAGACGGAAGATGTCACGTTCGCCTTCACGAGTATCAAGTTTTGCGTAGATGTCAGCGTATCGATCTGCTTTTGTTGCAGCAACTACCTTCTTCGCCTCACTACGGGCAGCTGTATAGGCATTCCAACGAGATGGTGTTTTATCTTCGAGGAACTCATGGTATAGTTCAGGGATGGCGAACCTTTTTAGTGGTGGGTCAAATTTTGTTCTTTATATTTTTCTTACTAGCTCGTGGGTAACCAGGTCAGTGACATCAGTTGGAAAAAAGAACGTCAATAAAATTCAAGTTTCCTTCTTGTTTCACAACTGATACTTTTGCAAGTGAAGAGCAAAATAAAGTTCGAAGTCAAAAAAATCTCATTATATGTACCATGAATTACCACACCAGGTAACCCCATACTCAGTCCATAAAACTAGTATTATGCAAAAAAATCCAATTTAAAATATTTGGTATAAGATATTGAATAAAACCAATATTTTTCCATACCATATTAGAAGAAACAATTTTCTGTAGGTCAATTTCAATTTTAAATGCAATATCAAATTATTTAAGAATATCAAGACCTGTACACTTCCCTTTGAATAGTTCTTCTTTCATTATATTTCCTGATTTATATCGAGCAAAATAGTATATTGTCTAACAAGGGCGGTAAGTTCTCAATTGCTCACGAGAGCGAAATTAAGCGCAGGAATGAGTTGCAAATAATATTTTTTATTACTAATGCGAGGGGACGTATCTTACTATAGTCCATTTTTTTAAGAATGCAGTAACTAGAAACCTGATTTACACTATAATAAATGTTCAATCTAGATACAAAATTTGGCGCTAAATTGAAATATGGTTACTTGAATAAAAAATTGGTAGTTTATTAAGGTTTGATTGAATATCTTAATATTATTGAATAACTTCTACAATACTAACAAATAAATGGAGAAAAACGCAAAAAAACTAAATGAAACAAACAGATCAGATGACAATTGTGAAGTGACACGGCAGCCATTGACAACTAACAGCTGCAAATGTATGTGAAAAGAAAGAGAGAAAAAAGGTTGAGATGAAGTAAATATCGTCGGTGTGAACTTCTCCTCGATTTAAGACAATCAGAGAACAAGGTCAAATAAACCCTATCTTCCCTGTACTACATTCTTAAAAAAAAATGAACTATAGTTTGGGATCCAGGGGCCATCCAAAAACAAAATAGAATCAAAAATGAAGAAATTTCTTTTTCTGTTGTCTCCGGTGGTGTGGATTTGTCATAGGAACTCTCATCAGTCTCTGGTATCACCATTTACACTTATGTTAAAACGTTTTCTTTAATTCATTCAGTCATTTTCACGTCACTTTTTTAATATTGAGATTTCCATTGTTTTATTTATTCAATTGTTTTTCTTAATTTAACTTAGCGATTTTTATGGAATATTTGCGTACGTTACCCAAGTTATGTGGTAATAATTGAATTGACAAAAACAGCCATTTGTCGCACTAAAAAACGGGCGCCAAGATAGTACTTATCCCGCATGAGTAATAAAAACATAATTACTCTCATCTAAAGCAATAGAAAACTTTGCTGTATAATTTAAGTTGGTATGTATTTGCGAGAAAATGTCTCTTTCTAATTCTATTATTCGATCTTTAATTGTATTCCGATTTATTGGTAACTCATTTATACGCTTCATAATCAAATATGTCTTTAAAATCTGAAAATAAAGTAGCACTATATTAAAAAAACGTTTGTTTTACAAACTCTCTTTCTGAAATATGTTTCTCGTGGCTGGCAAGCAATGGGCAACTTGAAAACTACCAGCTGTAATGTTAGTTTCTTGAATTTTTACGCTTTTAAAAGATATAGTGATTCTCTTTTTTTGTGAAAAATGTGTTTTTCTTTCTTTACCTCTCTCTCTTTACGATTTTATCGGCTTTGCAGCCGTTCGATAACTCAATAATTCAAGTAAATCAATAATTCAAGTAAATCAATAATTCAAGTAAATCAATAAGTAAATATTGAGTTATTGAACATTTCAAAAGGTCCTAAAATCAATCACTTAAAATATCTGTGTGGGTCAGTAACTGACCCCCGGGTCATAGGTTTGCCATCCCTGGTATAGTTATTTCTTCATGCGTACTGCCTCTTTAACGGCATCATTCCAAAGCCACGCGGATTTATCTATTCTTTGTCGACCTGGTTTCGTTGATCGGAACGTGCAGCTTCATCTTTCAATCGAGTCCAGCTCTCTTCAACTGTGGTGACTGGAGGTACTCTTATTTTTGCAAGAACATTCGCCACGTTCTCCTTGAATCGCCACCATTTGATTCTTTTTGGTCCAATTCTGACTAAGTATCCGAATCTTGAAGGATTTATCCGCAGTTTACAGATGACTGGTTGATGTTGTGCGGCAACAGTTTCATATGGAATAACTTTCGAATCTAACACATCTTGAAGATCCGGCTTCTGACAAGGACATAGTCAATCTGGGTTGCATTTGAGGCACTGTAGAATGTGATTAGGTGGGTATCATATTTCTTGAACCAAGTGTTCGTAATTACCAAATCATTTTTCTTGTCCACCATGAGCTGCGTGGTCTTCTTTCTTTTGTCCAACATGACCATTCAGATCGCCAGCAACGATTAGGTAGTCTTCTGGTGCCACTTCAAGAGACAGAACCATCATACTTGGTTGATGAGATGATGCCGACGCCGCTGGTTGTTCCAAGGGAGCCGTTGTAATCAGTTTGTAACCACACCCTATGTCATAAGACTTTTGTCCGCTCCATCTTATTTCTTGCATTGCGCAGATGTCAATGTGGCAATTCTCAAGTGCTTTAGCTAGTTCGCTGCGGCGACTAGACATAGCCCCGATGTTCAACGATGTTTAGCCGTCGCCGCCCATGCTTCACAAAGCGGCCTGAGCACAGAAACTAAAGATGCTTTCTGGGCTCTGATTGATGAGAAGAAGTGCCACCTGAAGAGTACCTCATCGTTGCTGGCGATCTGGATGGTCATATTGGACAAAGGAAAGAAGGCCCATGGTTATGGAGAGAAAAATGATGATGGCCAACGAATCCTTCATTTAGCAGAAACTCGCGCTTTGGTAATTACTCTTGCACAATTTTCATGTTGACCGGGGCTTGCCAACACGCGTCGCTTTCAGGGGATGCCCTAACCTTAGTTCCGAATCTATGAGACAACATTTTCATAAGGACGTGACGTTGAGTTTTACGGTCGACTTGTCACAAAGTCTGTCACCAAGTTTGTTTCAACCCTCTTTCCCGGTATAGAAGAAGAAGGAGGGAGAGCAAAAAATATGTATGTCACTTGACAAACAAACTTGTGAGAGTCTACAAATGTTCATTTTGCAAGATCTCAACCTCATCTTCATTGATCTGTGGCTGCCTTAGTTTTCAAATTATTTACAAAACGGTTTCAGATTTTCAAAATTTTGACTTTCTGGAGAAATTTGTGGTTTCTCGATTTCCAAAATTCCTCCAATTAGTCGCGCAGTAAAGAAACTAGTGAGAGTCTAAAAATGTTAATTTTGGAAAATCTCAACCTCATCTTCATTGATCTGGCGCTGCCTTATTTTTCAAAATATTAACAAATTGGTTTTAGATTTTCAAAATTTGGAATTTTTGAAGAAATCTGTGGTTTTTAGATTTCCAAAATTCCTCCAAATAGTAGCGCAGTGAGGAAAATAGTGACAGTCACAAATGTTAATTTTGTAAAATCTCAACCTCATCTTCATTGATATGTCGTTGCCATACTTTTCAAAATATTAACAAATTGGTTTTAGATTTTAAAAATTTTGACTTTGGAGAAATTTATGGTTTTTACATTTCCAAAAATTCCTCCAAATAATCGCACAGTGAAGAAACTAGTGAGAGTCTACAAATGTTAATTTTGTAAAATCTCAACCTCATCTTCAATGATCTGTAGCTACCTTATTTTTCAAAATATTTACAAAACGGTTTCAGATTTTAAAAATTTGGACTTTTTGGAGAAATTTGTGGTTTTTAGATTTCGAAAATTCCTCCAAATAGTTACACTGTAAAGAAACTAGCGAGAGTCTACAAATGTTAATTTTGTAAATGCTCAACCTCATCTTCATTGATCTGGTGCTGCCTCATTTTTCAAAATATTAACAAAGCGGTTTCAGATTTTCAAAATTTGGACTTTTTGGAGAAATTTGTGGTTTTTAGATTTCCAAAATTCTTCCAAATAGTCGCGCAGTGAGGAAAATAGTGAGAGTCTACAAATGTTAATTTTGTAAAATCTGAACCTCATCTTCATTGATATGTCGTTGCCTTACTTTTCAAAATATTAACAAATTGGTTTTAGATTATAAAAATTAGGACTTTTTGGAGAAATTTGTGGTTTTTAGATTTCCAAAATTCCTCCAAATAGTCACACAGTAAAGAAACTAGTGAGAGTCTACAAATGTTAATTTTATAAAATCTCAACCTCATGTTCATTGATATGTCGTTGCTTTACTTTTAAAAATATTAACTAATTGGTTTTAGACTTTCGAAATTTGGACTCTTTAGAGAAATTTGTGGTTGTTAGATTTCCAAAATTCCTCCAAATATTCACGCAGTGAAGAAACTAGTGAGAGTCTACAAATGATAATTTTGTAAAATCTCAACCTCATCTTCATTGATATGTCGTTGTCATACTTTTCAAAATATTAACAAATTGGTTTTAGATTTTCAAAATTTGGACTTTCTGGAGAAATTTGTGGTTTTTACATTTCCAAAACTCCTCCAAATAGTCGCACAGTAAAGAAACTAGTGAGAGTCTACAAATGCTAATTTTGCAAAATCTCAACTTTATCTTCATTGATCTGTGGTTCTCTTATTTTTCAAAATATTTACAAAACGGTTTCAGATTTTCAAAATTTGGACTTTCTGGAGAAATTTGTGGTTTTTAGATTTCCAAAATTCCTCCAAATAGTCACACTGTAGAGAAACTAGCGAGAGTCTACAAATGTTAATTTTGCAAAATCTCAACCTCATCTTCATTGATCTGTGGCTGCCTTATTTTCCAAAATATTTACAAAACGGTTTCAGATTTTTAAAATTTGCACTTTCTGGAGAAATTTGTGGTTTTTAGATTTCAAAAATTTTCTAAAATATTTATCACAAAATCAATTTTGGTTTTGAAAAAACCATGCATTTGCACCACGCATTTAAGGTACTTACTCATGCAACAGCGCGATTATTTTTAATACCTAATATTAGCATCACTTTAGATACCTAAAATTAGCATCAGCGGATCCGGTCACCGGATCCGGTATATTGGTACCGGACCCGGTTAATCAGTACCGGATCCGGTAAATTGGTACCGGATCCGGTAAATTGGTACCGGATCCGGTAAATTGGTACCGGATACGATAAATTGGTACCGGATCCGGTAAATAGGTACTGAATCAAAAGACCGGATCTCAAACCAGATTTACCAGATCCGGTAAATTGGTACCGAATCAAAAGACCGGATCTCAAACCAGATTTACCAGATCCGGTAAATTGGTACCGAATCAAAAGACCGGATCTCAAACCAGATTTACCAGATCCGGTAAATATATATTGGTATTAGATCCGTTTTCCGCTTATATATTGGTACCAGATCCGTTAAACGTTTAGTGATGCCGGATCTGCCGGATTACCGAATCCGATTTTCCGGATTGCAATCCCTAGGTACGATACATGTACGGAACATTTCGAAAACCAGAGAGACTGGAAAACCAAAAAAAAAATTATACAAAATGTCAAAACATAGCTTAGTTTTTTACTAATATATTGGAATGTCTTCCGAACTGCGGGCATTTTATTTTTAAAACTAACATTGAATGTCTTTTACCAAAATTTATTTATTCGATTTATATTTATTTGGCGAATGTATTGACCAATAGTTATCACGAGCCGTTGCACTAATTACTAGTCTCCGAAAATATATGTTTCTTGGTCAATATGTTTGGTTCAAGGTAGACTTCCGAGCATAGCGGCTCTGGCTTCACTAGCGCAGCGATACTGACGCGGCTTCACTAACGCAGCGATACTGACGCGGCGACATAGCTATAGTATTAAGCACTATGGAAACGTATGAGGCGCAATTCGAGCGGAGCTACACAGACGCACTAAGTGCATCAGTGTCGCTGCGCTCGAATGACACCCATACGTTTCCATGCATAATACTATCGCTATGTCGCCGCGTAAGTATCGCTGCGTTAGTGACGCCGCGTCAGTATCGCTGCGTTAGTGACGCCGCGTCAGTATCGGTGCGTTAGTGACGCCGCTTTGCTTGGAAGTCTACTTTAAGAGTTTTTATGAAATTTATATCAAAAAAGAATTTATTATATTTGCTTTATATTATATTAATGTAATTTATTTAACCAATTTGCTTTTTTTTGGTTGCGTACTGTTACTTGGAGATTAATATTTTTAATCCAACATAGTTTCAAGCAAAAAATTAAAATTTGTTGGCGAATTTGCGATGTTAATATTATTTTGGTGGAAGTTCCTATTTTTTTTTAATAAATTTTATGTTGGTTTAGAAATATTAATTATTTAAATTGTGGGTAGGTTTATAACGTAATGTTTTTAAAATGATTTTTACGAAATGTTGTGAGAACAGTTATTTTCCAAGCGTATGTATATCGTCAAATTAGTGCAATAAAAGATGATGCCAACAAAGAATCATTTCTTTTTTTAAGTGCTGAAGATGAGGTGCACTTCAATTTATGTATATTTTTCTGATGACTCTTTCTTTTTGATGCATTAAAATTGCCAGTCAATCGCTGCTTGTGTCGCTGAACCGTTTTCTATTCCCGCCTATTTTGATGCATTGAAATTAATAAGAAAGAAAAATTACGTAACTTGGAAAGTCACTGTTCTTCGGCACTTGTAAAAATTCACCACTCCTACCCACATCCCAAATATTTACGATTCAATTCAATCAAATATTAATAATACAGAGTTGGGATAATGCATACAAAAATTTAAAATCAATTTTACAGAAATCAAAATATTACATTTCAATTTTTAGCTATATTATAGTATATTACGTAACAAGAGTTGTAAGAAGCATGTTACGTACGAGCTCCCCGCTACGCGGGTCGTGCGTAAATGTTCCGCTCGTACGTAATTGGCTTACAACTCGAGTTATGTACTATACTTTATCTCTCAAAGCTGGGGAATGAGACATTTGAAGACCTTGTGCCAACTTTGAATTAGGGATACGTAACGAAAGGGGAGACCGACTCTTGCAATTCTATCAAGAGGAAAATATGTAAGTAAGCAACGCATTGTTTTTACTACCAGCCTGCAGACTGTACACGTGGAAATCCCCAGCAGACCAACCGCATAATATAATTAGAAATCAAATAGACTTCATACTAATTAATAAAAGGCTTCGTTCATCTATTACAAAGCCATGCAAAACCATCTATTACAAAAAACCATCTATTACAAAGCCTACCTCAGGAGCAGATGTCCCATCTGTTTTGAAGAAATTGGTCACAAAATGTCTCTCTTGTTCTCATACCGGGCAGAGAGCATGTTCCACGACGGTTTAAGTGAAACTCTGGTGAGTGATAAACTTGAGATCATTTCAGCTGGTGAACCTTCGGCTTTAAAACCACGCAGGAAGTGATGTCGCTCGACATCGCACAGAGATGAGTTCTTCAGCACAAGTCTGCAGAACAGGTCGGAGAAGGTCGCGAGTAGTCGCCGTTAAACTTAAGCAACTTCAGATTCGGGAGCTGAGATGGTGATTGGGTGTCCTCCTGATGTGTGGTCGTCCTCCGGTTCTTCTCTTGCGGAAGCTCACTCTTGAGTTTGGCTGCCGCGCGTCAAAAAGCCGAGTAGTCCCGGCAAGTCTTCCGCATAAAAGAGCTGGTAAAATACTCGTGATCCATGAGTTGAGGTGGCCAATGGGTTTCGGAATAAGCCTGGAACACTTTGTGTATATCGCCGACGTGAGAGACGAGGTCCTCGAGTTCCTCCAGAGAGTAGTTTCGGGCGTCTGCGGGGAAGTTCGTCACTGCCTCCTCCATAAAGGCACTTGGGACCTTCTGAGAGCGGACCTTGAGGGTGAATTGGGATGATAATGGACCCGGTGATGCGTTGCGAGAAGACGTTCTCACGGGATCCTCTTGTAGAGACTAGTGATTGGATCTCCTCCTGCTGTGTAATCGTCCTCCGGTTCTGCTCCTGCGAGAGCTCACTCTTGAGTTTGGCTGCCGCGCGTCGAAAAGCCGAGTAGTCCCGGCAAGTCTGATGGCCAATGGGTCTCGTGATCCATGAGTTGAGATGGCCAATGGGTCTCGAAACAAGCCAGGAACACTTTGTGTGTATCGCCGACGTGAGAAACGAGGTCCTCGAGTTCCTGCAGAGAGTAGTTTCGAGCGTCGGCGGTGAAGTTCGTCACTGCCTCCTCCATAAGGGTACTTTGGACCCGGTGAGGCGTTTCGAGAAGACGTTCTCATGGAATCCTCTTGTTGAGACAGGAACACTTTGTGTATATCGCCGACGTGAGAGACGAGTTCCTCCAGGGAGTAGTTTCGGGCGTCTGCGGGGAAGTTCGTCACTGCCTCCTCCATAAAGGCACTTCGGACCATCTGAGAGCGGACCTTGAGGGTGAGTTCGGATGATAATGGACCAGGTCAGGCGTTGCGAGAAGACGTTCTCACGGGATCCTCTTGTAGAGACTAGTGATTGGATCTCCTCCTGATGTGTGTTCGTTCTCCGGTTCTGCTCTTGCAAGAGCTCACTCTTGAGTTTAGCTGCCGCGCGTCGAAAAACCGAGTAGTCCCGGCAAGTTTTCCACATAACTGAGCTGGTAAAATACTCGTGATCCATGAGTTGAGATGGCCAATGGGTCTCGAAATAAGCCAGGAACACTTTGTGTATATCGCCGACGAGAGAGACGAGTTCCTCCAGAGAGGAGGGGAATTCCCCTAGTTTCTGGCGTCGGCGGTGAAGTTTGTCACTGCCTTCTCCATAAGGGTACTTTGGACCCGGTGAGGCGTTTCGAGAAGACGTTCTCATGGCATCCTCCTGTTAAGACAGGAACACTTTGTGTATATCGCCGACGTGAGAGACGAGTTCCTCCAGAGAGTAGTTTCGGGCGTCTGCGGGGAAGTTCGTCACTGCCTCCTCCATAAAGGCACTTCGGACCATCTGAGAGCGGACCTCGAGGGCGAGTTCGGATCATAATGGACCCGGTGAGGCGTTACGAGAAGACGTTCTCACGGGATCCTCTTGTAGAGACTAGTGATTGGATCTCCTCCTGATGTGTGATCGTCCTCCGGTTCTGCTCTTGCGAGAGCTCACTCTTGAGTTTGGCTGCCGCGCGTCGAAAAGCCGAGTAGTCCCGGCAAGTCTGATGGTCAATGGGTCTCGTGATCCATGAGTTGAGATGGCCAATGGGTCTCGAAACAAGCCAGGAACACTTTGTGTGTATCGCCGACGTGAGAAACGAGGTCCTCGAGTTCCTGCAGAGAGTAGTTTCGAGCGTCGGCGGTGAAGTTCGTCACTGCCTCCTCCATAAGGGTACTTTGGACCCAGTGAGGCGTTTCGAGAAGACGTTCTCATGGAATCCTCTTGTTAAGACAGGAACACTTTGTGTATATCGCCGACGTGAGAGACGAGTTCCTCCAGAGAGTAGTTTCGGGCGTCTGCGGGGAAGTTCGTCACTGCCTCCTCCATAAAGGCACTTCGGACCATCTGAGAGCGGACCTCGAGGGCGAGTTCGGATCATAATGGACCCGGTGAGGCGTTACGAGAAGACGTTGTCACGGGATCCTCTTGTAGAGACTAGTGATTGGATCTCCTCCTGATGTGTGTTCGTTCTCCGGTTCTGCTCTTGCAAGAGCTCACTCTTGAGTTTAGCTGCCGCGCGTCGAAAAACCGAGTAGTCCCGGCAAGTTTTCCACATAACTGAGCTGGTAAAATACTCGTGATCCATGAGTTGAGATGGCCAATGGGTCTCGAAATAAGCCAGGAACACTTTGTGTATATCGCCGACGTGAGAGACGAGGTCCTCGAGTTCCTCCAGAGAGTAGTTTCGGGCGTCGGCGGGGAAGTTCGTTACTGCCTCCTCCATATGGGTACTTCGGACCATCTGAGAGCGGGCCTTGAGGGTGAGTTCGGATGATATTGGATCCGGTGAGGCGTTGCGAGAAGACGTTCTCATGGGATCCTCTTGTAGAGACTAGTGATTGGATCTCCTCCTGATGTGTGATCGTCCTCCAGTTCTGCTCTTGCGAGAGCTCACTCTTGAGTTTGGCTGCCGCGCGTCGAAAAGCCGAGTAGTCGCGGCAAGTCTTCCGCATAAAAGAGCTGATAAAATACTCGTGATCCATGAGTTAAGATGGCCAATGGGTCTCGAAATAAGCCAGGAACACTTTGTGTATATCGCCGACGTGAGAGACGAGGTCCTCGAGTTCCTCCAGAGAGTAGTTTCGGGCGTCGGCGGGGAAGTTCGTCACTGCCTCCTCCATAAAGGCACTTCGGACCATCTGAGAGCGGACCTCGAGGGCGAGTTCGGATCATAATGGACCCGGTGAGGCGTTGCGAGAAGACGTTCTCACGGGATCCTCTTGTAGAGACTAGTGATTGGATCTCCTCCTGATGTGTGATCGTCCTCCGGTTCTGCTCCTGCGAGAGCTCCCTCTTGAGTTTGGCTGCCGCGCGTCGATAAGCCGAGTAGTCCCGGCAAGTCTTCCGCATAAAAGGGCTGGTAAAATACTCGTGATCCATGAGTTGAGATGGCCAATGGGTCTCGAAATAAGCCAGGAACAGTTTGTGTATATCGCCGACGAGAGAGACGAGTTCCTCCAGACAGGAGGGGAATTCCCCTAGTTTCTGGCGTCGGCGGGGAAGTTCGTCACTGCCCCCTCTGTAAAGGTACTTCGGACCATCTGAGAGCGGACCTTGAGGATGAGTTGGGATGATAATGGACCCGGTGAGGCGTTGCGAGAAGATGTTCTCACAGGATCCTCTTGTAGAGACTAGTGATTGAATCTCCTCCTGATGTGAGATCGTCCTCTTCTTTTTCGGACTTTGAGGGCGAGTTCGGATGATAATGGATCCGGTGAGGCATTTCGAGAAGACCTTCTCACGGGATTCTCTTGTAGAGACAGTTTCTCAGATGGTTGAGCTCCTTTGGGGTTCTTTGACTCGGCCATGTTGATGCGGATGAGCGATAGACCAGTGAGCAGTAAACAGTTGAGTTGGCAGATCAACAGCAGGAGATGAGCAGCAGGCAGATGAGCAGCAGACAGATGAGTTGGCACACAAATGAGCAGTAGACAGATGTGTTTTGTGAAAATACTGCTTGAGCAGGTTTTGGCGGTTTGCGCATGCGCTAGAACCAGACACGTGACCGGAAGAAATGTGAATTCAAACCCCTATGTAAATCCTTATGGGATTTTGAGCTAGAACTGTCCTAGCTTATCTACTAACTTGAGATCGAAGTTAACTCGTTGACGATCGAACTAAGAGAGCGATTGAGAATCTTCCGCAGACCGGGGTTGAGATGGACATGCGCGCTAGGTAGAGTTTTTCTTTTTGTGGCCAATGGGACGTTGAGATCCGGAAGGACGGCAGGAATGAAGTGCGCGTCTTCAAGATATTAGCTTGGATCTTCACTGAATGAGTCAGATCGGAGCCAGAATTGAGTGACACCACATGCTTAAGTTGATTGCATTCCACCGATGAGAGGAGGTGGTGGTGGCTCAGATAGTTAAGCACTTGGCTTCGAGTCAGACAGCGCGGGTTCGAATCTCACGCTGAACTAAAGCACTAAAAATTAAAACTAATGGCTGCAACCCACCATACTCAATTCCCCAATTCGGATTAGGCAACCGTGGGGTCTCACTGTCTAACACCTTCTCTGGAAATTTGTCGTTCGGATTCGATGTTAAACCGCTAGGTCCCCCATATTCAATCTTAGTGCTGAGGTTGATATGTGGCAGAGAAGAGGCCCAGCAGTGGGACATAAAAAAGCTAATGATGATGATGATGATTCCACTGATGCCAATGATTGGTATAGTGGAGTGGAGACTAAGCTGACGGATGAGGTGAGCCGAGATGAACGTGAGCTCCGATCCTGGATCAATTAAGAGTCGGACCTGTTGAGTTGCAACTGGAGATCTGAGATGAGCATTGGCTGTGGCAAGCAGAGTTGAGTAAGACATAGTGAGCTGACAATTGCGCCAACGCTTCACTGGACGTTGGAAGATGAGCTGTTGAAGTAGAGAAGAACAAAGAGTGGTTAAGCCCACGTGACGCCAGAACGCTACGCGCGGAGGACGTCACACACGGCGCACGTCACACAAGTGGGAAACATTGTACGGGACGTCAGGCGCAGATAGGTGGGGCGAGTACGCGCACAGCCTGCGCACGCGTGACGTCGAAAATGCCGTCCGGCGCGGAAGGGAGAGTGAAAAACGTACACCGGTTTCCGGCCACGTGTTGAGATAAATTTGAGGAATGCGTCAAAATTTTAGCAATTCCACAAACCTCACTATAAAATCTATTGTTTTAAATCCGGTTCGAAGGATCAAATTCAGAACAAAAGATTTTATAGTGAGTTTTGTGGAAGTGCAAAAACTTTTTTTTTTTGTGACCAATCTTTATGATGACCATATACTGCTGCTGGCGTCGATCAAGATCAAACTATCAAAACCTAGCAAACCAACTCTTAAGCGGAAATGGCTCACTGAGAATTGGACATCAGACATCGAAATAAAATGCAGAATTGAAAATGCACGTAGCGCATTTACGAGGTTGAAAAAAGGCCTCACCAACACTGACTTTGATATCAATCTCAAGCTGTGGCTCGTCAAGTGTTATATATGGTCGGTTCTCGGTGGACACTGAAAACAGCATCAATGAACAAACTTGACGCTTTTTAGAAGTGGCTGTACCGCAGAATACTTAAGATCCCCTGGACAGCAAGAATCACAAACGAGTTAACGAATTAACAAAGACCGCGAAGTATTAATTACATTGAAAAGTAGGAAAACTGCGTCACTTAATGCGGAACCAAAAATACCACATTCTGCAATTAATAATTGAAGGCAAAATTGATGGAAAAAAGGGAATAGGAAGGAAGAAGATGTCTTGGCTGCGGAACATAAAGCAATGGACTCCGAACTGTAGAAACTTTGATCTACGCAGCTAGAGATCGTGTAGAAATGAGACATGCGGTCGCGAGCATCCATTAATGGATATGCGTAGGACAAGAAGAAGATTTAACTTGTGAAGTTATATAAATCAACACATTTTACATGACTCGAGTTTCGACTGTTCAAGGTCATTTTCAAGTGGATTACAAATAGATGAGATTGACTTTATACTATAAGAGTTTATACTTTATACTATAAGAGTTTTAGTGGAGATTGGAGGTGTTTATCTGTAGTTGAGCAGTGGAGACTTACTTTCGTGTCCGGATCACTATAACAAATTAAAGTTTCAGTTTCCAAAAATCAGTTCATTTCCGAGTATCAGGTCCTCCTCTGTGCAAGTCTCACTCATGTTTGGGCACACAGCCCCAGATGTTGCTCGTCCACAATTCACAATTGTCGTCCTCTTTGTAGCCCCATTTTTTAGGTTGCTGTTACATCATGCGATTCCCGTTCTTAGCCTGTTCAGCGTCCTCCATGTGGGGGAAGGTAGATGGTGTCCATGGGCAAGCTCTTCTTTTGTGTCGATCCGTGTGCGGATAGCAGCCACTTGCCATAGGTTTGTTCGGCGTTCATCTAAAGCGGTCATCTAAAACAGCGATTAAGTTCGTATAAGAACTTTAGCCAACGTTTTGGTTCATTTTTTCGCTTGAAAACCTTGAATTCCGAGTTGAGACAAAGTTGCAAAGAATTTTCTGATCTATTATGAGGACGTTAACGAGAAAATTTGGAAATGGAATGCCATTTAACGGAATGCTTGAAATGTGTTCGTAGTGAAAATGAAGGGACTAATAGTATTTTGGAAATATATAATCTGAATGAATTGAAAGAAAAGAAAATTGAAGACACATTTCCAAATGTAGAAATTGCATTGAGAATCTTTTTAATCCTGATGGTAACTAACTGCAGTGGGGAATGCCCCTTCTCCAGAGTGAAAAAAGAATTGAGAAGTACAAATCTTCAGAAAAGATTTACCAGTTTCTTGCTCAAAAACATAGAATTTGAAGAGGTTATTAACGATTTTGCACATCTCAAATTAGAAGAGTGCCTCTCATCATTGCCAATCATTACAGAATTTTAAGCACTAACCTGTGAATGCTAAAAGAGTTACTTTTGTATATTGTTATTTTCTTGGTCTATTCTCAAAGTCAAGGTCATTTATCCTAATGTGCCCAGGTTCAAAAATGTCAAAGTGACATAAACGTATTTTTTGCTCTCCCTCCTTTTTCGACCTAATACACCGTCGTCTCCGCCGTCGTCTGGTCCCAAGCCCAGGGTGTGAAAGGAGGAGGGTGGTCGGCCTGCCGCGCCGACCAGAATCGGGAAACCGAAGAAACTAGGCAAGAAACCGCATGGATACACGACTTAACCACTTACGAATTAATGCTACCGCATCCGGGGCAGCCGATGCGCCAGCTTTGGGAACCAGGGATGCTGGTGAGAAGTGGACTACTGGCCAAAGACTCAGGTTAATCACACCGAAATCAGAAATACGAATCGCCGCATGGAATGTGCGAACGGGACATCACGTTGGTCAAAAGGAAATTATCGCCAAGGAATTATTGAAATGCAAAATATCGATCTGTGCATTATCAGAACTGCGGCTCACAGGATCTGGGACAATGAAGGTTGACCCACCATCAATCGACGAGACGATGACGCTATTCTATTCTGGTGGCGACAAACGAGAAGCGGGCGTTGGCTTTATGGTTGATCGACGGGCCTCTGCCAGTGTTATCGCATTCCAACCGATATCCGAGCGTCTGGCGGTTATCACTATTGATGGAACGATTAAGACCCATATCGTATCCGTCTACGCCCCAACTGAGACCAGCCCGGACACAAACAAGGATGAATTTTATGCCCAGTTTCAACACACACTGGATACAATACCCCAAACCGAATTAATCGTACTTATGGGCGACTTTAATGCACATACGGGTGCAGATCGAACCGGTTGGGAAGAAACGATGGGAAAATTCGGATACGGGGAAATAAATGACAACGGATTACGCCTCTTATCATTTGCAGCGTCAAACAACTTGATCATCGGCAACAGCATCTTTCGTCACCCCCTCAAACATCAACTCACGTGGCGAAATCCATCCGGCAACGATTCGGCGATGTTGGACTACATTTTGGTCAACACCAGATTCCGATCGACGCTCAAAGATGTACGTGCGATGCGTGGACCCGACTGTGGATCAGACCATTATCTTGTCCGAGTGAAACTACAATTGAAATTACAAAGAGCAAAGAAAAAGGCACCACCATCAGCCAATAGGAACTGTGCCTGTCTGCGAGACCCTGAAACCAGCCGAAAATTTCAAATCGCATTATCCAACAAATTTGCAGCACTCACGATACCAGTCGATATCAACATAGAAGAAAAACAACTTTCTGAGTCTATTGTAGGGTGTGCAACGGAGCTGTGTCCGCCCATCCGTCGACGAACGCAGCAATGGATCTCGGACGACTGTCTCAATCTAGTCGACCAGCGGAAGCAAATGAAACACGTCGATTTCAAACAATACCGACGATTGAACAAAGAAGTTCGAGAGAAAATGAAATTGGAACGGGAAGCTTACTGGAATAACATCGCGGCTGACATGGAAGAAGCAGCGTCAAGGCATGAGTACCGGACGCTGGACCAGACAATCCGACGGTTAAGTGTCAAAACAACATCAACAAATGACAATATCAAAAAATTGGATGGAACTTTCGTGACCTCTCCTCAGGAACGTCTACAGCGGTGGAGAGAATTCTTTCATCAGCTGTACAACCACAATCCGCCAGTAAGTCCAGCACACGAACTGCCGATTATTGAGCAGCCGATAAATCAGTTTCCCGATACTGAACCAACAATCAATGAGGTGAAGACGGCAATAAAATCCCTGAAAAATGGTAAAGCGCCGGGAGGAGATCAAGTAACTGCCGAAATGATCAAATCCGGGGGAGACGTCTTATTACATCAACTTCACGTTCTCACAGTGCATATATGGCATTCAGATTGTGTTCCATCCGTGTGGAAGAAAGCGATTGTTGTGCCTATTTTGAAGAAAGGCGACAGTCGGGAATGCAAGAATTACCGTGGTATTAGCCTCCTCTCGATCGTCGGCAAAGTATTTATGCAAATCATACAATCAAGACTACAGAAACATCGAGAGCAAACAAGCCGGGAAGAACAAGCTGGATTTCGACTACATCGAGGATGCATCGATCAGATATTTGCTCTCCGTCTGCTAATGGAAGAAAGAATTCGATGTGGCAAACGAACTGTGATCGTCTTCATCGATTTCAAATCTGCTTTTGATTGCATCGATTGGACAAGCTTGTGGGAAGCCCTGAAAATCGAACAAGTGCCACTGAAAATCATTCAACTTCTTCAAGCATCGTACGACGGCTCAACCAGCAATGTTCGTATCCGAAACGACATGTCTGAGGAATTCCCGATTCGAACCGGAGTCCGGCAAGGAGACGTGGCCTCGCCGCTCCTTTTTAACATTGTGATCGACACGATTATGCGAAAAGCGTTTGATGGGCGACGCGGAGTTCGATATGATGACAAAAACTTCCTAACCGATCTGATGTTCGCCGATGACAGTGCGGTTTTCGCCAACACAGATGCCGAAGCAACAGACACCTTGTATGACATTTCCCGCATTGCCCAGTCATACGGACTGAGAATCAATGCGGATAAGACCAAAGTGCTTACAACGGATGGATCTGAAGCCAGAGTTTACCTCGATGGAACCACAATCGAGCAGGTACCACAGTTCAAATATTTGGGATCACTGGTTGTGGAGAAGAAAGTAGCTTCGACAGCCGAAGTTCACAGCCGGATAGGCCAGGCAACAGCAACGTTTGCTTCACTCAAGTGGTGCATATGGAAGCGGACGAATATTACCATCAAAACCAAAATACGCCTATACCGGACGCTGATCCTCCCAATTCTTCTTTATGGATCGGAAACATGGACATTACTCAAACCAGACCTTAACAAGCTCGAGGCCTTCCAAATGCGATGCCTGAGACAGATTCTCTGCGTCTCACTCCTCAACCACCTCCGAAATGAGACAATCAGAGAAAGGTGCGACCAACAGACACCGATTGTTGAGGATATTCAAAAACGCCGATTACGATGGTTCGGCCACATCTGTAGGATGGGCGACAATCGAGTACCGCACAAACTCCTATGGAAAAAACGACCTCTTGATTGGAGAACACAAAAACAAGCACCGAAGACCACATGGTTGAAACACGTAGAGAACGATTTAAAAAACCAGCGAATAACAACAGCTGAGACAAGAACCGTTGCAACTGATCGATTAGCATGGTAGCGTATAGTGAATGGAGCACGGAATCTAGCGGCACTGGTACTGGCTACGAGGTCGACCACCTCTCCATGCGCCGGCTATGGATTAAAGAAGAAGAAGTGCCCAGGTTATGTGCCCAATAGGTTAAGTGGTACCCATATAAGGGAGGGATGCCTCTGATCGGTTTCTTGTTTTTTTCGCTCAACCCCCGCGGAACACACCTCCTGATTGTGGGTGGGGCAATACCAACTATTGGGTAGATTTCCAGACACCATGCCAGACACCATGCGCACCACCGTCTCGTTCAGTGCCACGTCAACGTGCTTGGTATGAGTGGAATTCCACCATACCAGCACAACATATTCAGCGGTAGAAAAGCATAAAGCAAGAGCCGAAGTCCGAAGTGTTTGAGGTTGTGCTCCCCTTTTTGTGTTTGTTAGTTTTCGAATGATATTATTTCTTGCGCATACTTTCCCTTTGATCTCTTGACAGTGTTTTCGAAAACTCAGAGTTCGGTCCAGGCGTATGCCTAGGTAGTTCGGTGTGTTGTTATGCTCCAACTCTTTGGCCACCATTAGCTTCATGCGTGCTTCCTTGTTTCTAAGATGGAAAGCACACACTTGTGTCTTAGTGGGATTAGCTTTGAGGTGGTTATTTTCATAGTAGGCTGCTAGATTCTCTAGAGAGTGAGTTAATTTATCCTCTATGTCGTTGAAAGTTCTGCCTTGAGCTGAATCGCATGAAACGCTTTGTCTCTCGATTTGTTGGTTGATCATTGGTGTAGATATTATAGAGGATTGGCGCCAGAACGCTGCCCTGGGGTCGGACCTTTTTCCACCGACTATTCCAGTGTCACAAAAACCGTCGATTTTGTAAGAAGCATTCTACCAACTTAGTCAGGCGAAAGTCCTTGGTGATGTCATAGAACTTTGATATCAGCCTCTGATGCTTCACGGTATCATAGGCAGCAGATAGATATATGAAAGCGACTCCCGTTATCTGCTTCCGCTCAAACTCACCTTCGATATATTGAGTGAGATTGAGGGTTTGCCCGCAACACGCTCTGAAACCTGCCTGTTTCGGCATGGTCTCCTCGATAATGTCAGAGATTCAAACATTCTTTCAAGAACCTTGAAAAGGCGACACAGCAAGGAGACGAGTTTAAAATTCCTATGATCTGCTGGCTCTTTCCCTGGTTTTTGAAGTGCAACCACTTTCGCCTTCCTCCAAATTTTTGAAATTTGCACTTTGGAGGCGCAATTATTCATCATTTGTTTTTTCATCATTTGCTCGAGTATGGGAGGAATTTGAGTATTGGTGTGATATTGTTCGTGTCGCTGATGTATATATTGAACATCTGTAATCTAAACTTGAGAGGTTCGTAAATATGTGCGTACAGTTTCATATTCGTATCTTAAAGTTTAATAAATATACGCATGCGAAATATGTATATTCTTTTTGAAACACCTTGTATTATTATAAATATTTTATACATATTTAGTCAATGTAACGTCTTGTTTTCCCAACTCTGTATTTGAAATAATATAAAGTTTATAATGAAAATGCAATTGGTAAGTATGACGTTGTATTTGTAAATGATTTATTTATCGAATAATGGTGTCTTATACATATTTCTTGGTAATTTTCTAGGTCATCCAACTTGTCTCCAGTTTACAGCGAATATGAATATTTCAGTTAAAAAATATCGATGGCAGTGCATTGAATGCAAATGCTGTTCCGTCTGTGGTACTTCTGACAACGATGTAAGTAAAAATTGGATTTATACAAATGTTGTGTCATTTAACTGGCGCAATATTATAAGGCTATGTTACAAATTCTATTATTCAGAAACTAGAAACTTACCTATTAAAATTGCATGTTTCATGACCTTGTTAATAACATGCAACTTATGCTCGCCATACACGCTACGGTCTACCGGAGAGGTTACATGTGCAGGTTTCCTGCGCAGGTCAACCGTACGCAATAAACTGCACAGGTCTATTCCCACACACGCTCCGGTCTACCTGCGCAGGAAAACCTGCACAGGTAGACCTCTCCGGTGGACCGTTGTGTGCATGGCGGGGATTAGAGTTTTAAATTAGGCATTGGTAACGTGACCATACGTCCCGATTAGGGCGGAACAATCCCGCTTTCAGGCTGTCTGTCCCGCTGTCCCGCGAGGGCATAAACGTCCCGCTTTCGCGATTTCTACTTGCTATGGTGTAAACACCAAACGACTTATCTGGCCGTGCACTCGCAAGGTCGTAACGTGTGACCGAAGCGGCGAGCGACGAGATAGAGAGAGCGGATAACGCGTGAAAGCGGAATAGATGCGAACAACCAAACCCAGTGCTTTAAGTCCGGTTCAGTGCTTTAAGTTCACACCGGACGGACTGTGTGATTGTACCATAACAAAAATGCCTAAACGCCAGTGTACCTTCAATAGTATATTACGTAATGAGACTTGTAAGTAGCATATTACGTACGAGCGGAACAGTTATGTCGATTCCGCGAAGTATTAATTCCGCGAGTACGTAATTGCCTTACAACTCGAGTTATGTACTATACTTTTTCTACGACCACAATCATTTGTGTCTAAATATTATATTGTTTAGTTATCGGGAATGGGAAACATTTCCCATTCCCGATAACTAAACCAACGATCGGATATAACTGCTGATGATTTGAAGGAAGTATTGTCTTGCAATAATTTAAATAAAAAATTTAAATAAAAGCTAAACATTTTTTGCCCAGATGCGGGCGACGTCAATTGCGTTCGGCTTCGCTGCCATAAGGTCCTCTATGGTACTTCTAGGGGGGCACAGCATCCACAGTCTGTTTAGCGCTTTCCAGATTTCAGGTGCCAGTTCTCCATTCGGCTTCATCCAATCTTGGTTTGAGGTCTTTCCCCAAAGGTCCGCTCTGCTTTTAGGTTCCTTGTAATGTTCTGTCGATCTCAGGAAGCTTCGCCTTGATTTTAGTCGCTGGTGGGCCGGTTGCAGGCCGTAGAGGGGGTGGCGTTCAGATACTTCGGCTTTGAGTGCTGCTGCTTCTCTACGGATGGCAGGGGGAGCGATGCCAGCTAGGTGGTGGATTTTGTGTAGGGGTGTTGGCTTTAAGCATCCGGTGATGATTCTGCTTGTCTCGTTGAGGGCGACATCAACTTGTTTTGCGTGCGTTGAGCTATATCAAACCAGGCATGCATACTCGCCGGTGGAGTGACAACGGTTTTGAGGACCCTGGGTTGGGCTCCCCAATTAGAGCTTGTCAGCTTGCGGACTATATTGTTTCTTCCGTTAACTTTCAGTTTGGTGTTAAGGCAGTGTCGCTTGATCGCTTGAATATTAAGGACCTGACCAGTGTTACGCCCAAGTATTTAGGGTTTGGACAGTGCTCCAATGGTACTCGCTTCCATTAGATCTGTAGTTTTCTGCCGGCCTGCTTGTTCTTGAGATGGAAGGCACATACCTGCGTTTTTGTTGGGTTTGACTTCACCTGGAACCTAACTCTAGACGTTAGGTCTTCTCCGCACTCAGACGTTATTCCACCTCTTCGAATGTTTTCCCTTGTGATGTGATTGCCCTATCGTTTGCATATATATATAGCTCTTTGTTCCTTCAGGAAGGGGTTGGTCGTTGGTATATTGAAGAGTAGTGGTGCTAGTACGCTTCCCTGTGGCAGACGTTTCTCTGGTTCCTCCACCTACTTCGCTTTCCGTGTAACTTCACCAGCAACCTCTGATTTTAGAGCAGGTTCCTGATAATGTTTGTGAGATTGATATCTTTGGTTATATGATATATCTTCTGCATTCGGAGTCGGAGGTTGATGGTGTTATATGCCGCCGTGAGGCCGATGATAAAAGAAGCTCCAGAAGCACCAAAACAGAAAGGGGATTAATAATGTTTCGAACAAATTATACGGAAGACATTTCATCGGGATTGGATGTGGAGCCCACATAGTTCACCACGCGATCAAAACATTGTCTCCCTGTTGACTTCGAGTTCGAGACAGCGTTGAAGTAGTAGCTTTGAAAGGGTTTTGTGATTCAATTGACATAGAGTATCACCAACTGCTGGGCTGCAGTGAAACAAGGTGGCTTACGTTAATGCCCGCGCTTGAGACAGTTCTAATAATGTTCCAGCCTATGAGCATCGACAAATGCCCAAATATATTGAAAATGTTTTTCGAAAGAAAACTCATAGATATAGGCAACCGAATGTACGCAATGTCAATTTCCGTTAGTTTGAATAGACCTTTTCATAGTTGAAATTTTTTATGCGCATGCGTCAATTTCCGCCATGTTATTCGTCAAAATTGCCATAACTTTTTGACGTATAACCTTAATATTTGCCCGAAACTTTCATATTCCCGCCTTTCAAACTTGACAGATGCGCATGCGCTTAAAACCTAACCTAACAGTAAAAAGGTCTTTTTCGTTCCGCGAGAGAAATTAATCGTCTACGAGATAACCTAGCCCTTAAGGAGAATTCGCTTTTTCTTCCTCACACGTTCGTAATGTTTTAGTAAACCTACAAGTAACTGTAATACCATGAAGGTTTTTTTTTACATAGTTCCGCGAGTGTCCCGCTCTGACGAAAAAAATAAATGGTCACGTTAGGCATTGGACCTGACCAGTTCGGGGGCCAAATTATCATTATATTTCCGAGCCAAGTGAACAGGTTATTAAAAAACAAATTAATAATACTGAATGATTAAGTTGATGAAGTATTTGAAGAATTTGTTGCCATATGGATTAATATGTAAAAGTAAATACATTTTATTTGGAATATACTTCTATTCTTACTTCTATATCTTCTTCTTGGTTAAGCTTCTCCGTTGGAGGTTGCTGATCATTATGGCAATTTTTATTTTTGACATCGCGGAACGGAACAGTTCCGCCGTTGACACTCCAAACCAATCTCTCAAGTTGCGCACCCAAGATATCCAGCACTTCGCTTGCCTTGGATCTTTCCTTTTATTATGAGCTGTTGCAATCCATATTTTTCGTTTCTGGAGATGCGCTCTAAGTATTGTAACTTTCTTTCCTTTATGGTGAAGAGTGTCTCAGCTTCTTTGTTCATTCTGCGAAGTACCTCTATGTTCGTTACTTTGTCCACCCACGGTATTCGCAGCATACGACGTTAGACCCACATTTTGAAGACCATTATTTCGAAGACCATAGAATCGAGAAGAGGTAGCAGCGGGTCGTTCTTAGCCTCAGTTCTATGCTCAGACCCGGAGATGTCAGTATCTTTTTCATTTTAATGTATACTTTGCTTGTTCGGTGCGTGCTAAGACTTCTTGGCGGTTTGTCCACTCGTCATTCATCCAGGTTCCAAGGTATTTGTATTTGGAGACTTGTTCTATGTGTTCCCCGTCGTCGTTCTGTTTGGTTTTTGAAATCAGCATGGCCTTTGTCTTTGCCGTGTTCAGTTTCAGTCCGTAATCTCTACTTGTTGCTGATATGTTGGTATTATGCGTGTGAGGTCTTCAATGTTGACCGCCAGCACGACCATGTCGTCCGCGTATCTGATGTTGTTAATTGCTCTGCCGTTTACTATGATTACCTTATCTATTATTACTATGATGCCGTTTACTATGATGTCAATTGAAGAGCTTGTCAAATGTCAAAGTGACATAAACGTATTTTTTGCTCTCCCTCCTTTTTCGACCTAATACACCGTCGTCTCCGCCGTCGTCTGGTCCCAAGCCCAGGATGTGAAAGGAGGAGGGTGGTCGGCCTGCCGCGCCGACCAGAATCGGGAAACCGAAGAAACTAGACAAGAAACCGCATGGATACACGACTTAACCACTTACGAATTAATGCTACCGCATCCGGGGCAGCCGATGCGCCAGCTTTGGGAACCAGGGATGCTGGTGAGAAGTGGACTACTGGCCAAAGACTCAGGTTATTCACACCGAAATCAGAAATACGAATCGCCGCATGGAATGTGCGAACGGGACATCACGTTGGTCAAAAGGAAATTATCGCCAAGGAATTATTGAAATGCAAAATATCGATCTGTGCATTATCAGAACTGCGGCTCACAGGATCTGGGACAATGAAGGTTGACCCACCATCAATCGACGAGACGATGACGCTATTCTATTCTGGTGGCGACAAACGAGAAGCGGGCGTTGGCTTTATGGTTGATCGACGGGCCTCTGCCAGTGTTATCGCATTCCAACCGATATCCGAGCGTCTGGCGGTTATCACTATTGATGGAACGATTAAGACCCATATCGTATCCGTCTACGCCTCAACTGAGACCAGCCCGGACACAAACAAGGATGAATTTTATGCCCAGTTTCAACACACACTGGATACAATACCCCAAACCGAATTAATCGTACTTATGGGCGACTTTAATGCACATACGGGTGCAGATCGAACCGGTTGGGAAGAAACGATGGGAAAATTCGGATACGGGGAAATAAATGACAACGGATTACGCCTCTTATCATTTGCAGCGTCAAACAACTTGATCATCGGCAACAGCATCTTTCGTCACCCCCTCAAACATCAACTCACGTGGCGAAATCCATCCGGCAACGATTCGGCGATGTTGGAGTACATTTTGGTCAACACCAGATTCCGATCGACGCTCAAATATGTACGTGCGATGCGTGGACCCGACTGTGGATCAGACCATTATCTTGTCCGAGTGAAACTACAATTGAAATTACAAAGAGCAAAGAAAAAGGCACCACCATCAGCCAAGAGGAACTGGACCTGTCTGCGAGACCCTGAAACCAGCCGAAAATTTCAAATCGCATTATCCAACAAATTTGCAGCACTCACGATACCAGTCGATATCAACATAGAAGAAAAACAACTTTCTGAGTCTATTGTGGGGTGTGCAACGGAGCTGTGTCCGCCCATCTGTCGACGGACGCAGCAATGGATCTCGGACGACTGTCTCAATCTAGTCGACCAGCGGAAGCAAATGAAACACGTCGATTTCAAACAATACCGACAATTGAACAAAGAAGTTCGACAGAAAATGAAATTGGAACGGGAAGCTTACTGGAATAACATCGCGGCTGACATGGAAGAAGCAGCGTCAAGGCATGAGTACCGGACGCTGTACCAGACAATCCGACGGTTAAGTGGCAAAACAACATCAACAAATGGCAATATCAAAAAATTGGATGGAACTTTCGTGACCTCTCCTCAGGAACGTCTACAGCGGTGGAGAGAATTCTTTCATCAGCTGTACAACCACAATCCGCCAGTAGGTCCAGCACCCGAACTGCCGATTATTGAGCAGCCGATAAATCAGTTTCCCGATACTGAACCAACAATCAATGAGGTGAAGACGGCAATAAAATCCCTGAAAAATGGTAAAGCGCCGGGAGGAGATCAAGTAACTGCCGAAATGATCAAAGCCGGGGGAGACGTCTTATTACATCAACTTCACGTTCTCACAGTGCATATATGGCATTCAGATTGTGTTCCCTCCGTGTGGAAGAAAGCGATTGTTGTGCCTATTTTGAAGAAAGGCGACAGTCGGGAATGCAAGAATTACCGTGGTATTAGCCTCCTCTCGATCGTCGGCAAAGTATTTATGAAAATCATACAATCAAGACTACAGAAACATCGAGAGCAAACAAGCCGACCACATTCGATTTCGACCACATCGAGGATGCATCGATCAGATATTTTCTCTCCGTCAGCTAATGGAAGAAAGAATTCGATGTGGCAAACGAACTGTCATCGTCTTCATCGATTTCAAATCTGCTTTTGATTGCATCGATTGGACAAGCTTGTGGGAAGCCCTGAAGATCGAACACGTGCCACTGAAAATCATTCAACTTCTTCAAGCATCGTACGACGGCTCAACCAGCAATGTTCGTATCCGAAACGACATGTCTGAGGAATTCCCGATTCGAACCGGAGTCCGGCAAGGAGACGTGGCCTCGCCGCTCCTTTTTAACAGTGTGATCGACACGATTATGCGAAAAGCGTTTGATGGGCGACGCGGAGTTCGATATGATGACAAAAACTTCCTAACCGATCTGATGTTCGCCGATGACAGTGCGGTTTTCGCCAACACAAATGCCGAAGCAACAGACACCTTGTATGACATTTCCCGCATTGCCCAGTCATACGGACTGAGAATCAATGCGGATAAGACCAAAGTGCTTACAACGGATGGATCTGAAGCCAGAGTTTACCTCGATGAAACCACAATCGAGCAGGTACCACAGTTCAAATATTAGGGATCACTGGTTGTGGAGAAGAAAGTAGCTTCGACAGCCGAAGTTCACAGCCGGATAGGCCAGGCAACAGCAACGTTTGCTTCACTCAAGTGGTGCATATGGAAGCGGACGAATATCACCATCAAAACCAAAATACGCCTATACCGGACGCTGATCCTCCCAATTCTTCTTTATGACATTACTCAAACCAGACCTTAACAAGCTCGAGGCCTTCCAAATGCGATGCCTGAGACAGATTCTCTGCGTCTCACTCCTCAACCACCTCCGAAATGAGACAATCAGAGAAAGGTGCGACCAACAGACACCGATTGTTGAGGAAATTCAAAAACGCCGATTACGATGGTTCGGCCACATCTGTAGGATGGGCGACAATCGAGTACCGCACAAACTCCTATGGAAAAAACGACCTCTTGATTGGAGAACACAAAAACAAGCACCGAAGACCACATGGTTGAAACACGTAGAGAACGATTTAAAAAACCAGCGAATAACAACAGCTGAGGCAAGAACCGTTGCAACTGATCGATTAGCATGGAAGCGTATAGTGAATGGAGCACGGAACCTAGCGGCACCAACAGCAGCGTACTGGCTACGAGGTCGACCACCTCTCCATGCGCCGGCTATGGATTAAAGAAGAGAAGAAGAATACTCATGCTGAAGATAAGGGGGAAAAAAAGGAAAAAGTTATAGGGTTTGCTATACAACACTTTAAGCGACATGATCTCGATGCATTGTTTATAGCGACAAATGCTCCTATTAGTCGGGAACTGGCTGGTTTTATATTGCCTCATGACCATTTTGGGTCCAATTTGGATGACCGTCGCGTTACAATTAATGAAAAATCCAATTTTCAAAGAAAAATCCAATTTCGAGTTTGCTGCAAATGTATTAGCAGAGGTGTGGAGTTCAATGGACATTGATGGTTATCATGTTACTGCAAAATATATTGGGTCGGGCGAACCAGATCTTCCTGATTTTCCAGACATTAAATGGTTTTCAGAACATGTGAGTGAAAGCCAATAAGCTTCAAATTATAAAATTTAGAAACACGGAATGCTGTCGTCCAAGAAGTGGTTTATTTAGATTACTAAAGAACAGGTTTCTCCTACCACCAGTAAAAGTAAAATAGACACTTGATCACTTGGGTTTGGATGATTAGCCCAATGACCAGTCCATTTAGCACAATATTTGAATTCTTCACTCAAAGATTTTCTTCAAATGCCCCACGGTAAAATTGAAACTATCAAGTGGAACATGTAAAGTTTGTGGTCGTTATCGTGCTTCCGTCAAGTTATTAAATCGTCACGTCCAGGAAATCCATAAAAAAGTAAACACGTACACCGAGACGAAAGCAAGGCCTTTAAGAGTGGCTGCTAGTCGTTTAGACCTTTATATACCAACATTTTAAAAGAACTAACAAATGAGCATGTTAATCGTTAATATATTAAGATTAAATATACTAATAGGAGATAATAATTGAATACCATGTCAATAATTTGCTTGAATAAATATTATGTGCTTTAAATTCCTTTATTCTAAGCTTATACTTAACAGCTGCAGGAATCAATAAAGAAACCAGAACATATTGAAAAATATATGTCCAATGTTTACGTAAGCATTTGAGGGGGATAAGAGCTTTGCTTACTTTTGGTGACAAGGGGGACAGGGGGGTTAATAATTGCAAAAAATCTGCTTACGAAATACTTGAACGGCCCCAGGACAAACAAGTCGATGTATAAATTGTCTGGAAACATTTAAGAATTCGTCCAGAAATTTCAAACTGAAATTTACCCGATTCTCGATTTGCTAAGTAGATGTCTCGCAAACGGTTGCAGATAATCAAAAACGGATTGCGGCATCGTCATTTTCCTATTAAAACGCTAAGATTGTCCGCGGAGAATTCACGACTTTCCGAGATTTTTCCGAGTGCAGAAATTTCTTAAAAATTTCTACAACTCTTGCAGCCGATAGTGAACGGAAAGAGCTGGCGAAATATAATTTGCATATCTGTAATCAGCAGCAAAAATGCTTTCAGAAACGTTTTTAAATTTTGCTGTGACTTCAAAAATAACGATTTTGACAAAATCGATTTTCTCGCATTTAGTCGTTTCCGTTGCAACATCAAAAAACCAAAAAAATTTCCAGAAAGTCCAAATTTTTAAATTCTGAAACCGTTTTGTAAATATTTTGAAAAATAAGGCAGCGACAGATTAGTGAAGACGCGGTGAAGATTTGACAAGAACATTCATAGACTATCGCTATTTTCTCTACTGTGAGACTATTTGAAGGAATTTTTAAAATCTAATAACCTCGAGTTAACGACCAAATTTTGAAAATTTGTAACCGTTTTGTAGACTCTCACTAGTTTCTTAACTCTGTGACTATTTGGAGCAATTTTGGTAATCTAAAAACGATAAATTTTGAACATCTAAAACCAATTTGTAAATATTTTGAATAATAAGGCAGCCACAGTTCAATGAAGATGAGGTTGAGATTTTGCAAAATTAACATTTGTAGACTCTCACTAGTGTCTCTACTGTGTGACTATATGGAGGAATTTTGTAAATCTAAAAATCACGAATTTCTCCAAAAACTCCAAATTTTGAACATCTAAAACCAATTTGTAAATATTTTGAATAATAAGGCAGCCACAGTTCAATGAAGATGAGGTTGAGATTTTGCAAAATTAACATTTGTAGACTCTCACTAGTTTCTCTACTGTGTGACTATATGGAGGAATTTTGTAAATCTAAAAATCACGAATTTCTCCAAAAACTCCAAATTTTGAACATCTAAAACCAATTTGTAAATATTTTGAATAATAAGGCAGCCACAGTTCAATGAAGATGAGGTTGAGATTTTGCAAAATTAACATTTGTAGACTCTCACTAGTTTCTCTACTGTGTGACTATATGGAGGAATTTTGTAAATCTAAAAATCACGAATTTCTCCAAAAACTCCAAATTTTGAACATCTAAAACCAATTTGTAAATATTTTGAATAATAAGGCAGCCACAGTTCAATGAAGATGAGGTTGAGATTTTGTAAAATTAACATTTGTAGACTCTCACTAGTTTCTCTACTGTGTGACTATATGGAGGAATTTTGTAAATCTAAAAATCACGAATTTCTCCAAAAACTCCAAATTTTGAACATCTAAAACCAATTTGTTAATATTTTGAATAATAAGGCAGCCACAGATCAATGAAGATGAGGTTGAGATTTTGCAAAATTAACATTTGTAGACTCTCACTAGTTTCTCTACTGTGTGACTATATGGAGGAATTTTGTAAATCTAAAAATCACGAATTTCTCCAAAAACTCCAAATTTTGAACATCTAAAACCAATTTGTAAATATTTTGAATAATAAGGCAGCCACAGATCAATGAAGATGAGGTTGAGATTTTGCAAAATTAACATTTGTAGACTCTCACTAGTTTTTCTACTGTGTGACTATATGGAGGAATTTTGTAAATCTAAAAATCACGAATTTCTCCAAAAACTCCAAATTTTGAACTTCTAAAACCAATTTGTAAATATTTTGAATAATAAGGCAGCCACATATCATTGAAGATGAGCTTGAGATTTTGAAAAATTAACATTTTTAGACTCTCACTAGTTTCTCTACTGTGTGACTATATGGAGGAATTTTGTAAATCTAAAAATCACGAATTTCTCCAAAAACTCCAAATTTTGAACATCTAAAACCAATTTGTAAATATTTTGAATAATAAGGCAGCCACAGATCAATGAAGATGAGGTTGAGATTTTGCAAAATTAACATTTGTAGACTCTCACTAGTTTCTCTACTGGGTGACTATATGGAGGAATTTTGTAAATCTAAAAATCACGAATTTCTCCAAAAACTCCAAATTTTGAACATCTAAAACCAATTTGTAAATATTTTGAATAATAAGGCAGCCACATATCAATGAAGATGGGCTTGAGATTTTGAAAAATTAACATTTTTAGACTCTCACTAGTTTCTTTACTGTGTGACTATTTGGAGGAATTTTGGAAATTTAAAAACCACAAATTTCTCCAAAAAAATCCAAATTTTGAAAATCTAAAACCAATTTGTTAATATTTTGAAAAGTAAAGCAACGACATTTCAATGAAGATGAGTTTGAGATTTTACAAAATTAACATTTGTAGACTCTCACTTTTTTCCTTACTGTGCGCCTATTTGGAGGAATTTTGGAAATCTAAAAACCACAAATTTCTCCAGAAAATCAAAATTTGTTCATTCTGAATCCACGTGTTTTTTTGTACTGATCAAAACGATGGATTTTTTTCGCGATTTTTTCGGATAATGTTAGGGCCTTTTTTTGTGAAATCTGCGTAAAATGAGACGGAACGAATTTCCATAAAATCGTTATTTATCAGGCGATTGGAAAATTACAAATAGCGTCTGAAAGCGTTTTCCCTGCTGGTTGTAAATATACAAATTGCATTTTGCATGACACGACGTATTTGGCAAAATCGAGCGAAATATCGGGAAATTCTGTCCAGCGAGCACAGATCTCGGAAACTAATTGATATTTTTAACGAGTTCTAAGTGCACCCGTAGGGAAATGACCTCCCGAAGAGGATGCCGCAATCGGTTTTTTAATTATCTGCTACCGTTCACGAGATATAGACTTGTGAAGTCGAAATCCTGTCAAATTTCAATTCAGAATTTCGCCATGAAAACTTGAATCTTTCCAAACAATTTACACATCTATTTGTTCGTCTAGTTGTCTAGTTTCGGTGTGCCAAAGATAGTTTCGCTGGGATTTGTAGTTTCACAGAAATTACAAAAAAATCTAAAACGCACCTTTTTCCTGATCATCAAAACGATCGATTTTTTTCGCGATTTTTTCGAAAAAAAATTGAGTGCCTTTTTTCAGTTCAGCCGAAGGAAATGGAAGTGCTGAACGCGATTTTCCGGTTTATTTCGTTCAAATGCTCAAAATACTCGATACTCGCATATTTTACACTTACTTTGCCATTTCTGGCAATAAATTTTCCGTTTCCTCTCACTTATTGCAACATTTTCCTGCAGAATAATTTATTCCAATACCTCACGCATCTTTCGAGGCCAAATTTGTCGAAATCGGTTGAAAATTGACCGACCGGCGAATTAAAATGTAAGAGTCTTCTGCCGGATCTGATAACCTAATGAACCTCACCTAACCTAATCTAACCTAATGAACCTCACCTAACCTAATCTTACCTAATCCAATTAAAACCTATCTAGGGATACGGTACATGTTTTCCGACTAATTTTGGGATGCTGAATCGATTGATAAAAACCAGAAGTCTCTGTGATGAGCCATTTAAAAGTTATGAGACTTCGCGGAATCTGCGTAAAATGAGACAAGGCGTATTTCCATAAAATCGCTATTTATCAGGCGATTGTAAAATTTCAAATTGCGGCTGAAAGTGTTTTCCCTGTTTTTTCTCAGCGGGGTCGGCCGCGTGCGATATTTGATTTGGTTTTTTGTCGTTGTCCAATATAGAGTCGTGTGAACTGTCGTCCTCGTCGTCATCCGCCTAGAAAAATAATAAGTTTGACATTAATTTAACAGTTGTTTGACATAATTTGACAAAATATTGTTTTTAACAAAATATTGATTTTAGAAAAACATTACATTTATCTATCAATATTCTGTCATAATTGTCAAATTTATTTCATTTAACTGTCAGATTTCTTTCATTTAATTGTCGAATTTCTGTCATTCAATTGTCAAATTTCTTTCATTTAATTGCCAAATTTCTGTTGTTTATTGTTAAATTTCTATAATTTAATTGTCAAATTTCTTTCATTTAATTGCCAAATTTCTTTCATTTAATTGCCAAATTTCTGTCGTTTAATTGTCAAATTTCTGTCATTTATTTAACAAATTTAATGACAGAAATTTGTCAAATAAATGACAGAAAATTCTCAAATTTTTGCCATTTCAATGTTGAATTTCTAAAATAATTTGTACAGTATTGATAATTTCCTGACATTAATTTTATAGTTGTTTGACAATAATTTGATAGTTGTTTGACATTAATTTTACAGTTACATAAAACTAATTTTTGACAAAATAGTAATTTTATCAAAATTTTATATTTATCTACCAAATTGCTGTCATTTAATTGTCAAATTTCTGTTATTTAATTGCCAAATTTCTTTCATTTAATTTGCCAAATTTCTGTCGTTTAATTGTTAAATTTCTGTCATTTAATTGTCAAATTTCTGTTATTTAATTATCAAATTTATTTCATTTAATTGCCAAATTTCTGTCGTTTAATTGTCAGATTTCTGTCGCTTAATTATCAAATTGCTGTCATATATTTGACAAATTAAATGACAGAAATTTGTCAAATAAATGACGGAAAATTGC
Source organism: Phosphuga atrata (assembly GCA_944588485.1). Classification (NCBI taxonomy): domain Eukaryota; kingdom Metazoa; phylum Arthropoda; class Insecta; order Coleoptera; family Silphidae; genus Phosphuga; species Phosphuga atrata. Next base: position 2,854,447 of record OX155905.1, read on the forward strand.
CAAATTTTTTTCATTTTAATGTTGAATTTCAAAAATAATTTGTACAGTTTTGACAATTCCCTGATATTAATTTGATAGTTGTTTGACATTAATTTGACAGTTACAACAAATTTTTGACAAAATAGTATTTTTATCAAAATTTTACATATATCTGTCAAATTTCTGTCATTTAATTGTCAAATTTTTGTCATTTAATTGTCAAATTTCTGTTATTTAATTGCTAAATTTCTTTCATTTAATTGGCAAATTTCTTTCATATAATTGTCAAATTTCTGTCATTTAATTGTCAAATTTCTGTCATTTATTTCACAAATTTAATGACAGAAATTAGTCAAATAAATGACAGAAAATTGTCATTGTTGATTATCAAAATAATTTGTACAGTTTTGACAATTCCCTGACATTAATTTGACAGTTACATAAAACAATGTTTAGACAAAATAGTAATTTTATCAAAATTTTACGTTTATCTATCAAATTGCTGTCATTTAATTGTCAAATTTCTGTTATTAAATTTAATGACAGAAATTTGTCAAATAAATGACAGAAAATTGTCAAATTTTTGTTATTTCAATGTTGAATTTCTAAAATAATTTGTACAGTTTTGACAATGCCCTGACATTAATTTGATAGTTGTTTGACATTACTTTGATAGTTGTTTAGACATTAATTTGACAGTTACAACAAATTTTTGACAAAATAGTAATTTAATACAAATTTTACATATATCTGTCAAATTTCTGTGATATAATTGTCAAATTTCTGTCATTTAATTGTCAATTTTTTGTTATTTAATTGCCAAATTTCTGTCGTTTATTTGTCAAATTTCTGTTATTTAATTGCCAAATTTGTTTCATTTAATTGCCAAATTTCTTTCATATAATTATCAAATTTCTTTCATTTAATTGTCAAATTTCTGTCATTTATTTGACAAATTAATTTCATTGTTGAATTTCAAAATAATTTGTACAGTTTTGACAATTTCCTGACATTAATTTGATAGTAGCTTGACATTAATTTGACAGTTACATAAAACAAATTTTTGACAGTAATTTTACCAAAATTTTACTTTTATCTATCAAATTGCTGTCATTTAATTGTCAAATTTCTGTTATTTAATTGTCAAATTTCTTTCATTTAATTGCCAAATTTCTGTCGTTTAATTGTCGAATTTCTGTCATTTAGTTGACAAATTTCTGTAATTTATTTGACAAATTTCTTTCATTTAATTGTCAAATTTCTGTCGTGTAATTGTCAAATTTCTGTCATTGAATTGTCAAATATCTGTTATTTGATTGCCAAATTTCTTTCATTTAATTGCCAAATTTCTGTCGTTTAATTGTCAAATTTCTGTCATTTAATTGTCAAATTTCTGTTATTCAATTGCCAAATTTGTGTCGTTTAATTGTCAAATTTCTGTCATTTATTTGACAAATTTAATGACAGAAATTTATCAAATAAATGACAGAAAATAGTCAAATTTTTGTCATTTCAATGTTGAATTTCTAAAATAATTTGTACAGTTTTGACAATTCCCTGACATTAATTTGATAGTTGTTTGACATTAATTTGATAGTTGTTTGACATTAATTTGACAGTTACAACAAATTTTTGACAAAATAGTAATTTAATAAAAATTTTACATATATCTGCCAAATTTTTGTCATATAATTGTCAAATTTCTGTCATTTAATTGTCAAATTTCTGTTATTTAATTGCCAAATTTCTGTCGTGTAATTGTCAAATTTCTGTCATTTAATTGTCAAATTTCTGTCATTTCATTGTTGAATTTCAAAATAATTTGTACAGTTTTGACAATTCCCTGACATTAATCTGATAGTAGTTTGACATTAATTTGACAGTTACATAAAACAAATTTTTGACAAAATAGTAATTTTATCAAAATTTTACATTAATCTATATTTCTGTTATTTAATTGCTAAATTTCTTTCATTTAATTGTCAAATTTTTGTCGTTTAATTGACAAATTTCTGTCATTTAATTGTAAAATTTCTGTCATTTATTTGACAAGTTTAATGACAGAAATTTGTCAAATAAATGACAGAAACTTGACAATTAAACGACAGAAATTTGATAATTAAACGACAGAAACTTGGCAATTAAATGAAAGAGATTTGGCAATTAAATAACATAAATTTGACAATTAAATGACAGAAAATTGTAAAATTTTTGCCATATCATTGTTCAATTTCAAAATAATTTGTACAGTTTCGAAAATTCCCTGACATTAATTTCATAGTAGTTTGACATTAATTTGATAGTTGTTTGACATTAATTTGACAGTTACAACAAATTTTTGACAAAATAGTATTTTCATCAAAATTTTACATATATCTGTCAAATTTCTGTCATATAATTGTCAAATTTCTGTTATTTAATTGCCAAATTTCTGTCGTTTAATTGTCAAATTTCTGTTATTTAATTGCCAAATTTCTTTTATTTAATTGCCAAATTTCTTTCATATAATTGTCAAATTTCTGTCATTTAATTGTCAAATTTCTGTCATTTATTTGACAAATTTAATGATAGAAATTTGTCAAATAAATGACAGAAAATTGTCAAATTTTTGTCATTTCATTGTTCAATTTCAAAATAATTTGTACAGTTTTGACAATTCCCTGACATTAATTTGATAGTAGTTTGACATTAATTTGACAGTTACATAAAACAAAGTTTTGACAAAATAGTAATTTTATCAAAATTTTACATTTATCTATCAAATTGCTGTCATTTAATTGTCAAATTTCTGTTATTTAATTGCCAAATTTCTGTCGTTTAATTGTCAAATTTCTGTTATTTAATTGCCAAATTTCTTTCATATAATTGTCAAATTTCAGTCATTTAATTGTCTAATTTCTGTCATTTATTTGACAAATTTAATGACAAAAATTGTGTAAATAAATGACAGAAAATTGTCAAATTTTTGTCATTTCATTGTTGAATTTCAAAATAATTTGTACAGTTTTGACAATTCCCTGACATTAATTTGATAGTAGTTTGACATAATTTTGACAGTAACATAGAACAAATTTTTGACAAAATAGTAATTTTACCAAAATTTTACAGTTATCTGTCAAATTGCTGTCATTTAATTGTAAAATTTCTGTTATTTAATTGTCAAATTTCTTTCATTTAATTGCCAAATTTCTGTCGTTTAATTGTCGAATTTCTGTCATTTAGTTGACAAATTTCTGTAATTTATTTGACAAATTTCTTTCATTTAATTGTCAAATTTCTGTCGTGTAATTGTCAAATTTCTGTCATTAAATTGTCAAATATCTGTTATTTGATTGCCAAATTTCTTTCATTTAATTGAAAAATTTCTGTCGTCAATTGTCAAATTTCTGTTATTCAATTGCCAAATTTGTGTCGTTTAATTGTCAAATTTCTGTCATTTATTTGACAAATTTAATGACAGAAATTTATCAAATAAATGACAGAAAATAGTCAAATTTTTGTCATTTCAATGTTGAATTTCTAAAATAATTTGTACAGTTTTGACAATTCCCTGACATTAATTTGATAGTTGTTTGACATTAATTTGATAGTTGTTTGACATTAATTTGACAGTTACAACAAATTTTTGACAAAATAGTAATTTAATAAAAATTTTACATATATCTGTCAAATTTTTGTCATATAATTGTCAAATTTCTGTTATTTATTTGCCAAATTTCTGTCGTGTAATTGTCAAATTTCTGTCATTTAATTGTCAAATTTCTGTTATTTAATTGCCAAATTTCTTTCATTTAATTGCCAAATTTCTGTCATTTCATTGTTGAATTTCAAAATAATTTGTACAGTTTTGACAATTCCCTGACATTAATCTGATTGATTGATGACTGACAGTTTGACATTAATTTGACAGTTACATAAAACAAATTTTTGACAAAATAGTAATTTTATCAAAATTTTACATTTATCTATATTTCTGTTATTTAATTGCTAAATTTCTTTCATTTAATTGTCAAATTTCTGTCATTTATTTGACAAATTTAATGACAGAAATTTGTCAAATAAATGACAGAAACTTGACAATTAAACGACAGAAATTTGATAATTAAACGACAGAAACTTGGCAATTAAATGAAAGAAATTTGGCAATTAAATAACATAAATTTAACAATTAAATGACAGAAAATTGTCAAATTTTTGCCATATCTTTGTTCAATTTCAAAATAATTTGTACAGTTTCGAAAATTCCCTGACATTAATTTCATAGTAGTTTGACATTAATTTGATAGTTGTTTGACATTAATTTGACAGTTACAACAAATTTTTGACTAAATAGTATTTTCATCAAAATTTTACATATATCTGTCAAATTTCTGTCATATAATTGTCAAATTTCTGTTATTTAATTGCCAAATTTCTTTTATTCAATTGCCAAATTTCTTTCATATAATTGTCAAATTTCTGTCATTTAATTGTCAAATTTCTGTCATTTCATTGTTGAATTTCAAAATAATTTGTACAGTTTTGACAATTCCCTGACATTAATTTGATAGTAATTTGACATTAATTTGACAGTTACATAAAACAAAGTTTTGACAAAATGGTAATTTTATCAAAATTTTACATTTATCTATCAAATTGCTGTCATTTAATTGTCAAATTTATGTTATTTAATTGCCTAATTTCTTTCATTTAATTGCCAAATTTCTTTCATATAATTGTCAAATTTCAGTCATTTAATTGTCTAATTTCTGTCATTTATTTGACAAATTTAATGACAAAAATTGTGTAAATAAATGACAGAAAATTGTCAAATTTTTGTCATTTCATTGTTGAATTTCAAAATAATTTGTACAGTTTTGACAATTCCCTGACATTAATTTGATAGTAATTACATAGACTAATATAGATTACATATAGATACAGTAACACAAATTTTTGACAAAATAGTAATTTTACCAAAATTTTACAGTTATCTGTCAAATTGCTGTCATTTAATTGTAAAATTTCTGTTATTTAATTGTCAAATTTCTTTCATTTAATTGCCAAATTTCTGTTGTTTAATTGTAAAATTTCTGTCATTTAAATATCAAATTTCTGTTATTTAATTGCCAAATTTCTTTCATTTAATTGCCAAATTTCTGTCGTTTAATTGTCTAATTTCTGTCATTTAATTGTTAAATTTCTGTCATTTCATTGTTGAATTTCAAAATGATTTGTACAGTTTTGACAATCCCTGACATTAATTTGATAGTAGTTTGGCATTAATTTGACAGTTACATAAAACAAAGTTGACAAAATAGTGATTTTATCAAAATTTTACATTTATCTATAAAATTGCTGTCATTTATAAGTCAAATTTCTTAAATAACAGTAATTTGACAATTAAATGACAGCAATTTTATAGATAAATGTAAAATTTGGATAAAATCACTATTTTGTCAAGATTTGTTTTATGTAACTGTCAAATTAATGCCAAATTTCTTTCATTTAATTGCCAAATTTCTGTCGTTTAATTGTCAAATTTCTGTCATTTAATTGTCAAATTTCTGTTATTTAATTGCCAAATTTCTTTCATTTAATTGCCAAATTTTTGTCATTTCAATGTTGAATTTCTAAAATAATTTTTACAGTTTTTACAATTCCCTGACAATAATTTGATAGTTTTTTGACATTAATTTGTTAGTTGTTTGACATTAATTTGACAGTTACAACAAATTTTTGACAAAATAGTAATTTTATCAAAATTTTACTTGTATCTGTCAAATTTCTGTCATATAATTGTCAAATTTCTATCATTTAATTGTCAAATTTCTGTCGTTTAATTTCCAAATTTTTAAATATGAAAATTAAATTTTCAAATTGTTATTTTTAACGATATTTTTAATACGATGTGTTTTAGCACACAACTGAGTGCACCCATAGGGAAATGACGTCCCAAAGACGATGCCGCAATTGGTTTTTATTTTTCTACTACCGTTCTCGAGATATAGACTTGTGAAGTCGAAATTCTGGAAAATTTCAATTCAGAATTTCGCACTGAAAACTTGAATCTTTCCAAACAATTTACACATCGATTTGTTCGTCTAGTCGTCTAGTTTCAATGTGCCTAAAATGTGTTCGCTGGGATTTGTAGTTTCACAGAAATTGTCAAAAAACCGAAAACGCACCTGATCAAAACGATGCATTTATTTCGCGATTTTTGCGGAATATTTTAGGGCCTTTTTTCAGTTCATCCGAAGGAAATGAATGAAATGATGAGAATGACTATGTCATCTACATAGCCTTGGGTGTAGAATCCTTTTTTGCTTAACAACACAAGCAAGGAATTTTTTTCGCGATTTTTTTTGGGGTTTGAACCCCCAAAATCCCCCCTAGCTACGCCCGTGATCCTAAGATATTTTATTAATTTTTTGAGCAGTAAATAAAGGCCCACAACTTACTACAAAATAGCTCATGTGGCCTGCAATATCATATGAGTTTAACATGTCTGGACTAAGGCAATCACATTTTTTAAAATTACGTAATTTATTTATTTTATCTCTAATGTTTATGTTAATATGTTTATATTAAATTATTTATTTTTCTAGGATCAGTTACTGTTTTGTGATGATTGTGATCGAGGCTATCACATGTATTGTTTAAGTCCCCCGTTAACGACTCCTCCAGAAGGTTCATGGTCTTGCAAACTGTGCATCGACGAATTCCACAAGTAAACTTTTCTATTTGGTATTTTATGTTTTAGATTAGTATTATTATTTTAAATAAAGTATATGAATATACAATGAAAAATATACCTCGGTATTAATAAATTTGTTGTTTAATTATTTGACAATATATTTTTGTATTATATGTTTTATTCTCTTCAGTTATTGATACCTTTGTATTGTCTTTTAGTAATGTAAAAATTTGTAGGCTTAAGTACTTAAATGAAAGGGTTTTAGGATGTACTTATAAATTTAATATATTTAAGGGCCTAATTATACTTATATTTTTTTTATACGAGATTTTTATTGTTACTAGTTCTTTTCTATTATGGCTACCTCATATGGTTTTTACATTATTCTTCAAAGCTAGTTTTTGGAATAAAAATGTTTTTATGATGTTTTTTATATATATACATAGCTATTTTCAACTGATATTTTGTCCTTTAAAATTTAATAAATTTCATTTTTGTAAAATTTGTCTTATTCATATTTTATTAATAGAGTTACAAGAAAACTTAAGTGATCACAATCGCGCTAAGCGAATAATTGTTTCATTTGTTTCCGCTGGTTTACGAGGTCCAGACAGTCGTCCGAAATCCACGGATGTGTCCGTTGACGGATGGGTGGGCACAACTTCGTTGCGCACTCCACAACCGACCGCGATAATTGCTTTTCTTCTACATCGATATCGTCCGATATTGCGAGTGCTGCGTTTTTGCTACGATTTTAAATTCTCGGCGGGTTTCCGGGTCTCGTAGATAGGTCCAGTTCCTCCTGATTTGTGCTGGTGCCCTTTTCACTGCTCTTTGTAATTGCACTTGTAATTTCGCTCAGACAAGCTAATGATCCGATCTACAGTCGGGTCCATGCATCGTACGCACGTCTTTTAGTGTCTATCGGAATCTGTTGTTGATGTAATTGCCGAGTCTTGGTTTTGTCTTGCGCGAGTTGGAGCCACTTGCTTCCCGGATATCGTTTTATGTTGTCCGTTCACCTTGTCTGTGGTCTTCCTGCTCTCCACTTGGTTTGTCTTGGTTTCCATTAATAAATTCTATAGCTACAATTAATTGCGGTGCGGTGCTGCACCGCACCGTTAACACATCCTGTGGCCTCGCTCTAACACTGTTTCAGTGTAAGCACATACACGTCCGAGTTACTAGTCCGGGTGGTTCTGTCCGCCATCGGCCGACAAAATCGGTTTTGGTGTACGCGAGGCGTTTGTGTCGGCCACCGATAACCCCCTTGACATTTAACGGTCATTCAACTTCAAAATGTCGGTGTCCATCTATCTTGATGTTGCCTTGCTGCGTGTCCTACCCATCGCCATTTAAGTTCTGCGATTCTTTTTTTACATCCACTACCTTTGTTCTTCGTCTGATTTCCTCGCACCTAAACTTGTCTCGCCGACTGACACCTATCATGGCTCGTTCCATCGCTCTTTGCGAGTTATCCCTAGATGGTCCCTACTTTTCTTTGTCAGTGCCATTGTCTCCAAGCCGAAAGTGTTACGCAGGAGTCGAAAATGTTCTTCCTTGTTTCAGAGGATGTGGCTTATTGTTAGTGTATTAGGGGTCGCACATTAATTATGTGATTTTTTTTAGCCCACCCTTCCCCTTGGTCTTACATGGTGGGGTTTTAGGATAAAATCACGTGTATTTTTTTGGTACAAGTCGCGCGCCCTTTTTCGGTTTAAAAATCGCGCGATCAACGAAAAAATAAATACACGTGATAATGCCGATATCACGTGTATTTATTTTTTCGTTAATCGCGCGATTTTTAAACCGAAAAGCGGTACAAAAGGCTTTGTCCGCTACATCCGCTACGTCCGTACATCCACTACACCTCCCTCCCCCCATGTGATATTTCATGATTCTTCACAAATCCCCTCCCCCCCACTCGAGCCTCACGTGATTAATGGACGATGGATATGATGAGGGAAACGCTATCAAAAGTTTTCTCGCAATTTCCCACAGTTCAGGATATTTTTCGGGTATTTCTGCCTGCAGACAAAATGTTTGATAGCCCTTATAAAATTGCACCTTCAGCTCCTCATTAGTGCTAAGCTGGATTGGCTCTTGTAATACCGCATTCGCCAATTCCGTTTCATCAAATGGATTCATGATCCATTGAATTTTCATTGGTTGTATTTCCAGCGTCAGAATATCTTCAAATCTAGTTTTCAAGTCATCATGCAGGGCATTTAAATGTTGAACGTAAGTAGGGAAAGATGGTATGTTATAAATCCACCGCTTCCGGTAACCTTGACCTTTGCTACTTCCGACGACCTTGACCGCTTCCGGTCCCCCTTCATAAGAAAAGATAGCAGATTATGAAAAAATATCATAAAATCAACAATGATGGTGGGAAGAAGAGAAGTACTCTTCCTCTACTAAGAAGAGGAGTATACGTTGGAGTCGCGAGCCACCAAATAATTTCTGTAAAATATGCAATCAACAATCCCCAACAAGGCTAAAGTTTTCAGGAGATCTACGATGACAGAAACACCTCTAAGCAACAGTGAAGCCAGTCCAGCAGAACATCATCCAAGCTTGTGCCAGTTTAAGAACAATGTGAGGCACCTTTTGAGCCACCTTTTCTAACATCCGTCCTCAGATTTGAGGAGAGCAGCGCTTCCCTAAATAGGGCTGATCTGTCATTACGGGTGCTACCGAATTTGCATCTTTACCTCCTAAGCAACCACTCTCCCATAGTCGCCTTCGTGTAGCCATCTTGCTAGGCCAGAGCCGTATCACGACTTGACCCACCGCCTTTTGACTCTCGCCGAAGGCGAAAACACAATACAAAAGGCGGTATGTAGCAAAAGGACGATTTGTTGGTTCGGCGATCTTATTCCTATAGGATAGTTGTTTTTGTTTAGTTTGGACACTCATCTGAAAAGCGTGATTTTATTTTAGTGAGCCTGTCTTCAAATTCACTCTTTCGGCTGAGGGTGACTGTGTCCAGTGGAAGTATGCTAGAGTATCCCCAAGATGTAGTCTCGTCAATATTACTAATCTCTATTGGCGCCCTTTAAAGCCTTTGACAAAAAGCTTTAAAAAAAAGCTTCAAGTACCTCCAAGTAACTTCGCTCCAAGTACCTGCAAGTGGCCTACTAAGTTGCTTCGCTCCAAGTACCTCCAAGTGGCCTACCTCTAGTGGCCTCCAAGTACGCCAGCATTGCCATGTGACCATCGCCGTTGCTCGCTGTTCATGCCATACCAGTCTTTATGCACTTAGGTGGCAGATACCACCCATATAGACACTCTTTGAGTCCCCTTTCACTAGGTTTTGGTCATAGCAATTTACCAGAGTATGACCGCTGCGTGCATTACAGCTACTTGGAGCTACTGGTGAGAGATAGTGATGGGGACCAATAGAACGATATTGTTAACCAGAAGTGACTGGCACAGCCTAGAGGTACTACCCCTCGAACTATCACTAAACCCCAGACCACCTAATATAGACACTAAGAACGCTACTAGAAAAAACAACGGAGTACAACATATCCATTCACTTTCGTAGACTATCACAAAGGGTTCAATTCCATTGAAAGTCTGTCCATCATACGGCCCCAGAATCGACTCGCGCTACTCAAACCTTATAAAAAACATATACGAGAACGCAACCCTTCAAGTAAAAATAAACGGGAACCTAACGACCAACAGCATCAAGATCAGAAGAGGGATAGGCGCCAGGGAGACTCCATATCTACAAAACTATTTACCATGGCGCTAGAAGACGTTTTTAAAACACTAAACTAGGACAATAAGGGTATAAACATCCTACGATTAAACACCTGCGATTTGCAGATGGCATAGTCCTCATCAATAGCGAAAGGCAAGAAGTAGAGGCCATGCTAGAACAACTAAGCATAAAATCCAACCAAGTAGGACTTAAGAATGAACCTATCCAAGGCAAGAATAATGAGTGACCTAAAAAGGGACACAACGATAAATAGCACCACCATAGAAGTAGTAGAAGAATACACCTACCTTGAAAGTGTTATTAAGCTGGGGAATGGAAACCAGCCAGTGGAAATTAACAGCAGAACAAAACTAACATGGGCTGCCTTTAGCAGACTAATTGTAAGATTGTCCGCGGGAAATTCACGACTTTCCGAGATCTCTAACCAAGCATATCTACACATTTCTTGATGAGTCTTGGGAATATGATAGAAATGTAGCGGCAGGGGGTCCACCGATGCCAAGAAATTTTTTAAAGGGGTCTAAGAGAAGAAAAGTTTCGGAACCTCTGATATACACAAAATACGAGTATAAGTAGTGTAACAATATTCAAACAATATTGTATCCATATATGAGATAAATATTATATCGTGGATTAAATGTATGCAACAATATTTGTCAATATAAATGATAAATGATTCTGTTCAAATGATGATAAATGATTTAATTATCCAAAACTTTTATAGTTCATTTAAAATGAACTATAAAACTTTTGGATACCAAATTTCTGTTGATATCTCCATCTACAATTAATGCACATTTTGAACATTTTTTACGATTTTCTTGTAACCTTGCAGTAAGCAGTAAAAAGATAATTTATTTATTTTTGCTAGAAGCGACGAATTTACTTGCTTCGACCGTGACAGGAATCAAAGGAATTCCAAATGCAAATGTTCACCCAAAAATATAAACAGGAAGCGGTGATAAACCCATACATTACCCAAATCTCCATAAAATAAAACTAAATTTAGAGAGTCGTTTCAATCTATATTCATCCGTGTTTATTTGTACGGATTAAATGCACTCGGGATGGAAACCAGACCGGAAGAAAATATCTCACTGCCTGCCCTTGCTTTTATTTATGTTTGATTGCATATTATCTCAATGGATAAGAAACATATTTTATTTCTCTGAATTGACAAAGATTCCGCGACGTTCAATTATGGGTGCCGAAAGCCAAAAACCGTTCTACAATCCACGGAAAAATCTAAAACATTCACCGGGGCGCTGCAAAAATATGGACGTTTTACTATCATCACTTGTTGCCTGCAATACGGCGAGTTTGGGGGGGCGTCGCGACGGTTGCAAACGACGCAGCGCGATGCCACTTGCAGTAAAAGTTGAAACGTTTAATTCCCTGCGAGAATCGCTGGAAACCGTTCCCACAAATATGGACGTTTTACTATCGTCACTTGTTACCTGCAATACGGCGAGTTTGGGCGGGCGTCGCGACGGTTGCAAACGACGCAGCGCGATGCCGCTTGCAATAAAAGATGAAACGTTCAATTCCTTGCGGGAAACGCGGGAAACCGTTCCCGCAGAGCTCAAGTTAGCGGTTCCGTAGGAGTTTTCCTGAATGTCAAAAAATCGTCGTTTTTATGGCGCAATCGGGATTAAACTCGCAAACAAACTAAAAGGTTCTATGGCCGATAGAACGGCACCGGTCCGGTTCCGATCTGTCAATTGGTTCCGAAGTTCTATGTACCCCCGCAAAACGCCTCTGGTTTCTCTCACTTTTTGCGCTTTTTTCACTTCAAACTGCCGCAAATTCGCAAAAAGTTGTCGCAGTTTAAAAATTCTTGCCGGATGGCTGCGGGCGAGTGTTCTGAAGAGAACGAACCCAACCGGCGACCTGGAGCCCATCAAATAAGTCCTGGGCGTCTGTAGAAGTGATTGCAAAATCGGCAAAAGAAAATTGTTATTTGCTCTTGCACCAGGTGAACGGGGGCAGGTCGCAGGACGGCGGGCGAGGGCTTTAGAAGAAGAAGAACACGTGGCGCGGAATGGCTGCGGGCGATTGTTCTGAAGAGAACGAAGGCAACCGGCGACCTGGAGCCCGTCAAATAAGTCCTGGGCATCCGTGGAAGTGATTGCAAAATCGGCAAAAAAAATAATTATTGGCTCTCGCACCAGGTGAACGGAACGTCGCGGGACGGCGAGCGAGGGCTCTAAAAACGTGATGCGGCGGCGCCGGATCCGGAAAAAAAATTGAAATCCGACGCAAAATGCGCCTCAAAAGTAAAATATCGTGATTGTATAGCGTCGCGACGCCATCTTCGTCGCAATCGGGATTAAACTCCCAAACAAACTAAAACGTTCTATGGACGATAGAACGACACCGGTCCAGTTCCGATCCGTCAATTGGTTCCGAAGTTCTAGGTACCCCCGCAAAACGCCTCTGGTTTTCCTCACTTTTCGCGCTTTTTTCACTTTAAAAGTCGTCGCAGTTTAAAAATTCTTGTCGGAATGGCTGCGGGCGAGTGTTCTGAAGAGAACGAATCCAACCGGCGACCTGGAGCCCATCAAATAAGTCCTGGGCGTCCGTGGAAGTGATTGCAAAATCGGCAAAAAAAAAATTTGCTCTTGCACCAGGTGAACGGCACGTCGCGGGACGGCGAGCGAAGGCTCTAAAAACGTGGCGCAGCGGCGGCTAGAGGATCCGAAACAAAAAATTGAGAGCCGACGAAAAATGCGCCTCAAAAGTAAAATATCGCGTTTTTATGGCGTCGCGACGCCATCTTTAGCGCAATCGGGATTAAACTCCCAAACAAACTAAAAGGTTCTATGGCCGATCGAGCGGCACCGGTCCGGTTCCGATCCGTCAATTGGTTCCAAAGTTCTATGTACCCCCGCAAAACGCCTCTGGTTTTTCTCACTTTTTGCGCATTTTTCACTTCAAACTGCCGCAGATTCGGTAAAAGACGTCGCAGTTTAAAAATTCTTGCCGGAACGGCTGCGGGAGAGTGTTCTGAAGAGAACGAACCCGACCGGCGACATGGAGCTCATCAAATAAGTCCTGGGCGTCCGTAGAAGTGATTGCAAAATCGGCAAAAAAATAATTTATTTGCTCTTGCACCAGGTGAACGGGACGTCGCGGGACAGCTAGCGAGAGCTCTAAAAACGTGGCGCGGCGGCGGCTAGAAGATCCGGAAAAATCTATAACATTCATCGGGACGCTGCAAAAATATGGACGTTTTACTATCATTACGTGTTTCCTGCAATACGGCGAGTTTGGGCGGGCGTCGCGATGGTTGCGAACGACGCAGTGCGATAGCGCTTGCAGTAAAAGATAAAACGTTCAATTCCCTGAGGGAATCGCGGGAAACCGTTCCCGCAGACCTCAAATTGTCGGTTCCGTGGGAGTTTTCCTGGATGTCAAAATACCGTCGTTTTTATGGCGCCGCGACGCCATCTTTTGCGCAATCTGGATTAAACTCCCAAACAAACTAAAAGGTTCTATGGCCGATCGAGCGGCACCGGTCCGGTTCCGGTCCGTCAATTGGTTCCGAAGTTCTATGTACCCCGCAAAACGCCTCTGGTTTTTCTCACTTTTTGCGCTTTTTTCACTTCAAACTGCCGCAAATTCGCAAAAAGTCGTCGCAGTTTAAAAATTCTTGCCGGAATGGCTGCTGGTGAGTGTTCTGAAGAGAACGAACCCAACCGGCGACCTAGAGCCCATCAAATAAGTCCTGGGCGTCCGTTGAAGTAATTGCAAAATCGGCTAAATTTTGATTTTGCGCTTGCACCAGGTGAACGGGACGTCGAGGGATGGCGAGCGAGGGCTCTAAAAACGTGGCGCGGCTTCGGCTAGAGGATCCGGAAAAAAATTTGAGATCCGACCAAAAATGCGCCTCAAAAGTAAAATATCGTAATTTTAGTTTTCGGTCTGGTGCGTCCGAACCTGGGGGAGTTGAGTCGCGAAAACGGCACCGCTCGACGGGGATCTCGGTTCTACACCGTAAAAATGTACAATCCCGTTTTGCGCCGCCGCCGCTGCTTCCGTCGGGCCGTTTCCGTAAAAACCTCGATTTTCGGGTGGGTTTTGGACTCCCCGGAGGTGCGCGGCAGGACGGATGACGAAACTCGGGGATGCGCCACGTGCGGACGGACATTTACAGTTAAATCGTCGAAGACGCGCGGTTAAAACATCGAAGATCTGCCGGCATAAATAAGCTAAATTTGATCTTTTTTAAAACCAACGCGGTGCGGTGCCCCAGGTGAAATTCGCAAAACGCCACAAGTCAGTCGACTCAGAATCGCTCGAAATTTATGATTCCGTCGCGAACGGGCGATTCAGGACGTACGCTTCCCCACATAGACCCCAAAATTTTGCATTAAAAAAATGACCACATTTACGGAGTTCACGGCGAAGATGCCGGAAAAATTAAATTCACGCAAGGATTTCGTTATAAAACTTGCAGACGCGTCATGAAACACCACTCTCGTCTTTGCGCGACTTTTTTCGGTGTCGTTATTCACATTTTTCGGCGAATCCGGGTCCCCTGGCTGAAAGGCCGCCTCCGGTAGCCCCCTCAATCCTGGAGAGTCGGTGCATCAGATTCTTGTAGTCAAAGAACAGACGAACTATCCCACGTACGGCGATTTTTAATGAGACTTGCGGATCGCGTCATTTAGGCGTCCAAAAATGACGAAATTTTTGCAAGAAAATTCTGGGGTTTTGGCACTTTGTACAAAAATTAAGCAAAAATGTCAAAAAGTGAAGTGACGGTCGGACTTGTGTCGACGTTCCGGACACGTCGGTGCCAGTGGCATGTCAGTGCGACGAAAACTGTCCGAGTTGTGGGTGAAAAGGTGAAAAAGTTGCAAAACTCTGCGCAGCAACTCCTGGAGACGGTAGGGAGTTGAAATTATTTTTAGAAAATAGTTGCAACTTTTGCAAATAATTTGTGCAAAATTTTAGTCATCCCAGGTGCCTGCAGGAAGGGTACCTCCAGGAAGAGAACCAGAAATATATGCGCATTAAGTACTCTCTATGTACGCATTGCGTTTAATTCGACCTGCTGGCAGAACATATTGAACGAAGTCACGCGGCGTAACTTCCCACCTTACCTGTTATCTATTATAGATTCCAACGGGAAATTGTCTTCGTTTCAAATGGCTGCTGCACTATTAAGGAAGTATATAGCGGATGCTCCACAGGGCTCAGCTATGGGCCCAACGTTATGGAACACAGTTTACGATGGGGTACTAAAACTTGATATGCCAGAAGGGGTAGACATTATCGGCTTTGTAGATGATCGTACCCTGGTGGTACGTGGCGGAACGGAGCCGCGGTCGAAGCGGAGTTCTCTTAACAGGTAAGAGAAAAATTGCGGAGGTTATATTATAGCTCAGAGACTCTGCCATTGAACCAAAGAGTTCAATTAATTATCTATCCGTACTGATTGATAAGAATATGGGAATAACATTGAATGTCCTTGGACGCTTTATCTCTGGCTTTAGCAAATGAGTTATCTGTCATCCTGTCTCCGTTCCAAATCTTCTTCATTAAATCCCAGTGGATATCATTTCAAATGGCTGAAAATTGTCTTCGTTTCAAATGGCTGCTGCACTATTAAGAAAGTACATAGTGGATGTTCCACAGGACTCAGTTATGGGCCCAACGCTGTGGAACGTAGTTTCCTGTCGTATCCTGTAGCATCCTGTCTCCGTTCCAAATCTTCTTCATCAAATCACAGAGGATATCAATACCCCGGTCTCCTAGCCTTCTGCAGGCTTCTGTTGCGATTTGGTCTGGACCTACTGCCTTCCCATTTTTCATTTTCTTTAGAGCATATTCTACTACTTCCTTACTTGATGCTTGGGTCACACCTTCGTTTACCTCTCCATCTTCGTACTTTTCTCTCAGAGTTTCTTCATTCCATAGTCTTTCAAAGTACTCCAGCCATCTTTCGAGTATCTTCTCTTGATCGTGTAGCACTACACCTGACTAATCCTTCATGTGTATCATTGATGTTATGTCCTTGGACACTTTATCTCTGGCTTTTGCGATTTTTATGAGTTGTCTGTCATCCTGGTTTCTCTCCAGCTCTTCACATGCCTCTACCACTGCCTCAGTCTTTGAAAAAATTGAGATCAGACGAAAAATGCGCCTCAAAAGTAAAATATCGTGATTTTAGTTTTGGGTCTGGTGCGTCCGAACCTGGGGGAGTTGAGTCGCGAAAACGGCACCGCTCGACGGGATCTCGGTTCTACACCGGAAAAATGTATAATCCCGTTTAGCGCCGCCGCCGCCGCTTCGGTCAAAGTTTTCTACCTGAAACCTTGCGTGAATTCCATTTTCCCCGGGCATATTCGCCGCGACCTCCGTAAAAGTGGTCATTTTTGTAATGCAAACTTTTGGGGTCCGTGTGGGCAAGCGTTCGGCCCGAATCACCAGGTCAAGACGAAATCGCCAATTTCGATCGATTCTGAGACGACCGACGTATGGCGTTTCGCGAATTTCACCTGGGGGACCGCACCGCGTGGGTTTTAAAAAGGCTCAAATATGGCTTTTTTATGCCGCCGGAGGCGGCAGATCTTCGAAATGTAACAAAATTGTAATGAAATTATAACAAAAATGGTACTTACATACTAACGCCACCACAGCTATAGATTTGAACAAAATGGATGGTTAGATTAGGTTATAACCGAGCAGATAAATCCAGACCACATATCGCGCGGTAGCGTGACTTCTCGCTCCAAAATAAGAAAAAATATTGGATAAGTTGAATAAGAAGAACCTTCTTCTTCGTCTTGATTTAGGACTTTGTCCTTTATTGCTGCCTACCCCTCTTGATATCCGGACGTCCAGTACTCCTTCAATCTCTTGGGCGGGCGGCCTGGGGGTCTTCTGCTGTATGGCCTTCCGTCTTTTGCTCACTTGGCAATTCTATCCTGGTCCATCCTGTCTACATGGTCTCTACAGTGCCTTCTCCGTGATCTGACCCATCTGACAGCATCTTCCGTTTGCAATTCATCTCTTAAGGCGCTGCTTCTTATTTCATCCCGTAGTGTTACGCCTTTTATTGCTCTCAGCGTTTTAATTTCGGAGCTTCTCCAGAGTTTCTTAGTTTTTGTTGTATCGGCAGCGTTAGATAAGGGATTTTGTTATATTAGAGCAAATAAACCCAGACCTGACCACATATCGCGCGGTAGCGCGACTTCTCGCTGCGGTGGCGCTAATACGCAAGTACCAAAAAATATTAGAAACCAAAGATTAGATAGAGAAAGACTAAATAGATAAGGGGAGGTAAACAAGACTAGAGAGACAATACTACACGGACAAGACTAATATGCAGACAAGGCTATATAGGCAATACTACTCACAATCAGATAAAGTTAGGTTAGGTTAAGTTAGGTTAGACAAGACTCAGTTAGCGCCTCTGTCTACTGGAAACTGCAGGCAAATTATTGGAACAGCTACTAATTTAACAGCAAAAAGTAACAGCTTTTTAGCGACTATTTAACAGCTTTTCCTAATAATCAGCCTTAAATAAAGTCAAAACTTTGATTTGATCCTCCATTTTTCAAAAAATGCGTTTCAAAACATTTTTCTTGTCGCAAAAATTCGCATATAACTCGCAAACTAAGCGAAATTTCGAAATATGTTTCAAACAAAACTTGTAGATAATTAAATTTTCTATAAGAAACCTTGTTATGTAGTGATTTTTAAACTTTTAATTAGGTAATAATCAATTTTGAGCAACGTCAAAATCTTTCATTTATTCTCCATTTTCACAAAAAATGCGTTTCACAACATTTTTCTTGTCGCAAAAATTCGCAATTAACTCGGAAACTAAGCGAAATTTCGATAAATGTTTCAAACAAAACTTGTAGATAATTAAATTTTCTATAAGAAACTTTGTTGTGTAGTGATTTTTAATCTGTTGATTTGGTAATTATCAATCTTGAATAACGTCTGCTACTTTTCATAAGGATAAAGGATAAAAAAAATTGTCGCAAAAATTCGCATATAACTCGGAAACTAAGCAAAATTTCGAAATATATTTCAAACAAAACTTGTAGATAATTAAATTTTCTATAAGAAACCTTATTATCTAGGGATTTTTACTCTGCAAATTTGGTAACAATCAACTTTAAACAACGCCAAAACCTTGATTTGATCCTCCATTTTTCACAAAAATGCGTTTCAAAACATTTTTCTGGTCGCAAAAATTTGCAATTAACTCGGAAACCAAGCGAAATTTCGATAAATGTTTCAAACAAAACTTGTAGATAATTAAATTTTCTATAAGAAACTTTGTTATGTAGTGATTTTTAATCTGTTAATTTGGTAATTATCAATCTTGAATAACGTCTGCTACTTTTCATAAGGATAAAGGATAAAAAAAATTGTCGCAAAAATTCGCATATAACTCGGAAACTAAGCAAAATTTCGAAATATATTTCAAACAAAACTTGTAGATAATTAAATTTTCTATAAGAAACCTTATTATCTAGGGATTTTTACTCTGCTAATTTGGTAACAATCAACTTTGAGCAACGTCAAAACCTCGATTTGATTTTCCATTTTTCATAAAAAAAATGTTTTTGTTGCAAAAATTTGCAAATAAATCAGAAACTAAGCGAAATTGCGAAAAATGTTTCAAACAAAACTTGTAGAAAATAAAATTGTCTATAAGAAACTTGTTATCTAGTGATTTTTAATCTGTTAATTTGGTAATCATCAATCTTGAATAACGTCTGCTACTTTTTATATAGATAAAGGAAGAACTGAAAAATGGGGAAAATCGTTCAGATAACCAGCCTGGTTTTAAAGAAGATCTAGGGAAGACTAAAAGGTTCTATGGCCGATCGGACGGCACCGGTCCGGTTCCGATCCGTCAATTGGTTCCGAAGTTCTATGGACTCCCGTAAAATGCCTTTGTTTTTTCTCACTTTTTGTGATTTTTCTCTTCAAACTGCCGCAGATTCGCAAAAAGTCGTCGCATTTTAAAAATTCTTGACAGAATGGCTGCGGGCGAGTGTTCTGAAGAGAACGAACCAAACCGGCCACCTGGAGCCCATCAAATAAGTCCTGGGCGTCCGTGGAAGTGATTGCAAAATCGGCAAAAAAAATTATTTGCTCTTGCACCAGGTGAACGGGACGTCGCAGGATGGCGAGCGAGTGCCCTAAAAACGTGGCGCGGCGGCGGCTAGAAGGTCCGGAAAAATCTAAAACATTCACCGGGGCGCTGCAAAAATATGGACGTTTTACTATCGTTACTTGTTTCCTGCAATACGGCGAGTTTTGGGCGGGCGTCGCGACGGTTTCAAACGACGCAGCGCGATGCCGCTTGTAGTAAAAGATGAAACGTTCGATGAAACGGTTCCATGGGAGTTCTCCTGGATTTCCAAAAATCGTCGTTTTTATGCCGTCGCGACGCCATCTTCTACGCCTTCGGGATTAAACTTCCAAACAAACTAAAAGGTTCTATGGCCGATAGAACGGCACCGGTCCGGTTCCGATGCGTCAATTGGTTCCGAAGTTCTATGTACCCCCGCAAAACGCCTCTGGTTTTTCTAACTTTTTGAGCATTTTTCTCTTCAAACTGCCGCTGATTCGCAAAAAGTCGTCGCATTTTAAAAATTCTTGGCAGAATGGCTGCGGGCGAGTGTTCTGAAGAGAACGAACCCAACCGGCGACCTGGAGCCCATCAAATAAGTCCTGGGCGTCCGTGGAAGTGATTGCAAAATCGGCAAAAAAAAAAAATTTGCTCTTGCACCAGGTGAACGGGACGTCGCAGGATGACGAGCGAGTGCCCTAAAAACGTGGCGCGGCGGCGGCTAGAAGGTCCGGAAAAATCTAAAACATTCACCGGGGCGTTGCAAAAATATGGACGTTTTACTATCGTTACTTGTTTCCTGCAATACGGCGAGTTTTGGGCGGGCGTCGCGACGGTTGCAAACGACGCAGCGCGATGCCGCTTGCAGTAAAAGATGAAACGTTCGATGAAACGGTTCCATGGGAGTTCTCCTGGATTTCCAAAAATCGTCGTTTTTATGGCGTCGCGACGCCATCTTCTACGCCTTCGGGATTAAACTTCCAAACAAACTAAAAGGTTCTATGGCCGATGGAACGGCACCGGTCCGGTTCCGATGCGTCAATTGGTTCCGAAGTTCTATGTACCCCCGCAAAACGCCTCTGGTTTTTCTCACTTTTTGCGCATTTTTCTCTTCAAACTGCCGCAGTTTCGCAAAAAGTAGTCGCAGTTTAAAAATTCTTGCCGGAATGGCTGCGGGCGAGTGTTCTGAAGAGAACGAAGCCAACCGGCGACCTGGAGCCCGTCAAATAAGTCCTGGGCGTCTGTGGAAGTGCTTGCAAAATCGGCAAAAAAAATGATTGGCTCTCGCACCAGGTGAACGGAACGTCGCGGGACGGCGAGCGAGGGCTCTAAAAACGTGGCGCGGCGGCGGTTAGAGGATCCGGAAAAAAAATTGAGATCCGACGAAAAATGCGTCTCAAAAGTAAAATATCGTGATTTTATGGCCTCGCGACGCCATCTTCGGCGCAATCGGGATTAAACTCCCAAACAAACTAAAAGGTTATATGGCCGATCGAACGGTACCGGTCCGGTTCCGATCCGTCAATTGGTTCCGAAGTTCTATGTACCCCCGAAATACGCCTCTGGTTTTTCTCACTTTTTGCGCATTTTTCTCTTCAAACTGCCGCAGTTTCGCAAAAAGTAGTCGCAGTTAAAAAATCTTAGAGAGCTCTAAAGACGTGGCGGGGCGGCGGCTAGAGGATCCGGAAAAAAATAATTGAGATCCGACGAAAAATGCGCCTCAAAAGTAAAATATCGTGATTTTAGTTTTCGATCTGGTACGTCCGAGCATGGGGGAGTTGAGTCGCGAAATCGGCACTGCTCGACGGAGATCTCGGTTCTACACCGGAAAAATGTCCTGCTTTGCGCCGCCCCGGCCGCTTCCGTCGGACCGTTTCCGTAAAAGCCTCAATTTCCGGGTGGGTTTTGGACTCCCCGGAGGTGCGCGGCAGGACGGATGACGAAACTCGGGGATGCGCCACGTGCGGACGAACATTTACAGTTAAATCGTCGATGACGCGCGGTTAAAACATCCAAGATCTGCCGCCTCCGGGGGCCTTAAATAAGCCAAATTTGATCTTTTTTTAAACCAACGCGGTGCGGTCCCCCAGGTGAAATTCGCGAAACGCCACACGTCACGTATAATTCCGTCGCGACCGGGCGATTCAGGGTGAACGCTTCCCCACATAGTCCCCAAAATTTTGCATACAAAAATGACCACTTTTACGGAGTTCACGGCGAAAATACCCGGGGAAAATTAAATTCACGCAAGGATTCCAGTAGTAAACTTGAAGGCGCGTCATCAGACACCACTCTCGTCGACTTTTTTTCGGCGACGTTATTCACATTTTTCGGCCAAACCGAGTCCCTCAACTGAAAGGCCGCCTCCGGCCGCCCCCTCAATCCAGGAGAGTCTGTGCATCAGATTCTTGCAGCCAAAAAACAGATGAACGATCCCACGTACGGCGATTTCCGATGAGACTTGCGGATCGCGTCATTTAGGCGTCCAAAATGACGAAATTTTTACAAGAAAATTCTGCGTTTTTGGCACTTTGTGCAAAAATTAAGCAAAAATGTTGAAAAGTGAAGTGACGGTCGGACTTGTGGCGATGTTCCGGACACGTTGGTGCCGGTGGCAGGTCAGTGCAACGAAAACTGTCCGAGTTGTGGGTGAAAAGGTGAACAAGTTGTAAAACTACAGATTTCAATAAAATGTATGCTTAGATTAGGTTATAACGGAGCAGATATGTGGTCTTCTTTATGTTCTTCTTATGTTCTTATGTTCTTAACATAAATAATCTTCCTCTTTCCTCTCGAAAAAAGGTCCTCTCTTTCGTTGTCCTTGGGTTAACTCACTTTCGTTGCCCTTAGGTTAGCTCACCTTCTTTGCCTTTAGGTTAACTCACCTTCGTTGCCCTTAGATTAGCTCACCTCCGTTGCCCTTATGTTATCTAAGTAAACTTGCAATGGGCAGACCATTTGAACAGATATTATGACAATAATCCTGCAAAAATGATCCTTAAAGCAGAACCCATAGGCTCAAGAGGTCGAGGAAGGCCAAAGCTGCGCTGGAAGGATGGTGTAAGCGAATGATAAGTGCACGGAACTGGACGATGCAGACCAAAGACAGGATGAATGGCGAAAGAAGCTGGAGAAGGTCGAGACCCTACTATAGGGTTGTATGGCCATTGATGCTGATGATGATGAATAAAGGTTGTCGAAACTATTTGACTTAATCCCGAATAGTTGCGCATGCTAGGTGGCGCTACTATCGTGTACATAGCCAATATGGGTCTGTCCGAAATTGGCAAACTAATGAAGGTTGTCGGCCAGAAGGAAAAAGAAAAAGAGGCAGGCCAAGGGCGAGGAAGGCCAAAACTGCGCTGGAAGAATGGTGTAAGCGAATGATAAATGCACGGAACTGGACGATGCAGACCAAAGACAGGATGAATGGCGAAAGAAGCTGGAGAAGGTCGAGACCCTACTATAGGGTTATTGATGCTGATGATGATAAATAAAGGTTGTCGAAACTATTTGACTTAATCCCGAATAGTTGCGCATGCTAGGTGGCGCTACTGTCGTGTACATAGCCAATATGGGTCTGTCCGAAATTGGCAAACTAATGAAGGTTGTCGGCCAGAAGGAAGAAGAAAAAGAGGCAGGCCAAGGGCGAGGAAGGCCAAAACTGCGCTGAAAGAATGGTGTAAGCGAATGATAAATGAACAATCTATTAGGAAATAGAACATCTATTCGGGAACGGAACTGGACGATGCAGACCAAAGACAGGAATGAATGGCGAAAGAAGCTGGAGAAGGTCGAGACCCTACTATAGGGTTGTATGGCCATTGATGCTGATGATAATGAATAAAGGTTGTCGAAACTATTTGACTTAATCCCGAATAGTTGCGCATGCTAGGTGGCGCTACTGTTGTGTACATAGCCGATATGGGTCTGTCCGAAATTGGCAAACTAATGAAGGTTGTCGGCCAGAAGGAAGAAGAAAAAGAGGCAGGCCAAGGGCGAGGAAGGCCAAAACTGCGCTGGAAGAATGGTGTAAGCGAATGATAAATGCACAGAACTGGACGATGCAGACCAAAGACAGGATGAATGGCGAAAAAGCTGGAGAAGGTCGAGACCCTACTATAGGGTTGTATGGCCATTGATGCTGATGATGATGAATAAAGGTTTTCGAAACTATTTGACTTAATCCCGAATAGTTGCGCATGCTAGGTGGCGCTACTGTCGTGTACATAGCCAATATGGGTCTGTCCGAAATTGGCAAACTAATGAAGGTTGGCGGCCAGAAGGAAGAAGAAAAAGAGGCAGGCCAAGGGCGAGGAAGGCCAAAACTGCGCTGGAAGAATGGTGTGAGCGAATGATAAATGCACGGAACTGGACGATGCAGATCAAAGACAGGATGAATGGCGAAAGAAGCTGGAGAAGGTCGAGACCCTACTATAGGGTTGTATCGCCATTGATGCTGATGATGATGAATAAAGGTTTTCGAAACTATTTGACTTAATCCCGAATAGTTGCTCATGCTAGGTGGCGCTACTGTCGTGTACATAGCCAATATGGGTCTGTTCGAAATTGGCAAACTAATGAAGGTTGTCGGCCAGAAGGAAGAAGAAAAAGAGGCAGGCCAAGGGCGAGGAAGGCCAAAACTGCGCTGGAAGAATGGTGTAAGCGAATGATAAGTGCACGGAACTGGACGATGCAGACCAAAGACAGGAATGAATGGCGAAAGAAGCTGGAGAAGGTCGAGACCTTACTATAGGGTTGTATGGCCATTGATGGTGATGATGATGATGAATAAAGGTTGTCGAAACTATTTGACTCAATCCCGAATAGTTGCGCATGCTAGGTGGCGCTACTGTCGTGTATATAGCCAATATGGGTCTGTCCGAAATTGGCAAACTAATGAAGGTTGTCGGCCAGAAGGAAGAAGAAAAAGAGGCAGGCCAAGGGCGAGGAAGGCCAAAACTGCGCTGGAAGAATGGTGTAAGCGAATGATAAATACACGAAACTGGACGATGCAGACCAAAGACAGGAATGAATGGCGAAAGAAGCTGGAGAAGGTCGAGACCCTACTATAGGGTTGTATGGCCATTGATGCTGATGATGATGATTAAAGGTTGTCGAAACTATTTGACTTAATCCCGAATAGTTGCGCATGCTAGGTGGCGCTACTGTCGTGTACATAGCCAATATGGGTCTGTCCGAAATTGGCAAACTAATGAAGGTTGTCGGCCAGAAGGAAGAAGAAAAAAGGCAGACCAAGGGCGAGGAAGGCCAAAACTGCGCTGGAAGAATGGTGTAAGCGAATGATAAATGCACGGAACTGGACGATGCAGACCAAAGACAGGATGAATGGCGAAAGAAGCTGGAGAAGGTCGAGACCCTACTATAAGGTTGTATGGCCATTGATGCTGATGATGATGAATAAAGTTTGTCGAAACTATTTGACTTAATCCCGAATAGTTGCGCATGCTAGGTGGCGCTACTGTCATATACATAGCCAATATGGGTCTGTCCGAAATTGGCAAATTAATGAAGGTTATCGGCCAGAAGGAAGAAGAAAAAGAGGCAGGCCAAGGGCGAGGAAGGCCAAAACTGCGCTGGAAGAATGGTGTAAGCGAATGATAAATGCACGGAACTGGACGATGCAGACCAAAGACAGGAATGAATGGCGAAAGAAGCTGGAGAAGGTCGAGACCCTACTATAGGGTTGTATGGCCATTGATGCTGATGATGATGATTAAAGGTTGTCGAAACTATTTAACTCAATCCCGAATAGTTGCGCATGCTAGGTGGCGCTACTGTCGTGTACATAGCCAATATGGGTCTGTCCGAAATTGGCAAAGTAATGAAGGTTGTCGGCCAGAAGGAAGAAGAAAAAGAGGCAGGCCAAGGGCGAGGAAGGCCAAAACTGCGCTGGAAGAATGGTGTAAGCGAATGATAAATGCACGGAACTGGACGATGCAGACCAAAGACAGGATGAATGGCGAAAGAAGCTGGAGAAGGTCGAGACCCTACTATAGGGTTGTATGGCCATTGATGCTGATGATGATGATTAAAGGTTGTCGAAACTATTTGACTTAATCCCGAATAGTTGCGCATGCTAGGTGGCGCTACTGTCGTGTACATAGCCAATATGGGTCTGTCCGAAATTGGCAAACTAATGAAGGTTGTCGGCCAGAAGGAAGAAGAAAAAGAGGCAGGCCAAGGGCGAGGAAGGCCAAAACTGCGCTGGAAGAATGGTGTAAGCCAATGATAAATGCACGGAACTGGACGATGCAGACCAAAGACAGGAATGAATGGCGAAAGAAGCTGGAGAAGGTCGAGACCCTAATATAGGGTTTTATGGCCATTGATGCTGATGATGATGATTAAAGGTTGTCGAAACTATTTGACTTAATCCCGAATAGTTGCGCATGCTAGGTGGCGCTACTGTCGTGTACATAGCCAATATGGGTCTGTCCGAAATTGGCAAACTAATGAAGGTTGGCGGCCAGAAGGAAGAAGAAAAAGAGGCAGGCCAAGGGTGAGGAAGGCCAAAACTGCGCTGGAAGAATGGTGTAAGCGAATGATAAATGCACGGAACTGGACGATGCAGACCAAAGACAGGATGAATGGCGAAAGAAGCTGGAGAAGGTCGAGACCCTACTATAGGGTTATTGATGCTGATGATGATGAATAAAGGTTGTCGAAACTATTTGACTTAATCCCGAATAGTTGCGCATGCTAGGTGGCGCTACTGTCGTGTACATAGCCAATATGGGTCTGTCCGAAATTGGCAAACTAATGAAGGTTGTCGGCCAGAAGGAAGAAGAAAAAGAGGCAGGCCAAGGGCGAGGAAGGCCAAAACTGCGCTGGAAGAATGGTGAGGGCGACTGATAAGTGCACGGAACTGGACGATGCAGACCAAAGACAGGAATGAATGGCGAAAGAAGCTGGAGAAGGTCGAGACCCTACTATAGGGTTGTATGGCCATTGATGCTGATGATGATGAATAAAGGTTGTCGAAACTATTTGACTTAATCCCGAATAGTTGCGCATGCTAGGTGGCGCTACTGTCGTGTACATAGCCAATATGGGTCTGTCCGAAATTGGCAAACTAATGAAGGTTGTCGGCCAGAAGGAAGAAGAAAAAGAGGCAGGCCAAGGGCCAGGAAGGCCAAAACTGCGCTGGAAGAATGGTGTAAGCGAATGATTAGTGCACGGAACTGGACGATGCAGACTAGAGACAGGAATGAATGGCGAAAGAAGCTGGAGAAGGTCGAGACCCTACTATAGGGATGTATGGCCATTGATGCTGATGATGATGAATAAAGGTTGTCGAAACTATTTGACTTAATCCCGAATAGTTGCGCATGCTAGGTGGCGCTACTGTCGTGTACATAGCCAATATGGGTCTGTCCGAAATTGGCAAACTAATGAAGGTTGTCGGCCAGAAGGAAGAAGAAAAAGAGACAGGCCAAGGGCGAGGAAGGCCAAAACTGCGCTGGAAGAATGGTGAGGGCGAATGATAAGTGCACGGAACTGGACGATGCAGACCAGAGATAGGAATGAATGGCGAAAGAAGCTGGAGAAGGTCGAGACCCTACTATAAGGTTGTATGGCCATTGATGCTGATAATGATGAATAAAGGTTGTCGAAACTATTTGACTTAATCCCGAATAGTTGCGCATGCTAGGTGGCGCTACTGTCGTGTACATAGCCAATATGGGTCTGTCCGAAATTGGCAAACTAATGAAGGTTGTCGGCCAGAAGGAAGAAGAAAAAGAGGCAGGCCAAGGGCGAGGAAGGCCAAAACTGCGCTGGAAGAATGGTGTAAGCGAATGATAAATGCACGGAACTGGACGATGCAGACCAAAGACAGGAATGAATGGCGAAAGAAGCTGGAGAAGGTCGAGACCCTACTATAGGGTTGTATGGCCATTGATGCTGATGATGATGATTAAAGGTTGTCGAAACTATTTGACTTAATCCCGAATAGTTGCGCATGCTAGGTGGCGCTACTGTCGTGTATATAGCCAATATGGGTCTGTCCGAATTTGCAAACTAATGAAGGTTGTCGGTCAGAAGGAAGAAGAAAAAGAGGCAGGCCAAGGGCGAGGAAGGCCAAAACTGCGCTGGAAGAATGGTGTAAGCGAATGATAAATGCACAGAACTGGTCGATGCAGACCAAAGACAGGAATGAATGGCGTAAGAAGCTGGAGAAGGTCGAGACCCTACTATAAGGTTGTATGGCCTTTGATGCTGATGATGATGAATAAAGGTTGTCGAAACTATTTCACTTAATCCCGAATAGTTGCGCATGCTAGGTGGCGCTACTGTCGTGTACATAGCCAATATGGGTCTGTCCGAAATTGGCAAACTAATGAAGGTTGTCGGCCAGAAGGAAGAAGAAAAAGAGGCAGGCCAAGGGCGAGGAAGACCAAAACTGCGCTGAAAGAATGGTGTAAGCGAATGATAAATGAACAATCTATTAGGAAATAGAACAACTATTCGGGAACGGAACTGGACGATGCAGACCAAAGACAGGAATGAATGGCGAAAGAAGCTGGAGAAGGTCGAGACCCTACAATAAGGTTGTATGGCCATTGATGCGGATGATGATGAATAAAGGTTGTCGAAACTATTTGACTTCATCCCGAATAGTTGCGCATGCTAGGTGGCGCTACTGTTGTGTACATAGCCAATATGGGTCTGTCCGAAATTGGCAAACTAATGAAGGTTGTCGGCCAGAAGGAAGAAGAAAAAGAGGCAGGCCAAGGGTGAGGAAGGCCAAAACTGCGCTGGAAGAATGGTGTAAGCGAATGATAAATGCACGGAACTGGACGATGCAGACCAAAGACAGGATGAATGGCGAAAGAAGCTGGAGAAGGTCGAGACCCTACTATAGGGTTATTGATGCTGATGATGATGAATAAAGGTTGTCGAAACTATTTGACTTAATCCCGCATAGTTGCGCATGTTAGGTGGCGCTACTGTCGTGTACATAACCAATATGGGTCTGTCCGAAATTGGCAAACTAATGAAGCTTGTCGGCCAGAAGGAAGAAGAAAAAGAGGCAGGCCAAGGGCGAGGAAGGCCAAAACTGCGCTGGAAGAATGGTGTAAGCGAATGATAAATGCACGGAACTGGACGATGCAGACCAAAGACAGGATGAATGGCGAAAGAAGCTGGAGAAGGTCGAGACCCTACTATAGGGTTATTGATGCTGATGATGATGATGAATAAAGGTTGTCGAAACTATTTGACTTAATCCCGAATTGTTGCGCATGCTAGGTGGCGCTACTGTCGTGTACATAGCCAATATGGGTCTGTCCGAAATTGGCAAACTACTGAATGTTGGCGGCCAGAAGGAAGAAGAAAAAGAGGCAGGCCAAGGACGAGGAAGGCCAAAACTGCGCTGGAAGAATGGTGTAAGCGAATGATAAATGCACGGAACTGGACGATGCAGACCAAAGACAGGATGAATGGCGAAAGAAGCTGGAGAAGGTCGAGACCCTAATATAGGGTTATTGATGCTGATGATGATAAATAAAGGTTGTCGAAACTATTTGACTTAATCCCGAATAGTTGCGCATGCTAGGTGGCGCTACTGTCGTGTACATAGCCAATATGGGTCTGTCCGCAATTGGCAAACTAATGAAGGTTGTCGGCCAGAAGGAAGAAGAAAAAGAGGCAGGCCAAGGGCGAGGAAGGCCAAAACTGCGCTGAAAGAATGGTGTAAGCGAATGATAAATGAACAATCTATTAGGAAATAGAACAACTAATCGGGAACGGAACTGGACGATGCAGACCAAAGACAGGAATGAATGGCGAAAGAAGCTGGAGAAGGTCGAGACCCTACTATAGGGTTGTATGGCCATTGATGCTGATGATGATGAATAAAGGTTGTCGAAATTATTTGACTTAATCCCGAATAGTTGCACATGCTAGGTGGCGCTACTGTCGTGTACATACCCAATATAGGTTAGTTAGGTTAGCTCACCTTCGTTGCTCTTAGGTTGGCTCACCTTCTTTGCCTTTAGGTTAGCTCACGTTCGTTGCCCTTAGGTTAGCTCACCTCCGTTGCCCTTATGTTAGCTAAGTAAACTTGCGATGGGCAGGCCATGTGAATAGATATGATGACAATAATCCTGCAAAAATGATCCTTAAAGCAGAACCCATAGGCTCAAGAGGTCGAGGAAGGCCAAAGCTGCGCTGGAAGGATGGTGTAAGCGAATGATAAATGCACGAAACTGGACGATGCAGACCAAAGACAGGATGAATGGCGAAAGAAGCTGGAGAAGGTCGAGACCCTACTATAGGGTTATTGATGCTGATGATGATGAATAAAGGTTGTCGAAACTATTTGACTTAATCCCGAATAGTTGCGCATGCTAGGTAGCGCTACTGTCGTGTACATAGCCAATATGGGTCTGCCCGAAATTGGCAAACTAATGAAGGTTGTCGGCCAGAAGGAAGAAGAAAAAGAGGCAGGCCAAGGGCGAGGAAGGCCAAAACTGCGCTGGAAGAATGGTGAGGGCGAATGATAAGTGCACGGAACTGGACGATGCAGACCAAAGACAGGAATGAATGGCGAAAGAAGCTGGAGAAGGTCGAGACCCTACTATAGGGTTGTATGGCCATTGATGCTGATGATGATGAATAAAGGTTTTCGAAATTATTTGACTTAATCCCGAATAGTTGCACATGCTAGGTGGCGCTACTGTCGTGTACATACCCAATATAGGTTAGTTAGGTTAGCTCACCTTCGTTGCTCTTAGGTTGGCTCACCTTCTTTGCCTTTAGGTTAGCTCACGTTCGTTGCCCTTAGGTTAGCTCACCTCCGTTGCCCTTATGTTAGCTAAGTAAACTTGCGATGGGCAGGCCATGTGAATACATATGATGACAATAATCCTGCAAAAATGATCCTTAAAGCAGAACCCATAGGCTCAAGAGGTCGAGGAAGGCCAAAGCTGCGCTGGAAGGATGGTGTAAGCGAATGATAAATGCACGGAACTGGACGATGCAGACCAAAGACAGGATGAATGGCGAAAGAAGCTGGAGAAGGTCGAGACCCTACTATAGGGTTATTGATGCTGATGATGATGAATAAAGGTTGTCGAAACTATTTGACTTAATCCCGAATAGTTGCGCATGCTAGGTGGCGCTACTGTCGTGTACATAGCCAATATGGGTCTGTCCGAAATTGGCAAACTAATGAAGGTTGTCGGCCAGAAGGAAGAAGAAAAAGAGGCAGGCCAAGGGCGAGGAAGGCCAAAACTGCGCTGGAAGAATGGTGTAAGCTAATGATAAATACACGAAACTGGACGATGCAGACCAAAGACAGGAATGAATGGCGAAAGAAGCTGGAGAAGGTCGAGACCCTACAATAAGGTTGTATGGCCATTGATGCGGATGATGATGAATAAAGGTTGTCGAAACTATTTGACTTAATCCCGAATAGTTGCGCATGCTAGGTGGCGCTACTGTCGTGTACATAGCCAATATGGGTCTGTCCGAAATTGGCAAACTAATGAAGGTTGGCGGCCAGAAGGAAGAAGAAAAAGAGGCAGGCCAAGGGCGAGGAAGGCCAAAACTGCGCTGGAAGAATGGTGTAAGCGAATGATAAATGCACGGAACTGGACGATGCAGACCAAAGACAGGATGAATGGCGAAAGAAGCTGGAGAAGGTCGAGACCCTACTATAGGGTTATTCATGCTGATGATGATGAATAAAGGTTGTCGAAACTATTTGACTTAATCCCGAATAGTTGCGCATGCTAGGTGGCGCTACTGTCGTGTACATAGCCAATATGGGTCTGTCCGAAATTGGCAAACTACTGAAGGTTGGCGGCCAGAAGGAAGAAGAAAAAGAGGCAGGCCAAGGACGAGGAAGGCCAAAACTGCGCTGGAAGAATGGTGTAAGCGAATGATAAATGCACGGAACTGGACGATGCAGACCAAAGACAGGATGAATGGCGAAAGAAGCTGGAGAAGGTCGAGACCCTACTATAGGGATGTATGGCCATTGATGCTGATGATGATGAATAAAGGTTGTCGAAACTATTTGACTTAATCCCGAATAGTTGCGCATGCTATGTGGCGCTACTGTCGTGTACACAGCCAATATGGGTCTGTCCGAAATTGGCAAACTAATGAAGGTTGTCGGCCAGAAGTAAGAAGAAAAAGAGGCAGGCCAAGGGCGAGGAAGGCTAAAACTGCGCTGAAAGAATGGTGTAAGCGAATGATAAATGCACGGAACTGGACGATGCAGACCAAAGACAGGAATGAATGGCGAAAGAAGCTGGAGAAGGTCGAGACCCTACTATAGGGTTATTGATGCTGATGATGATGAATAAATGTTGTCGAAACTATTTGACTTAATCCCGAATAGTTGCGCATGCTAGGTGGCGCTACTGTCGTGTACATAGCCAATGTGGGTCTGTCCGAAATTGGCAAACTAATGAAGGTTGTCGATGGAAGACGTGGAGGAAAGTCTTAGGATGATGGGAGTAAGGGATTGGAGAGATAAAGCCGGTGAAAGGACAGAATGGATGAAGATTGTTGTAGAGGCAAAAACCCAGCGCGGGTTATAAAGCCAACAGAAGAAGAAGATTGAAGGTTGTCGAAATTAGTTTATCCACTTGAGTGACAAATGTCAATATTTTAGTCTAGTCTTAGGTTTATTTTCATAATTTTTGAAGAATTTTTATTACCAACCATTTTCTTGTTTATTTACTCCTTTAATAACTCCTAACTAATAATGCATGGACAATAAATATTGTGTTACTGCATAAATATTTAAATTAAAACAACAATTCCCGTAGAGAAATAATTATAAATCACGTGTAAACATTTTCAAAAAAAGACAAATAATAACAGGTGTATTTAGTTTCAAATTTATTTATTTATTAGAATGTTTAAATAGAAGACTTAATAATCAAAATGCAAATAATATTCGCCGTGTAGAAACGCTTAACTGGAACTCGCGATTAGCGAGTGCGAGTCAATTGGAAATTCAAAGATAAGAAAATAGCAAAGACGTTCTTTTCTTTATTCGACGTGTATTAATAAATGGTATCGTGAATGAAACGTTGTTATTCAAAACGTCTACGTTCGTTGTTATTTCGATAGTGTAATTTTCCATATTGAAATCATATTTGTAATACAAATCAATATTTATCGACTGAAATCTATTTTTTTTTTTTAAGAAATTGAACATATTTACCAAACATGTTTTCGTCTCATAAACATTCCTTTGAAACAATGCTTTGTCAAACAGTTTACTAATGAAAAGGATATACAAAACATTTTTTAAAATATACAACAAATAAGTCAATTAGAATAAGCAAACTTATAACATACACACACTTCAACTTATAACATACAATCCAATACAATCCTCCAAACCGACTAACCAACCGTCTGTTCACCTTCTGGCAAAACAAGAAGGTTCGTACCACTTGGTTGACAGAAACCGAGAAGAATTTAAAAATAACAGATCTCCAAAACAAACAGTCTGTGAGACGCAACTTTGTCATCGGCGACTACAACTGCTAAAGCTTGGCCTGGGGCTACAGTGAAACGGATGAGAATAGGGCAGAGCTCGAAAAGTGGACCGAAACCAACGAACTGCAGATTATACACGATCCCAAACTCCCACCCTCCTTCCACAGTGGCCGCTGGAGACGAGGATATAACCCCGACAACATCTTCGTGAATACAAGGGTGGTGACACAATGCGAAAAGAGCATCGGGGAACCAATACCACGAACCCAACATAGACCGTTAATATGTTCCATCAGCGCCGTGGTAAAACCAGAGGAGGTACTCTTCAAAAGACGCTTTAATTTCAGGAAGGCTAATCGGAACAAGTTCAGCAAAGACCTCGATGTAGAGATAGCGAAAATCGCTCCTCACCCAGAGATGTAGGAAGCATTCATAAAATTAGTTGGGAAGGCCTCAAGAAAAAACATCCCTAGAGGATGTCGCACCGAGTACATCCCTGCTCTATCTGGTGATGCGAAACCCATTCTTTCACGCTACCAAGAATTGCACGACGCAGATCCCTTTGCCGAGGAAACATCTGAGGGCGGAGAAATACTGATGGCAAAAATGGACCGAACGGCCAAGTGGTGTAACATGGTAGACAACATAGATATGAAGGTCATCAGCAGACGGGCATGGAAGATCCTAAAAAACCTGAGTGGTGACGCCACAAAACCAGTTCGGAACTTTATTACAGTCACTTCAGATCAAGTAGCTACCCAACTGCTACTGAATGTTAAAACAAAGGGCAAGAAGTCCAAAGAGCGCATTAGCAGGGACCCGGAGCATGAGAGCAACTCCCTCGGTGCCCCTTTTTCCATGACTGAACTTGTGGCTGGGATTAAAGGGATGAAACTCAACCGAGGGGCGGGCGTTTCATCCCAGAACAGATCAAGAACTTTAATATGTTCAACGTATATGTCACACGGCTCATACGGCTCCTTAATATGTTCAACGTATGTGTCACGCAACTGAAGATCCCCAAAGACTGGAGGAAGGATCGTGTAGTCGCGTTACTGAAACCTGGCAAGGAACCGACTGACCCGAAGAACTTCAGGCCCTGTCCCTTCTGTGCCAACTCTTCAAGCTGCTGGAACGACTGATTCTAAACCGAACAGCGGAGATTTTGGATGCCAAGATTATCGAACAGCAAGCCGGCTTTCGTCCAGGGAAATCATGCTGTGGCCAAATCCTCAACCAAACTCAGCACATAGATGATGGTTTTGAGAGAAGGAAGATTACTGGAGTGATCGATTTGACAGCCGCTTATGACACTGTCAACCACAGGAGGCTGTTAAGAAAGACATTTATGAGACAACAAAAAACTATAGGCTCACTATGGTCATCGGTCAATTCCTCCAGAACAGGAGATTTTATGTTTCACTCCAAAACAAGAATAGCAGATGGAGGATCCAGAAGGCAGTGTCCTGTCCCCACTCTTGTACAACGCGTATACGAACGACCAGCCGATTCCTGAAAATATAAGGCTATTCATCTAGGCCGATGATACAGCTGTGGTGGCCCAGAGCACCGATTTTTTGCGATGTGGAGGAGAAGTTGGAGGTCGCCATTGAGGAACTGGTAATCTAATACTAGAAAAACCACCTAAAGCCGAATCCCAGCAATACTCAGGTCTGAGCCTTCCACCTGAAAAACAAAGAAGCACGACGGGAGCTCGAGATAACATTCGACGGGAGCTAACTAAAGGGGGTAGCTCCCTACCTTCGAAAGATGGTGGGGAGCTACTTGACTGATAGGGAGATAGTGACTGTGGAAGGTAAAATCTTCAAAATGAGTGGGGGTGTTCCACAGGGTTCGGTTTTTGGGCCGATACTGCGAAACATATTTTATAATGAGGTTTTGAGATTGAAGCTGCCAGACAGGGTAACACTCGTCGGGTACGCTGATGACTTAGCGGTGGTCGCTGTCGCAAGAACGGAAGAAAGTCTGAAAGCGATAATGAATGAGACAATTAGTGGGATTGATCGGTGGATGGGGGAAAAAGGGCATCTGAATCAATCACTTGTAAAAGAAAGAGAGCGCGTACACAAACACGACCGTCATCCTCGGACGATGACGGTTCGATGAGTGTTTGATTCGATCGTTGTCGAAACTTCGGCCGTTGACGGATTAGGTGTACGCGAGACTTAAGAAGTCGCGTGTCATTCAACGTGTTAAACCGATTCGATCAATTCTTGAGAGACACGAAACTTTGATCTCGATTCTCTAGGGCCCGCGGGCCGAATCCGCCTTTGAACTTGATTTAAAACGACTAAAAAACAACCGTCATCCTCGGACGAGGACGGTCGTGTTTGTGTACGCGCTCTCTTTGTTTTACAAATGTTTGATTCAATCATCTGAGTTCGGCCGTCGTCGCCCGAGCAAGAAGCTTGCTCGGGCGACGACGGCTTCTTGAGAGGCCGAAGCGGCCGGTGACGGATTAGGTGTACGCGAACCTTAAGAAGTCGCGTGTCATTCAACGTGTTAAAGCGATTCGATCAATTCTTGAAAGACACGAAACTTTGATCTCGATTCTCTCCGGCGCTCGGGCCGAATCCACCTGTCAACTTGATCGACACAAACACAACCGTCATCCTCGGACGTTGACGGTCCTGTTTGTGTACGCGCTCTCTTTGTTTGTGTTTGAATCAATCGTCCGAGTTCGGCCGTCGTCGTCCGAACAAACTTCGGCCGATAACGGATTAGGTGTACGCGAGCCTTAAGAAGTCGTGTCTCATTCAACGTGGTAACCCGATTCGATCAATTCTTGAGACACAAGAAACTTTGATCTCGATTCTCTCCGGCCCGAGGGCCGAATCCACCTTTCAACTTGAACGACACAAATTCGACCGTCATCCTCGGGCGATGATGGTCGTGTTTGTGTACGCGCTCCCTTTGTTTTTCAAGTATTTGATTCAATCATCCGAGTTCGGCCGTCGTCGCCCGAGCAAGCTTTGGCCGGTGACGGATTAGGTGTACGCAAGCCTTAGAAATCGATTGTCATTCAACGTGTTAAAGCGATTCGTTCAATTCTCGAAAGACACGGAACTTTGATCTCGATTCTCTCCGGCCCGCGGGCCGAATCCACCTTGCAACTTGATCCACACAAACTCGACCGTCATCCTCGGACGATGACGGTTGTGTTTGCGTAGGCGCTCTCTTTGTTTTACAAGTGTATGATTCAATCATGCGAGTTCGGCCGTCGTCGCCCGAGCAAGCTTCGGCCGGTGACGGATTAGGTGTACGCGAGCCTTAAGAAGTCGTGTCTCATTCAACGTGTTAAACCGATTCGATCAATTCGTGAGAGACACGAAACTTTGATCCCCATTCTCTCCGGCCCGCGGGCCGAATCCACCTTTCAACTTGATCGACACAAACACGACCGTCATCCTAGGACGGTGACGGTCGTGTTTATGTACGCGCTCTCTTTGTTTTACAAGTGTTTGAATCAATCGTCCGAGTTCGGCCGTCGTCGTCCGAGCAAGCTTCGCCGGTGACAAATTAGGTGTACGCGAGCCTTAAGAAATTGCGTGTCATTCAACGTATTAAAGCGATTCGAACAATTCTTGAGAGACACAAAACCTTGATCTCGTTTCTCTCCGGCCCGCGGGCCGAATCCACCTTTCAACTTGATCGACACAAACACAACCGTCATCCTCGGTCGATGACGGTGCTGTTTGTGTACGCGCTCTCTTTGTTTGTGTTTGATTCAATCGTCCTAGTTCGGCCGTCGTCGCCCGAGCAAGCTTCGGCGGATGACGGATTAGGTTTACGCGAGCCTTAAGAAGCCGAGTGTCATTCAACGTGTTAAAGCGAATCAACCAATTCTTGAAAGACACGAAACTTTGATCTCGATTATCTCCGGCCCGCGGGCCGAATCCACCTTTCAACTTGATCGACACAAACACAACCGTCATCCTCGGTCGATGACGGTGCTGTTTGTGTACGCGCTCTCTTTGTTTGTGTTTGAATCAATCGTCCTAGTTCGACCGTCGTCGCCCGAGCAAGCTTCGGCCGATGACGGATTAGGTTTACGCGAGCCTTAAGAAGCCGAGTGTCATTCAACGTGTTAAAGCGATTCAATCAATTCTTGAAAGACACGAAACTTTGATCTCGATTCTCTCCGGCCCGCGGGCCGAATCCACCTTTCAACTTGATCGACACAAACACAACCGTCATCCTCGGTCGATGACGGTGCTGTTTGTGTACGCGCTCTCTTTGTTTGTGTTTGAATCAATCGTCCTAGTTCGGCCGTCGTCGCCTGAGCAAGCTTCGGCCGATGACGGATTAGGTTTACGCGAGCCTTATGAAGCCGAGTGTCATTCAACGTGTTAAAGCGATTCAATCAATTCTTGAAAGACACGAAACTTTGATCTCGATTCTCTCCGGCCCGCGGGCCGAATCCACCTTTCAACTTGATCGACACAAACACGACCGTCATCCTCGAACGATGACCTTCGTGTTTGTGTGCTCTCTTTATGCAGGGCAGATTGATTCTTGCACTGGCTCCCCACAAAACCGAGGCGATCTTGCTAATTGGGAGAAGAAAGCTGCGTGAACTGACCGTGCGAATGGGGACAGTTGACGTAACGGATCGGAAATCTGTAAAATACCTTGCAGTAGAGCTTCAGCGAAATCTCAGGGTCTCCGATCAGGTGCTGAGCAAGGCTACAGCATGTGTGAGAGCCCTTGGACGGCTGATGCCCAAGATAGGTGGGTTTCCAAGAGTAGAGTTATGAATGCGGTCGTGCACTCCATTTTGCTGTATGTGGTGCCGGCATGGATAAATGCGTTCAGGATTGAATGTTATAGAGCTAGACTGATGAGAGTGCAAAGGTGTATGCTGCTGCGTGTGTGCAGCGCATACAGGACTGTTTCTGGCGACGCCGTGAAGGTCCTTGCAGGAGTTTTCTCGTTAGACCTTCTGGCGTATGTAAGAGTTTGGGGAGGTAATGACCCTAGAAACGAAAGGGTAAAAACAATGCGTGTATGGCAAGAGCTATGGGAGGGGTCGGAAAAGGGAGCCTGGACCAGGCAACTAATTCCGACTATCGATGTATGGGTCAACCGTGGGCACGGGGAGGTGAATTATCACCTCACCCAAGCGCTTACGGGGCATAGATACTTTGGGTCTTACCTGGTGCGCATCGGGAAACTGGTTGAGGCTAACTGTAGGTATTGTGGAGCGACTGAGGACACTGCGGAGCATACCATCTTCGAGTGTACGAGATGGGAGAGAATGAGGAGCGCAGCGGAATGCAAGGTGAGAGTGAATGTATATAAGGAAACTATGGTGAGAATCATGCACCGCAGTGAGTATGAATGGGGCGTGCTGAGTGGAATGATAGGTTATATAATGAGGAGAAAGGAAAAGGATGAAAGGGATGAGCGTAAGGCGGGGCGAGCCGAGCGTGCCATCGCCGGGCCCCCTTAGTGCGAAGGGGGCGCACAAATTTATTGTAAACTCTGATGTGAGGGGGGGCACGACGATTAACGACGCGCTCGGCACAACGAGTGAATGCGGATGAATGCTTTGGACATGAAAGGGGATGAAGGTGCAGATTTTCACCTCCAGCACGTGCAAAAAAAAAGTCTTGTCTGTCTACTCTTGTCTAGTCTTGTCTTTTTTTTAATGGGGGGCGTAGTAAGCACTTTCGTTAACTGGAGCAAGTGGTCCCCCTGGAACCCACACATGCTGGGACTGCTCCTCGCGTAACATCAGGATGGTGGCGTCTCACATTATAGTGTTTGTATAAATATATTGCCTTACACCCTTCCACACAGGGTGATTAGGGGTGATTAGGGGTTCAGGAGTTTCTCTTTGAATGTCTGTCTCATCCGTTCGTCTTCTTCCTTTATTTTTAATATTGCCCTTGTCATGGTATCCGTTGCCAACCAGGATTCTTGAGACGTTAGCATTTCTTGGGCTAGAGTTTTCGCTTGTAGTTTGGTGTGCATTGCAGCTGTCCATTTGTCTCTCTATGGGTCCATCTGTCACATTCGAACATCGTGTGCATGACACTGTCCACAAGGCCGCGGTATTCGCATAAGTTATCAGGGGTTCTTCCAATGCTATTCAGATAGGAGCGCTTGGGTGAGGTAGTAGTTAACCTCTCCGTGCGTTCGTGTCACCCATGGTTCAAGTTGTAGTATTAAAAGCTTGGTCCACTGTCCCTTGTCTGCGGCACTCCAGTGGCTTTGCCACTCGTGGTAGAGCTTTGCACGAACCTGCTTCCTTCTCTCTTTGTTTGTTTTGTAGTCTTTTCTGCCGCGGGTCCAATAGAGTTCTGCCCTTTCCTCCTCTGCACGGCGGCAAGCTTATGCAGGTACGTTTATATATATATATATATATATATATATATATATATATATATATATATATATATATATATATATATATATATTGCACTTGCCCAGGCTGGTACAGCATTGTTGAATGGGCAACAGTACACAACACTTTCCACTTGCTACTGCTTGGACCACCAATATTTGGCAGCAGCCTTTCAAGTTGCGTTTGTCACGTGCCCTTTGATGGACAGCCGTCTGTCAATGTTTACCCCGAGGTACTTTATGGAGTTTTTTGGCACGATAGTGGTGCCCGCCACTATAATGCGTATTGGCCCTATTTTTCTTAATCCTGTGAGCAGCACAGCCTCCGTTTTATGTGGGGCCAGGCTCAGCCGCTTTTTTCCCATCCACTCATTTACTTGAGCTATAGCCGTGTTCGCTCGCCTCATTGCATCTTTTTCGGTTGTCCCCGACACCATCAGAGCAAGATCATCAGCGAATCCAATGATTTCCGCACCGTGCAGCAGTTTCAATCTCAGGACTCTATCGTACAGGATGTTCCACAGGGTAGGTCCCATTACTGAGCCCTGTGGAATACCGCTGTACAATAACCTAACCTATACATACTCTTCGACATTGCAGATAAATGTGCACAAGCCTCAGTAGATAAGGGGGGAAGCCTCTCATTGTTACTTCTTGCATGGTATCCTCCCATGCCGCCGAGTTAAACGCATTTTTCACATCTAATGTGATTAAAATACCAATCTTTCTTGTCCTACGTATCCGTTCTGTAGCTTCCTTAGCCAGTTCCAACGCTCTCATAATGGCATCAACTGCCGACCTACCTTCCCTGAACCCAAACTGCTTTTCTGACAGATTAAAGCTTTTTTTGAGTTCCGCCTTTATCCTCGCTAACAGGAGATGTTCCAGCAGCTTGCCAGCGGTATCGAGGAGGCATAGGGGCCTATAGGATGAGGGATCTTTCATTGACTTGTCCCCCTTCTTCAATAGTACTAGTTTTGCCCTCTTCCACACGTTTGGAAAGTTTCCGTCGATCAGTATGTTGTTCATTACTTTTAGTATATGCTGTGGGCATCTGGATACTGCTATTTTTATGGCCTCAGGTGGTAATCCGTCAGGTCCAGGGGCTCTGTCATTACGCAGTCGGTTACCGGCTCTGGTGAGTTCTTCTGCCACGAATTCTTCAAACTCAGTTACTGTGGTCACTCAGTGACTCCCTCTCCAGGACTTACCACTCTTTCATCAATCCCGCGACTTTTTCAGAAGCAAACGTTACGTCCAGTATAAAACAGGCCTTTCACGTTAAATGGTTGGTTTATTACCCACATTGCAAACCCGCAGGTCGAGTTCGGCTAACCAGTCCATAACCATATTGCCACGGTTGTCCATTTTTGGGCATCCCCAAAATGGGGTTTCGCGTTAAAATCCCCTCCGACTAGGACTTTCTTTTTTTCTGACCTAATATGTCAGCCAGTTTTTTGTCCAGTTTCTCAATGTTGTCGTTTGGAGACAAGTAGCAGCTGCAGATAACAATCTGTTGCATCTCGATCCATACAAAGCTCACACCATAGCCACTGTCTAGAACTATGGGGTTCTGGCTTAGGACTTTGATAGCGCCGTCTTTGTTCTTGTCAGGAAACCAGTCTACCTCTATTAGTCTTTTGTTTGGTTCACTCACCAGTACGATGTCTATTTGGAGATCTGCAGTTGTCACAACTTAAGAGGTCATGCTCAGCACGGCACCTCATCGCATTTAGCTGTATTATTCTAAGCTCTCTCTCGATTGTTGATTGGGCCTGGCTTCGCCGAGTGATGCTGGACACGCTCCAGTATCTGCCCTATGTTCATGCTATTGACAGATGGGGCAGTAGGGTTCTTGGTTGTAGTCTTTCGCTACATGCCCTTCTTGTCCACATCTCAGACACAGTTTTTGCCTATCTATCAATCCTATTCTTATTCTTCCTTTTGCGGTCAATATAGGAGCTTGTTCTTTCGGTAGCGTAACAGTGGCTACTTGGTTTCCTCCGTAGGCAGGTCTTAGGTTCGTCACTTTGATAAACGCTGTCTTGTCGTTAAGCTGTTCTTTGACAGCTTCCATCACCTCTTCCGCTGTGGTTACCGTATCTAAGTCTCTAATGTGTAGGACAACATCTGAGAACTTAACCCTTACTTCAGCCGTTGGTAGTTTTTTCCTAAGTTCTTCTCTCAGGGCGTTTGCCTTTCCTGCGTTAACCTCAAGGTTCTCCTGTTTTGGACATCCTGGCTTGTGTGATTTTTGTCCCGGTCTCTTCGAGGTTCACATTGCTTCTCGCCCTCTTGAGCAGTTCAGCATATGCACAATCTTCAGCCTTTACAAATAGGACTTCTGTATTTCTATCCCTCCCTATTTTAACATACGGCATTTCCCCGGTCTTTTGGACACATTTCCTGCTGACCTCTGTCCACGTTTTTTCATTTGGTTTGTTTACCAGTGGTTCTGTTACTCTGGTTGCTTTAGGGGGATAGTCTCTTGTAGAATATACTATGACCCTGATGTCTGTGTCGGCGAGGACGAATTCCATCGCCCTTTTCGCCATTTGCCAGTCCGCGGTGCTTGGTTTTAGTATTGATATTTGCTCCCTGCCATTTCTCTGCATAACTGTTTTGAGCTTTTCGGTGCATTCAAAAAAAGTTCTTGTGCCAGGAGATTCCGAGGCCGGATTTCTAGTTACCATTTGGTAGATATAGCGTTCATTAGTTTTTATTTCGACGTCAGCGTCTGGTGCACCTATGGTATGTTTCAAGTACACCACTCCACCTGTTATTGGGCTTTGTTTGGCCATCTCTCCAGGGCAGGCGTACGCCTCAGCAAGGGTTTTAGGTACTCCTTTGTCTGGGAACAAGTACTCTGTGGTGCCCCATGCCAGGTCCCAGTCTGTAGTAGATGTCATTACATTATCATGCCCTTCCCTCACTATACGGAAATTTTCCAGTGGCCACTCTTTCTTGGCTACCTCTTGGAAGTCCTCATAGGTGGACCCTCTTCTTATTTCTTCACGAAGGATTTCAATGTAATTATTTTTATCCTCGTCCTCTGTTATAGTTTGCGTACTTTCGTCACATGCGTGTGTGTTTTTTTCTAGGTCACTTGGTTCAGTTTGAGTGCTGGACTCCTCCATACAAGTCATCCTTGCTTGAACCTCGACGTTGGAGGTTATCTTCTCGACCGGCTCGTATCGGTGCTGCTCCAGCCAGCCAGCTACCGAGTTACGCGAGAAGACGTTAGCCATCCTCTTTACTCTCGCTGCGACCTCCTTTACTTCTCTCTTAGTACTTGGACTAGTCGCAATGCCTTTTTCTAAGTCCTCTGCCTGTTTTGTCAGAGCCCACAATGTCGTCTCCACAATCGTGAAGACAAG
The DNA here is from genome assembly GCA_944588485.1 of Phosphuga atrata. Classification (NCBI taxonomy): domain Eukaryota; kingdom Metazoa; phylum Arthropoda; class Insecta; order Coleoptera; family Silphidae; genus Phosphuga; species Phosphuga atrata. The sequence goes on from OX155905.1 coordinate 2,897,175, forward strand.
GCTTAATGCCATCAGTTCATAGCCTATCTGTCACTTTCCGTTTCTTTGTAGCCTCCCCAATGGAGTGGCTCCTCACATGTCCCAATCTGTTTTTTGTTATTTCCACTGCGACCCCGCTTTTACCAGCTTTGGCAACAAAAGACTCCATTAAAAAAAATCCCCTGCCACATGGAATTCTAAATGAGATGAATTGTTTGCTGTAGAAAATTTAAAAATTGTCCACAGCCGGTTTTAAACCAGGCCGAATTCGGCACTCGCGAATTCACTGTCGTGTGTTGCACTGACTGCTCCACTAAGGTTTTAATGAATCAAGCGAACTAGTAAAAATGTGTTCCTCAAATTATCTGTTTTTCTTTACTTCTTTCTAGTCTAGTCTTGTCTGTCTAGCCTTGTCTGTCTAGTCTTGTCTGTCTAGTCTTGTCTGTCTAGTCTTGTCTGTCTAGTCTTGTCTGTCTAGTCTTGTCTGTCTAGTCTTGTCTGTCTAGTCTTGTCTGTCTAGTCTTGTCTGTCTAGTCTTGTCTGTCTAGTCTTGTCTGTCTAGTCTTGTCTGTCCAGTCTTGTCTGTCCAGTCTTGTCTGTCTAGTCTTGTCTGTCTAGTCTTGTCTGTCTAGTCTTGTCTGTCTAGTCTTGTCTGTCTAGTCTTGTCTGTCTAGTCTTGTCTGTCTAGTCTTGTCTGTCTAGTCTTGTCTGTCTAGTCTTGTCTGTCTAGTCTTGTCTGTCTAGTCTTGTCTGTCTAGTCTTGTCTGTCTAGTCTTGTCTGTCTAGTCTTGTCTGTCTAGTCTTGTCTGTCTAGTCTTGTCTGTCTAGTCTTGTCTGTCTAGTCTTGTCTGTCTAGTCTTGTCTGTCTAGTCTTGTCTGTCTAGTCTTGTCTGTCTAGTCTTGTCTGTCTAGTCTTGTCTGTCTAGTCTTGTCTGTCTAGTCTTGTCTGTCTAGTCTTGTCTGTCTAGTCTTGTCTGTCTAGTCTTGTCTGTCTAGTCTTGTCTGTCTAGTCTTGTCTGTCTAGTCTTGTCTGTCTAGTCTTGTCTGTCTAGTCTTGTCTGTCTAGTCTTGTCTGTCTAGTCTTGTCTGTCTAGTCTTGTCTGTCTAGTCTTGTCTGTCTAGTCTTGTCTGTCTAGTCTTGTCTGTCTAGTCTTGTCTGTCTAGTCTTGTCTGTCTAGTCTTGTCTGTCTAGTCTTGTCTGTCTAGTCTTGTCTGTCTAGTCTTGTCTGTCTAGTCTTGTCTGTCTAGTCTTGTCTGTCTAGTCTTGTCTGTCTAGTCTTGTCTGTCTAGTCTTGTCTGTCTAGTCTTGTCTGTCTAGTCTTGTCTGTCTAGTCTTGTCTGTCTAGTCTTGTCTGTCTAGTCTTGTCTGTCTAGTCTTGTCTGTCTAGTCTTGTCTGTCTAGTCTTGTCTGTCTAGTCTTGTCTGTCTAGTCTTGTCTGTCTAGTCTTGTCTGTCTAGTCTTGTCTGTCTAGTCTTGTCTGTCTAGTCTTGTCTGTCTAGTCTTGTCTGTCTAGTCTTGTCTGTCTAGTCTTGTCTGTCTAGTCTTGTCTGTCTAGTCTTGTCTGTCTAGTCTTGTCTGTCTAGTCTTGTCTGTCTAGTCTTGTCTGTCTAGTCTTGTCTGTCTAGTCTTGTCTGTCTAGTCTTGTCTGTCTAGTCTTGTCTGTCTAGTCTTGTCTGTCTAGTCTTGTCTGTCTAGTCTTGTCTGTCTAGTCTTGTCTGTCTAGTCTTGTCTGTCTAGTCTTGTCTGTCTAGTCTTGTCTGTCTAGTCTTGTCTGTCTAGTCTTGTCTGTCTAGTCTTGTCTGTCTAGTCTTGTCTGTCTAGTCTTGTCTGTCTAGTCTTGTCTGTCTAGTCTTGTCTGTCTAGTCTTGTCTGTCTAGTCTTGTCTGTCTAGTCTTGTCTGTCTAGTCTTGTCTGTCTAGTCTTGTCTGTCTAGTCTTGTCTGTCTAGTCTTGTCTGTCTAGTCTTGTCTGTCTAGTCTTGTCTGTCTAGTCTTGTCTGTCTAGTCTTGTCTGTCTAGTCTTGTCTGTCTAGTCTTGTCTGTCTAGTCTTGTCTGTCTAGTCTTGTCTGTCTAGTCTTGTCTGTCTAGTCTTGTCTGTCTAGTCTTGTCTGTCTAGTCTTGTCTGTCTAGTCTTGTCTGTCTAGTCTTGTCTGTCTAGTCTTGTCTGTCTAGTCTTGTCTGTCTAGTCTTGTCTGTCTAGTAGTCTTGTCTGTCTAGTCTTGTCTGTCTAGTCTTGTCTGTCTAGTCTTGTCTGTCTAGTCTTGTCTGTCTAGTCTTGTCTGTCTAGTCTTGTCTGTCTAGTCTTGTCTGTCTAGTCTTGTCTGTCTAGTCTTGTCTGTCTAGTCTTGTCTGTCTAGTCTTGTCTGTCTAGTCTTGTCTGTCTAGTCTTGTCTGTCTAGTCTTGTCTGTCTAGTCTTGTCTGTCTAGTCTTGTCTGTCTAGTCTTGTCTGTCTAGTCTTGTCTGTCTAGTCTTGTCTGTCTAGTCTTGTCTGTCTAGTCTTGTCTGTCTAGTCTTGTCTGTCTAGTCTTGTCTGTCTAGTCTTGTCTGTCTAGTCTTGTCTGTCTAGTCTTGTCTGTCTAGTCTTGTCTGTCTAGTCTTGTCTGTCTAGTCTTGTCTGTCTAGTCTTGTCTGTCTAGTCTTGTCTGTCTAGTCTTGTCTGTCTAGTCTTGTCTGTCTAGTCTTGTCTGTCTAGTCTTGTCTGTCTAGTCTTGTCTGTCTAGTCTTGTCTGTCTAGTCTTGTCTGTCTAGTCTTGTCTGTCTAGTCTTGTCTGTCTAGTCTTGTCTGTCTAGTCTTGTCTGTCTAGTCTTGTCTGTCTAGTCTTGTCTGTCTAGTCTTGTCTGTCTAGTCTTGTCTGTCTAGTCTTGTCTGTCTAGTCTTGTCTGTCTAGTCTGTCTAGTCTTGTCTAGTCTTGTCTGTCTAGTCTTGTCTGTCTAGTCTTGTCTGTCTAGTCTTGTCTGTCTAGTCTTGTCTGTCTAGTCTTGTCTGTCTAGTCTTGTCTGTCTAGTCTTGTCTGTCTAGTCTTGTCTGTCTAGTCTTGTCTGTCTAGTCTTGTCTGTCTAGTCTTGTCTGTCTAGTCTTGTCTGTCTAGTCTTGTCTGTCTAGTCTTGTCTGTCTAGTCTTGTCTGTCTAGTCTTGTCTGTCTAGTCTTGTCTGTCTAGTCTTGTCTGTCTAGTCTTGTCTGTCTAGTCTTGTCTGTCTAGTCTTGTCTGTCTAGTCTTGTCTGTCTAGTCTTGTCTGTCTAGTCTTGTCTGTCTAGTCTTGTCTGTCTAGTCTTGTCTGTCTAGTCTTGTCTGTCTAGTCTTGTCTGTCTAGTCTTGTCTGTCTAGTCTTGTCTGTCTAGTCTTGTCTGTCTAGTCTTGTCTGTCTAGTCTTGTCTGTCTAGTCTTGTCTGTCTAGTCTTGTCTGTCTAGTCTTGTCTGTCTAGTCTTGTCTGTCTAGTCTTGTCTGTCTAGTCTTGTCTGTCTAGTCTTGTCTGTCTAGTCTTGTCTGTCTAGTCTTGTCTGTCTAGTCTTGTCTGTCTAGTCTTGTCTGTCTAGTCTTGTCTGTCTAGTCTTGTCTGTCTAGTCTTGTCTGTCTAGTCTTGTCTGTCTAGTCTTGTCTGTCTAGTCTTGTCTGTCTAGTCTTGTCTGTCTAGTCTTGTCTATTCAGTCTTGTCTGTCTAGTCTTGTCTGTCTATTCTTGTCTATCTAGTCTTATCTGTCTAGTCCTGTCTGTCTAGTCTTGCCTGTTTAGTCTTCTCTGTCTAGCCTTGCCAGTCTAGTCTTGTCCGTCTAGTCTCTTTATCTTATCTTTAAAATTACATGCCTAGTATCCTCAATGTGTGCTTGAATATGTTTGTTCTGACTTTCATTGTTGACATTTCATTGTTGTGTAGGTTGTTTTGATTACCGTTTCCCTTCATATTTTATTCTTAGCAAGTGAAACGTTTACATAAGATAGGATTGATATGAGAATAAATTCGCGCTGGTTTGGAATTGCTAAAACTAATAAACGTCCATGAAAGTAAGTGCATTGTGCGCAACATTTTAATATATCGGAAGTGAATGTTTAACCACGTACGTCTTGAGATTATGACGAACAGCTAATCGCCGAATTAAATATAAATTGAACATTTATCAATGTGCAAAAGCAAATTATCTATTGGAGAATAGTAAGAAGGAATTTTGCAGTCGTGTCCCTCGTTTCCAAGCAATTAAAAAACTAATTATGTTAAATAAATAATTTCCATGGACTTAGGGGTCAGCTGTCTCTCTGACTCCCAACATCCGCTCGACAATCTAATAAAATGATATATTTATGCAGCCTTCGTGAAATTCTCAAAATTAAAATCACATGAATATTCAATTTATCTACATCACAATCGCAACGAATATAAAATAAATAATCATATTTTATTTATCTATAAATAATCTATAAATAATCTATAATTTATTTATTATAAATAATCTATAAATCGATAAATAATCTATTTGTCTATAAATATTTTGAATTAATAAAACCATACAACTTTATAGATAATCATATAAACTTAATAAAGGCGGAATAAGTCTTGAATATATAAATATACTCAACCTTTTCGGAGCTCTATAATACTAATCAGTCTTTTTACGACTACCAAAAACAAATCTAGCGTGAAATTTGTTCTGCATTTGACATATCTGCATTTGATATAACTGACAAATTTGACACGAGATTTATTTTTTGGTAGTATCTAAGACTCATTAGTATTATAGAGCTCCGGAAAGGTTGAGTATATTTATATATTCAATATTAAATTCTACATTTTATTCACTCTACTTTTTAATCCTACTATATAATATTATCAAAATCTTCAAAGTCAACAAGATATAAATAATTTATATATTGAAGCTTTGTTGCGCCTTTATTAAGTTTATTTTATCTTTAATTGAAGTTGCGACAGCTAACAAATATAAAATAATAAGCAATAAAAATATTTTATGGTTTTATAACGTTTTGTGTGGTAAACAGTTATTGTTCGCTTTATGCCTGTGGATATGTGTTTAGTATTAAGTGCTAATAGGTTTTCTAGAAACCGATTTCTTCGGTGCGCGAGATAAAAGCAATTTGTCAACATTAATTCAATAAAAGGGGAAAAGTCGAAACCGTTAACAAAAGTGAAAACAATTATTCGTTTTGCATCTGACCTGTTCTACATACGTATTTTTCTATATACAAGAATGTATTCCTTAGATTTCTGATTTACGTAAACTAAAATGTATGAGATATATTTTTTGACTGTTTTGCGTATTAATAGATAAGATTCCATGTATAAAAAATGTAAATACGCACAGGCAAATAATATTTGCAGCGCAAAAAAGAGATAATATTTAAAAGGTGAGAAGGTTAAATTTGGATAGAAAATACTCGATGAATTCAAATGCAGATAAGTTTAGACAAGCAAGATATGACAACAGAAAAGTAATAAGTGCTTCGACTAAGAAAATATCCAAAATACTTACTATAAATATTAGCGTAGTTGCAATTAAGTCAGGGCTTCAAAAACGTCGAGAGCGGTCAATATCAAAACCAAAAAAGACTAGAGAATATCGGCAAGACCAGACAAGACTAGGCAAGAAAAGAAGAAACAAGACCGGATATGACTGCACATAACCGGACATGAACGTACAAGACCAGACAAGAACGGATAAGACCGGGCAGGACCGGACAAGACCGGACAATACTGCACAAGACCGGACAAGACAAAACAAGACATGATCAGAAAAGATCAGACAAGACCAGACAAGACTGGACAAGACAAGACCAGATAAGACCAGACATAAACAGACAGGACCAGAAAGGAACAGGTAGGACCAGACAAAACCAGACAAAACCATACAAGACCAGAAAATACCAGACAAAGTCAGACAAGACCAGACAAGATCAGACAAGTGCAAACAAGATCAGTCAAGACCGGACAAGACAAGACCATGCAGGAGCAGACAAAAACGATGGGACCAGACAGGAGCAGGCAGGACCAGATAAGACCAGACAAAACCATACAAGACCAGACAAGAGCAGACAAAACCAGACAAGACCAGTCAATATAGACCAGTTTTGCCCAATACTGGCACGGTTCAGGGTTTTGGACTCCCAGTGCCGGCAGGACAGGTGATGGGCGTTCAGACACCCACCGCCCGCCATGTAGAGAAGGAACGAAGCCCGCGGACGGGTGACCAGGCCGCGACGCCTACCTATAGGGTGGGAAACGCCACTGGTAAACACAACAATGGAGGTATAGGCAAGCAACTGCCACATAGCAGGCTAAATACCCAAACTCAGCACCAGCGTTGTAACTCGCTGTCAGGACCGCAGAAGAAGAGGAAACTGGCCGACACCTCTGGTAGTCATCTGGTGGACTGTGACCAAGTAGACCCGATCAGAAGACGAGAAGACGCCATAGCGTTTAATATAATGGAGGCAATGAAGATGACTTTTAAGTACTCAACCGAGTTAGCAAAGGCCATTGAAGGTACCAACAAGTATTCGCTGTCAGGACCGCAGAAGAAGAGGAAACTGGCCGACACGTCTGGTAGTCATCTGGTGGACTGTGACCAAGTAGACCCGATCAGAAGACGAGAAGACGCCATAGCGTTTAATATACTGGAGGCAATGAAGATGACTTTTAAGTACTCAACCGAGTTATCAAAGGCCATTGAAGGTACCAACAACACAAAAAAAGAGATAAAAACACTTGCTGAGAGACTTCAACGGAACGCACAGGTATTCGAGCGAGACTCAGTCAAAAGATGGTGGGAAGATCATAAATGGCAGAAGGTTGAAATACCCACCTATGATATAGAGGTCCATGCAAACATCAAACCGCACTCATCGACCCACTGCTCCACGCAGACCGTAAAAGGTACATGGACAGAAATATACACAAACGAGCTGCAAACCCTCCCAGAAATAGCGAACCTTGCAGATTGGATAGATGTGGAGAACTTGGAATGGGACGACGGGATCTACATCCGAACACAGATCATTACTGACACCCCGCTGAATGCTAAATAATCAGAGGTCAAAGTAGTCTTGGTAGAACCGGAGGATGCGAATATGGAAAGAAGCATCCAAAGGTTATACCAACGAAAGTATGCGGAGCTTAACCACACCAAGGAGGACTTCGCTGTAATCGAGCAGAACATCAAATTAAATATAATAATGGTTTTGAGAACCTAAAAACAAAAGAAGATCATCCAAATCAGACAACGGTACGGACCCGAAACAATGGGCGAGGAAAAGATAATTATGCATCATATAAAGGCCATATGAGTAATACGCCTGCGCAAAATGGTGGAAGGCATTGTTCGAAGGTAGATGTATATACCACGGGCCCACAAACCAAGGAAATCAAGGATAAAGAGGCAAACACAGGCAAAAAACCGAAAGGAACATCGAGGCCCTCATCGTAGAAAACAAGAACAGAGACTTCTTAAGTACTCTAAGGGACGTTAAGCGAATCCAGCCGGAAGTAATGCGAAGGAGGACATACAGTCGATAAGAAGCTCAAGGGAAGGTAACGTCCTAATCACCGCTGACCCAGACATAAAGGCGATAGAGGAGCTGGGGAAAGCCCTCACAGATGCATTCCACGATGATACTAAAGTAGGACGGGCCGGTGAAAGAGCAGAGACCGAAACTTTACACATAAGAGGCCTGGGCGAAACAGCTGATAAAGAAGAGGTTCTAACAACGGTTAGAGATAAAATTGGGGACACACATAACAAAACGATAAAGTTAAGCGACTTGCGACCTAACGCAAATCATACCCAAGTTGCTACGCTTGTGGTAAGTAAGGAGGAGGCGGACAAATTGCTGGAAGAGCCACACCTAAAAGTGGGACTAGTGCGGTGCTCTTTAGAGAGCAGGATTAAAAATGCTAGTCCTACGACCATCTGGCCAAGAACTGTGACGGACCCGACAGGTCGAAGCTGTGCCTTGCGTGCGGGAAGGAAGGGCACACTGCCGCTATGAAAAATCCTGTCCAATCTGCAATAAAGAAGGGCACAGCGCCAACAGTGGCAAATGTGAATTTTTCCGCCACACGTTGTCCAAGGCGAGGAAACAAATTAAACCGAAACGGCGAGACAGTCCAGCAAGCGGCGCCCACAAGGCCTCGTCCTCAGCTTCAGCTTCAACTTAAAAATCTTGCAAGCAAACTTGAACTGCTGCGCCCGTGCCCAGGTCCTTTTGGAAGCCACGGCTAGGAAGCAGCAGATAGACGTCATCTTGGTAAGTGAGGCGAACAACAAATTAACAAGCCAGAAAAGAGGATGGATTAGGGGCAAGGAAGGCAAAACAGCCATTTTGTACAGAACAACGAAGCTTGAGGCGACTCAGCACGAATCGGGCGAGGGATTTACGTGGTTGAAAGCAAAGGGTGCAGTTATCACCTAACTGCACGCAGACCGAGTTCGAAGGCTACCTGGACGCCTTGCAGGGGGACATCATTCAAAGGAGCGGCGAAATTCTTATTGGCGGGGATTTCAATAGTAGGTCTCAGATGTGGGGCGCAAAGACGGAGGACCGTAGAGGGAAAGTTCTGGTGGACTGGTTGGCGCAAAACAACTTCGTCATTAGAAACGTCGGTCAGGAACCCTCAGGAACCTGCGCCCGTGGCAACGGTAGCTCCATCGTAGACTTGACTTTTGGAACAGTGGATACTGTGGGAAAGATCGCGTCGTGGGAGGTGTTACCGGAGGAGATGTTGAGCGACCACAAATATTTATGATACGTCATACGAGACAACGGTACCCTAGATCAGTGTTGCCAGAAGATCAAAGGATGGAAAACAACTGCGCTAGACAAGGGAGAGTTCGTAGAAGCTTTTAGAGAGGCCAAGAAGAAGCCGGATCATGCTGACTAGCGTGTGCAATGAGTGTCTCCCTAGGAAAAGAGGTTACAGGCCCAATAGGTGCACCTACTGGTGGACGAGCGGAATTGGTGACCAAAGAAGAACCTGCGCCCAGGCAAGAAGGCGCGCGATGAGAGGGAGGAAAAAGCAGAGCATGAAGTACGGCGAGTTAGCGCTGGCCTATAAGATGCCATAAAATATGAATATGTGGGATGTTAACAATATAGTACCCCAGGTGGGTAGGACCAATGGTCCGGAATCCCACCCCCATTCGCTCCATTGATTCTGGGGGGACCAAACAAAGGACACGTCTATCTTTCGGTACGCTAGGGACAGATGCCTCACGAATGTCGCACAGCAGACTAAATAGGCATGAAGCTCTCCGAAGCAGAGCACGCCCACCTGCAAGATGGTCCAATGATATTAAACGTATCCATACAAATTGGATGCAAGCAGCGCAAGACCGACAGATGTGGAATCAGTCACGGGAGGCCTACGTCTCTACAGCAGTGGACTACGATAGGCTAATTGATGATGAAACGATGATGATGCAACTCCTTGAGGCGTTCAAGCTGCTGAAAAAACGTAAAGTGGCGCACACGTCAATAGAAACTACTGATAGAGACTCCATGGAACCAACTAAAAGAAAGGAGTGCCCTACCGCCTTTAACATCATTGAGGCGTTACATGCGATATCGTTGTGCACAAGACAGTTCACAAAGCTTGTTGATGAAAATCCAAATACAAAAAGGGAAATAAAGACCGCTACAGAGAAGCTGAAAAGGCAAGTAGAAAAAGTTAACAGGGACTCTTAACGCGAGAGTGGTTCGAATCTCACGGATCGGAACAAATTGAGATTCTCACATGTGACGTGGACATCCAAGTGGACGCACACCACCTTGAACACAAGGGCGTAAGCACTGCAAATCAGCTCGGAGGAAACAAACCTTGAAATTCTAGTGAGAGAGTTACGGGCAGAGAACTAGAAAAAGAGAATCGTGGAGCAACGTACAATACCTTGGAATGTCAGAGGAAAACCTGAAGAACGTACATCAATCTATGAGATAGACTCACTTAAAAAGTAGCAAAGCGTGGAAAACGAAACGAAAGAACCTAGAATGAAAAAGTGAAGTCCAGATAGGTAACCCTCTGGCCGATAAAGGAGCCCTAGTTAAAGTGGTTATCGTCGAGCCAGACAATGCAAAAATGGACAAAAGCACACAAAGGCTCTACAAAGAGCAATATCCCGAACGAGAAGCAGCGTGGGAAGAATTTGAAGTACTAGAGCAAACCAACATAATCAGCTCTGAGAAACTCAAGGGTATAGTTAAAAGAAAATTGTCAAAATAATGCACGACAATACGGATGAAGACATATGGAGCAAATTGAACCAACTCAAAGAAGAGACAGCAGAGGACGAACTGATTGCAATTCACAGCGTAAGATGCATGGGAACGCCAAGACTGCGGAAGCTGTTAGAGTGTGTCTTTCAAACGTCAGACACACATATCAGGATCTACACCAACAGGAAACCTTCAGGAAAGGTAAAACTTTAGGACCTTCTGTGAAAACATATAATCCACCCCGATGGCAGCTAGACTGCACAAAGCACTAGCGAAGGATAGAGTGGAAATGACAACCACTCTCAAGAGACCGGATGGGAGCTTCACGGAGGTTGAAGAGCAGAGAGCTGTCCTCCTACTAGAAACCCATTTTCCGAGATGTAGAAAATACAAAGGGACTGAGGGCTTGATGCAAGCACGGAGACCAAGTCGGGCTGACTGGAGGAGGGCCGCGTCCATCTGTACGGAAAACCGAATCAGATGGGCGATCGGCACTTTCCAGTCATTTACGGCCCCAGGTGTGGACGGACTAGTTCCTGCCTTACGCAAAAAAGGGTTACAAGAGAACTAATACCGTATCTTCTAAATATCTTTAGAAATAGTTTAGCGCTCGGATACATACCGGAGCTATGGAGAAGGGCTAATGAGAAAAGACATATGGAGCAAATTGAACCAACTCTAAGAAGAGACAGCAGGGGACGAACTGATTGCAATTCACAGCGTAAGATGCATGGGAACGCCAAGACTGCGTCTTGGTGGTATTCATACCGAAGGTGCGAAAAAAAGACACCACTCAACCGAAGCCATTTAGACCCATTAGTCTAACATCTTTTATGTTAAAGACAATGGAGAAGATACACCGGCAGAAGATGCGACAATACTGGGCAAAGATCAAAGCCCAACAGTTGAACAAGCGTGGTCCAAAGTAGGCCTATTCGATACAAGAAGAAGAAGAAAGGTGGAATATATTGAAAGATAATTTCTTAAGGGCCGTATAAGAAACCGTGGGACTAAGAAAGGCGGAGGTAACACTGCTAAGAATGGAGAGCAGTCTGCGTCTCCTACGAGCGTTGAATCTGAGACGCATCGAATTGATCACATGTTAAGATACGAAAGTCTCTTTCAATGATAGAAGGCTCTGTGGATTGGATGGAAAGTATACCATAGGAAGACCCCTTCTTGAATACTTGAAACAAATAATTCAAAACCAAGGTTGCGAGAATTACTATCAAGTATAAAGGCTCGGATACCACAGAAACTCATAGATAGCAGCTTCACATCAATCGTCAGATTGAACACTGGAGAGAGAGATTTGTTTAAAAGGTCGAAAACTTATTTATTTTAATAAAATTAAGTATTTTGTCACATACTTGTCAAAAAATGTCGTAAAGTTTATTATTTGAATATCGTAATGAGTTTGATTTCTTGTTGCAAAAATTATACAGAGAATAATACAGTGAAAATGACTTGTTATATAAGGACACAGTTACTTAAACGTGTTATATAATATTATAATTGCTTTTAAGTTTCATTCGAAAACCCGAAAATGTTTAATGCGTTTTCACATGTGCTTCTACATATTACGTTCTTACATGTTACATTCTACATATACGCTAATTCCAGCTAATACTCATAGCTAGTTCGTGGATTTAATTCCGTCTGTAGATACAAAACGTTAGTCGACGCTTATTTAAGTTATAACTCGAAAACTAGACTAGGTATCAAAAAAAGTTTTAGATAAAACCTGTAGAAAACTAAATTTGCTTTAAGACGATGGTAATAGTTAGTCCGTGGATTACGACAAACTGGACTAATCCGGGCTGCAAAAACAAAAGTTTGTATGTGTATTTTGAAAAATTTGTTTGCATTAATTTAAGCTAAACTCGGGAACTAGACTAGGCATCAAAAAAAGGTTTAGGTAAAACTTGTAGACGATTAAATTGTGCGTAAGTCTAGTTTGCTAATTCCAGCAAATACTAATAGCTAGTTCGTGGAATTAGTCTAATTCCGTCTGTAGATACAAAACGTTAGTCGACGCTTAGTTAAGTTATAACTCGAGAACTAGACTAGGTATCAAAAAAAGTTTTAGACAAAACCTGTAGAAAGCTAAATTTGCTATGGGACGCTGGTAACAGTTAGTTTGTGGATTACGGATAACTAGTCTAATACGGGCTGCGAAAACGAAAATTTGCTTGGGTGTTTTGAAAAATTTGTTTGCGTTAATTTAAGCTAAACTCGGGAACTAGACTAAGCATCAAAAAAATGTTTAGGTAAAACTTGTAGACGATTAAATTCTGCATAAGTCTAGTTTGCTAATTCCAGCTAATACTCATAGCTAGTTCGTGGAATTAGTCTAATTCCGTCTGTAGATACAAAACGTTAGTTAACGTTTAGTTAAGTTATAACTCGAGAACTAGACTAGGTATCAAAAAAAGTTTTAAATAAAACCTGTAGAAAACTAAATTTGCTATAAGAATCTTGTAATAGTTAGTCCGTGGATTACGAATAACTAGGCTAATCCGGGCTGTGAAAACAAAAATTTGTTTGGGTGTTTTTAAAAATGTGTTTGCGATAATTTAAGCTACAACTGGGGAACTAGACTAGGCATCAAAAAAAGTTTTAGATTAAACTTTTAGAGGATTAAATTCTACAAAAGTCTAGTTCACTAATTCCAGCTAATACTCATAGCTAGTTCGTGGAATTGTCTAATTCCGTCTGTGGATACAAAACGTTAGTCGACGCTTAGTTAAGTTATAACTCGAGAACTAGATTAGGTATCAAAAAAAGTTTTAGATAAAACCTGTAGAGAACTAAATTTGCTATAAGGCGCTTGTAATAGTTAGTCCGTGGATTACGACTAACTAGTCTAATCCGGGCTGCGAAAACAAAAATTTGTTTCGGTGTTGTGAAAAATTTGTTTGCGTTAATTTAAGCTAAACTCGGGAACTAGACTGGGCCTCAAAAAAAGGTTTGGGTAAAACTTGTAGACGATTAGATTCTGCATAAGTCTAGTGTTCTAATTCCAGCTAATACTCATAGCTAGTTTGTGGAATTAGTCTAATTCCGTCTGTAGATACAAAATGTTAGTCGACGCTTAGTTAAGTTATAACTCGAGAACTAGACTAGGTATCAAAAAAAGTTTTTGCTAAAACGGGTAGAGCACTAAATTTGCTATAAGACGCTAGTAATAGTTTGTCCGTGGATTATGACTAACTAGTCTAATTCGGGCTGCGAAAACAACAGTTCGTTTGGGTGTTTTGAAAATTTTGTTTGCGTTAATTTAAGCTAAACTCGGGAACTAGACTAGGCATCAAAAAAAGGTTTAGGTAAAACTTGTAGACGATTAAATTCTGCATAAGTGTAGTTTAATAAGTCCAACTAATACTCATAGCTAGTTCGTGGAATTAGTCTAATTCCGTCTGTGGATACAAAACGTTAGTTGACGCTTGGTTAAGTTATAACTCGAGAACTAGACAAGGTACCAAAAAAAGTTTTAGATAAAACTTGTAGAGAACTAAATTTTCTATAAGGCACAGGTAATAGTTAGCCCGTAGAATACGACTAACTAGTCTAATCCGGGCTGCGAAAACAAAAATTTGTATGGGTGTTTTGAAAAATTTGTTTGCGTTAATTTAAGCTAAACTCGGGAACTAGACTATGCATCAAAAAAAGGTTTAGGTAAAACTTGTAGAAGACCAAATTCTGCAGAAGTCTGGTTTGCTAATTCCAGCTAATACCCATAGCTAGTTCGTGGAATTAGTCTAAATCCGTCTGTGGATGCAAAACGTTAGTCGACGCTTAGTTAAGTTATAACTCGAAAACTAGACTAGGTATCAAAAAAAGTTTTAGATAAAACCTGTAGAGAACAAAATTTGCTATAAGACGCTGATAATAGTTAGTCCGAGGATTATGACTAACTAGTCTAATCCGGGCTGTCAAAACAAAAATTTGTTTGGGTGTTTTGAAAATTTTGTTTGCGTTAATTTAAGCTAAACTCGGGAACTAGACTAGGCATCAAAAAAAGGTATTGGTAAAACTTGTAGACGATTAAATTCTGCATAAGTCTAGTTTGCTAATTCCAGCAAATACTTATAGCTAGTTCGTAGAATTAGTCTAAATCCGTCTGTAGATACAAAACGTTAGTCGACGCTTAGTTAAGTTATAACTCGAGAACTAGACTAGGTATCAAAAAAAGTTTTAGACAAGACCTGTAGAAAACTAAATTTGCTATAAGACGCTGATAATAGTTAGTCCGTGTATTACGACTAACTAGTCTAATCCGCGCTGCGAAAACAAAAGTTTGTTTGGGTGTTTTGAAAAATTTGTTTGCGTTAATTTAAGCTAAACTCGGGAACTAGACTAGGCATCAAAAAAAGGTTTAGGTAAAACTTGTAGACGATTAAATTCTGCATAAGTCTAGTTTACTAATTCCAGCTAATACTCATAGCTAGTTCGTGGAATTAGTCTAATTCCGTCTGTAGATACAAAACGTTAGTCGACGCTTAGTTAAGTTATAACTCGAGAACTAGAGTAGGTATCAAAAAAAGTTTTAGACAAAAACCTGTAGAAAACTAAATTTGCTATAACATTCTGGTAATAGTTAGTCCGTAGATTACGACTAACTAGTCTAATCCGGGCTGCGAAAACAACAGATTGTTTGGGTGTTTTGAAAAATTTGTTTGCGTTAATTTAAGCTAAACTCGGGAACTAGACTAGGCATCAAAAAAAGGTTTAGGTAAAACTTGTAGACGATTAAATTCGGCATAAGTCTAGTTTGCTAATTCCAGCTAATACTCATATCTAGTTCGTGGAATTAGTCTAATTCCGTCTGTAGATACAAAACGTTAGTTAACGTTTAGTTAAGTTATAACTCGAGAACTAGATTAGGTATCAAAAAAGTTTTAAATAAAACCTGTAGAGAACTAAATTTGCTATAAGACGCTGGTAATAGTTAGTCCGTGGATTACGACTAACTAGTCTAATTCGGGCTGCGAAAACAAAAATTTGTTTGGGTGTTTTGAAAAATTTGTTTGCGTTAAGTTAAGCTAAACTCGGAAACTAGACTAGGCATCAAAAAAATGTTTAGGTAAAACTTGTAGACGATTAAATTCTGCATAAGTGCAGTTTGCTAATTCCAGCTAATACTCATAGCTAGTTTGTGGAATTAGTCTAATTCCGTCTGTAGATACAAAACGTTAGTTAACGTTTAGTTAAGTTATAACTCAAGAACTAGATTAGGTATCAAAAAAAGTTTTAGATAAAACCTGTAGAGAACTAAATTTGCTATAAGACGCTGATAATAGTTAGTCCGTGGATTACGACTAATTAGTCTAATCCGGGCTGCGAAAACAAAAATTTATTTGGGTGTTTTGAAAAATATGTTTGCGTTACGTTCAGCTAAACTCGGGAACTAGACTAGGTATCAAAAAAAGGTTTAAGTAAAACTTGTAGACGATTAAATTCTGCATAAGTCTAGTTTACTAATTCCAACTAACACTCATAGCTAGTTCGTGGAATTAGTCTAATTCCGTCTGTGGATACGAAACGTTAGTCGAAGCTTAGTTAAGTTATAACTCGACAACTAGACTAGGTATCAAAAAAGTTTTAGGTAAAACCTGTAGAGATCTAAATTTGCTAAGACGCTGGTAATAGTTAGTCAGTAGCTTATGACTAACTAGTCTAATCCGGGCTGCGAAAACAAAAAATTATTTGGGTGTTTTGAAAAATTTGTTTCCGTTACGTTCAGCTAAACTCGGGAACTAGACTACGCATCAAAAAAAGGTTTAGGTAAAACTTGTAGATGATCAATTTCTGCATAAGTCTAGTTTGCTAATTCCAGCTAATACTCATACCTAGTTCGTGGAATTAGTTTAATTCCGTCTGTAGATACAAAACGTTAGTCGACGCTTAGTTAAGTTATAACTCGAGAACTAGACTAGGTATCAAAAAAGTTTTACATAAAGCCTGTAGAGAACTAAATTTGCTATAATACGCTGGTAATAGTTAGTCCGTGGATTACGACTAACTAGTCTAATCCTGGCTGCGAAAACAACAGTTTGTTTGGGTGTTTTGAAAATTTTGTTTGCGTTAATTTAAGCTAAACTCGGGAACTAGACTAGGCATCAAAAAAAGATTTAGGTAAAACTTGTAGACGATTAAATTCTGCATAAGTCTAGTTTACTAATTCCAACTAACACTCATAGCTAGTTCGTGGAATTAGTCTAATTCCGTCTGTGGATTCGAAACGTTAGTCGAAGCTTAGTTAAGTTATAACTCGAGAACTAGACTAGGTATCAAAAAAAGGTTTACATAAAACCTGTAGAGAACTAAATTTGGTATAAGACGCTGGTAATAGTTAGTCCGTGGATTACGACTAACTAGTCTAATTCGGGCTGCGAAAACAACAGTTTGTTTGGGTGTTTTGAAAATTTTGTTTGCGTTATTTAAGCTAAACTCGGGAACTAGACTATGCATCAAAAAAAGGTTTAGGTAACACTTGTAGACGATCAAATTCTGCATAAGTATAGTTTACTAATTCTAACTAATACTCATACCTAGTTCGTGGAATTAGTCTAATTCCGTCTGTGGATACAAAACGTTAGTTGACGCTTGGTTAATTTATAACTCGAGAACTAGATTAGGCACAAAAAAAAGTTTTTAATAAAACTTGTAGAGAACTAAATTTTCTATAAGACACAGATAGTAGTTAAGCCGTGGATTACGACTAACTAGTCTAATCCGGGCTGCGAAAACAAAAATTTATTTTTGTTTTGAAAAATTTGTTTGCGTTACGTTCAGCTAAACTCGGGAACTAGACTAGGCATCAAAAAAAAATTTAGGTAAAACTTGTAGACGATTAGATTCTGCATAAGTCTAGTTTGCTAATTCCAGCTAATACTCATAGCTAGTTCGTGGAATTAGTCTAATTCCGGCTGTGGATACGAAACGTTAGTCGAAGTTTTGTTAAGTTATAACTCGAGAACTAGACTAGCTATCAAAAAAAGTTTTAGTTAAAACCTGTAGAGGACTAAATTTTCTATAAGACGCAGGTAATAGTTAGTCCGTGGATTACGACTAACTAGTCTAATCCGGGCTGCGAAAACAAAAATTTGTTTGGGTGTTTTGAAAAATTTGTTTGCGATAATTTAAGCTAAACTCGGGAACTAAACTATGCATCAAAAAAAGGTTTGGGTAAAACTTGTAGAAGACTAAATTCTGCATAAGTCGGGTTTGCTAGTTCCAGCTAATACTCATAGCTAGTTCGTGGAATTAGTCTAATTCCGTCTGTGGATACAAAACGTTAGTCGACGCTTAGTTAAGTTATAACTCGAAAACTAGGCTAGGTATCAAAAACAGTTTTAGATAAAACCTGTAGAGAACTAAATTTTCTATAAGACGCTGGAAATAGTTAGTCCATGGATTATGACTAACTAGTCTAATCCGGGCTGTCAAAACAAAAATTTGTTTGCGTTAATTTAAGCTAAACTCGGGAACTAGACTAGGCATCAAAAAAAGGTTTAGGTAAAACTTGTAGACGATTAAATTGTGCGTAAGTCTAGTTTGCTAATTCCAGCAAATTCTTATAGCTAGTTCGTGGAATTAGTCTAATTTCGTCTGTAGATACAAAACGTTAGTCGACGCTTAGTTAAGTTATAACTCGAGAACTAGATTAGGTACCAAAAAAGTTTTAGATAAAACCTGTAGAGAACTAAATTTGCTATAAGACGCTGATAATAGTTAGTCCGTGGATTACGACTAACTAGTCTAATCCGGGCTGCGAAAACAAAAATTTATTTTTGTTTTGAAAAATTTGTTTGCGTTACGTTCAGCTAAACTCGGGAACTAGACTAGGCATCAAAAAAAAATTTAGGTAAAACTTGTAGACGATTAAATTCTGCATAAGTCTAGTTTGCTAATTCCAGCTAATACTCATAGCTAGTTCGTGGAATTAGTCTAATTCCGGCTGTGGATACGAAACGTTAGTCGAAGTTTTGTTAAGTTATAACTCGAGAACTAGACTAGCTATCAAAAAAAGTTTTAGTTAAAACCTGTAGAGGACTAAATTTTCTATAAGACGCAGGTAATAGTTAGTCCGTGGATTACGACTAACTAGTCTAATCCGGGCTGCGAAAACAAAAATTTGTTTGGGTGTTTTGAAAAATTTGTTTGCGTTAATTTAAGCTAAACTCGGGAACTAGACTCGGCATCAAAAAAAGTTTAGGTAAAACTTGTAGACGATTAAATGCTGCATATGTCCAGTTTGCTAATTCCAGCTAATACTCATAGCTAGTTCGTGGAATTAGTTTAATACCGTCTGTGGATACAAAACGTTAGTCGACGCTTAGTTAAGTTATAACTCGAGAACCACACTAGGTATCAAAAAAAGTTTTAGATAAAACCTGTAGAAAACTAAATTTGCTTTAAGACGCTGGTAATATTTAGTCCGTGGATTACGACTAACTTTTCTAATCCGGGCTGTGAAAACAAAAATTTGTTTGGGTGTCTTTAAAAATTTGTTTGCGTTAATTTAAGCTACAACTGGGGAATTAGACTAGGCATCAAAAACAGCTTTAGATAAAACTTTTAGAGGATTAAATTCTGCAAAAGTCTAGTGCACTAACTCCAGCTAATACTCATAGCTAGTTCGTGGAATTAGTCTAATTCCGTCTGTGGATACAAAACGTTAGTCGACGCTTAGTTAAGTTATAACTCGAGAACTAGACTAGGTATCAAAAAAAGTTTTAGATAAAACCTGTAGAGGACTAAATTTGCTATAAGGCGCTGGTATTAGTTAGTCCGTGGCTTATGACTAACTAGTCTAATCCGTGCTTTGAAAACAAAAATTTGCTTGAGTGTTTTGTAAAATTTGTTTGCGTTAATTTAAGCTAAACTCGGGAACTAGACTAGGCATCAAAAAAATGTTTAGGTAAAACTTGTAGTCGATTAAATTCTGCATAAGTATAGTACGCTATTTCTAGCTAATACGCATAGCTAGTTTGTGGAATTAGTCTAATTCCATCTGTGGATACAAAACGTTAGTCGACGCTTAGTTAAGTTATAACTCGAGAACTGGACTAGGTATCAAAAAAAGTTCTAGCTAAAACCTGTAGAGAACTAAATTTTCTATAAGACGCTGGTAATAGTTAGTCCGTGGATTACGACTAACTAGTCAAATTCGGGCTGCGAAAACAACAGTTTGTTTGGGTGTTTTGAAAATTTTGTTTGCGTTAATTTAAGCTAAACTCGGGAACTAGACTAGGCATCAAAAAAAGGTTGAGGTAAAACTTGTAGACGATTAAATTCTGCATAAGTCTAGTTTGCTAATTCCAGCTAATACTCATAGCTAGTTCGTGGAATTAGTCTAATTCCGTCTGTAGATACAAAACGTTAGTTAACGTTTAGTTAAGTTATAACTCGAGAAATAGATTAGGTATCAAGAAAGTTTTAGATAAAACCTGTAGAGAACTAAATTTGCTATAAGACGCTGGTAATAGTTAGTCCATGGATTACGACTAACTAGTCTATTCCGGGCTGTAAAAACAAAAAATTGTTTGGGTATTTTGAAAAATTTGTTTGCGTTAATTTAAGCTAAACTCGGGAACTGGACTAGGCATCAAAAAAGGTTTAGGTAAAACTTGTAGACGATTAAATTCTACATAAGTCTAATTTGCTAATTCCAGCTAATACGCATAGCTAGTTCGTGGAATTAATCTAATTCCGTCTGTGGATACGAGACGTTAGTCGAAGCTTAGTTAAGTTATAACTCGAGAACTAGACTAGGTATAATAAAAAGTTTTTGATAAAACCTGTAGAGGACTAAATTTGCTATAAGACGCTGGTAATAGTTAGTCCATGGATTACGACTAACTAGTGTATTCCGGGCTGTAAAAATAAAAAATTGTATGGGTATTTTGAAAAATTTGTTTGCGTTAATTTAATCTAAACTCGTAAATTAAAAATATAAACTTTAAAAGTAGACAGACAAGACTAGACAGACAAGACTAGACAGACAAGACTAGACAGACAAGACTAGACAGACAAGACTAGACAGACAAGACTAGACAGACAAGACTAGACAGACAAGACTAGACAGACAAGACTAGACAGACAAGACTAGACAGACAAGACTAGACAGACAAGACTAGACAGACAAGACTAGACAGACAAGACTAGACAGACAAGACTAGACAGACAAGACTAGACAGACAAGACTAGACAGACAAGACTAGACAGACAAGACTAGACAGACAAGACTAGACAGACAAGACTAGACAGACAAGACTAGACAGACAAGACTAGACAGACAAGACTAGACAGACAAGACTAGACAGACAAGACTAGACAGACAAGACTAGACAGACAAGACTAGACAGACAAGACTAGACAGACAAGACTTGACAGACAAAGCTAGATAGACAAGCGTAGACAGACAAGACTAGACAGACACGACTAGACAGACGAGACTAGACAGACATGACTAGACAGACAAGATTAGACAGACAAGACTAGACAGACAAGACTTGACAGACAAAGCTAGATAGACAAGCGTAGACAGACAAGACTAGACAGACACGACTAGACAGACGAGACTAGACAGACATGACTAGACAGACAAGACTAGACAGACAAGACTAGACAGACAAGACTAGACAGACAAGACTAGACAGACAAGACTAGACAGACAAGACTACACAGACAAGACTAGACAGACAAGACTAGACAGACAAGACTGGACAGACAAGACTAGACAGACAAGACTAGACAGACAAGACTAGACAGACAAGACTAGACAGACAAGACTAGACAGACAAGACTAGACAGACAAGACTAGACAGACAAGACTAGACAGACAAGACTAGACAGACAAGACTAGACAGACAAGACTAGACAGACAAGACTAGACAGACAAGACTAGACAGACAAGACTAGACAGACAAGACTAGACAGACAAGACTAGACAGACAAGACTAGACAGACAAGACTAGACAGACAAGACTAGACAGACAAGACTAGACAGACAAGACTAGACAGACAAGACTAGACAGACAAGACTAGAGAGATAAGATTAGACAGACAAGGCTAAACAAACAAAACTAGATAGACAAGACTAGACAGACAAGACTAAACTGACAGGACTAGCCAGACAATACCAAAGAGACAAGACTAGAGAGACTAGACAGTCAAGACTAGATAGGCAACACTAGACAGACAAAACTAAACAGATAAGATTGGACAGACAGACTAGACAAACAGGACTAGACTGGACAAGACTAGACAGACAAGCCTAGCAAGATAACGCTAGACAGGCAGACAAGACTAGACAGACATGGTGCGCTACTCTAGCTGTGAGCTAGTAAATATATTTGCTCCTTTGAATCTCTTGTGTACCCTTTCAGGTATCGAGATTATAGAGGGCCCTAACTATTTTTCAATTCCTTAACTATATAAATACCAATTCTAAATTAAACCTTTTTTACCTATATAATATAGATAACATATTTTTATCAGGTGTATTAAGCGTTTTATTTATAACATAATATGATCTTCGAATGTCTCTTAAAACTCACAAATTGTACTAATACCGAGTAATAATAAAACAGATTATCATGTATATTAAAAAAAAAAAAATCCACAGTTTCAATTAATCAATTTTCCAAATTATAGATAAAAAAACTTGATCAAATCCGTAATAATAAAGAAACTTAAATTTTGGGAAAAACCAGTGACTGCGCGTAAAAGCGTGTCTGCCCGCGGCCGACAATTCAAAACTCGCGCGCATTCGAAACAGATGATCCACTCACATACACACCGTGAGTCACTTCCGACCTGCGCCATCATTCATTTCGTTGCTTTGTCCATTGTGCTACAAGTATTTCATAGTTGTTGTGTTTTTAGCTGTGCTTTGTGTTAATTCCTCAGAAGAAATCGCGTCTGACCCAAACGAGTAAGTAATTGAACAATTCTTTAAATTATTTCGGCAAGATTTTCCGAATTTATCGATATAAATATGTCACGTATGTTGGTTGTTTGGGATGTGAATCTATAGACAATAACGACACGCGTACGGTCACATTCTGATTGTTGTTTTTGTACGTATGGTGATTAGTGATTTAGCATTTAGGTCGTATTTACTTGCAATATCTATATTTTTTATTGAGGTTTCTTTCGGTGGTTACGTGACCTCAGGCGTAGCCTTTTCGGGCTGCTCTTTGTTTTGGTAATGAGTTAACTGGCCCGCATCTGTTTACTATCGGATAGAGCCAGCTTGTTTTTTTTTCTTTGTTTGCGTCACATATGATCGTATGTTTTCAGAACGATAACGTTGCACAGTTACAATATCTCCTTTTTAAGCTACACAGAAACAAAAAAAGCTTACACGAAAAATTCCATTATTTTATAAAATAAATTCAAGCTACAAACAAACGATATATCTTGTCTGTGCATTAGTTTCTCTAGGTAAGATACTAATTAACATATTAATAACATAAGCCCTTACTGAAAAACCATGTTAATCTACCCCTTTGTGAATGCAACGAATAGAAAGTCTAACCGACCTCTGTCCGTCCAACCGTTACTATTTTTGATATAAATGCTAGTTACTACATGGATACAAACTCATTTCTTGCTGTTTTGCTTTTTATTGCAAATAAAAGGTACGAATTGAACTACACAGACCGTAAAATACGTAATTATTTGCGAATGCACGAAAATAAGTTTGTGGTTATTACTTTATAATTACTTATTGTTTATTTTTTATAATGTTATTGTTATATTGCACACAATTTATACGTTTACTACCCTAGAATGATCTCACGAATTACAAAGGTCAAAATACTCGGTGTATTTTTATTTATTGTTTAGCCTTGTCTCTTTGCCTAGTCACGTTTATGCTTTTCGCTCTTACTACACAACTCTGTCTCTATTCTCGTTTTACTACTTCTAGTAACATTTGTAGTTTTAAGATTTCTCGTTTGGTTTATAAAACGTTCTATTTTAAAAAATTGTTAATACTATAACAATTTGTTTCTAGGGTCTGCGTACATTTTGTTTATCTTATTTTGTAATTTCATTTTATCAGTCACTTTCTTTATCTTTGTCTTTATTTGTTTAATCACGTGGAGTTTGTTTTATTGTTTGTGCTATTAATTAATATAAGATTGAAATACGCATTTTATCTCTAATCTTCTTCTTCTTAATGGCACTACAACCGATTGCCGGTCTGGGCCTCCTTCAGCATGTTTCTCCAAGCGGACCTATCACTCGCCAACGTTCTCCAGTCCCGTACTTGAAGTTTTTGTAGGTCAGTTGTTACCGCATCCTTCCATCTCCCTCTTGGCATTCCGGCCCTTCTCCTTCCCTCTGGTTGGCCATTGAACAACTTTTTCGGAACCCTATGATCACCCATTCTCTGCATGTGTCCGAGCCATCTCAATCTTGCCACCTTGATGAAACTCACAATATCTGGTTGATTGTAGAGCTGATATAGATATCTTCGGCGCCAGATTCCTCGTTCTTGGGTCGCTCCAAATATTGCACGTAGCATTCTTCTCTCAAATACACTTAAAGCCTGTTCTTCGCTCTGTGTTAAGCTCCATGCTTCTGGGCCATAGGTTACCACCGGTCTTATCAGTGACCTGTACAGTGTGCACTTATGCTTGGGGTGGATTGTTTTGGACCTAAAAAGTTTAAGTAGCCCATAATAGCACCTGTTACCAAGAGTTATCCGCCTTCTAATCTCCTCGCCCATCCGGTTTACGCTGTTCAGTTGCGAGCCCAAGTACACAAATGTATCTACTGTGTCAAAGTGCTTTCCATCTAGTTCTAGCGTTGGTCCTACCTTCCGATGAGTTTCGTTAGCCACCATGTATTTCGTTTTGTTTACGTTGACAGTGAGTCCTAGGTTACTTGCTTCCTTCTCCAGCAGCGAGTAAGTAGTTTTGGTCGCCTGTTCGCTTCTGCAAATTATATCAATGTCGTCTGCGTAAGCCAATAGTTGTGTTGACTTAAAGTACACAGTGCCGTTAGTATCCACTCCACTACTCCTAACGGCCTTTTCTAGTACGATGTTAAACAGTAAAGTTGCCAGTGGGTCTCCCTGTCGTAGTCCTTCCTCTGTTATAAAAGTCTCAGACAACTTGTTTCGTATTCTTACCACAGACGATACTTCAGACAGTGTTTCTCTGGTTAGGGCTGTCAGTTTTTCAGGGAATCCGAAACTTGTCATTATCCCCCACAGTTTGTGTCTTATAACGCTGTCGTATGCTGCTCTGAAGTCCACGAATAGATGGTGTGTCGTGATATTGAACTCATTACATTTCTCCAGGATCTGCCTAATGCCAAACAGTTGGTCTGTGGTTGACCTGTTTGTGCGGAAACCGCACTGGTATTCCCCGATATTCTCTTCTGCGTATGGTAGTAAGCGACGGTACAACACATTAGCGAAGACCTTGTATGCAAAGTTTAGCAGCGTTATCCCCCTGTAGTTAGAACAATCTAACTTATCACCTTTCTTGTACAATGGGCATATTATCCCTAGCATCCATTCATCCGGTAGCTTTTCCGTTCTCCATATGTTTAATATGAGATCATGCATGCACGATATTAAGGCTCTACCTCCATACTTCAACAAATCTCCTGGAATGCCATCTGCACCTGGCGCCTTATTGTTCTTGATCCTGCGCACTGCAGTCTCTACTTCTTCTAAGGTGGGTTCCTCCACTTGCTCAGTCCCTAATATTGATGTTGATGTTGGCGTTATACTTTCCTCTTGGACTACGCGAGTGTTCTGGTTGAGCAGGTCCCTGAAGTACTGACCCCACCTCTTGATACACTTTTCTGTGTGTCCGATTACTCTGCCGTCCTTATCCTTACACAGAAGTGGCTGCTGTTTGTAGCCAAGTCTCGCATTTCTGACCTTTTGATAGAGTCCCCGAGTTTCGTTGGCATTACTCATTCTTTCTATTTCCGCGAAATCTTCTTCATCTTTTTCAGATTTCTTTCTTCGGAAGAGTTTTTTCTCAACTTTCCGTTTGTTTCGATAATCCTCTACATTCGCTCTAGTATTTCGTTGTAGTACTTTTTCTCTGGCTTTGTTCTTCTCTGTCAGAGCTTCCTTGCATTCTTCATCGAACCAGTTATTACGCCTTTGTCCCTTCTTCCACCCCACAACCTCTGCTGCTGTATCTTCGATGTCCTGCTTGATCTTTTGCCACGCTTCATTGACCTCTACTAGAGCGTTTTCTGGCCGTTTGGATATTCGTTCCTGCATTTGGTACTGAAATCTCTCTTTCATCTCATCGGTTTTGAATTTTTCCAGATCGTATCTCTTAACTGTCGGCTGTTGTGTGCGTTGACAATCAATTCTAGCTCTAAGCACCGCCCTTACCAAATAATGATCCGAATCTACATTGAGGCCTCGACAGGCTCTTACATCCAGGATATTTGAACAGTGTCTCCCATCTATCATCACATGGTCTATCTGGTTCAATACTCTACCACCTGGTGATTTCCATGTGGCTTTGTGAATATTTTTGTGTGGGAAATATGTGCTACTGACTACCATGTTGTTGGTCGTCGCAAAGTTTATCATCCTACTTCCGTTTTCATTAGTCTCAGCATGAAGACTGTGCAGTCCGATTGTCGGTCGGTATATCTCCTCGCGTCCCACTTTAGCATTAAAATCACCAAGGATGATTTTGATATCTCCTTCTGGCGCATCACGATATGCTTTCTGCAGTTCCTCGTAAAATTGGTCCTTCACGTTTTCTTCCTTGTCCTCATTTAGTGCGTGGACATTAATCAGGGTGACGTTTCTAAATTTCCCTCTTAGCCTTATGGAGCATAATCGCTCACTTATTAGGTTAAAACCAATTAATGCCTCTCTGGCCTTTCCTGTGACAATAAAACCCACTCCAAATTCCTTTTTGCCGCCCGTTTTACCACTGTAGTAAAATGAGTACTCCTTACTGGTTAGTAAGTTCTTTCCAGCCCACCTTGTTTCTTGAACAGCAGTTATGTCCATTCCGCCGATTTTTAGGGCATCCGTTAAAGTTCTCAACCCACCAGGCCTCGATAAAGTTACAACATTCCACGATGCAATTTTCCAATCCTTCTCCCTTTTCCGTTGCTTTTGTCGTTGCCGTATTTCCAGTCCATTCCGAGGCATTATTGAAGGTTTCATAACAGGTTTTGTTTTATGGTGCTGGTTGTTAACCACACGCCCAACCCAATGATGATCGGAGGACCATTTCTCCCGCTCTCGCTAGCCCTGAGCACCCTTACCATCCATATGGGTTGGTTACCGCATCTCAGGCTAGAGTGCTCAGGTTACCAGGGTTCACCAGACGTGGAGGTGAGAGCCGGAATTGGGTAGGAGAGGCTATGCGACAATCTCTTTCAGTGCGAATGTCGTGTGGTACGCATGCACTACCCCCATTGAACCCCTTCTAATCACAGAAATAAATATTGTTATATGACAATGCCATTATGTGTTAGCATAGACCAGGGGTGGCGAACCTTTTTACGACCGTGCATTTTTTTTAATTTAAAACATTTTCACCGCCATTTTTTTAAATTTTCACATTTTGAAATGTTGAAGTGCCAGGCAATTTTTGCAATAAATGTGAAATTATGAAAATCAGTTTAGCCCTGCAACGATTAAAATCATCCGTATTATACTGAATGAACAAAACTAGATAGATAAAATTAAATAGACAAAAATTAGTTTGAAAAAAATTGAATTGCTCAAACCTTGATAGACACACTAAATGAATATGATTGAGTTGAGCACACCTCAACAAACAAAACTAAATGAACAACAGTGAGTTGCCCCAATTTTGATAGACAGAATTTAATGGACATAATTGAATTGCGGAAACCTTGATATACCAAAACTTGATATACCAAACTAAATTAATACTTACTTTTACTTTTTCGTGTCCGAAATCTTCTTCTACTTCTTGGAGATCTGTCGATCTGTTAATTCTGGAGCCGCCTCTGCATCTTTTCCTGAGAGGTAGATTGACAACTATCTCTCCATTTTTTAAGTTGTTTTCCCGGGAGGTCTTTAGTCGAGCGGGTTGTTTTTTAGAATTATTTTCGGAAGTCTGTTCTCGTCCATCCGTCTTACGAATGGATGAAAACCTGGAAAGAACTTCCAGGGCTAAGGCAATCCAAAGTGATGCTGGGATCTTTTAACCAGAAGAGAACTAAAGCTTGCCTGAAACTAAGCAGGAACAAGCTCAGAATTCTGACAGGAGCCCTGACGGGACACTGCAGACTTAGGAAACATCTCAAGGCCCTAGGCCTAGAGGAGGATGATGGATGCAGATTCTGTGGCTCAGCAAAGGAAACCCCCATACATCTGTTCAAAGACTGCGGAGCATTACTCCGCAAGAGAGATGTACCTTAGGGCTCACTGCTTGAACACAGAGGAGCTGCAGGCCTTGAATCCCACCCAGGTCCTGAGATTCCTAAAGGAAACAGGATTAGAGGAGGCGCTCTAAATGGGTAAGTACACCAACACTTGGAGGAGGAGGGTGGGGTACAATAGATCTATAAAGGTCGCAGTACAAGTTGTCACCACCATATCTACAATCTACAATACATCCGTCTTACGTGGTTGTACCACTGCCTCTTACGTTGTCTTCCCCATCTCATAATGTCTTTTACCACCCTATAAACCTAAACATCAACACCTTTACATCGATCATAAACTCATAACTAAACCGCAACACTCAAAAAACTACCCCATCGCATCCGCTCTTTCCACCTTTTCATTCTGAATAAAAACGACAGTCGCTTCCCGTTCTCATCCATGCACTCACTCCAATCCTTTCCTCGCCTTCTCTCCTGTTCATTCCACTCAGCATTCTTCCAACCAATGACTCCACATATCCTCCTTTAACCCACACACCATACACCTTCTACTTTCCTCATTCATCCAATGTCTCCTGCCACGCTCTTCATTACCACACCTAAATCTCGCCAACACTGACTGGTCCTCCAACCCTTTACTTGTGCTCAAATAACCAGGAACACGGCCGTGCACTTATATCTGACTGTAGCCTTGGTCATATTTGCTAGCCTCTATTTTGGATTGGCGCACTTCTAATAACCTCTCTCTTAGCATCATTTTCCATTGAGCACCCGCGCTTTTTCCCCTGTCCAACCCCTCGGATGATAACGCGCCTCTCTCATACAGTTTTCTTTTATTCAGCCCCCCACCACTCTCTCTTCTACCACTTAAGCCCTCGAAAGAGGGCTTTCCTTTATTATCCCTTCATCTCCTAACCCATCCACCCTATACTCGAACTTTATCACTCTTTCCGCAGCAATTACCGGCACCTTACAAGCACTCACTTCCTGAAGCACAATGTGACCGTGTTATCAAGTTTCAACACTTTCTTATAAAACTTTAGCTGCCCCTTTCGATCTTGTCTTCCTCTTTCGTTCCCCAGACCTCACATCCATACAGTAACACGCTTCGCACACATGCCTTCCATATCGTCTCTGCTGCTCTAAAATTTCCGTCAAAGTTTCTTTCCCAACCTACGGCGGATCTATGGCGGGTTGTATCTACAGATACAATCTGCTGCCACCCATGTCTTCTTTGTAACATAGTCTATGTGCTCTTTATTATTGTATCCAGTCCCAAAGACATACCCCAAATAATAAAATACCCCAAATTTACTAACTTCCTCTATTTCAGTACCCTGCCATTCAAACCCTTCTTATATCGCCCACCCCTTTTAAACCGAATCCATTTTGTTTTAACAACATTCACCCTCAAATCCCCCTTTTCGAAAAACCTACAGAGCCTTTCAATCACGTCCTTCATCTCACTACCCGACTTTGCAAATACCACCATGTCATCCGCATATGCCAAGCTCCACACCTTCTTTTTCCCAATCGCCACTCCTCCAGCTTGACCAGGCTGTAGAACCTTCTCCATATCCGCCACATACAGATTGAAGAGCGTGGGACTCAAAGGGCAGCCTTGTCTCGGGCCCTTCCTCACCTCAAAATAGTCTGATTCCCATTCATTCGCTACTACCTTACAGACCGTTTCCTCGTACAAATCCCTGATGTTCCTTCTTACACTCACTGAGCTACCAAGCTTACCCGTGGAGTCTTGTCTAAGTATTCGTGCGTGCTGGACGTGTGTGAAAGTGCTCGGCAAATTAATTGCTATTGCGGGTGTTTTAAGCGTGAGGGAAGTGAAAGGCTGCGGGTGGTTTGTGTATTTTGTTCAGGCCGTTATTGTCGTCGGGAAAACCTTCGTTGCAAGTAAGTCGTTATCCCAGCAAGCGTGTTAAAAACTTTACGCACGTGGTGATAAGTTGTGGTTGCGACGCGACAGGGTAAGCGCTCAGGCAACGTTTCAAAGCGCATCTGGTGTCCCCAACAGCGGAAGGTGTCTTCGCGGGATTGGACGAATGCGAGAGCAGACCGAGAGCGGGCAGTGAGTCGATGAACCCGTTTGAAAGATGTGCTAAACTAAACCGATCACCGATCCAGCCGGCTAAGAGGTCGAAGAAAAAGGAGATGTCAGATAAAGGAAGATGGGAGTGCAGTTCAGGTTAGAGTGATCACTTAGAGAGAATATTGCAAACTGATGGAAATCGGAATAAGAAGTGAGTCGGATCATATGCCGGTAGTGGTGTCGTTGAAGCAGCAAAGGGAGAAAAAAGTTAAGGCGGAGAAATGGGTGACCAGAGGGGATAAGGAGGCGACCATACATGATATACCATACATGATATACCACCATATATGTACCATACACCATACATGTTTGCAAAGAAAATGGAATCAGCACTTGTCAAAAAGAAAATCAAAGAAGCGTTTCCAGGCCGAGCATGGTACGACTGGGAAGTGCGGAACGTAAAGCAAAGGTTTCGAGAAGCTGTGAGAGAAGGGAGAAGGGCTCAAAGTGCACGTGCTGGAAGCGAAAACAGAACTGCAAAAAAAGAGAAGAGGAAAAGGGAGCTTTGGGAGGAAAACGAGAAGCAGCGGGTACGGGAAATCAAGACGGAAGCTGAGCTGTGGAAATACGCAAGAGAGAATAGGGAAAGGAAGGAAAGATTACCCAAGAGCATTCCGATAGAAGAATGGCAAAACCACTTCATGATGATGCTAGGAGGGATGGAGATGCGGTCGGGAAGAGAAGATAGTTCTGGAGATCGACAGAGAAAGCAAGAAGAGCTCGCCGAGGATATCATAGTGTCGGAGGTGGAGGATGTTATTAATTCCCTAAAGCCAAGAAAATCGGGAGGTTTGGATGGGCTCGGAAATGAAGCGTGGAAAGAAGCACCTGGAATCTGTAAGGAGAAGTTTACGGAGGAATTGAGAAGGATAGGGAGGGGAGACAAAAGGATACCAGTCAGCTGGAAACTGGGGTCTATGATGACTGTTAAGATTACAAAGTGTTCCACCGTGCTATGATAATTCAACCGGTGTTTAAGAGTGGAACGAGGGACGTGCTAGAAAATTATAGAGGTATAACTTTGATGAACTCCTCATACAAAATATTTGCTAAAATCCTGGATTGTCGCTTGAGGAAGGAAATCAATGAAAGGAAGCTTTTGCCGGAAATACAAGCGGGGTTCAGAGAAGGAAGAAGCACGGTGGAACACCTTGTAATCTTAAGAGTCATCATAGACCAAGAAATAAGAAGATGATGCCTGTTTGCTCTTGTCATTGATTTGAAAGCCGCATATGACTCGGTGAACAGGAGGAGATTGGACGAGTGTTTGGGCAAGCTAGGTATCTCAGAGAGTGTAAGAAGCCTCACTAGTTTCTCTAGGATATTTTTGCCATTCATGGCTTTTATTACTTGATCACGCTTTCGGCAGTCAAATGATTGTTTAACGCCAATAAACGTTATTTGTAGTCCTATGCCATATTCGTAGCACTTTTCAGTTAACTGGTTCACTATGTGTACAGCCTCATAGTCATTCTTCCTCTTCTGGAGCCGTGTGAGAGTGCCCGTATCCATATCTGTTGCGTTTTCCCTGGTTTACACTGTCACTTCCTGCATTTTCGTCAGATAAGAGCTTCTTAAAATGGTTTCTTCATTCTATACCACTTATGTTTGTTGTTGTTCTTGTCATGTATCGTTTCGGTGGTATTTGTATAGTTTTGTGTTATTTGAATTATACTTCTCGATTATGCTCATTGCTTCCTCCAGCCATCTTGTCTCCTTTGTTTTTATTAATTTCGTGCATTCTTTCCTGATTGTCTGGTAATTCTTGTACTCCCTCCCGGTTCCTGTACTTAACCCTGTTATTCTCGCGGATTTCTTCTTCTGTAGCAATCCCTTACAGTCTTCGTCGAACAATACCTTCTATTTCTATAGTTTTTATTCCTAGGACATTGCGTATAAACCAATTATTATTAATTCTTACTATGGTTAGGGGGGCAGAGAATCTGATCTTATGTAAGTTTTTGAATTGAAAAAATTGGTAAAAATTCAGGTTGAGTTTTATCAATTTTTTTCGAATTTTTCAATTCAAAAACTTATAGTTAATATTGCAAGTTTCGGAGGTGGTGCAGATGAAACACGACGAACTGATATGATAAGATGCTGTAGAACATTAGATGATTTAGTTAGCGAACTACATACATTAGGTTTTAATCGATCAAGGAGTGCCACCTATATTCGTCTTTTACCTAGGTGCTCATCTACAATTCAGGGGAAAAAATACGTAGTTACAGTGCTGGTCAAGTTAGCTAGAGCAATGAATGATGAACTCAAAAGTCCTCCAGATGCTAAATTTTGCTCTGCATCTATTCGAGATACCGAGTCTCTCGCCTCAATACTTGACCCAGTTCAAGTTTTCTTTTTGCCACAGGACGACAAAGTTGTCGAAAAAACGAAAAGAAAGTCTTTTGTAATGAGATGAATGGAACAGGGCGCGCGACCGGTATGGGATGGGATGAGACGAAAATTTTAGGTTTGTGGGATGGGACAGTGGAACGAAAATGTGATGGGATGGGGCAGTGACAGGAATACCCCCACGGGGTGGGATGTGGGACGAGAAACTCGTCCCATGCTCATCTCTACTACATACATTGCAATCAGATCAGGGAAACATTCATCTGCACGCACTCATAGTTTAGATTTTGATCGCCTCGTGGATGGATTTCAATCTTTACCCAAAACCGATGATAATCGCGTGAAGCCAGTTTAGGGAATTCCCTAAGCGTCACTAGCTCGCGCGCGCCACGTACCAAGTACCAAGTACGTGCCAAGTACCGCGACAAAAAATGAAGCACCCATATGGATGCATTCCAAATTTGATCCTTTTCTTCTGAATACATTTGAATCTTAATAATTTATTTAAATTTGTAAATGGTCTTTTGTTGTGTGTAACTTTAATTGATATTAAGCGCTTATATAAAATTCATTATTTTTACTAAATTTTGTTAAAAATGTTAGGTTATTTCTGAGCTCGCGCCGTCGGGGGCCCGTCGATCCGAGGGCCCGTGGCATTTTGCCAGCCCTGCCACCCTACGCCAATGCCCACCGCTACTCTACGACTATAACATCTATCTTGTCTGTGCATTAATTTCTATAAGTAAGACACTTTTAATATACCATAATATTAATAACATGAGCCCTTAGGCCGCCTGCGCATTGTGCAGCCGGGCTGCGGCAGCCGAAGTATTTTAGCAGCCAACCGACGTAAAAAAATCTTTAATGTTAATTAAAGTTAATTAAATAATAAAAGTTTTTAAAAATCTTTATTTTTCGAAACACAAATTACGTCTGTCTGCTACGACAAGCGCGTGGAGCCACGTACATTCTCCGCCCTCGCTCTGGTTGCGCGCAGCCAATGTGCTGTCGTTAAATCAGGCGTGTTCTAATGAGTGACTAGTGCGCAGGATGTCTTATTGAAAAACCACATAAACCTATCCTTGTAAATGCAATTAATAGAAAGTCTTACCTACTGTCCAACCTTTATTTACTATTTTTGATATAAATGCTAGTTAGTACGCTGATATAAACTCATTTTATGCTATTCTTTTTATTCCAAATAAAAGTTACAAACTAAACTGGGCAGACCGTAAAATACGTAATTATTTTCGAATACACGAAAACAAGTTTGTGGTTATAACTTTATAATTACTTGAGTATTTATTTGTCTGCTATTGTTCAAAATAGCATTTATTTTTTTCTAATTTTATTGTAATAATGCACACAATTTATACTATGTTTACTACCCTAGAATGGTCTCACGAATTACATAGGTCAAAATACTCTGGTTTTATTTGATTTTTCTTGTTTAGCCTTGTCTCTTTGCCTAGTCACGTTTATGCTTTTCGCTCTTACTACAACAACTCTGTCTCTATTGTTCTCGTTTTACTACTTCTAGTAACATTTATAGTTTAAGACTTCTCATTTTATTTATAAAACGTTTTATTTAAAAAAATGTTAACACTATAAACAACTTATTTCTAGTATCTACGTACATTTTGTTTATCTTATTTTGTGATTTCATTTTATCAGTAACTTTCTTTATCTTCGTCTTTATTTGTTTAATCACGTGGAGTTTGTTTTATTGTTTGTGCTATTAATTAATATAAGATTGAAATACGCGTTTTATCTCCAATCACAGGAAAAAAATCATTATTATAGCATTGTTATTCTCTATTGCCATAGACCAGGGGTGGCAAACAAACCCTTTTTACCACCGTGTGTCATTTTTTTTTCACATTCTCACATTTTGAGATGCTGACGTGCTAGGCAATTATTGCAATAAATGAAACAAACAAACATTTCTGATTATGAAAATCAGTTGCCGTATTAATGCCATTTCTCATATACGCGACACTCAGCTACGCGACGTCATGCGACATCGGCTGTCGTTGTTTTAAATGGGCACGTTCTGACTATGGCTACTCGACAGTTACGCGACGTGCTCATTTAAAACAATGTAATCATTATTTGACAGGCGATATCGCACGACGTCGCGTAGCTGAGTGTCGCGCAAATGGGAATCGACCTCTATACTGAATATAAGACGTCTCATATTTTACAATTTTGAACAAAACTAGATTGATATGCCAAAACCAAAAAATTGATTTGCCCAAACCTTGGTAGACACATATATGAATATAATTGAGTTGAGCAACAGACAAAACTAGATGGACAATATTGAGTTGCCCAAATCGTGATAGACAAAACATAATGGAAATAATAATAGCTTGATAGACAAACTAAATCAATACTTACTTTTACTTTTTCGAGTCCGGAATCATTCCATTCAATGTTTTTCTGCCCAGTACCGAGCTGCGTCTATGGCATTTTCATTTGCAATCCTCATCTCATCGATGGAGCTCGTTGCAGGGCATAATGTTCCTCCCAGTAGGTGACCCATGTTTTGTATCTCCTCACGTTGTTGGTCTTCCTTAATTTTCCACTTTAGTTTGTTTGTTTTTACGGGTGCCGTATTCGTATTCTGTTTAGCGTTCTCCATGTCTTCCAGTCCAAGTTTGACCCTGCACATGGGCTTTCGTTAAGTTCGCCCGACAACTTAACGAAAGCCCATGTGCAGGGTCAAACTTTCCATGGTGGCACATTTTTCCTTGATTTGTGCCTTTTTCGTTGCTGTTCTTGGCCATAAAGGACATGGTGATCGTCGAAGGTTTGCTTAAATTTTACGTGCTATATACCCATTCTTCTTGCACTTGGTTCTGCGAAGCCCACTGCTTTGTACAATTGATTGATTGGTGTTGGTTTCATTCAGCCAGTAATAATCCTGCAAGTTTGGTTTAAGGCGATGTCGACCTGTTTTGCATGGCTTGATCTGCACCAGACTGGGCAGGCATATTCTGCAGTTGAACAACAGATGTTCTCAAGACTTCTGGTTTTGCACCATATTTGCTTCCGGCTAGTTTTTGTACAAGCCTATTTCTAGCAACTACTGTTTGTCTGGTTTTGTGACAGTGTTGTTTGTCAGTTAGTGTTCTATCCAAGATTACACCGATAGTTTGGTGTTTCGGCGTATTCTAGTTCTTTGCCCTCCCAGGACAAACTTAGTTTGTTGTGAGCCTTGTGGATATTTAAATGGAAAGCACTTACTTGGATTTTTGATGGGTGCGGGTTTAGCGAATTTTTTTGATAGCATTTGGACATGGTTCCCATTGCGTCCTCCAGCCTTACCCCTATCTCCACGAATGTCTTACCTTGAACTGTGACAACTAGTGTTTGTTGTTTTCTGTTATAGGCTGGTCATT
Source organism: Phosphuga atrata (assembly GCA_944588485.1). Taxonomy (NCBI): domain Eukaryota; kingdom Metazoa; phylum Arthropoda; class Insecta; order Coleoptera; family Silphidae; genus Phosphuga; species Phosphuga atrata. The sequence goes on from OX155905.1 coordinate 2,932,610, forward strand.
GGTGTATATATTAAATAGAGTGGGGGCCAGAACACCTCCTTGTGGGAGACCGTTTATTTGGATTTTCCAGCGGCTTTTTTTATTTTGAAGTTTCACATAAAAGTTGTTTTGCAGCTGATACAGCTGAACAGCTGATATTGATTGAACTCACTAAACCCCCTATTCCACCTTGGCTTTTAGTATGCGCCACCCAGGTATCGCATATTTTGCATTCATTCAGGGTGGGCAGCCCGGACGGTTTACTGTAAAACCGCCCTCCTAGTTGTTGCCTCCTCGACCAGGATTCGAACCCGGGTCTCCCGCATTGAAGGGCGGGTATGTTGTCAACTACACCACCGAGGAGGACAAGTATTGATTGAACTGCTTTCGTTAGTTTGTAGTCTTTGATAACCAGGGTTTTATGGTTTATTGTTTCCTAGGCGGTAGTGAGATGGATGAACACAGCTCCTGGTATTTTGTTATTTTGAAATCTCTCCTATATGCGTTCTGTGAGATTTAGGTCAGGTTCCAGTGCATGATTTTCCAAGTCTAAAGCCTGCCTGTTGGGGTATTAACAGAGGGTCTAAGTGTTTCTGAATTCTCTGGAGGATTAGCCGTTCGTAGAGTTTATTTTAGAGGTGGTTTATTTAAAAGGTGGTTTATTTAAGAGGTGGCATAGCAGTGATATTGGGCGGTAGCTGTTTGGCAGGTCGGGATTCTTCCCAGGTTTGGGTATGGCAATTACCTTTGCTTTTCGCCACGTTTTGGGTATTGTGTATGATTTCAAACAGTTGTTAAGAAAGGCCAGTAGCCAGGTTTTACCTACACCTGTTCCGTAAACATACCGTCTACCCCTGGAGTCTTTCCGTTTTTCATAGTGTTTATTGCTTGGTTAAGTTCTTTTATAGTAAAACGCTCGCCCAGCAGCTTCACTTGTTTTTTGTTGTGTTCTCCCATTTAGAAGTAGCTGCTGGACTACATGATTTGGTGTAACATTGGTTGTTTGTTTCGATGCTATGGGGTCGCCGTTTAGTTTCTTGATTGTGTTTCAGGCCATCTTACTACTTACAATGCGTCAAGTCCATTTTCTCCAGAGTTTCCAACCGCTTTGTTTGTCTTGCTTTGCTCAGTTCGGTTAGCAGTGCGATGGTCGCCGCATTCGATGGTAAAAAAGGATCTTCTTAATATAGCTTGTTATATCGTTCCATTACGCTTCTAGTATCGTTTGATACTACGGGTATGTGCTGCTGTCTACAACCTCTTGGAATGTGTTCTTTAGATATGCGCTTGACAACGTCCACAAGAACTTCGTAGTTGTTTGGAGTTGATTCGATTGTATGGATTTCATTGTCGAGTGTTTTTGTGAAACCATTCCAGTTTGCCTTTTTAAAGTTAAAACGTCTTCTAATTGGGATTCTTGTTGTTTTTATAGCGTTGTAAAAGTTTATACCAATGGGGCGATGTTGAGTCTTTGGTATAGGGTTGTGGACAACCTTTGTACACCGTTGCTCAATGTTGTCAAATGTGAAAAAAAGGTCTGGGTTGTAGCCTCGTTTCCATATCTTGCTAATAAAGGAGCAGGGTAGTTTATACCTAGCAGAACCCGTTCCATTGCTCGTTGGCAGGTTTTAAATCTGTTGGCGCTCTTTGCTGTCCATGTCATCGTTTCCAGGCCATACGTCGTAACTGGCAATATGCACATGTCGTATACTTTTCGTTTTAGGCAGTGCGGTATGTCTGGTCGTCAGTATGTATCTGAGTTTGTCGAAGGCAGCCCAGCTCTGACTTATTCTTCTGGTAATTTCTGTTGCCTGATTTTCCTTCTCCAGTTTTGTTTGATATCCTAGGTATATGCACTCGGTCACTTGTTCGATTTCCTGCCCGTCCATTTCCAACTTCTTGGGTCATGATCTTGGTCTTTCCAAGTTCATTTTCAGGCCTACTGATAGTGTTGCTGTATTTAGTTGGTCTAGCACAGGGGTGGCGAACTTTTTATCACCGCGTGCCATTTTTCTTAAGTTTCCACATTATGAAATGCTGACGTGCCCAATAACTTGAGCCTGAGTTACCATATTAGCCTGAATACCGTATCGGCTTGAATACGACATTTGAAAGTATCAAATTCCATCTCGATTTACAAAAATTAAGGGTCACAGCGAGATCCCTATATAAACTAGAGACCAATCTGTATTCAAAGCCAATTTTCAAAAATTTTATCATTTCTACCTCGATTATCAAGTTTGTTGGAAAGTAATAACATGCCGGCAAACGGCTTCTGGAAAAGTAGCTCAACTGAACCTACTTTGTAGGATAGTGTTAATTTTATAATTATTTCTCTAAATTGTAACCAGGAGGTTCTTGCTTTATTTTACGACCTAAGTAAAGCATTTGAGCTCTTTTGATCACAAGCTCCTTCCACAAAGAATTGGAGTCGCCAAGAACTGGGTAAAATCTTCTTTGCATCAAATAGGCCGAACAGTACGGTTCAAAATCGGAAAGAAAATTGAAGAAGCGGGTTATACCCCAAGTCTGCCTAATGGGACAAACTCTATTCTTGATATTTGTTGTGATCACAAGCTCCTTAAAAAAATGAAGTTAGAGGCGTCGCCAAGAACTGGGTAAAATCTTCCTTGCGTCAAAGGGGACGAACAGTAATCGTAAACGGTTCAAAATCGGAAAGAGATTTAAAGAAGCGGGCAGTACCCCAACGCTCTCCAATATAGGACCAGCTATATTCTTGATATTTGTTAATGATCTGGCGCAAACAAATAATGTTGTAATTATATTTTGTAAGATGACGATAGCAACATTTCAATATCTACCCCACACGCACACACGATTTAATTAAAAGTAGCAATTTAAAATGAAAAACGTTAAGGGATGATGTATAAATCTTTAATGGACTTTAAATATACGCAAAACTTACTTTATGATTACAGTGATACAGATTTTTAAAATTTGAATCAATAAAATTTCTAGGGATTGATGACACTTGATGATCAAAAGCTAAAATGGGACTATAATATTGAACTAACATGTTGTATGCCTATTTGAAACAAGAAGAAGATGAAGTACTAACATGTTCGACATTAAGTACTCCTAAATAAGTACTACTTAAGTAGAGAATGTGAAAATGTTGATTCTGCAAATATTTTACGCCATCGTTCAATTTAGCTTATCATACGGTCTGATATTTGGGGGTCAGCAGCAAATATTAATGCGGTATTTAAAAATATATTACGAGCGATGTTCAATGTTTATCCTCTTTGCGCTTCATCAAGCACAACATTTTAACGCTACCATCCTTCTCCCGCGTGCCAATAACAATTTGCAGCGTGTCAGCTGTGGCACGCGTGCCATAGGTTCGCCACCGCTGGTTTAGCATGTCTAAGTTCTTTTATGTCTGAGCTTATTAATATAATATCATTTATATATTTGCCATCTATGCTTATGCCTTTCTTCTACCAAGGCAAGTTTTTAAAAAAGTCTTCTAAAGCGAGTGTAAACAGGTGTCTCCTAGCCTGACTGCTCTCCCTATCTTGATCTTCTCTGTAGTCGACTTGGTTATTGCTTCAGTTTTGTTCATATTTTTAAGAAAAAAAAATTTCAATATATCTTAAAGCAAAATTACTAATTAATGACTGAATTACTGACTAATTCTAATTAATTAGTTTTGATTTTTGGAGTTTACGTTTAGGATTTTTTTCAATGTTTTTTAAGAATTACTTAGTTACTGTATTGGTTAGCCTTAATCATACTATTTGTTACCAGTTTTCTTATTTCTTACAACTTAAGATCAGAATATTTTCATAAACATTTGGAACATAACGTATTTTTTATTACTCATGCATTAAAAATAATATATTGGCGCACGTTTTTTAGTACGAGAAATGCCACTTTTGGTTGTATTACCACATAACTTGGGTAACGCACGCAAATATTCAAAACCTCTAGGTTACATTAAAAAAAAACAATTAAATAAATAAAATAAACAAGACCTCGATATTAAAAAAGTGACGTGAAAGTGACAGATTTTTTGTCATTACAAAATTAAAATTACAGAAAACGTTTTAAAATGAGTGTAAATTCTGTGGTGATACCGGAGACTGAGGCGAGTTCTTATGACGAATCCACACCACAGGAGACAATTGAAAAAGCAAATTCTTAATTTTTGATTCTAATTTTTTTTTGGATGGCACCTGGATCCCAAACTTGTAAGAGACATCCCCTCGCATGAGTAATAAAAAGTATTGTTTGCAACACGGGCGGTATTGTCAATTGTCCTCTCGAGCGAATGTGCGCACTCAATTTATTCGTGCGCCCAATTTTGCTCTCGTGTCCAATTGACAACCTACCACCCTAGTTGCAAAATATACTATTTTATTTACAGGATCAGTTTTAATGTTTTTTTCTTTCAAAAATTGGTAAACAAAAATCAACTTTTTGTGTGACATGGATAAAACACGGCGCTGGTATATAAAATTACACTTAGAATACAGAAAATATTATCGGATTTTCTCTATCACCTTCTACGACCACATTTTAACCCATTATTTGTTACGAAGAGCTGTGTATGATACTGAAATATAACGGTCTTTAAAATGTTGGAACGTTTTTCGGCGATATTTTGTCCTTGTGGCATCCTATATTAATGTTTACAAGTAATCGGCAAGCAAACTAGGACTCCATTTGCCTTGGTTTACCCCTCGGCCTCGGAAATTTCAGCTGCAGATACAAGTTCGTATTTCTTTCAATAGACAGGAATGAACGAGTCTTAACACGGTATATTCGTCATTACTCAAAGCTTACATTACACAAAGTGGAGCAATTTTCATTTATTTATTTAGATAAATCTAACCAACATATGTTGCATACTTATGTGAATAAAAATGCTTGTTACTCACAATTCTTGGGCAATTTTTGTTTTTAAATTGGTTTTTAGGATGCCGAAATACATAAGAAGGAAGTAAAGTTTCCGTGTCACAAAATTTATGTTTAACGGTGTTATTAATGTCTGAAATAAATTATTTGAAATGTTATTGTATACAATATATTATTAATTTCAATTTATTTTATTTCATTATATAAAGCTATACATAACAGGTATAAATACAGATAATAGAACAGATGTAAAACTTAATGAAATATGTCCAGACAGAATAATTTAGGTTGGGTGGGCTTTTATATTTTCATCATATTCCTTTAAATTGTAGGGTTCCATATTTACGAGTATATTGCGGATTTCTTTTATATATTGTCTTTGATGTTGTATCAGCTTTAGATGTCTTGGCAATGAATTATTAGTATAGAGTATGGTAAAAATATTAGTAAGAGTATGGTAAAATTAGCTATATTTGACGTCCTAGAATCATATTTTTCCAATTCTAAAGTAATTTAAATACAAATTCAGTAGAGACGGTTTTTATTATCCGGGACGACAGGGACCGAGAATTTGCCGGATAATTGAAAACATGGATAATCGAAGCACATCATTTTATGAATTTTAATGGTTTTTATTTGGACAGATAGGTCTAGAAAGATCATTAAGAATTTATTATTATCGTTAAAACATAGACACATTTTCTCATGGTGTAGTACATGTTAAAAATGCATGACAAGGAAAAAAAAAATTAAAATTGAGGTATCAAAAATCCTTACATCCCCGAAAATATTAATAATATTCAAATAAGTTAATAATGTGCTTAAATTAAATTATCTACAAAATGAGACGTTACACAACAAAAATTGCGTTTTTTGCGGACTAACTATAAGCTAAATAATTTTTTTATTACTCATGCCCGAAAAGTAATTCTTGACGTACATTATTTAGTACGAGAAATGTCACCTCTCGTTGTATTTCCACATAAGCTGGGTAACGCACGCAAATATTCAATATTATATTAGGTTATATTAAAATAAACAAATAAATAAAAATAAAATTTACACAATCAAGGCCGCGATATCAAAAGTGACGTGAAATGTCAGATTTTTTTCCTTACAAAATAATAATAAAAACTAAAGAAAACGTTTTCAAATGAGTGAAAATTCTATGGTGATACCGGAGACTGAGTAGAGTTCTTATGACGAATCCACACCACCGGAGACAATTGAAACAGCAAATTCTTCATTTTTGAATCCATTTTTTTTTATGGCCTTGGAAATATTTATTTAAATTTTACGGTAAAAATAATTAAGCACCTGGATCCAAAACTTGTAAGATACATCCCCTCGAATGAGTAATAACAAATATTGTTTGTAACAATCAATTTCCCTCGCGAAATATTGACAACTTTTCGCCCTAGTTTCAAAATATACTATTCTTATTTCCTTGTAAAAAATTGCAATTTTTAAATTTATCACTCCTCATACATTATGAATTAAAAAAATTAAATTTAGCGGGAAGACTCCGAAAGGTCAAAAAAGAATCTGAAAATTAGTTATCCCGCAAAATTACAAAACTTCAACTGGGAGTTATCGATTTTTTACCGTACTATGTTTCCGCTAAACAATGACTTAAATATCGTTTGTTTTACTATCCTAAAACGTGAACTATTATTCTCTCATTTTTATTACAATTGAATGAACTCGCGATAAACAATGGAACAAAAAACTGAATTTATTTTTATTTTTTCTGGTCCAATCCACTTCCTTATTTTCTCTGCTATTCTTATTTCTAGGCGGAATCATTGTTTTGATCTTGCTTTTATGCTACTGCTTGCGGATAATAAAATTTGATTCTTGAATATCTACATGAGAATATATTTATTGTATAATTTATATAAAGGACTATCGATCAACAAGGTCCTTCTGCCCTCTACATAGAGATAACTAGTGCCCGGATTAATATGTAAATACATATTTTTAATTCAAATTATTTTCGGTCTTTATGTTGTTTCCCACACAAATTATGACATTTGGAACGAGAAAATGTTATCGTTTTTTCCAAATATCATAATTTGTGTAGAAAACATAATAAAAACCGAAAATAATTTGAATTAAAAATATGTATTTACATATTAATCCGGGCCCTAGAGATAACTAATTAACGGTAGCTTGTAAAATCTTCCAATGAAACTTCCCTTTTACTGTTTAGTCTCCTTTTTATATATTTATAATCATCGCCATGAAAATGTCATATATTAAGGACGTATGAAACAGTTTTGTGAGATGATTAATTTTAATAAAAATAAAATAATTTATACGTAACTATGTGTTGAGTTTCACAATCATATATTCACATATTAATGAACGTAATAAGACGAAAATTAGCTTGAATATAAAATATTCAACCTGTTCGTTAATCAACAAAAATTAAGTCCTACTAGGACTTTGACAAATGTCATATTGAAACAACTACTTCCCTGGCTAATACCACGCAGGATATTGGTTGATAATATATAAATATTCACATATTTATTCGATTAGTAACATGTTTCGACACACTGCGACTTCTTAAGACTAATAAACTATATTTGACAATTGTTGTTATACAGTGAAACTGGGTATATTTGGGAAATATTTTCATCTTAAACAGGTTTCCGTCTTACAGGGGTTAATCATTTTTTTATTTTATTCTCAATTTTTAATGTATGGACATGTATGTAATACATTTGGTTTATTAATTTAGTTTTTTCTTTCCATTCCTAAATTGAAATCTTTAAGCTAACTTAACAATATACTGCCAGCCATCCAATCCTTCTTATTTGCATGCCATTCAATAGGCAAATCATTTATAATCAGTTGATTAAAGCATTTTTAAAATTGCAATTTTTTCAAGCTTAAAGTAAGGAAATAAGAATAGTATATTTTGAAACTAGGGCGAAAAGTTGTCAATATTCCGCGAGGGAAATTGATTGTTACAAACAATATTTGTTATTACTCATTCGAGGGGATGTATCTTACAAGTTTTGGATCCAGGTGCTTAATTATTTTTACCGTAAAATTTAAATAAATATTTCCAAGGCCATAAAAAAAATGGATTCAAAAATGAAGAATTTGCTGTTTCAATTGTCTCCGGTGGTGTGGATTCGTCATAAGAACTATACTCAGTCTCCGGTATCACCATAGAATTATCACTCATTTGAAAACGTTTTCTTTAAAGCACCTGAGTTTGAAAGATTTGCAATAACCAAAGGTTCTGAATTTCTAGAATTTTCCATCAGCAAAAGCACAAAAAAATACGTGCCTAGTTCTTTTGAATGCTTACCACCGACACATTTCTCATTTTTAGTGCAAGAGTTTTTAAAAAAAGCACCGTTTGCTATGTCCTTAGGCTTATATCCTTCAATTTCTATAACGATTTTTTTTTCTAATCCTAATAAGAATCCTAATAATTTCCTAATCCGCTTTCCCCACAAACTGTGCCAAATTTAATGTCAAAATTTTGTTTACACTAGCTAGTGCTATCTTATTTCGGGAAGTCTGTCAGGAAAACGGTTTAGAATGTTTAATAGGTTATCGCTGATCTGTTTGCTCAGATGATACCGACGCAAAAACACCAATCAGACTACTAGAACTCCTACCCCTTACTTCCTTATTGGCAGACGAATCTTCAGACGAAGCATTGAGAATTGCCTACCACTACCATTAAGGCCGGGCGCATACTTATGGTTTCCGAATTCGGTTTCCTGGTCAGGAATCCTGATTCGGAGACCCGAATGCTTGCCTTACATATAAAATGTTCGACTGGGCACCTTAGTACACACGTTAGTACATTTTCCGAACGGAAAAAAAAACCTAACATTCGTTTCGGAAACAAACCGTGCGATCGAGTCAGTCAGAACGGAAAAAACGAATCACGTCATCCCGAACGCAGCGCTCGGTTACACTTTTGTTAAACCGCCGCACACGAACGGAGATTTCCGTTCGGAACTTTTCTTCGGTATCCAAACAATCTCATGCACGTATTTTGTTTTAAATTTTCTCTTTTATGCCATTGTGAAGTTCATCAAAGGATTTCAGTGACATCCTATAAAATTTGAAGAACTCTTCTGGGTGTGCTCGCAATTTTGCTCTTTTCAGATAGAATTGACTCTCTTTTATTCTTTTGGTGTTTAGTGGGTGTACCCAATATCGACGTTTCCTTTTTTTCTTACTTAGCGCCAGTAAAAGTGCAATAGAAATTAATTCATCGTCGTCCATCTTAAACGTGCTTTCACGAAAGCGTCTCTCTACCTACTGGCAGTGTAAATTCTTAATACAAAAACTCGAACGTCTGCGCTAGTCTCGAGGAATTCCGAATCAGGAATCCGGATCAGGAAATCGAATCCGGAAACCGTGCGTGTGCGGCCATCCTAAATATGACAAAATTCTTTTCCGTCTTAAGAATTATTTTCCGTTTTACACGGGTTGTTTTAAATGGGAAAATGAACGGTTAGCAAAAAATTCCGTTTACTGGAGGTTTCCGTCTTTTACGGGTTCCGTCTAATACAAGTTCCACTGTATATACTTTTTTCTGTTTTGCGTCTGTAATGGACTCATAACAGCGCTCATATGCGTGCGGTTATGGCTCGCCGAATTTTCTCTCAAATATGTATCGGCGATTTTTTTATTTAGGAATGGCATAAAAGGGCACAAAATAGAAAAAATACTATAAAAAACTCGTTCGTAAAGCCGGGGTTATATTAGAGCCACCTGTGTCGCAACGCGTGGGATTGCCATCGGTTACATACATTTAGTATGAACGTGATTACATTAGCTCAGTCCCGCGTGTCGCCGAGCGAGCTGACGCCACGCAGACCACTCGACTTCGATCGGCGTGGTATCGCTGGTGGGGGAAGTAACGCGTTGACTCGCTCCGCGCTAGTATAATCACCACGTGGCTACGCGCATTCCGGCGCAGTGTGTTGACAAGCAAGTAAGCAGACGTCTAGTCGGCGCGAGTGGCGTAGTGGTGACGCTCGTGGCCTCATGTTTGAGCGCTAACTGACGAGTATAGAGGTCCGAGTTCTATTCCCAGCGCCGGCCGCATTTGTTCCAGAAGGACAAATGTGAAAAATGGCAATTAGCGCACTTTACTATAACAACAGGTTTTCTGGGCCTAAGTGAATGTGATAGAATACAATAGGCTACCAATAGGCCGCAGTGTTCGAAGGGTCGGCAAACCGGGTAATCACATCGAACCAAACTTAAAAAAAAGCAGACGTCTACCACATTTCAGTACCCGCGCAAGATGTCCGCCGACGAACTTATTAAGCTAGTAAGAGAATATAAATTGCTCTTGTCTGGTCTTATCTACTCTTGTCTAGAACTCTTGCGTTCTAGTAGATGGTAACTACGTTCTGGAATAATCCATCTATTAGGAATCAAAATCTGGAATTAAACCATATATTTGTAAAATACTTGTATCGTGTTTGTTGAATAAATTTTGTTGACATCCGCAATAGTGAAAAGCCGCAATAAGTATGCCCTAAAATGATATGCCCTGAAGCCCTAATGTCTGGACTTGTAGCAATGACACTAATATTTTCTGTATGCAAATATTTCATGAAGAAAATTGAGGAAATAAGAGCGTTACACCCAATTGGCAATAGACTAAGATATTTTAAACAATTATATTAACGAATTTATAAAATTTGCTATAAAACATTGCAAATAGGTGGTGCGGACGTTTACGCGGTCGCCACTGAACTGACACAAAAATTAATCAGCACTCGCGGCGACGCGACACTGTAGTATAATCACCAGCGCGTTGCGTCAGGCAGCGCTGCGACACGCGGCGCGGCTCTAATATAACCCCGGCTTAAGACGTTTTTCAGCACTTGTCCATTAGAAATAGATAACCAAACTTGGACGCGTTCTGTAAAATCGCCGCTTACTGAACTCGTCTTTTAATATACTGCAACATTACAATATATCAAGTAGGGGTGAAATGTGTAGATCTTCTTTTTTGCCGGGTTTTTCTTTATCCTGTAGATTTCCAGTGATTCCAAAAGATTTAGTTTTAATGCCTTCCCTTCTAAATGGATAATTTCCCAATTGCAACATATCGGAAAAGGCAACAGTAACATATCTGGTGAAGTTCACTCGACTTAGCGGGGGCACTACCGTAAATATTTGTGATTATTTAAACCGTTTTTCTGTTCCGAGTTTTAATTGTATTTAAGTTCGTAATAAACGTTTTTTTTTTTGTAACAAACAAATTACCAAGTATTTTATTTATTTATCCTGGGTGAAATATCTGGGAGCACGGCAGTGCTCCCGCCAAGTTGAGCACAACCGTACTATTTTTTCTCGACGCGACAAACTGCACTTTAACCCCCTGTAACTTCGTTGTGTATAAAGCAGGAAGTTTGAATTTTTAGATATCAAGAGACATACTATAACTGGCTATATTGCCAATATACCTAATAATTATACCTTATAGTTTACGAATTATTAATAAATCAGTCAAATTTCTTAATTTTATAAGTGATGCACTCACCTATCATCAAAATTCTAAGGTACTTCTTGCAATATTACAAACTCCAAATTTTGAATTTTAGTTAGTCTTCTTATAAAGGAAGGAACGAGTGGCCATCCACTCTTGCAATACATGTTCATATTTTGATGCATTACCGCACATTACTTTGCATTACGTATGTATTACACCACAGTACACAAAATACTCTTGCATTCCTTGAATTACTCTTGCATTCCCTGAATTATGTTCACATTATATTCGCATTACGGCCGCATTACGTCCACATTACCTCCCCACTACACCCGCATGAGCTCATCATGCACCTCGTCATGCGCCGCATGTAGGACTGCAGTAGGACAGTGAGCTCCTACTAAACTCCTCAGAATAGAAAGAAGCCGATGGCATTTGAAACAAAGTGAAATTGGTTTAAAATTAGATAGTATAAAACTTTTTTTAACATTTAATAGTAATATATAGTCCTATGAAGTTAGCTACCGAATTTGCAGAAATATAATATAACATCGGAGTTCCTGGTAGATATCAAATAGTTCTAGAGTACCTACTTTGTGCAAAATTTCGCGCAATAGTTCTGTTTGCAGTTTTCGGTAGAATTCTTAGAGTTCTATCGAAAATCCTTATAATTGTAAAAATCCCAATTTTAGTTAAAAAAATTTAAAAAACTTTCGAAAATTGAGCATAACCGTTGCGACGAAGTAAAAAAGAAAAAAACCGCGCAATACTTCTGTTTGAAGTTCCTGGTAGAAATCTTACAGTTCTGTCTTCGAAAATCCTTATAAAATTTTTCTGTAAACTTAAAAATATGCGAAAAATTAAACTTCACCGATGTGACGAAGGGAAGTAGAAAAAAATCGAGGCGGCGGAGCGGCGTTTTGAATGTTTCTGCTTTTTCGGCGAATAGATCGGCTTTCTCCTTTGTCGGCCGCATAAAAATCCATACGCCTAGCTTGTAGTAAATACTTTTAGTTAGTAAATTTTAGTTAGAAAATGTGCATATTTTTTTACAGTGGACCAACGAACTCTCATAGGAACAGAACTGTTGCGCCACTTTTTCATTGCTGAATTCGAACTTCATTAGTGAACTTGACTTCACAGAAAAATGTTACAAGGATTTTCGATAGAACCCTAAGAGTTCTACCAGGAAATGCAAACAGAACTATTGCGCGATTTTTTATTCTTCACTTCGCCGCATCGGTGGTTTAATTTTTCTATATCTTTTCAATTTTTAACTTTGCAGAAAAATGTTATAAGGATTTTCGATAGAACTGTAGGAGCTCTATCAGGAACTGCAAACATAACTGTTGGGCGACTTTTTTAATTTTCATTCAAAACCAAGGGTCCCTTATTATTGAAAATATCTTTTGAACCTAGGTTTTGATCAAAAAATCTCAAAGTGATCTTCGATAGAGCTCTTATGGTGCTATTTAGATCCGCGAAAAGAACTGTTTTTGAAATTTTTGCAAAATTGATGAAATGAAAGTACTCCAGAACTATGGTCGAGGTGCAGTAATATGTCAAAAACGAACAGCTTTTCTCAAAAGTATTGCTAGTTCATTTTTAGTATTTTTCATTTTTTAGTACTCTAGAACTATTTCATATCTACCTGGAATTCTGATGTAATATCATATTTTTGCAAATTCGGTTGCTAACTTCACAGGAATGTGACATATGATTTAATATAAAGCATAGATAAGCAATACAAAAATGTGAAAAAATGGTTTAGAGTATTGTAATTTTGTTGTATTCCAATCCAATTTTAATAAACGTATAGAAATTCAACACACTTGCTATTTCATGACGATATTACTAACGTGATGTCTTTTCCATTACTAGCACTCTTATCTTACAGGTTGCACATAGTAACAACAAGTAAATATACTATAACGTTTAGTGCATTAGAGATTATTTAAATATTTAAAAGTAAATATTTCAAATTTCCTTCCTTTACTTTGCAGTACCTAAGCATTTCAAAAATTTACTGACATTACGCATTACGCTAGTAATTTCTTCGAGTACCTAGAATTACCAAAAAAATCAGGATAATTGCGAATACATTGTAACATTTCAGGGAGTGGATGACCCCTCGGGAAGGAAAAAATCCCGAAATTTCAGTATCCATTAAATGAAAAATATTGATTATTTAAAAAAAAATTAATTTTGTCACCGATCATCAAAATTTTAAGGTACTTCTAGCAATCTTATAAAACTCCAAATTTTGAATTTTAGTTAGCCTTTAGCCTATAAAGGAAGAATAAAAAAAAAGCCGGCCAAGTGCGGGTTGTGACTCGCGCACCGAGGGTTCCTTACAAACTTGTAAGTAAGGTATAAGGTATTCAGTTAACTTGACAAGTGGCCCTCCTGAAATCACGACCATCTTAGTACCACTGCAAGCATAACCTCAAGATGTCGCTGTGGCACGATGGAATTCTACCCTATATTTTATTACCATACAACCCCCATTCACTATAAGTGTTTATAGGTTCTGGAACTTCACTATTTGTTTTTACTGCTCAATTTTGCCTGTATACCTATATACCCTGTATAAAGGTATACAGGATATTTTTTTTAAATAACGCGAATATTTTTAAACTTAAAAAGGAACACTTTATTTTAGTATTACACTTATTCACTAACTTATATTAAGATCTAACTATTTCTAGATCTAATATAAACTAATATATTAACTATTTCTAGATCTATTTCGATACTCTTAACATTCAGTTGTTCAATTGACTGTTTTTGGGCAATTGACTACCAAATAATATAGGGCGTACGTGATTTAAGTATAATATACTTGAATCATATTATCTACAACGTATTATGTAGATTATAGTATTATTATGTAGATTATCAACATATTATGTAGATTATAAAGAAAAATTAGGCGAAATATAATATATACAGTATGTTACGGGACTTGAGTATGTCGCATGTCGGTTATAAACAAGCAAAAATTAGACATAATTTATACCCTGTATGTATTATGTATATAGAGCGTAGGTGATGAAATGCATAACGAATATAAACAAAGAAAATTCAGAATAAACAGCTTGGTGCCAACACATACTTTTTAACCTTCGGACCTAACCTAGGAGGACCTAACTGTATGCAACCCATATGCTTCTGGAGCATGACAATACCACTACGACAACATTAGTGTATTTTCATAAGTTTCTAATAGTAAATTCGCATTTTTCTTGTAATTAAACTACATATTTACGGTTTTCAGATTTTTCCCTTTACATGTGCTGTAATACACCGCTTCTTGCCAAATTTCATGATTCTAGGTCAACGGGAAGTACCCTATAGGTTTTGATTCCCCATGTGAAATCGCAAAATATGCGACATAAACGGTCATATCTTTTGATCGCGTTGACTTACAAGTTTGATTTTTTCACAGCTGAAAGAGACCGCAGACCCGAGTATTTGATACAAATTTCAACTTGTTACCTCTACGCGTCCCTGAGAAAAATGGTCTTGACAGACAGACGGACGGACAACAAAGTGATCCTATAATGGTTCCGTTTTCGGTACGAAACCCTAAAAATGAATACTGTCGATCCAGGGGTCGCGACGAAATTTCTCACAAAATGGGGGGTCGCCCATGAAAATGTTTGCGCACCACTGCTTTAATATACTATAACATTATAATATATGAAGTAGGGGTGAAATGTGTAGATCTTCTTGTTCGTTTATGCAAGTTTCTGCCGGGTTTTTCTTTATCCTGTAGATTTCCAGTGATTTCAGAAGATTTAGTTTTAATCCCTTCTCTTCTAAATGGATAATCTTCTAATTGCAACAAATGGGGAAAGACAACAGCAACATATTAATTATTTTTGGGTTCCGTACCGAAAACGGAACCCTTATAGAATCGCTTTGTTGTCCGTCCGTCTGTCTGTCTGTCCGTCCGTCCGTCTCTCTGTCTGTCAATACCATTTTTCTCAGGAACGCGTAGAGGTAAAAAGTTGAAATTTGTATCAAATATTTGGGTCTGCGGGCTCTTTCAGCTGTGAAAAAATCAAACTTGTAAGTCAACGCGATCAAAAGATATGACCGGTTATGTCGCATATTTTGCGATTTCACGAGGGAATCAAAACCTATAAGGTACTTCCCGTTGACCTAGAATCATGAAATTTGGCAAGAAGCGGTGTCTTACAGCACATGTCAAGGGAAAAATCTGAAAACCGTAAATATGTAGTTTAATTACAAGAAAAATGCGAATTTACTATTAGAAACTTATGAAAATACACTAATGTGTTGCGTGGTATTGTTAGGCACCAGAAGCATATGGGTTGCATACAGTTAAGTCCTCCTAAAGATACTTTACTTACAAGTTTGTACGGAACCCTCGGTGCGCGAGTCACAACTCGCACTTGGCCGTTTTTTTTTTAATTATGAAGTTCCACATAGTAAAGGCTGAAACCATTCATAAATTTATTAATTTTAAATCTTAGAAAATTTAAATTAGACAATATCTGTAGATTTCCGTCTTTGAAGTGTATTATTATATATTATGATTACAGTATTAGCGTTTGAAATATTCCATCAACAACTCTATACTTGTTTTTCATAGATTACACTCATATAATCATGCATTGGATTAACTTGAAAGTATTTATAGTTCAAAGTGATTTTAAATAAATGAGAAATTAAGTGTTCTTGTTGATAATGATAATACTTTGTAATAATAATGGCTTTTGATATTTGAACTATTAATAATCAATTTTTACAAACATATACGTAATAAATTTGAAATGTTGTTTGTGGCTCAGACGATAACAGAAACTAAATAAAAGTAATGCTAATTCTTAATAGTAATTCTAACTCGATACATATTAAGATTAAATATATATATATATATATATATATATATATTTATATATATATTTATATATATATATATATATATATATATATATATATATATATATATATATATATATATATATTTATATATATATATATATATATATATATATATATATTTATATATATATATTTATATATATATATATATATATATATATATATATATATATATATATTTAATCTTAAGTATACTAGCTTAACGTAGTTCATCATTGTGTGTATTATTTTATGTGTACATCTGCACAGCTTGTAAATCCAGTTTACGTTTAACATTTCATCTTTTAAATATCATTTAAATTGCGTGGCATATATAGAAAGTAGTTTCTCGAAATGTTTCAAGCAAGTTTAAATTAAAATTAAGAATACAGTAATGATAGTATAAAGTGAAACAAGAATTAAAATTGCCCTATATTTGGTCACAATTTTAAAAGAAAAGTTGATAATTTTTGTTTGAGTTTTGTGAGATTGACGTTGCACTAGATAAGCAATTATAAAGAGTATATGTTAATCAGAAATGGGTGTGTTCTAATCTTGTTTGTGTTTGCTACATGACTAGTTTTAATTGAAGCCAAACACATTTATTCGCTTTTCAATTTAACCACGGTCCACCGTTTTTGTCTTTATTGTTAAGAATTGTGTATTTTTGAGTAAACACTCCAAATTTCTGTTAATAGTTTGAATCTATATTATTTTATTAGGGTTCCGTACCGAAAACGGAAGCCTTATAGGATCACTTTGTTGTCCGTCTATCTGTCTGTCTGTCTGTCTGTCTGTCTGTCTGTCTGTCTGTCTGTCCGTCTGTCTGTCTGTCAAGACCGTTTTTCTCAGAAACGCGTAGAGGTAACAAGTTGATATTTGTATCAAATACTCGAGTCTGCGGTCTCTTACAGCTGTGAAAAAATCAAACTTGTAGGTCAACGCGATCAAAAGATATGACTGTTTATGTCGCATATTTTGCGATTTCACAAGGGAATCAAAACCTATAAGGTACTTCCCGTTGACGTAGAATCATGAAATTTGGCAAGAAGCGGTGTCTTACAGTACATGTAAAGGGAAAAATCTGAATACCGTAAATATGTAGTTTAATTACAAGAAAAATGCGAATTTACTATTGTAAACTTATGAAAATACACTAATGTGTTGCGTGGTATTGTCAGGCACCAGAAGCATATGGGTTGCATACTGTTAGGTCCTCCTAAAGATACCTTACTTCAAGTTTGTACGGAACCCTCGGTGCACGAGTCACAACTCACACTTGGCCAGTTTTTTTTTAAATTTATTTTATTTATTTTTTCGATCATTGCCCAACAGTGTGAACCAATTACAGAGCAAGATTACAGTAAAGACACATTATCATAACAAACAAAAAAACAGCATAATCAGCCAGAAATAAAACAAAAATATAATACAAAATAATAAAGAACAAAATAAAATACACAATCAATGCGCTTGAGTATGCTTAAAGATCAAACCGACACTTAGGCATGGTCGGGAAGAGTAGGACAATTCGTCAGGCAATTAACAACACTTGCTTTAAAGGCTTTGAGCTTGCCAAAAATGTCACAATCAGAGCTGAACGAGTTATGGATGGAGCATAATCTATTGACAGGTGGGTTCAAGGAAATAGGACCACCCGATGTATGAATATAGAAGAGGCAGACTGACGACTAGCAGCTCTTGGCACTTGAAAGTTTAGTTGATTGATCTCAGGGGCGTCAAGGATACTGTGAACTGCCTTAAATAGAAAGACCTGACCAGCCAGAGTTCAACGAAATTTAAGTGATTCAAACCCAAGTTCAGCCAGCAGCAAAGGGTGATCGACGTGCAGCGCCGGAGGACCGCCGAACGTTTTAAACCAGAGGAATTTGAGAAATTTCCTCTGAATAACTTCCAGAGCAGTAATGTGCTTTTTAAAGTGAGGGTCTCAAATGATGGATCCATACTCCAAAACGGATCTCACAAAGCTGTAGTAAAGCACCCTCAGAGCCAAGTTATTATTAAAATTGCGAAAATTACGGATAATGAATCCAAGAGCCCGAAGACTGAAGACAATATGTGTTGGGCAAACGAAAGCTGACAATCGAAAATAATCCCCAGATCTTTGACTAACTCACAGTGATCAAGACTGACGTTAGATAAAGAATACCTGCACTCAATCGGTTGCTGGAGTCTAGAAAAGGTAACAACTTTACACTTGTTAAGATTAAGGTCCGACTTGTTGACTTCACACCATTCCCCTAAGGTGTTTAGACTAGTTTGCAAAAGATGACAGTCATCAGGGTTCATGACAACCGAGAAGATCTTAAGGTCGTCAGCAAAGAGTAAATGAGGGGAAGATAGAGACGCGCTCAAGTCATTAATGAACATATTGAATAACATGGGCCCGAGGATGGAACACCGGAAGAGGCTACAAATTCAGCTGATGAAAAACCGCTATGAGATGCAAACTGCGTCCTATCCTTAAGGTAAGAGGGAAATAAAGCTATAAGTTTGCCGTCAAGGCCAAAGGAATGCAGCTTGTTTACAATGATTGCATGATCGACGCTATCGAACGCTTTGGCGAAGTCTGTATAAATACTGTCCATCTCTCCCCTACTTGCAACAACTGGAGTAGCATACTCAGTGAAGGCTACAATATTGGTGTCCGTGGAACGACCCTTCACGAACCCACGCAGATTCGTGGAAACAGATGCTTAATACGGGGAAAGATGGAGTTAAAAACGATCGATTCGAATATTTTGGAGAAGTTGGAAACTAGGGATATGGGACGATAATTTGAAATGTCGGTCAACGGGCCAGATTTGTGTTTTTGGCAAATCTTTGAGGATTTGCAAAAAGCTGGAAACTTGCCTTCAAGGAGAATTTTGTTGAATAAAGTAGTCAGTCAAATATATGTGCACAGTCCCAAAGTAATAAAGATGGAATAAGATCCGCTCCGCTGGTCAAGCTACACTGGGTCTGCTTGCGAGTTGATAGAACCTCATCCTCCGTGACTCTAGTAAGACTGATCAGAGGGATGTTGAGACCAGAGATATCTGATTGACTCGTAAAGGGGGACGATGTTCTATAAACTCCCTTGAAGTAGCTTGCAAAACCATCTACTATAGACTGCAGAGTGTTCAAGGTAGCACCATCCAAAGACATTTCACCTGGAATACGGCTTGGACACTTCTTAGCCTTAACAAATGACCAAAAACTTTTCGGATCTTTTGAGATATTATTAGCCGAATCCGAGATAATGTTAGTGAATGCAGATTTAATTTGAGACTTAACCAGCGACATGACTAGTTCAGAGTAGTCAAGAGTAGATCTGGATTTCTTGTAGGCACGATGCAGAGCACGTTTCTTACGAAGTCCATCAATGATTGAGGGTGAAAACCATTTGGGATAGGTGTATCTGTGAGAGGAGAACTAAAAAGAGTCCAAAAGTTCATTCGATGACTTGATCCGCTTATCAGGAAAGGTGAAGTTAGCACTATTAAGGTCCAGGTAAAGGGTGGGGAGATCGGCACGTCGAAAATTATAGACTTTGCTGCATGGAAGTAACTTATTATTGCACACAAACTTAGAGATGCCTTTAAAGGGAGGAATCGTAAAATATGCCATTAGGGCAGGATGATGGTATCCTCAGGGACTACAGGACACTGTTCCCTGTTAATAACCGCCGTCAGGTTGCTAAAAACAAAATCCAGCATATTATTACCCAAATTCTTGATAGTGTTCACTTGCTTAAGATTACAGAGAGACATAAAATTATCAATCGCAGAAGATTTCCCGTGCGCGGAAATGTTCTGAGAAAGATTTAAGTCACCAGCTATTACAATGCTGACAGACATTATTGCTACCTCAAGGTACTCAAAGAACGACTCGAACGTCGAAGTAAAGGTACTGGGGGGAATATAGCCGCATACAAGCAAGCACTTCAGGGAGGCTATCAAACAGCGTGCACGCAACTGTATCAACGGTATGAAATAATTCGGAAAAAACAGCCTTGTCAACCGGGTTCAGATTAAAACGCTTATTATTTGCGGCGATAAGTACTCCACCGCCCCTGGTGAGACCTGATTTGGAAAAATTGCGATCAGATCTGAGAGCCGTAAAATAGGACGGCATAAATTCACTGTTCGGTACACAGTCATGAAGCCAAGTTTCCGTTAGAAAGACAAAGTTAAAATCAACATCACACATTGCAGGGTAAATTAAGTCAAATTGTGTGTTGTACATTTTGATAGTAAGCACTGAACTTAAATTCGGTCAGGCAAGAATGGGTCCTCCTAAAAAAGGAGGAGGTGGATTGTCCATATGACTGTCATCTACCTTGGTAGCATCAGAGGTCTTAGACAAAAAGGCACCGGAATTAGTATGGACACGGAGGGATCTCAATCTAGGTATATGCACGAAGTCTCTGATAGCAACATTGCATGGCCACTTCACAGGATCCAGGAAATTGGCAAAATTTCAAACTAATCTTGAACGTGGAATATCTACTGCCAGAAAGTAGGCATTTACAAACGCAGTCTTGAATATTTAAGGTGTTGTTGATAAATGACAGTAATAGCGCCTCATTCGTCTCTGGAGAGCAGTTGCTAAGATGAAACCAGGTGCGTCTGGTGGGCGCACTAAGAACATGGGCCGGAACCTAATAATATAGGTTTAGGTCTAGGTGTAGCACTAGAGAAGCTTGAACGACTACCTCGGGTTTTAACATTAGGAGGGCAATTATCTGAATCAGTCGGTTCTTCGACTCGAGATTTAGATTTTGGATTGCACTTGGAATCTGCCGGCCCTGACGGTATTTTATCAGAGTTAGTTAGTTATATTAGCCTCTTCAGGTATTTTATCAGCCTCATATTCCCGACTTGGATTAATTACTGTTCTACAGGATGTAGAATTACATAAAGTCATAATTATGTTATCTAATTATTTTAACGTGAGTTCCAAAAGTCTTGGAATCCACTCTTGCCATGAATTTGAAGAAGTAGTTCATTTCTTAATTCACACACATTAAATTAAACAAATTATCAAATGTCGTTTTTAAGTAACTATCAGTGGACTTGAGGTTATATCGCATTGTTTTTAGTGTTAAGTTCAACAATTTCATTAGTTACAAATAAAACGCCTTCTCATAACTTTAACACTGATTTATTTTATAGCGTTGTGAATTATAAAATTAACAAAGAAGAAAGAACAAACATTACAACAGATGTTGAATGTGTTGTCCATTTTCCCGAATACAAAAATTAATTCGCCGTTTGATGTTATCGAACACATTTTGTGATACTATGTTGTCTATCTCTTCATGTTTTCTTATTACATTGTTTTGCAGATCTTCTACTGTATGCACTGGACTGCTGAATACTGATTTTTTTAAATATAGAAAAAGAAAAAAGTCGAGAGGTGTTAAATCACAAGAACGTGGTGGAAATCGGTCTTTGCTTATTAGCTTCTCGTCGAAGAATTCATTAAGATAATTTAATGTTTCACGAGCAATGCGCGGTATAGCAGAATCTTGTTGGAAGAAGCCATTTTGGAGTTCATCATCATGAAGTTCGTTAATAAATTGTTGCAAAATTATAAGTGGCAGCGTTTAAATTACCATCGAAAAATATTGCACCGATAGTTCTGCGTCTTGGCATTGCTAACCACACACCAACTTTGATTGGATTCAGTGGGGTCTCTCTAGAAAAATGTGGTTTATCAACACTCCACATGCGCATGTTTTGGGAATTAATGTATCCGTTTAAATGAAACCAAAAAGCTTAAGTTAAATTTAACACTTCGTCGTTCTTATTTGCATTGAACCACCGACAGTATGCCAGTCTTTTATCATAATCGAGTGGTAAAAGTACATTTGCAACTTATTTGGTTTCATGTGAAGATCTTGACGAATAATCCTGTGAGTGGTCTTCTTCTTCTTCTTTTTTCAGACTTTATTCTTCCAATATTGCACATAGTCCTCCCTTTTAACTTTCCATTCTTCTCTATTCCTCGCCAGACTTAACCATTTCCTTCCTGCTACTTCCCGGATATCGTCACTCCATCTTTTAGTGGGGCGGCCTATGTTTCTCCTTCCGTATCTTGCTCTCCATACCAGGATTCTGTGAGACCATCTGTCGTTCCATCAGTTGTTCGTAGGATATGCCCAGCCCAACTCCATTTCTGTTGCGCCACTCTTTCCACCACGTCCGCAACACCTGCCTTCTTCGGCACCCATTCGTTCCTTTTCTTGTGGCGTAACGTTATGCCTAGCATTTTCCGTTCCATTGATCTTTGCGTAACGGCCAGCTTCTTGATGTTCTGTTGGGTGAATGTTGTGGTTTCTGCGCCATATGTGAGAACCGGTGCAACACTTCAATCAAATATTCTCGCTTTCAACTTTCTTGGGAACGTCTTGCGGGTTAGAATAAAATCCAGCTTCCCAAATGCTGCCCAGCCTAGTCCTATTCTTCTTTTGGTCTTCGCATCTTGGTTTGCTTTGCCTATTTTTAGTTTATGTCCCAAGTAGATGTAGCTCTCTACTCTTTCCACCGTGACACCATCGATGACTATATCAGGCCGGTGTGGAACATCAGTTGTCATGATTTTTGTCTTGCTCATATTCATGTGCAGACCAGTTGATTTGGAGATGTTGTTTAGCTGATTCAGCATTGTTTCAATATCAGACTCTTCAGTGGCCACTAAAACAATATCATCCGCAAAGCGCAAGTGCGTCAGCCTTTTGCCATCAACATTTACTCCTGTGAGTGGTAGTAACTATTAAATTCAACTGTTGAGCTAGTCTCGTAACTGAAGTGGTAGGTTCGTCTTGGAATGCATGTCTGATGTTGTTTATAATATTCTCATTATTAATTCGAGGCCTTCCACTTCTTGATTTGTTGTTAATGTTACCAGTACTTCGAAAGCAATCAACTGATCGTAATACCTGCCTTCTAAACCGATTCCTATTAAATACAGCCGTAGGAAAACGTTGCCTAAATTCTTCAATGCACGGGTCGATGCTGTATTTCCATTCACTATTTTCGAGACGTCTACGATTACGAAAATAACTTTCGACAATAAAAGTTTACTGCTGTTTTCTAGACATTTTTAAATTAAATAAATTAAGTAAGACCGGTAGGAATAACATAAAACGGCGAATTAATTTGTCTATTCGTGAAAATGGACAACACATTCAACATCTGTTGTAATGTTTGTTCTTCTTTGTTAATTTTATTATTCACAACACTGTAAAATAAATCAGTGTTGCATTTATGAGAAGGCGTTTTATTTATAACTAATGAAATTGTTGAACTTAACACTGAAAACAATGCGACATAACCTCAAGACCACTGACAGCTACTTAAAAATGACATTTGATAATTTGTTTTATTTTATGTGTGTGAATTAAGAAATGGCCTACTTCTTCAAATTCTTTTGCAATAGTGGATTCCAAGACTTTTGGGACTAAAGGTTTAAAGAGATATTCTTGGCAGATACATAGACTGAACATAATTGGGCAGACGGACGTGTAACCTAAAATAGACAGACGCACGGACAGACTTTCAAGATGACATAAATAGATATATTGAAAAAGATAAGGATGCTATATATAGACAAACAAATATATTGTGATAAACATATTTTTTATTCAAAGACGCAATTTTTTTTTTAAATTAAAGAATTAAGCTAAAAACAGTAAAATAAGTTGGAATATATAATCTTATTTTACTGTTTTTAGCTTAATTCTATAATTTAAAAAACTTTACTGTGTTTTACAAATATTTTAGACTCCAAGGAGTATTTTTAACTTCCTAACATTAATCATTTTAATGCTAAGAATTTTTTTATTCATAGACACATTTTAATATTTTTTAAAATTAAAGAATTAAGCTAAAAACAGTAAGATAACATTATATATTCTACTGTGTTTTACAAATATTTTAGGCTCCAAGGAGTATTTTTAACTTCTTAACGTTTGTCATTATACTAATGCTAAGAAAAACCTTTGAAGAATTTGATATGTTGAAAAGAACTAATCGGATTAAAAATATAGAAAATGGGGAGTCTAATTAAAAACCTTAAGGAAGAGGGATTAATTTAATTAGAGGCAGTGGGGGCAAAACGGTATACTTAACGTTTGATGATGTTTTTTTTTTTCCAAAAATAAATGGTATAATAACTATATGTAATTGCAAAAGCAAAGTGTTACGAAGTTTGGAAAAAAATAATTTTATTAACCATACTCGAGGGGTACTTCTTGACGCACGTTTTTTAATACGAGAAATGCCACCTCTAGTTGTATTTCCACATAACCTGGGTAACGTAACGCACTAAAGTACTATCTTAGCGCACGTTTTTTAGTACGAAAAATGCCAATTAGTTGTATTACCAACCAATTTTGGTGATATCGGAGACACGAATCCACACCACCGGAAACATTTGAAAAAGCAAATTCTTCATTTTTGTTTCCATTTTATTGGATGACCTCTGGCCCCCAAACTTGTAGAGATACATCCGCTCGCATGAGTAATAAAAAATATTGTTTGTAACACGGTCGGTATTGTCAATTGCTCTCTCGAGCGAATGTGCCTGATTGTGCCCAATTTCGATCTCGCGTCAAATTAACAACTTACCGTCCTTGTTAAAAATATACTATAATATACGTATAACTTCATTTTTTATTCCATTTTTTTTTATGGCCCTGGATCCATCATAACTTTTAAGATACATCCCCTCGCATGAGTAATAAAAAATATTGTTCATAATACCGACCACTGTCAATTGCTCTCTCGAGCGAATGTGCCTGAATGTGCCCAATATCGCTCTCGCGTCAAATTGACAACTTACCGCCCTAGTTACAAAATATACTATAATATACATTTATCTCAAAATACAAAAATGTGCACTTTAAAAATATATTTCCTATAGCGGCTCATATATTTCCTTGTTTTAAAATCTTCCTGTCTGTGAAAGGTATTAGAACTGTGCTATCTAAATACACAAAGTAAATGTTTATTTCGAGATATAGTGTGTTTGGATACGGAAAGGCTATAGAAAAGACTTAGCCGTTTTATTTTTCTTTCTCTATTTATTCAGAAAATTAAATATTAAATTAGAAATTAACATGTAAAATATATTTACTTTTTGCTGTTAACTTTATATAAACTTTGATGTAATACTTATTATTAATAAATAAATATCGCGTTTTGAAAACCGGTAATCATTTAAAATCATTTAGTTTATATTCAAATAGAAGCAAAATTGGAATATAATTTAATTAAGGTAGATTGGAGATATGGTGGTGACGACTTGTACTGCGACCTTTATAGATCTATTGTACCCCACCCTCCTCCTCCAAGTGTTGGTGTACTTACCCATTTAGAGCGCCTCCTCTAATCCTGATTCCTTTAGGAATTTCAGGATCTGGGTGGGATTCAAGGCCTGCAGCTCCTCTGTGTTCAAGCAGTGAGCCCCAAGGTACATCTGTCTCTTGCGGAGTAATGCTCCGCAGTCTTTGAAGAGATGTATGGGGGTTTCCTCTGCTGAGCCACAGAATCTGCATCCATCATCCTCCTCTAGGCCTAGGGCCTTGAGATGTTTCCTAAGTCTGCAGTGTCCCGTCAGGACTCCTGTCAGAATTCTAAGCTTGTTCCTGCTTAGTTTCAAGCAAGCTTTTGTTTTTTTGTCAATTTCTTTCTCAATTAAGGTATGTATGTAAGGTCCGCGCCTTTTTCAATCGTATATTTTCGAAGGAAGCTGTAGTCCTTATTATCAATTATTTAGATTTAAAATTGGATTTTTTCCAATTTGGATTTTAAATGTAAAGATTCTAAACATTTTTCTTCATGGATCGCGAAACAAAAATATGAAAGTATAAATGGAACTCACTTCCCCGGCAATGTGGGGTAAGTGCGAGTTCGGCTCAGTTCCCCCTGATACTATTATGTTTTTACGGGTGGAGTACGTGCGTAAAATCAACATTTCATCCTGAAAAATCTTCTACAAATTTTTAAATTTGTTGCACGGCTAGGCTTTAAATGAACGAATTAATTACATAGTTGTTACAATAAGAAAATTTTCTACGGATGCAAAAGTTTAGCGCCCAATTTGAAATAATACTTGAGTCCTGGAGTTCAAACTTGCACATAACTTGCAAACTTGCACTTGTGCGTGCACTTGGCCGAACTTACCTTAGATAAATAATTAGATCAATGTAACACAATGTAGTATTGGTTGAATGTGTACGAGTCAGACTAGCTTATAAAATATAGCTGACTTTTTCCAAAATTCCTCACGTCTTAAGGCCGGTCCAGACGCTCCGTTTTGCACAACTTTTTGTCTGCGCAGTCGGAACGGAATGAAAACGTTGCAATTTTTAGAGAGTCTACACGGTGCAGATATATCTGTATATTTTGCACAGTTTTAGTGAAATCGTCGTGGAGGAGCTACCGTCTACATGCGCCAACTTGTCTGCATCAGTTTACCCCGAAAACATCGTCTGTTTTAGGGGTAAAAACAAAATTTTTGTAAAAACAAGTTCCAAAAACGGTTTTAAAAACCAAAGACAACCCCGTTTTTGAGGTTCAATGAAGGAAAAACTGAGTATTTTTTTAAAACGAAAGTCACAAAAGCGTTTTCCAAAAACAAAAGGGAACTGAAAATAAAAATTGGAACCTCAAAAACAATAGAAAACATCTTCTGTTTTTGAGGTCCAAAGTTTTTTGTTTTGTTTTGCGGGGATTTTTTCATTGAATCTCAAAAAGAAAAGAAACCAGATTTCCAAAAAAAAAAATTTAACTAAAGAAATACTCGTTTTTGAGGTTCAATGAAGGAAAACCGAGTTTTTTTTAACGAGTCACAAAAGCGTTTTTCGAAAACAAAAGGGAACTGGAAAAAAATATTGGAATCTCAAAAACAATAGAAAACATCTGTTTTTGAGGTCCATAGTTTTTTTTGTTTTTGTTTTGCGTGGATTTTTTCATTGAACTTCAAAAAGAAAAGAAAAAGGCGTTTTTTTGAGGTTCAATGGAAAAATCTCAAAACAAAAAAACCTGAGACCCTGTGATTTTATCCTCAATCCTCAAAAAAAAATATTGTACCTCAAAAACAAATAAAAAAACTCACTATTTACATTGGTTTTGAGGTTCAATGAAGTAAAAAGCGAATTTTTCAAAACTAAATTTCAAAAAAAAAATATTTTAAAACTAAAGAAATACTCGTTTCTGAGGTTCTATAAAGGAAAAACCGAGTTTTTTTAAACGAGTCACAAAAGCGTTTTTCGAAAACAAGGGAACTGGAAAAAAAGTAGAAACCTCAAAAACAATAGAAAACATCTTCTGTTTTTGAGGTCCAAAGTTTTTTTTTGCTTTTTGAGGTTCAAAGGAAAAATCCTTTCAAACAAAAAAAAACTGACCTTGTGATTTTAATCTCAAAAAAAAATTGAACCTCAAAAACAAATAAAAAACTCACTATTTTTACATTGGTTTTGAGGTTCAATGAACGAAAAAGCGAGTGTTTCAAAAATAAGTTCCAAAAAGGTTCTAAAAACTAAATTAAAACTCGTTTTTGAGGTTTAATGAAGGAAAAACCGAGATTTTTTTTAAACGAAAGTCACAAATGCGTTTTTCAAAAACAAAAGGGAACTGGGGAAAAAAAAATGGAACCTCAAAAACAATAGAAAACATCTTCTGTTTCTGAGGTCCAAAGTTTTTTTGTTTTGCGGGGATTTTTTCATTGAACCTCAAAAAGGAAAGAAAAAAGCGTTCTTTTCTTTTTGAGGTTCAATGGAAAAATCCTCTCAAACAAAAAAGACTGGGTGACCCTGTGATTTTATCCTCAAAAACAAAATTTCAACCTCAAAAAGAAATTGAAAAAACTCACTATTTACATTGGTTTTGAGGTTCAACGAACGAAAAAGCGAGTGTTTCAAAAATAAAGTTCCAAAAAAGGTTTTAAAAACTAAAGAATTACTCGTTTTTGAGGTTCAATAAAGGAAAAACCGACTTTTTGTTTTAAACGAAAGTATCAAAAGCGTTTTTCAAAAACAAAAGGGAACTGATAAAAAAAGTATTGGAACCTCAAAAACAATAGAAAACATACGTTTCTGATGTCCAAAGTTTTTTTTGTTTTGCGGAGATTTTTTCATTGAACCTCAAAAAGGAAAGAAAAAAGCGTTCTTTTCTTTTTGAGGTTCAATGGAAAAATCCTCTCAAACAAAAAAACTGTGACCCTGTGATTTTACCCTCGAAAACAAAATTTGAACCTCAAAAAGAAATTGAAAAACTCACTATTTACATTGGTTTTGAGGTTCAATGAACGAAAAAGCGAGTATTTCAAAAATAAACTTCCAAAAAAGGTTTTAAAAACTAAAGAAAAACTCGTTTTTGAGGTTCAATAAAGGAAAAACCGAGTTTTTGTTTTAAACGAAAGTCACAAAAACGTTCTTCAAGAACAAAAGGGAACTGGAAAAAATGTTGGAACCTCAAAAACAATAGAAAACATATTCTGTTTTTAAGGTCCAAATTTTGTTTTGTTTTTGTTTTGCGGGGATTTTCTCATTGAACTTTAAAAAGAAAAGAGCAAAGCGTTCTTTTCTTTTTGAGGTTCAATGGAAAAATCCTTTCAAACCAAAAAAACTGTGACCCTGTGATTTTACCCTCAAAAACAAAATTTGAACCTCAAAAAGAGATTGAAAAAACTCACTATTTACATTGGTTTTGAGGTTCAATGAGTAAAAAGCGAGTGTTTCAAAACTGAAGTTCAAGAAAAAAATTATAAAACTAAAGAAATACTCGTTTTTGAGGTTTAATGAAGGAAAAACCTAGTTTTTTTTTAAACGAATCACAAAATCGTTTTTCGAAAACAAAAGGGAACTGGAAAAAAAGATAGGAACCTCAAAAACAATAGAAAACATCTTCTGTTTTTGAGGTCCAAAGTTTTTTTGTTTTGTTTTGCGGGGATTTTTTCATTGAACCTCAAAAAGGAAAGAAAAAAGCGTTCTCTTCTTTTTGAGGTTCAATGGAAAAATCCTCTCCGAGTTTAAGAAAAAAATTATAAAACTAAAGAAATACTCGTTTTTGAGGTTTAATGAAGGAAAAACCTAGTTTTTTTTTAAACGAGTCACAAAAGCGTTTTTTCGAAAACAAAAGGGAACTGGAAAAAAATATTTGAACCTCAAAAACAATAGAAAACAACTTCTGTTTTTGAGGTCCAAAGTTTTTTTTTGTTTTACGGGGATTTTTTCATTGAACCTCAAAAAGGAAAGAAAACAGCGTTCTTTTCTTTTTGAGGTTCAATGGAAAAATCCTCTCTCAAAAAAAAAAAAAAAAACCGTGATTTTATCCTCAAAAACAAAATTTGAACCTCAAAAAGAAATTGAAAAAACTCACTATTTACATTGGTTTTGAGGTTCAATGAAAGAAAAAGCGAGTGTTTCAAAAATAAAGTTCCAAAAAAGGTTTTAAAAACTAAAGAATAACTCGTTTTTGAGGTTCAATGAAGGAAAAACCGAGAGTTTTTTTTAAACGAAAGTCACAAAAGCGTTTTTCAAAAACAAAAGGGAACTGGAAAAAATATATATTGGATGCATCTATGCTCTTTAGCTCAGTAATCGCTGCAACTGTACCGTCTCTGCGCAGTTTTCCCATGAACACGCAACGTTTTATCTGCAACGTGTTGAATTGCGCAGATAAAACGTTGTACAAAACGGAGCGTCTGGACCGGCCTTTACATTTCCCAAGATCATTCGCAAACTAAGGCTTGTCGCACACTGGGTCCGCTCCGCTCAGCTCCGTCATTTTTCCACACACTCAACCCCCTCCCACTTCTCCACCGTGAGAGTTAAATATGTGCTGCTATCTTGGTTGCATAAATGCCTTAGCGCATATATGAAAACGTTAGTGTTGCGCCTGCGTGAACCATCCGCCAGCATCCGACCTCCGGCCTAGTATTCTTGACAAACAGATGATACGGAGCGGAGAGGAGCGGAACGGAGCCAAGCTGAGCTGAGTTTCTATTTAAATACACGGGTTTTATATTTTTCTGGGATGAAAGGCTGAGCTGAGCGGAGCGGACCCAGTGTGCGACAAGCCTTATGGAACGATTTCTATGAAAATCACCGTAAATGTAGCTGAAAGTCTGCTCTATAAACTAATACTAATTACAGTGAAGTTGCTTTTGTGGATTAGCTTGTCTAGTTCGCGCAATACTGATATTGTTACCACTCCATTTTATGGCATAACAACAGGAAATAGGGTACTTACGTATTAACGCCACCACCGCTATATATTGGATCGAGAGTTCGCGCTGCCGCGCGTATGTTGTCTTGATTTATCTGTCCGCAACCTAAGGGCAACCTAATCTAACCCGGTAGATTAAAAAATAAAGTATTTTGAGTTTTAAAATTGTTTTAATTTTAAATAAAATTTTATAATTTTTTATACAAATTTTAAGTGTAGATTGGCGGGATTTTAAAACGTAGCGGTGGTGGCGTTAATACATAAGTACCACTATTACTAATTACAGTGAAGTTGCTCTTGTGGATTAGCTTGTCTCACTAAACCCCCTATTCCATCTTGGCCTTTAGTATGCGCTACCCCGGAATCGCATATATTGCATTCATTCAGGGTGGGCAGCCCGGACGGTTACTGAAAACCGCCCAAGTTGTTGTGCCCACCCTGAATGAATGCAATATATGCGATTCCGGGGTGGCGCATACTAAAGGCCAAGGTGGAATAGGGGGTTTAGTGAGACAAGCTAATCCACAAGAGCAACTTCACTGTAATTAGTATTAGTGGTACTTACGTATTAACGACCAGGATTCGAACCCGGGTCTCCCGCATTGAAAAGATTAGCTTGTCTAGTTCGCGCAATACGGAGCTTTATGGCCTTATTGAGCTATTTCTATGAAAATCACCGTAAATGTAGCTGAAAGTCTGCTCTATAAACTAATACTAATTACAGTGAAGTTGTTTTTGTGGATTAGCTTGTCTAGTTCGCGCAATACTGATATTATTGTTACCACTCCATTTTATAGCATAACAACAGGAAATAGTTGATATTTAGCTGGGTAACAGAATCCTTACGTAAACAATAATGCGCCTAAATAAAATGCTGTTTGGGTAAGGAATTGCAACCTTTCGAGTTTTATAAAATGACCCATTAAATGAATAATTTATGCGCCACCAGCAGTAACAGGTCAGTTGTGCGAGAGTGTTCGAGGAGTGCGGACGTGTCCCAAGAGTGCGGCGAGGTGTGTTCGAGTGTTTTGTGAATTCTATGTAATTTTGGACCAACATTTCTAATTTTTTAATATTACGGTATGTAAAACATCGAAATAAAATAACATTTTATGTTGATTGAATTTTATTAAAATATTCTTAATTATGATTAATATAGACGTAGTGTTTAATTTTAATTAAAAAAAGTAATGCGCAGTTAATGTAGTTGGTATCAAGTAATTGTAGATAAAAGGTTGTTTTTAAGTTATATTTAAATAAATGCAAATATATTCAGATATTTTTCGATTTACTGCGTATATTGTTTTTATATTGAAATTAAGACGACAAAATTTCATTTCGCAAATATTTGAATTAAAAAGTAAAATTTTGAGAAATCTATAGCATTTTAGGTTTTGAAATTCTTTTATATTGAAATTAAGACGACAAATTTGACTTTGCAAGCATTTGAATTAAAAAGTAAAATTTTTCTCAGTTTTGCGAAATCTATAACATTTTTTATTTATTTCCTGTATATGTTACGGTAAAAACACCTATGTAGTTTGTAAAATGTGCACATTTACCGGCATATGTACACATTTAGCAGCATAATTACACATTTACCGACATATTTACACATATACCTTCTTGTTTGGTGAATGTAAATTCAACTTAAATTTAACAACTATTTCCGGCAAATGTGTACATATACCCAATGGTGTTGGCAAATGTATAGAGGTTTTTAAAAACACTTAATAGTTACTTGTTTGGGCGTGATTACGTGTTGGAAATAATGAATTTCGAATTACAATAAAAAAAGAAATTTAGAATTAAATTATTATACAAGCGGATAAAATTATAAGGAATAGGTAACATATACGAACGATATTATTCTTATAATATTTTTTTAAATAAATTATGTTATTAACAAAATATATTAATTAATTTATTAATTAATTAAAAAATATATTAATTGTTTTTATTTATAATAAAAAAAAAAATGTTTATAATATAAATTATTTGAAATACATTTTAACCTTAATATACAAGTATATTTTATTTATGTTTATTGGAACGAAGTTTCTTTCGGGAGGTCTCTGTAGGAGTGATTCGACAGAAAACGTTACGTTACGTTATACGCCTATCTCTTTCTCTCAGTGTATATTTCTATAATGCGTGCTCTCTCTGTTTCTGTCGCAGAGTGACATATTTCACTATATGACTTAAAATTGCAAAAGACCTTAAAAGACCTTTGCAGTTAGTTTCCGAGCTGTAACTATCTTAGTAACTGAGCAATCAAACAAACTGTGTTAAATGAATTTTTTTTGTAAAAGTCTTACATTTTCTAAAACTTTTTAATTAGCAATATTCAACTGTCGAATATCGCTAATTAAGGAGTTTTAGAAAATTTTAGACTTTTACAAAATTTTTTATTAAAACCACCTGACATACGTCTCTCAGACCCAAAGTAGCAGTCATTTTCTAACCTGAGACGTATGGCAGGTGGTTATGGGTTAAGTTTGAAAACTTAAAAGTCTTTAATAATATATATAAACTTGTTAGTTTTAGCTAAAACTTGCAATTAGTTTCCAAGCTGTAACTATCTTAGGAACCTAGTAACTCAACTTCATAAGTCATCTGTCATTTATGACAGACTAGATAATAGACCTGTTTACGGTTAGTTAAGCGCATGCGCGTCCGTTTAAAAGTTTAAAAGGCGGGAATATGAAAGTTTCGGGCACATTTTGTTATTTTCACTGGTTATATGTCAAAAAGTGCCCAAAAAACATGGCGGGAATTGATACATGCGCACAAAAAAAATTCAACTATGAAACGGTCTATTTTGATGTTTTGATTTCCATAGCAACTGGTCTTGGGCCGCAAGTTAGACACTCCTGATCCAAATCAAATACTCAACTACACTTGTGTCATTTATGACAGACTAGATTATTTTCGTACACATTTTTTGCGATAATAATATCGTCTCTGCACTAAATAATTGGTGGATTTTAGTCTAAATCTACAGAGTTAACTGCTTGCGTGGCGAAATTTGCAAACTTTTAATCACAAGTTGCTGTCTGTAATAAATGAACTGTAAACTAGGCAGACAATACTCCCCTGACATAGACAGACAAGACTAGACAGACAAGACTAGACAGACAAGACTAGTCAGACAAGACTAGACAGACAAGACTAGACAGACAAGACTAGACAGACAAGACTAGACAGACAAGACTAGACAGACAAGACTAGACAGACAAGACTAGACAGACAAGACTAGACAGACAAGACTAGACAGACAGGACTAGACAGACAAGACCAGACAGACAAGACTAGGCAGACAAGACTAGACAGACAAGACTAGACAGACAAGACTAGGCAGACAAGACTAGACAGACAAGACTAGACAGACAAGACTAGACAGACAAGACTAGACAGACAAGACTAGACAGACAAGACTAGACAGACAAGACTAGACAGACAAGACTAGACAGACAAGACTAGACAGACAAGACTAG
This sequence comes from Phosphuga atrata, assembly GCA_944588485.1. Classification (NCBI taxonomy): domain Eukaryota; kingdom Metazoa; phylum Arthropoda; class Insecta; order Coleoptera; family Silphidae; genus Phosphuga; species Phosphuga atrata. The sequence goes on from OX155905.1 coordinate 2,966,590, forward strand.
ACAGACAAGACTAGACAGACAAGACTAGACAGACAAGACTAGACAGACAAGACTAGACAGACAAGACTAGACAGACAAGACTAGACAGACAAGACTAGACAGACAAGACTAGACAGACAAGACTAGACAGACAAGACTAGACAGACAAGACTAGACAGACAAGACTAGACAGACAAGACTAGACAGACAAGACTAGACAGACAAGACTAGACAGACAAGACTAGACAGACAAGACTAGACAGACAAGACTAGACAGACAAGACTAGACAGACAAGACTAGACAGACAAGACTAGACAGACAAGACTAGACAGACAAGACTAGACAGACAAGACTAGACAGACAAGACTAGACAGACAAGACTAGACAGACAAGACTAGACAGACAAGACTAGACAGACAAGACTAGACAGACAAGACTAGACATACAAGACTAGACAGACAAGACAAGACTAGACAGACAAGACTAGACAGACAAGACTAGACAGACAAGACTAGACAGACAAGACTAGACAGACAAGACTAGACAGACAAGACTAGACAGACAAGACTAGACAGATATGACTAGACAGACATGACTAGACAGACAAGACTAGACAGACAAGACTAGACAGACAAGACTGGGCAGACAAGACTAGACAGACAAGACTAGACAGACAAGACTAGAGACAGACAAGACTAGACAGACAAGACTAGACAGACAAGACTAGACAGACAAGACTAGACAGACAAGACTAGACAGACAAGACTAGACAGACAAGACTAGACAGACAAGACTAGACAGACAAGACTAGACAGACAAGACTAGACAGACAAGTCTAGACAGACAAGACTAGGCAGACAAGACTAGACAGACAAGACTAGACAGACAACACTGGACAGACAAGACTAGACAGACAAGACTAGACAGACACGACTAGACAGACAAGACTAGACAGACAAGAGTAGACAGACTAGACAGACAAGATTAGACAGACAAGATTAGACAGACAAGACTAGACAGACAAGAGTAGACAGACAAGATTAGACAGACAAGATTAGACAGACAAGATTAGACAGACAAGACTAGACAGACAAGACTAGACAGACAAGACTAGACAGACAAGACTAGACAGACAAGACTAGACAGACAAGACTAGGCAGACAAGACTAGACAGACAAGACTAGACAGACTAGACAGACACGACTAGACAGACACGACTAGACAGACAAGACTAGACAGACAAGACTAGACAGACAAGACTAGACAGATAAGACTAGACAGATAAGACTAGACAGACAAGACTAGACAGACAAGACTAGCCAGACAAGACTAGACAGACACGACTAGACAGACACGACTAGACAGACACGACTAGACAGACGAGATTAGACAGACAAGATTAGACAGACAAGACTAGACAGACAAGACTAGACAGACAAGAGTAGACAGACAAGATTAGACAGACAAGATTAGACAGACAAGACTAGACAGACAAGACTAGACAGACAAGACTAGACAGACAAGAGTAGACAGACAAGAGTAGACAGACAAGATTAGACAGACAAGATTAGACAGACAAGATTAGACAGACAAGATTAGACAGACAAGACTAGACAGACAAGACTAGACAGACAAGACTAGACAGACATGACTAGACAGATAAGACTAGACAGACAAGACTAGACACACAAGACTAGACAGACAAGACTAGACAGACACGACTAGACAGACGAGACTAGACAGACTAGACAGACAAGATTAGACAGACAAGACTAGACAGACAAGACTAGCCAGACAAGACTCCCCTGACAAGCTCAGCTCTGATTTGATTTGATTTTGATTTGATTTGATTTGATTTGACTAGACAGACACGACTAGACAGACACGACTAGACAGACAAGACTAGACAGACATGACTAGACAGATAAGACTAGACAGACAAGACTAGACACACAAGACTAGACAGACAGGACTAGACAGACACGACTAGACAGACACGACTAGACAGACGAGACTAGACAAGATTAGACAGACAAGATTAGACAGACAAGACTAGACAGACAAGACTAGCCAGACAAGACTCCCCTGACAAGCTCGGCTCTGCCGAGCTTAGACAGACAAGAGTGGACAGACAAGACTAGACAGACAAGATTAGACAGACAAGACTAGACAGACAAGACTCCCCTGACAAGCTCGGCTCTGCCGAGCTTAGACAGACAAGACTAGACAGACAAGACTCCCCTGACAAGCTCGGCTCCGCCGAGCTTAGACAGACAAGACTAGGCAGACAAGGCTCCCCTGACAAGCTCGACTCTGCCGTGTCTGAAATAAATGAACTGTAAACTAGGCAGACAATACTCCCCTGACATTCTCGGCTCTGCTGAGCTTAAACAGACAAGACTCTCCTAACAAGCTCGGTTCCGCCGAGCTTAGACAGACAAGGCTGGGCAGACAAGACTCCCCCCCACAAGCTCGGTTCTGCCGAACGTATACAGACAAGACTAGACAGACAAGAGTAGTCAGACTAGACTAGACAGACAAGACTAGACAGACAAGACTAGACAGACAAGACTAGACAGACAAGACTAGACAGACAAGACTAGACAGACAAGACTAGACAGACAAGACTAGACAGACAAGACTAGACAGACAAGACTAGACAGACAAGACTAGACAGACAAGATCAGACAGACAAGACTAGACAGACAAGACTAGACAAACAAGACTAGACAGACAAGACTAGACAGACAAGACCAAACAGACAAGACTAGACAAACAAGACTAGACACACAAGACTAGACAGACAAGACTAAACAGACAAGACTAAACAGACAAGACTAGACAAACAAGACTAGACAGACAAGACTAGACAGACAAGACTAGACAGACAAGATTAGACAGACAAGACTCCAAGATCATTTCCGATGCGGAGAGAAAGAAAAGAAGCGAACGCATGAAGAGGTTCTAGGAGGAAAAAAGAAGAAAAACAAAAAAGTCTTAAGATCTTTGATCCATAGTTAAATTCGGTTCATAGTTGGCTAAATTAAAAAAAGGTACTTACATATTAACACCACCACAGTATCATCATAATTACGTATTAACACCACCACCGCATTTATCTGCTCTAATATAACCTAATCTAACCCATATCCAATATTATTTCTTATTTCGCATGGAGAGGTCGTACTACCTCGCGATATGTGGTCTAGATTTATCTGCTCCTTTATAACAAAAAAAAAACAAAATTTTGTTCAAGTCTGTAACTGTGGTGGCGTTAGTACGTAAGTACAAAAAAAAATTACAATTTTACGTTACATGAAATTGCAGAACAACAGGCAGGACTAGACAGACAAGACCAGACAGACAAGACTAGGCAGACAAGACTAGACAGACAAGACTAGACAGACAAGACTAGGCAGACAAGACTAGACAGACAAGACTAGACAGACAAGACTAGACAGACAAGACTAGACAGACAAGACTAGACAGACAAGACTAGACAGACAAGACTAGACAGACAAGACTAGACAGACAAGACTAGACAGACAAGACTAGACAGACAAGACTAGACAGACAAGACTAGACAGACAAGACTAGACAGACAAGACTAGACAGACAAGACTAGACAGACAAGACTAGACAGACAAGACTAGACAGACAAGACTAGACAGACAAGACTAGACAGACAAGACTAGACAGACAAGACTAGACAGACAAGACTAGACAGACAAGACTAGACAGACAAGACTAGACAGACAAGACTAGACAGACAAGACTAGACAGACAAGACTAGACAGACAAGACTAGACAGACAAGACTAGACAGACAAGACTAGACAGACAAGACTAGACAGACAAGACTAGACAGACAAGACTAGACAGACAAGACTAGACAGACAAGACTAGACAGACAAGACTAGACAGACAAGACTAGACAGACAAGACTAGACAGACAAGACTAGACAGACAAGACTAGACAGACAAGACTAGACATACAAGACTAGACAGACAAGACAAGACTAGACAGACAAGACTAGACAGACAAGACTAGACAGACAAGACTAGACAGACAAGACTAGACAGACAAGACTAGACAGACAAGACTAGACAGACAAGACTAGACAGATATGACTAGACAGACATGACTAGACAGACAAGACTAGACAGACAAGACTAGACAGACAAGACTGGGCAGACAAGACTAGACAGACAAGACTAGACAGACAAGACTAGAGACAGACAAGACTAGACAGACAAGACTAGACAGACAAGACTAGACAGACAAGACTAGACAGACAAGACTAGACAGACAAGACTAGACAGACAAGACTAGACAGACAAGACTAGACAGACAAGACTAGACAGACAAGACTAGACAGACAAGACTAGACAGACAAGACTAGACAGACAAGACTAGACAGACAAGACTAGACAGACAAGTCTAGACAGACAAGACTAGACAGACACGACTAGACAGACAAGACTAGACAGACAAGAGTAGACAGACTAGACAGACAAGATTAGACAGACAAGATTAGACAGACAAGACTAGACAGACAAGAGTAGACAGACAAGATTAGACAGACAAGATTAGACAGACAAGATTAGACAGACAAGACTAGACAGACAAGACTAGACAGACAAGACTAGACAGACAAGACTAGACAGACAAGACTAGACAGACAAGACTAGGCAGACAAGACTAGACAGACAAGACTAGACAGACTAGACAGACACGACTAGACAGACACGACTAGACAGACAAGACTAGACAGACAAGACTAGACAGACAAGACTAGACAGACAAGACTAGACAGATAAGACTAGACAGACAAGACTAGACAGACAAGACTAGACAGACAAGACTAGACAGACAAGACTAGACAGACACGACTAGACAGACACGACTAGACAGACACGACTAGACAGACGAGATTAGACAGACAAGATTAGACAGACAAGACTAGACAGACAAGACTAGACAGACAAGAGTAGACAGACAAGATTAGACAGACAAGATTAGACAGACAAGACTAGACAGACAAGACTAGACAGACAAGACTAGACAGACAAGAGTAGACAGACAAGAGTAGACAGACAAGATTAGACAGACAAGATTAGACAGACAAGATTAGACAGACAAGATTAGACAGACAAGACTAGACAGACAAGACTAGACAGACAAGACTAGACAGACATGACTAGACAGATAAGACTAGACAGACAAGACTAGACACACAAGACTAGACAGACAAGACTAGACAGACACGACTAGACAGACGAGACTAGACAGACTAGACAGACAAGATTAGACAGACAAGACTAGACAGACAAGACTAGCCAGACAAGACTCCCCTGACAAGCTCAGCTCTGATTTGATTTGATTTTGATTTGATTTGATTTGATTTGACTAGACAGACACGACTAGACAGACAAGACTAGACAGACATGACTAGACAGATAAGACTAGACAGACAAGACTAGACACACAAGACTAGACAGACAGGACTAGACAGACACGACTAGACAGACACGACTAGACAGACGAGACTAGACAGACTAGACAGACAAGATTAGACAGACAAGATTAGACAGACAAGACTAGACAGACAAGACTAGCCAGACAAGACTCCCCTGACAAGCTCGGCTCTGCCGAGCTTAGACAGACAAGAGTGGACAGACAAGACTAGACAGACAAGATTAGACAGACAAGACTAGACAGACAAGACTCCCCTGACAAGCTCGGCTCTGCCGAGCTTAGACAGACAAGACTAGACAGACAAGACTCCCCTGACAAGCTCGGCTCCGCCGAGCTTAGACAGACAAGACTAGGCAGACAAGGCTCCCCTGACAAGCTCGACTCTGCCGTGTCTGAAATAAATGAACTGTAAACTAGGCAGACAATACTCCCCTGACATTCTCGGCTCTGCTGAGCTTAAACAGACAAGACTCTCCTAACAAGCTCGGTTCCGCCGAGCTTAGACAGACAAGGCTGGGCAGACAAGACTCCCCCCCACAAGCTCGGTTCTGCCGAACGTATACAGACAAGACTAGACAGACAAGAGTAGTCAGACTAGACTAGACAGACAAGACTAGACAGACAAGACTAGACAGACAAGACTAGACAGACAAGACTAGACAGACAAGACTAGACAGACAAGACTAGACAGACAAGACTAGACAGACAAGACTAGACAGACAAGACTAGACAGACAAGACTAGACAGACAAGATCAGACAGACAAGACTAGACAGACAAGACTAGACAAACAAGACTAGACAGACAAGACTAGACAGACAAGACCAAACAGACAAGACTAGACAAACAAGACTAGACAGACAAGACTAGACAGACAAGACTAGACAAACAAGACTAGACACACAAGACTAGACAGACAAGACTAAACAGACAAGACTAAACAGACAAGACTAGACAAACAAGACTAGACAGACAAGACTAGACAGACAAGACTAGACAGACAAGATTAGACAGACAAGACTCCAAGATCATTTCCGATGCGGAGAGAAAGAAAAGAAGCGAACGCATGAAGAGGTTCTAGGAGGAAAAAAGAAGAAAAACAAAAAAGTCTTAAGATCTTTGATCCATAGTTAAATTCGGTTCATAGTTGGCTAAATTAAAAAAAGGTACTTACATATTAACACCACCACAGTATCATCATAATTACGTATTAACACCACCACCGCATTTATCTGCTCTAATATAACCTAATCTAACCCATATCCAATATTATTTCTTATTTCGCATGGAGAGGTCGTACTACCTCGCGATATGTGGTCTAGATTTATCTGCTCCTTTATAACAAAAAAAAACAAAATTTTGTTCAAGTCTGTAACTGTGGTGGCGTTAGTACGTAAGTACAAAAAAAAATTACAATTTTACGTTACATGAAATTGCAGAACAAAACAGTTTCAATAAATTCCATGTAGAAGTTTCTTATTTTTGATGTGTATAACACGTGAAAGGAGTTTCAAGTTATCGTTTTGTTAGACCAACTATTATAAAAGAGTTAATGGATCTGAGTCATAGTATATGTAACCCTCACGTACGCACATAATAGAGTAAAAACTGGTTTTGATTTTTAAGAAATCGAATTTGTAACATCAAGAACACAAATTTGTAGCTTTCGTTAAAGTGGAGTTTCGTAAAAGGACTGAATACGCAAATTAAAATAGTGAATATTACACGGAAAAAAGTACGCTTTAAAAATTACAGTTCAAATAGTAGCAGCGGCCTTACGAATACAAGTTTGTAAAGATTGCAGTCTCACACTGTAATTTTTAAAACTTATTTACTTATTATACCGGAAACTGTAATTTTAACAAAAGCAATTTGTAGTCTTTAGAGTTTCAAATTCGAAAGGGCGCTGTTACTATTTGAAACTGTAATTTTTAAATTGTACTTTTTCCGTGTATTAAAACAGAAGTTAGATTTTCGACATATAAAACTTAATGAGGTTTTATAGGACATTACAAAATTACACAGAATATCAAGATAAAAACGGTTATTTTTATTTGATAAAACCATTCAAATTAATTTATGCATACACGAATTTCATAATGTATTTTCGATGGCAAGTATAACCGAAAAATAACAGATTCTAAGCACTAAGATACTTTATGGCATAGTTTATGCTAAAAACTGTAAACATAAAAACCGTAAATGTAGTCAAAATTATAAAAAAAGACATAAATAACCTTTCTCTATAAATACAACATACAATTATCAAAGAAGTGAAGACTCTAAACTTATCCTATGTATAATTTAGTTCACGCTATTAGTTTTGTGGTATATTTTGTACGGAGAACAAAGGAAGGAAATTATATGAGTTCGGCATTTTCTCTTACAAATGCATCGTAAAATTTACAGCAGGCCCTTGTCAGAATGATATGGGATACGAAACGGGTAATACATAGGGGCACATTTATCTTAACCAAGGTTGTTCAACGTCTCCGCCTATATCCTACAATACGCCGACGACACCTGCCTCATATCCCACAATAAAACTCTAAAAAAAAAAAACGACAGTTGATAATCCGGCGCTTAGTTAATCCGGCACGTTCAGTAATCAGGCGCACTGGATTCCTTCGTTGAAACTTAGGGTTGCGGACTTTTTACATGGTGTAACTGTTGTTAATCGTCTTTGGTTTAAATAAGGTCGCAAAGCAAAAATGAAGCTTCTATATTGCAATGATATTTGTGATTCGCTCTTTATACACTTTTGTTCTTTCTGAAATTTCTTCTGTTACTTTTTTGATGCATACGTCGTCTTATTTGAGACGTACCAACTAGCGGTCGATATCTTTCTTAATATTTTTGATTGGAATATTTGAATTATTTCCATATTTGATTTTTCTGCTGAGCCCCACAATTGTACGCCGTATGTCCATATAGGCTTTGTTATGCATTTGTATAGCAGTAATTTGTTTTGGAGTGAGAGTCGAGAGTTGAGACTTCTTATTTAGTAACCAGTAGGTACATTGAGCGTATCCTTTGGCCCATAGCCAAACGCTTGGTGAATATGTGCTTCTTCCAAGTTAAGGTAGGCGTCCACAGTTCCACATCGTACGTTTTGGACGCATCGCATCAAACGGATCGCAGTATTCTTTCTATAGAAAGTAATGCAAGTGCATCCACTGTTCCGCACATATTGATCGCACGAATCTACCCGTCGGCAATGCCGATGCGTGCCGATGACGTCATACGGAATATAGTATTTGCTAGTTGGCGAATATGGTATTTGCTAGTTGCGTCGGCTGTAAAAAATAATCCGTTTGATGCGATGCGTCCAATACGTACGATGCGGAAATGTGGACGCACTTGCATTACTTTCTATAGAAAGAATACTGCGATCCGTTTGATGCGATGCGTCCGATACGTACGATGCGGAAACTAATTATAGTTAAATGCCAACAAACCTTTCCTGTTTTGCAAAGTGATTTTTAAGAAAAACAACATTTTTATTATATGTTAATAAAAGTTACACGTTTTTGTTTGAAAGACGTTTTTAATGAATGTGTTATTAATCGCAGATTACTAATATGTTGAAGGTGAGATGTAGTTACTAATCGTAGATCTATGCGGTGAGAATACATTCTAATGTCGATTTAAACTATCAATGTACACTAAATTATAGTTGCAGAATGCATATTTTAACAATATTTTGTAAGTAACTCTATTGACAAGATACTCTAAACATATGGTTTTAGCTACAATCGCCAACAGTTCTTATATCTCAGTTCCGAAAGGAAAACCACATGTTTTTCATCATTACTAAAAGGCAGAACTTAAATGCTGTCAAGTTGTTCCATTAAGGACTTTTAAAGTTATACAGATATAACCTCCACACTTTTAAGGTGCATTTTCATGCTGACGCTCGACGCTCATTTCTAGCGTCACATTCGGTCACATGGTGAGAATTTAAAATACGCGCCATCTAGCAAGAATTGTAGCGAAAAATTCCAGCGCCTAACGTCAATGTAGATAGTATCGAAATTTTGTGAATATATTAATCGAGAAAATCATGTCCGGTACATTTTTGTTATAACTTGACAAACTTCTTTAAGAAACTTCTAACTAATTTATCATAATTTATCATCCGGCTAATAAGAGTAATAACTGAATATCCGTCCTAATGTTTATGGCCAATTTTTAATTTCTAGTTTCGTCTAGTCGTGTCTAGTTTTGTCTATTACATACTTATACCTATACCTTTATTGTAGGCTAATCTTGTTTGATAGATCTAGTCTCGCTCGACTTGCCCAGTCTTATGTATTGAATAGACTAAACATAGGCTTATTTAATCTTCTCTAGTCCCGTTCAGTTTCGCTTAGTATTAACTTCTTCTTCTTAATGGCACTACAACCGATTGCCGGTCTGGGCCTCCTTCAGCATGTTTCTCCAAGCGGACCTATCACTCGCCAACGTTCTCCAGTCCCGTACTTGAAGTTTTTGTAGGTCAGTTGTTACCGCATCCTTCCATCTCCCTCTTGGCCTTCCGGCCCTTCTCCTTCCCTCTGGTTGGCCATTGAACAACTTTTTCGGAACCCTATGATCACCCATTCTCTGCATGTGTCCGAGCCATCTCAATCTTGCCACCTTGATGAAACTCACAATATCTGTATGAATAGGATGGTTGCGACAGTTACTACGTGGTAATCCATACTTACATTGAATTGAAAAATTCACTTTGTTTTTTACCACACTTAGGACACACTTTTACCTAAGTGTGGTAAAAAACAAAGTGAATTTTTCAATTCAGTATCACAATATCTGGTTGATTGTAGAGCTGATATAGTTCGTGATTATATCTTCGGCGCCAGATTCCTCGTTCTTGGGTCGCTCCAAATATTGCACGTAGCATTCTTCTCTCAAATACACTTAAAGCCTGTTCTTCGCTCTGTGTTAAGCTCCATGCTTCTGCACCATAGGTTACCACCGGTCTTATCAGTGACCTGTACAGTGTGCACTTATGCTTGGGGTGGATTGTTTTGGACCTAAAAAGTTTAAGCAGCCCATAATAGCACCTGTTACCAAGAGTTATCCGCCTTCTAATCTCCTCGCCCAACCGGTTTACGCTGTTCAGTTGCGAGCCCAAGTACACAAATGTATCTACTGTGTCAAAGTACTTTCCGTCTAGTTCTAGCGTTGGTCCTACCTTCCGATGAGTTTCATTAGCCACCATGTATTTCGTTTTGTTTACGTTGACAGTGAGCCCTAGGTTATTTGCTTCCTTCTCCAGCAGCGAGTAAGTAGTTTTGGTCGCCTGTTCGCTTCTGCAAATTATATCAATGTCGTCTGCGTAAGCCAATAGTTGTGTTGACTTAAAGTACACAGTGCCGTTGGTATCCACTCCACTACTCCTAACGGCCTTTTCTAGTACGATGTTAAACAGTAAAGTTGCCAGTGGGTCGTAGTCCTTCCTCTGTTATAAAAGTCTCAGACAACTTGTTTCGTATTCTTACTACAGACGATACTTCAGACAGTGTTACTCTGGTTAGGGCTGTCAGTTTTTCAGGGAATCCGAAACTTGTCATTATCCCCCACAGTTTGTGTCTTATAACGCTGTCGTATGCTGCTCTGAAGTCCACGAATAGATGGTGTGTCGTGATATTGAACTCATTACATTTCTCCAGGATCTGCCTAATGCCAAACAGTTGGTCTGTGGTTGACCTGTTTGTGCGGAAACCGCACTGGTATTCCCCGATATTCTCTTCTGCGTATGGTAGTAAGCGACGGTACAACACATTAGCGAAGACCTTGTATGCAATGTTTAGCAGCGTTATCCCCCTGTAGTTAGAACAATCTAACTTATCACCTTTCTTGTACAATGGGCATATTATCGCTAGCTTCCATTCATCCGGTAGCTTTTCCGTTCTCCATATGTTTAATATGAGATCATGCATGCACGATATTAAGGCTCTACCTCCATACTTCAACAATTCTCCTGGAATGCCATCTGCACCTGGCGCCTTATTGTTCTTGATCCTGCGCACTGCAGTCTCTACTTCTTCTAAGGTGGGTTCCTCCACTTGCTCAGTCCCTAATATTGATGTTGATGTTGGCGTTATACTTTCCTCCTGGACTACGCGAGTGTTCTGGTTGAGCAGATCCCTGAAGTACTGACCCCACCTCTTGATACACTTTTCTGTGTGTCCGATTACTCTGCCGTCCTTATCCTTACACAGAACTGGCTGCCGTTTTTAGCCAAGTCTCGCATTTCTGACCTTTTGATAGAGTCCCCGAGTTTCGTTGGCATTACTCATTCTTTCTATTTCCGTGAAATCTTCATTTTTTTCAGATTTCTTTCTTCGGAAGAGTTTTTTCTCAACTTTCCGTTTGTTTCGATAATCCTCTACATTCGCTCTAGTATTTCGTTGTAGTACTTTTTCTCTGGCTTTGTTCTTCTCTGTCAGAGCTTCCTTGCATTCTTCATCGAACCAATTATTACGCCTTTGTCCCTTCTTCCACCCACAACCTCTGCTGCTGTATCTTCGATGTCCTGCTTGATCTTTTGCCACGCTTCATTGACCTCTACTAGAGCGTTTTCTGGCCGTTTGGATATTCGTTCCTGCATTTGGTACTGAAATCTCTCTTTCATCTCATCGGTTTTGAATTTTTCCAGATCGTATCTCTTAACTGCCGGCTGTTGTGTGCGTTGACAATCAATTCTAGCCCTAAGCACCGCCCTTACCAAATAATGATCCGAATCTACATTGAGGCCTCGACAGGCTCTTACATCCAGGATATTTGAACAGTGTCTCCCATCTGTCATCACATGGTCTATCTGGTTCAATACTCTACCACCTGGTGATTTCCATGTGGCTTTGTGAATATTTTTGTGTGGGAAATATGTGCTACTGACTACCATGTTGTTGGTCGTCGCAAAGTCTATCATCCTACTTCCGTTTTCATTAGTCTCAGCATGAAGACTGTGCAGTCCAATTGTCGGTCGGTATATCTCCTCGCGTCCCACTTTAGCATTAAAGTCACCAAGGATGATTTTGATATCTCCTTCTGGCGCATCACGATATGCTTTCTGCAGTTCCTCGTAAAATTGGTCCTTCACGTTTTCTTCCTTGTCCTCAGTTGGTGCGTGGACATTAATCAGGGTGACGTTTCTAAATTTCCCTCTTAGCCTTGTGGAGCATAATCGTTCACTTATTGGGTTAAAACCAATTACTGCCTCTCTGGCCTTTCCTGTGACAATAAAACCCACTCCAAATTCCTTTTTGCCGCCCGTTTTACCACTGTAGTAAAATGAGTACTCCTTACTGGTTGGTAAGTTCTTTTCAGGCCACCTTGTTTCTTGAACAGCAGTTATGTCCATTCCGCCGATTTTTAGGGCATCCGTTAAAGTTCTCAACCCACCAGGCCTCGATAAAGTTACAACATTCCACGATGCAATTTTCCAATCGTTCTCCCTTTTCCCTATTTCTAGTCCATTCCGAGGCATTATTGAAGGTTTCATAACAGGTTTTGTTTTATGGTGCTGGTTGTTAACCACACGCCCAACCCCCTGATGATCGGAGGACCATTTGTCCCGCTCTCGCTAGCCCTGACCACCCTTACCATCCATACGGGTTGGTTACCGCATCTCAGGCTAGAGTGGTCAGGTTACCAGGGTTCACCAGACGTGGAGGTGAGTCGGAATTGGGTAGGAGAGGCTATGCGACAATCTCTTTCAGTGCGAATGTCGTGTGGTATGCATGCACTACCCCCTTTGAACCCCTTAGTATTAACTAGTATTGTTTAATATGGTCTAGATTGCCTAGTGTTATCTAGTCTTGTCTGATCTTTGTAGTATTGTCTAGTCTTGCCTGGTCTTGTCTGGTCGTGTCTGGTTTTGTCTGGACTTATCTGGTATTGTCTGGTCTTGTCTGATCTTGTTTAGTTTTGTGTGTTCTTTTCTGTTATTATTCCTTCTTGTTTGTTATTGCCTGTTCCTTTCTTTTGCCTGGTTTTTAATTTAAATCATTCAATTACAATGTAACCTAATTCTGTACTTTTAATCTAGTCTAATAACCCTAATGAACCTCATTTTTTTCTTCAGTTACGCCTTGAGCAGATGGAACTTGAAATAAACGATTGTAAATTAAGGTACTGATTACTGCTATTCGAAAAAAAAAGAAAATTTATCGAGAAAATCATGTATATTAAACAAACGATTCTTATAATGGATGCGATTGTACGTTGACGCTGAAAACTGCAGAAAAGCTCAACTAAATTTAGCTTTTTTCTAGAAGACTAGATTTTTTCTAGATGGCGCGCATTTTAAATTCTCATCACGTGACCGAATTTGACGCTAGAAATCAGCGCCGAGCGTCGCATGAAAATGCAACTTTAACCTCCACAGCCTATAATTTTAACCTCCACAGACTTTTTTGTACATTGAAAGGGCACGTATTTTTATTTTAAATACTTCATTATTGGCCTTTTACAACATGCACAATTGCAAATGGAAAATACTATTTCTTATATTTGTTGAACATATATGAATGTTATGTAGTATAGATCGGTGGCATTTGTTATTTACGTCAAATTTGGGCTAGGTATATATTTCCAAGTATAAAATCTGGTTTTGCTTTCTCGTAATAGAACTAGATGTTGGCCTCAATGGTGAACGGTAATAGCGGACATTTAGAATTAAGTCATCAATGTAATATCCGTGAATTCTACAGTTTTATATATTTCAATAAAAATATTTAGATAGCGCAAACTAATTAAAACAAGCTATTAAATCGTCCACTTTCTGTATTTATTCAACAAATTATTTAGATTATATAATATTATTTATCTTCTTCTTCTTTCGAATAGGCCTAATTTGGACCACGCTTGTTCAACTGTTGGGCTTTGACCTTTTCCCCGTATTGTCGCAATAATATTATTTATATTATATATAATAACTTTATTTAACTCCAGTAAATACAACGTCTATAAAGGTGCAGAACACCTGTAGATAGAAGTGGAATAATCGAAAACACCTAGAAATAATATTAAAATTACGTAATAGACCTTTTCATAGTTGAAATTTTTTTGTGCGCATGTGTCTATTTCCGCCATGTTATACGTCACAAGGTGCCAGAACTTTTTGACGTATAACCAGTGAATTTGCCCGAAACTTTCATATACCCGCCTTTCAAACTTGGCGGATGCTCATGCGCTTAACTAACCGTAAAAAGTCTTCTTACATTAGTTCTAATTACTGCCACAGCTTACATGCACAAAACTCCGGTTTAGCCATAAACATTACTGGTCCGGTGATTCAGGATAAGTTCCTTACAATATTTACAAAGTGTATCAATTATATGTTCTTTATACCTGCGGAAATGTTTTTGTCGGTTGTTCTGTCGAATCACTCGTCTGTAACACATTCACTGCCGCCGTGACACCGGTGACCCGGCGGTGTTTGCATACTTTTTTGCATATTACAGACCAGCACGTCACTGGGTCACCGGTGACCCATTTCGTGAAAATCACCTAAAATAGTTCTATGGGGCCCCTAGAGAAAGAAAATAAATACCAAATCATTATAACTATCGATTTTGTAAAGTGGTTTAAATCGGCGATAGTACAGGAACTTCTACTACAGGAAAGTCATAAAATCAGGCGCGGCAGTCAATGTGTTAAGGTAGGAGTCCACAGTTCCACATCGTACGTATCGGACGCATCGCATCAAACGGATAATTTTTGTACAGCGCGTCCATAGTATCGGCAGCGATCGGATTTGCCTACGCAACTACTAGCAACCATATTTCGTATGACGTCATCGGCACGCATCGGAAAAGTTGCCCCTCGGAGCATCGGCATGGACATTGTCGACGCGTCGATTCGTGCGATCCGTACGATGCGGAACAGTGGACGCACTTATATTACTTTCTATAGAAAGAATACTGCGAAAACTACCGTTTGATGCGATGCGTCTGATACACACGCTGCGGAACTGTGGACGCCTACCTTTAAAGTGAGCTGAGCAATTGTGCGCATTTTTATAGATAGTTTATAGCTCCTAATACCCCGAGCTGTGTGAAATGTTACAATATATACAAAATATAAATATCTGCAAAATGATATCTCCAGTATTATTGTTGCTGGCATTTCTATTTCTCCAACCTTGACAATCGTTTTACCAATTTTTACATCACGGCACTTTGCACTGCACCATTTTCGATGAAAAATAACAATGCAACTGCTTTGTATCACAACATTCTGATTTGTATCACAACATTCTGCTTTGTATCACTGCTTTGTATCACAAAAATCATCATAACATTGTATATTCAGTTTGTCACTTTTAAAACCTCATTTTATGTGCAATAGACCTTTTCATAGTTGAAATTTTTGTGTCAATTTCCTCCATGTTATACGTCCCGAACTTTTTGACGTATAACTAAATATGTGCCCGAAACTTACATTCCCATATTCTCAAACTCATATTCCCATCTTTCAAACTTGGCGGATGCGCATGCGCTTAACTAACCGTTAAAAGATATATTAGTGAAAATAATTAGAGAAATCGTTTCATTTTGTGACTCAAGTAAGGCCGAGGCCGCACTACGGTTTTTCCCGCGAGCGGTAACCGCTATAACCGCGTAACCGCTCGAGAAACACACAGTACACTATGGGAAAAATCAGTCGCGGGAAAAAAACGCAAGTGAGGCCGCTTGTATTAGCTTACTGGAGTCACAAAATCACGCGATTAAAAACCGCGGCGGTGTACCCGTATTGTGGCCGCAAGTGAGGCCGAAAAAACTGCAAGTGAGGCCACTTACGATTAAGCCGCACTACGACCATTGCATTCTGTGTGTTTCTCGAGCGGTTTCCAAAAAAAGGTTAAACGGTTAGAAAACCTTATTGCGGCCTCGGTATTAGGCCTACCTAATGCGGTTAGACCTACCTAATGCGGTTTCCAAAAAACGGTTAAACGGTTAAAAAACCTTATTGCGGCCTCGGCAATAGGCCTACCTAATGCCGAGGCCGGATTACAATGTAATCAAATAATGATTACATTGTTTTAAATGGGCACGTCGCGTAGCCATAGTGAGAACGTGCCCATTTAAAACAATGTAATCATTATTTGACAGGCGATGTCGCGTAGCTGAGTGTCGTTTATATGAGAATCGGCCTTTAAAGTAATGGAGGTAGATTTGTCAATAAAAAAGGAATATTTAATAAATTGTCCCTATTTGGGAGTCCGTAATTGCAAAAGACGCACAAACATTTACAAATTTAAAAAATTCACGAAAGCCGTATTTAGAAAGCTACAATTTTTAAATTTGGGAATTCGTGAGATCTCGTAAGAATATCAAAGCATATCACGTTTCATCAAAATCCGTCGATTGGTTTGCCTGTAATTTCAAAAGGCGCACAAAACACGCCAAATAATCACGCTAACTGGTAAGGGTAACTGATTTTCACTATCACATTGTAAAAGTAGACCTGTGCCAGGTCGTGCCGTCAGCATTTAAAAATTTGAAATTAAAAAAAAAGGCACGCGGCCGGTAAAAGGTTCGGTTAGTTATTGTCAAATTTTGACATTTCGTAAATTTAACGTATTTTTGACAATTCAATTAATATTAATAACTGTCAAGTTTTGACATATTGTTATTTTGTCACGTTTGTTGACACATGTTACTGTTAAATTTTGACATTTGACATATTTTGACACAAGATTTTTTTTTTGAAAGTTAAATATTCTTGTAACAATTGTCATTATTTGAAAAATGGTTGTTAAATCATTGTCAAATTTTGACAGATATTTACCACAACGCTTTTCAAATTGTTATCTGAAATGTAACTATTTTCGACATATAAATTTGACACTAAACTTTGCCAATTTTGACGAATTGCATCAAAAAGCAAACACCAATGAGACATTTTGGGCAATATTGTTGACAAAGTGTCATTTTTTATAGTTTCTTGAAAAACCTGTTAAACAGAAAATTTCTGGATGTTTTGAAAATTTTGCAAAAGTATGACATTTTAACAATTTAAAAAAATAATTTTTCTTTTGACATTTGCAGCTGTAACTGACAACTTTGTCATTTTTTTGAAAAATTGTTAAACTATTATCAAATGTTGACAGATATGTACTACTGCGCTTTTTAAATTGTTATTTGAAACGTAACTATTTTCGACATAAATTTGACACAAAACTTTGCCAATTTTTACAAATTGCATCGAAAAAACAAATGTTCCATTGGTGTGAACATTTTTAGACAATTTTGTTGACAAGCAGTTATTTTTGACAGTTTTTTGAAAAACAAATTCAAAAAAACAGAAAATATCTGAATTTTTTGATAATCTTGCAAAAGTGCCAATACATACAGTACTACATTTAAGCCAATTAATTATCGAAATTATCCATAGGATTATATATATAGATCTAGAAAGGAAAGAAAGAAATAAGAAAACAATGGACAAAAACCTGTAAAGAACTTCCAGGGCTAAGACAATCCAAACTAAAACTGGGATCTTTTAACCAAGTAAGAATATAAGCTTGCTTGAAACTAAACAGGAACGAGTTTAGAATTCTAACAGTAGTCCTTACGGAATACTGTAGACTTAAAAAAGACCTCAAGACCTTAAGCCTACAGGAAGATGACTGTTGTATATGTTTTATAAATAAAGGACAGAATAACTTCACTTTAACTTTATTTAGATATTCAACTACAGTGTGCTACATCGTGTTGTTCTCTAGTGTGTTCTTTGTTAACTGTCGCCTAAGTATAGTGTATACACTATATCAGTGGTTGCGAACCTATGACACGGGTGTCACAGCTGACACGTAGGAAAATTTTATTGGCACGCGAACTACATCTCACGCATGCCCTCTAAACTTGTTAAACTATGTTTTCTAAAATAAATTTTTAAGTTTCCCAATCTACTTTTGTTCAACATCAATGGTGTAAAATATAAGACGTGTTCAAAATCCGTCGATTGGTTTGCCCGTAATTGCAAAAGGCGCACAAAACTTTTCAAATTTAAAAAATCGCCAAAGCCGTATTTACAAAGCTACAATTTTGAAATTTGGGAATTTGTGAGATCTCATAAGAACATCAAATCGTACCACGTTTTATCAAAATCCGTCGATTGGTTTTCCCGTAATTTCAAAAGGCGCATAAAAATGTTAAAAATTCACGAAAGCCATATTTGCAAAGCTACAATTTTCAAATTTGACAATTTGTGAGATTTCGCAAGAATATCAAATCATACCAAGTTTCATCAAAATCCGTCGATTGGTTTGTCCGTAATTGCAAAAGGAGCCACAAAATTTACAAATTAAAAAAAAATCACTAAATTCAATAAAAAAGGCGCATAAAAATTTCAAAAAGTCACAAAACTCGTATTTACAAAGCTACAATTTTGAAATTTGGCAATTTGTGGGATCTCATAAGAATATCAAATCATATCACGTTTCATTAAAATCCGTGGATTGGATTGCCTGTAATTGCAAAAGGTGCACAAAAATTCACGAAAGCCGTATTTACAAAGCTACAATTTTGAAATTTGAGGATTTGTGATATCTCTTAAGAATATCAAATGGTACCACGTTTTATCAAAATCCGTCGATTGGTTTGTCCGTAATTGCAAAAGGCGCACAAAACTACAAACCTCAAAAATTTACAAAAGCCGTATTTACAAAGCTATAATCTCGAAATTTGTGTTTGTGGGACCTCGTAAGAATTATCAAATCTTACTACATTTCATCAAAATCCGTCGATTGGTTTGGCAGTAATTGCAAAGGCGCACAAAAATTTCCAAAATTCACAAAAGCCGTATTTGCGAACCTACAATTTTGAAATTTGGTAATTTGGGAGATTTCGCAAAAATATCAAATTATACCAAGTTTCATCAAAATCCATCTATTGATTTGTCTGTAATTGCAAAAGGCGCACAACAATTTACAAACTTCAAAAATTCACAAAACCCGTATTTACAAAGCTACAATTTTGAAATTTGGCAATTTGTGGGACCTTGTAAGAATATCAAATCATATCACGTTTCATCAAAATCCGTGGATTGGTTTGCCTGTAATTTCGAAAGGTGCACAAAAATTTCCAAATTTCACAAAAGCCGTATTTACAAAGCTACAATTTTGAAATTTGGCAATTTGTGGGACCTTGTAAGAATATCAAATCATATAACGTTTCAACAAAATCCGTGGATTAGTTTGCCTGTAATTGCAAAAGGCGCACAAAAAATCCAAAATTCACAAAAGCCGTATTTACAAAGCTACAATTTTGAAATTTGTCAATTTGTGGGACCTCGTAAGAATATCAAATCATATCACGTTTCATCAAAATCCGTGGATTGGTTTGCCTGTAATTGCGAAAGGTGCACAAAAATTTCCAAATTTTACAAAAGCCGTATTTACAAAGATAAAATTTTGAAATTTGGCAATTTGTGGGACCTCGTAAGAATATCAAATCATATCACGTTTCATCAAAATTCGTGAATTGGTTTGCCTATAATTACAATAGGCGCACAAAAGTTTCCAAAATTCACAAAAACCGTATTTACAAAGCTAGAATTTTGAAAATTGGCAATTTGTAGGACCTCGTAAGAATATCAAATCATATCACATTTCATCAAAATCCGTGGATTGGTTTGCGTGTAATTGCAAAAGGTGCACAAAAATTTCCAATTTTCACCAAAGCCGTATTTACAAAGCTACAATTTTCAGATTTTGTAATTTGTGATATCTTGTAAGAATATCAATTCATACCAAGTTTCATCAAAATCCGTCGATTGGTTTGTCCGTAATTGTAAAAGACGTACAAAAATTTACTAATTTCAAAAATTCACGAAAGCTATATTTACAAAGCTACAATTTTGAAATTTGGGAGTTGTATCTCGTAAGAATATCAAATGATACCACGTTTTGTCAAAATCCGACGATTGGTTTGTCCGTAATTGCAAAAAGCGCACAAAAATTTACAAACTTCAAAAATTCACATAAGCCGTATTTGCAAAGCTACAATTTCGAAATTTGCCAATTTGTGGGATCTCGTAGAATTATCAAATCTTACTACATTTCATCAAAATCCGTCGATTGGTTTGCCTGTAATTGCAAAAGGTGCACAAAAATTTGAAAAAATCACGAAAGCCGTATTTACAAAGCTACAATTTTGAAATTTGAGAATTTGTGATATCTCGTAGGAATATCAAACGGCACCACGTTTTATCAAAATCCGTCGATTGGTTTGTGCGTAATTGCAAAAGGCGCACAAAAATTTCAAAAATTCACAAAACCCGTATTTACAAAGCTACAATTTTTAAATTTGCCAATTTGTGGAACCTTCTAAGAATATCAAATCATATCACGTTTCATTAAAATCCGTGGATTGGTTTTCCTGTAATTGCGAAAGGTTCCTGTAATTGCGAAAGGTTCCTGTAATTGCGAAACAAGAATTTCCAAATTTCACCAAAGTCGTATTTACAAAGCTATAACTTTCAGATTTGGTAATTTGTGATATCTTGTAAGAATATCAATTCATACCAAGTTTCATCAAAATCCGTCGGTTGGTTTGTCCGTAATTGCAAAAGACGTACAAAAATTTACGAATTTCAAAAATTCACGAAAGCTGTATTCACAAAGCTACAATTTTGAAATTTGGGAATTTGTGAGATCTCGCAAGAATATCAAAAAATACCACGTCTTGTCAAAATCCGACGATTGGTTTGCCCGTAATTTCAAAAGGTGCACAAAACGCCAAGTATTCACGCTAATACGGTAACTGATTTTCACTATCACATGGTAAAAGTAGACCTGGCATCTCAGCATTTCAAAACGTGAAAATTAAAAAAAAAATAGCACACGGCCGGAAAAAGGTTCGCCACCCGTAATGTAGATATATATATATATATATATATATATATATATATATATATATATATATATATATATATATATATTTTATTCTTTTAGAAATACGTAAATATATGTAATATATGTAAAAATGGTTATTGTTTTCTTTTAATCCCAATAATCCGAAATTTTTCGATAATCCGGAATTTTTATAATCCGTCGGTTGTTTGGTCCCATATGTGTCGGATTATCAAGGTTATACTGTATTCGGCAAACTCAATCGGGATAATCATACCGGCTGGCTGTATGTTATGTACTCGAGTCGCTTACAAACTGAAACAATTTAGAATTGGTGAAATCATCCTACGTTATAGATCAGGGCTGTCCAACCTTTTTGTGGTGGCGATCTACTTTTTAGTATATATTGTTGCTAAGATCGGTCATGGAGTAGAAATCGACTTCTACTGAGCCAGTGTGCAACAAAAGTTCGTTATCATTATCCTCATTTTATAATCTAAACAAACGTCTCTAAAGGGCACTGCCACGTATAGAATTGATTATTTTAAAGTTTTCCTTAACGTTTTTAAGTAATTACATAGAAGCGTGACAAAACTAAAGATCGACTCAAAATCATGCCGCGATCGACCGGTAGATCGCGATCGACTGAACAGCCCTGTTATAGATAATCATACAAACTTAAAACAAACACTGCCTGAATAATATAAATATATTCAGCCTTTCCGGATCTCTATAACAATTATTGAGGCTTTTTAGGACTACCAAAACAAATCTCACATGAAATTTCTAAGTTATTTTACAGCTTTCAGTCCACCCCCATCCAAAAATAACATTGTTTTTAAGATCAAGTCTTTCCGATACCTGCAGTGGATAGCCATCTGTGGACGCGTTTCGAGATTTATCGCTCATCAGCACAGCTTTGTTTCAATAAATGTGACTTAACTGTGACTTAACTGCTTCAATGATTGATGAACAATGATTTGTAAAACACTCACTTGAAAACCCATGTGGTGTTGCACATGTGTTGCAAGTTGCAAGTGTGTGCAAGGGTGTGTTTGCATGTGTTGCAAGGGTTTGGTAGTCCTAAAAAGACTCAATAATTGTTATAGAGGTCCGGAAAGGCTGAATATATTTATATATTCAGGCAGTGTTCCGTTTAATTTATATTTTTAAACAACGAACTTGTTCTTGGGAAATAGAAAAAGGTTTGAAAGTTTGCAGAAGATACATAGAAAAGTCTTAATTCTAAGAATATTTATAATATAAAGTATCAATGTTATACGAAACACAGTTCTCAGAAAAGCGTAACCGAACGAGATATGTTGAAATATTTGACGTAATGTTATTTCTAGACTCGGAAAGTGTTTCATAACATCTCTCTCTATATGGACAGAATAAATTAAATGAAGTCTTCTAAGCACAAAGGATAAGAGAATATATACGCAATTAGTATAATGAGTAGCCCCTAGATACATACAAAGATACCCTTAATTATTTAAAAAAAAAACACCACTATCAGTTAAAAAAAATCGACAAAAATTATAATTCAAACAATTGCATAATAGAATAGTAGTGAAAACTAATTAGGAGTTACATAAATTATTTAAGCTAGACTTGTTATTACAATTACAACATAAAAAATGCCATTGGCAACGTCCCGATTTGCCTGTGCAATAAACGCAATATTTTATCGTTTAAATATTTATCAGAATTAATGAACGTACGAGGCGACCTTCTGATAGTGCAGCAGATGCGGGTCATATATGTTAAAACGAAAACAAAGAAACCCCTCCAGTACAAAAATGGGGTGGCGATACTTTGGAGGGTAACCAAAATAACGGAATTTCCACCCAACGATTTGTAAAAAATATATATTGCTCTATAATAATTAACCGTATAATTTCTCTATCTTCAAAAATATGTAAATACATTGTACACTAATTGAATGAGTAGTGTAGACTGAAACCAAGAGTATATTGTTTAAACAAATAGATCTAGCGGAAGAAATATGTGAACTTTAGATTAACTTTCAGTTCAACAGACTTTAGCTGCTAACAAATTATAAACAGTTTTTGTATAGAATTTCCTATTTATCATCTACTAAACAAAATATTTATACAATAAATATTCAAAAAGGTTTTATATATATATTTTTAATTTTTAACAGAGCATATGAAATTCTTATTTCCATAAAATTTTGAAAACGAGTTCTATTTATCTGACAACTAGAAATATAATCTTTAACCCTTTGGGTACCTACGTATTTATTTAGAGCAGCGCTTTTCAACCTTTTTTTACTTACGTACTTGACCTAACATCGCTAATCTACGTACCCCTACCCTACCCCCCATTATGTGTAATATCAATGTAAAACTTGTTCAATATATTACGAACAATAAAAATGAGTGAAGAGATTTCGTAGAATTCCCTTAGTTACATCTTTTGGTTTAGTTTTTATCTTTTTTTTTATGTTTAATTTATCCTTATCAATGTCCGCCATTACATAATTTCTTTTACGTACCCCCGAAGATGATTACACGTACCCCTGGGGGTACGCGTACCCTAGGTTGAGAAACGCTGATTTAGAGAATGCAAGACAAGTGACAAATGCAAAAATGCAAGACAAGTGGAATTATGCATGACGAGTCTCAGCCGTCAAATATACCCGAAGGGTTAAGCAAAAATTGCGAGAAATAATTGGATTATTCACACAAACATAGTGTATAGTATAGAATATAGTATAGTATATATAATATCACATATGCATATTTCACATTTAACGTTTTTAAAACTACATACATATAGTAAATGTACTCCAAAACACTTTTAATACAAGAAACGATTTGAAATAAATATATACGATTACAGAAACGTGCGTGGAATTGTTATACAGACAGTGAGTAACGAATTGGAAAGTTGTTTTTGAAAATGTTTATTAATATTATCAGCGACATTAACATATATTTTTAAAATCACGTTTCTTAAAAAAAGGTTTTACTTTTATTAACTTACGCCTTGGTCTTGCAAAGTAAATTTGTAGATCGAAACACTTAGACGCGAAAGAGTTTCTAAGTGAAAATATATTATATAAGTTATAACAGACGTTAAATGTTTATTATTAATAAAAAACAGTTAAGTTTATTTCATATTTTTATTACATTTTCATATTTTACACAAGTTGCAAATTATTTTTTTTTGTTTTAAGACAACTTAGCCAATTTTGGCGAAAACAAAACAAATTTGGTCTTGAAATGTGCAAAAATTAGTAAAGAATAGCAAATTTAATTTGTAATCGCGAAAAAAATGCAAAAAAAACCACAATGCCAATTGTGAAATTGAAAGCCAAACCAACAATGTTTTAGAAATCTTGAAAAAATATTCAAGTTTTGCTTTGTGCGAATATTTTGTGCAACAGGAAAATAATTTTGGTCTCAACATCTTCAGAAAAGTGCAAAGGAAATATAAAAGGAAAAGGAAATTTTGGAAATATAAGCAAAAATTGCGGAAAAATTGCAGTAAAATTTTGTGTTTTTTACAAAACGTAAACACAAAGCTGCAAATTCGTTTTTTGTTTTAAGACAACTTTGCCAATTTTGGCGAAAACAAAACAAATTTAGTCTTGAAATGTTCAAAAATTAGCTAAGAATAGCAAAATTAAGATGAAATTGCGAAAAAATTGGCCAAAAAAATTCAAACATAAACCAACAGTGTTTTGGAAATCTTGTAAATATTCAAGTTTTGTTTTGTGCTAATATTTTGCCCAATTTGCGCAACAGGAAAACAAGTTTGGTGTGAAAATCTTCAGAAAAGTGCAAAGAATTTGGAAATATGAGCAAAAGTTTCTGAAAAATTGCAGTAAAATTTTTTGAAATCAAAACGTAAACACAAAGTTGCAAATTCTTTTTTTGTTTTAAGATAACTTAGCCAATTTTGGCGAAAACAAAACAAATTTAGTCTGGAAATGTGCAAAAATGAACAAAGAATGAAAAATCATGCAAAATTAATTTGAAATCGCGAAAAACATTGCCCAAATAAAAACAGAAATTCAAAGTCAAACCAACTGTTTTAGAAATCTTGTAAATTTCAAGTTTTGTTTTGTGCGAATATTTTGCGCAACAGTAAAAAAATTTTGGTGTCAAAAAAATTTTGGTGAAAAATTGCAGTAAAAATTTTTGAAATCAAAACGTAAACACAAAGTTGCAAATTCGTTTTTTGTTTTAAGACAACTTAGCCAATTTTGGCGAAAACAAAACAAATTTGGTCTTGAAATGTGCAAAAATTAGCAAAGAACAGCAAAATTAAGTTGAAATTGCGAAAAACATTGCAAAAAACAAAAACAGAAATTCAAAGCAAACTATGTTTTAGAAATCTTGTAAATATTCATGTTTTGCTTTGTGCGAATATTTTGCCCAATTTGCGCAAAAGGAAAACAATTTTGGTGTCGAAATCTTCAGAAAAGTGCAAAGAATTTGAAAATATAAGCAAAAGTTGCCAAAAAAAATGCAGTCAAATTTTTTCAAATCAAAACGTAAACACAAAGTTGCAAATTCGTTTTTTGTTTTAAGACAACTTAGCCAGTTTTGACGAAAACAAAACAAATTTGGTCTTGAAATGTGCAAAAATTAGCAAAGAATAGCAAAATTAAGTTGAAATCGCGAAAAACATTGCAAAAAACAAAAACAGAAATTCAAAGGCAAACTAACTATGTTTTAGAAATCTTGTAAATATTCAATTTTTGTTTTTTGCGAATATTTTGCGCAACAGGAAAACAAATGTCAAATTCTTCGGAAAAGTGAAAAAGCAAAAGTTGCAGAAAAATTGCAGAAATTTTTTTTAAATCAAAACGTAAACACAAAGTTGTAAATTTGTTGTTTTGTTTTAAAACAACTAGGCCAATTTTGGCGAAAACAAAACAAATTTGTTCTTGAAATGTTCAAAAATTAGCAAGGAATAGCAAAATTAAGTCGAAATTGCGAAAAAATTGGCCAGAAACAGCAAAGAAAATCAAAGATAAACAACAGTGTTTTGGAAATCTTGTAAATATTCAAGTTTTGTTTTGTGCCAATATTTTGCCCAATTTGCGCAACAGGAAAACAATGTTGGTGTCAAAATCTTCAGAAAAGTGCAAAGAATTTGGAAATATAAGCTAAAGTTGCAGAAAAATTGCAGTAAAATTTTGTGAAATCCAAACGTAAACACAAAGTTGCAAATTCGTTTTTTGTTTTAAGACAACTTGGCCAATTTTGGCGAAAACAAAACAAATTTGGTCTGGAAATGTTCAAAAATTAGCAAGGAATAGCAAAATTAAGTTGAATTCGCGAAAAAAAAATGGCAAAAAAAAACAGAAATTCAAAGGCAAACCAACAATGTTTTGGAAATCTTGTAAATATTCAAGTTTTGTTTTGTGCAAATAATTTTTAAATATAAGCAAAGGTTGCAGAAAAA
The DNA here is from genome assembly GCA_944588485.1 of Phosphuga atrata. Classification (NCBI taxonomy): domain Eukaryota; kingdom Metazoa; phylum Arthropoda; class Insecta; order Coleoptera; family Silphidae; genus Phosphuga; species Phosphuga atrata. Next base: position 2,993,360 of record OX155905.1, read on the forward strand.
TTGCAGTAAAATTTTGTGAAATCAAAACGTAAACACAAAGTTGCAAATTGGTTTTTTGTTTTAAGACAACTTAGCCAATTTTGGCGAAAACAAAACAAATTTGGTCTTGAAATTTGCAAAAATTAGCATAGAATAGCAAAATTAACTTGAAATCGCAAAAAATTGCAAAAAAACACAGAAATTCAAAGGCTAACCAACAATGTTTTGGAAATTTTGTAAATATTTAAGTTTTATTTTGTGCGAATATTTTGACCAATTTGCGCAACAGGAAAACAATTTTGGTGTCAAAATCTTCGGAAAAGTGCAAAGAATTTGGAAATATAAGCAAAAGTTGCAGTAAAATTTTTTGAAATCAAAACGTAAACACAAAGTTGCAAATTCGTTTTTTTGTTTTAAGACAACTTAGCCAATTTTGGCGAAAACAAAACAAATTTGGTCTTGAAATGTGCAAAAATTAGCAAAGAATAACAATATTAAGTTGAAATCGCGAAAAAATTGCCAAATAAAACACAGATATTCAAAGGCAAACCAACAATGTTTTGAAAATCTTGTAAATATTCAAGTTTTATTTTGTGCAAATAGTTTCCCGAACTATGTTGTGCTGAATTTTCCCGGTGCCGACTTATCCGGTGCCGAGTCGTCCGGGTCCGGTTCAGCACATATATCCTTACTCTGGTTATTTTCATCATATCTGCACGCTTGTTTAATTTGATGATTTAGTTGTTTTATATGCTGGTCCTTTTGTTCTATATTTCCGTTTGACATCTTTAAAATTCTCCTCTGGTCTATAAGTTGGATGGTTGCATCTGGCATCCAGTGTTTCCGCCTGATTCTTGCTTGTACTGGAGTACTTTTAAGTGCAGCTTCTGTGACCCATGTTTTGATATCTTCCCAGGATTGGTCTATGTCAGTGGTGGCGGACCTATGGCACGCGTGTCACAGCTGACACGTAGGATAATTGTATTGGCACGCGAATTAGTTCTCTCGCGGACCTTCTAAACTTCATTAACTTCTACTTTTCGAAACGAATTTTTAAAAAAGTTTTCACAATCTACTCTCGTGCAACATAAAAAGGTGTAAAACATAAAACTTGTTATATTAAGGTAAATACGGTAAATGATTTTCACAATCAGGAATGTTCATTCATTGTAAAAGTTATTTGGCACGTCAGCATTTCAAAATGTGAAAATTAAAAAATAAATTGCACGCGGGCGAAAAAAAATTCGCTACCCCTGGTCTATATAGTCAAAGTTATGGTTGTAGTGTCTACGTCAGTTGTGGCGAAGCTATGGCACGCGTGTCACAGTTGACACGTAGGAAAATTGTATTGGCACGCGAACTAGTTCTCTCGCGTGCCTTCTAAACTTTTCATCTACTTTTCCAAACGAAATTTTTAAAGAAGTTTTCTCAATCTACTTTCGCGCAAAATCAGAGGCGACGTGCTATATTACGGAAAATACGGTTACTGATATTCTCAATCAGGAATGTTCATGTTATTCATTGTAAAAGTTACCTGGCATGTCAGCATTTCAAAATGTGAAAATTAAAAAAAAATTGCACGCGGGCGGAAAAAGATTCCACCCCTGGTCTATGTTCTCGGAAATATTTGGTTTTCTAGAGGTATTTCTAGAGATAAACAGAAAATCAAGGGATAAGTTAATAAACTCTGAAGGTAGAATGTGGTTAAAATGGATAAAGGAGAGAGGCTGGAGTGTGCTAAATGGGTGTACTAGGAATGATCGGGAGGGAGAACTGACATATATTGGAGGAAGAGGTGCCTCGGTAATAGACTGCAGTTGTGAGGGAAGCAGCCCGAGGAAGTATTGGGAACTTCAGGATAGGAGAAAGGACAGAGTCGGATCATGTGCCTCTGGAAATTGGCTGGAAGGAGCGAATGGAAGTAGCGGATAGGATTAAAGGGATAAAAAGAATGTGTGTATGGAACGAAGACACAAAGAGGCTATACCAAGAGAGGCTGGACAGTCTGCAAGAGGTAGCAGTTGAGGATCTCCGTCATCTGACGGAACTTGTGAAATGGCCGCTTACATATAAACAAGTAGTAATAAGAGAGTGTTATTCCAAGAGCTGGTACGACCAGGAGTTTATCCTCGTGAAGAAGAAAGCCAGAGAGGCGTTTAAAAAGTGGAAAGAAGGGAATTATACATATGTGCAGTTTAAGGAACTTATAAAGGAAGCTAAAGATCAAGGAAAAGGAGAAGCTATGGTAAGAGCAGCAAATGGCGAGGGTTCAGCAGCTGAGCAGTGAGGCAGAGATATGGAAATACCTAGCATCGAGGAGGCAGAAATATAACCAATTCATCAGAGATATTCCCATAGTCCGATGGAAAGATTATTTTGAAGGTATTCTAGGCAACGAGATGGGAAAGGAGCTCGATGAAAAAGTTGAAACTACGGTACAGGGACCAGGGCAAGATGAAATATCTTGTGAAGAACTAGAGTTTGTCCTCCGTGCAGTAAAAAACAAAAGAACGCCGGGACAGGATGCGGTTCCTAGTGAGGCATGGAGTGTAGCTCCGACCGGAATTCGACAAATTCTACTGAAAGAATTGAACGGGATTTATAAAGGTCAAAAAGAAATGCCGGACGGTTGGAAAGAGGGATTAATAATACCAGTGTTTAAGAATGGGGATAGGGAGAACACAAATACTACAGAGGTATAACACTGATGGACTCGTCGTACAAAGTATACGCCAAGGTTTTAGAGCAAAAACTGCAAGGCGAAATTGAAGAAAAAAGTATTCTGCCGGAAGTTCAAGCTGGGTTCCGTCATGGTCGAGGAACTACTGAGCATTAAGTTACTCTCAATTACGTTGTCCAGAACGAACTGACAAAGGCGAAAGGGAAGGTGTACGCCCTCTTCGTGGACCTGAAGGCAGCTTACGACTCGATCATTAGGGTGAAAATGTGGGAGTGTCTGAAGGAGAAAAAGATATCGAGTTCAGTTCGGGAAAGTATTAAGAGCTTGTATAGGAGCACGTATTGTAGAGTGAAGGTGGAGGAGAATGTGTCGGAATGTTTTAAGGTATCGAAAGGGCTAAGACAGGGGTGTCCTCTAAGTCCTCTGCTGTTCAACATCTACATAGCAGACTTAGAGGAGGTATTACGCAAGGGTCAAGCAGGTGGTATAGTAATCGGGAAAAAAAAAGTGTGGAGTATGGCCTACGCCGACTACATAGTTGTCTTGGCAAGCACATACGCAGAAATGAGAGAGGTGATTGGGCGGGTGAAAGGGTTCTTTATGAAACAAAAAAAGAAGAAGACAAAAATGGTGGTGTTCCAAAAGAGAGGAAGAAGGAGTGAAAAGTTTGAATGGGGTGTAAATGTAATAGAACAGGTTAGCAGCTTCAAATACCTTGGATTTATGTTTAGTCAGGATGGTTCTTTTAAGGAGCATATAAATTACATTGTAAAGAAATCTTGGGTGTCTGCTAACATGTTCTGGAGTGTATGGAAGAGTGAATGCAAGGAAAGCTTCAGAGCAAAAATGATGATTTGGAATGTGTGTGTGCGTAGTATTTTAATGTATGGTTCTGAAGTATGGGGTGAGAAAGAGGTAGAAAAGATAGAGATAAAAGATATGCAGTTACAACTCATGCCTTCCTCTTCGCCCTGCTCTCCTGTGCCTATCCACCTCCTCCTGGAGGCGTAGTATCTTCAGGATATTTACGGCTAGCTCGCAGGCAGCATTTCATTGTTCCTCCGAGTGCATCATTGACGCACCGTATCCAGCGGCAGTTATGTGTGCGCCAGAATTATACTCCCATCTCTGTCTCTCCTGCTGGAATCTGGGGCATTCCAGCAGGACTTGTTCTGCTGTCTCCGAGATCCCTGGGCAATGGGGGCAGTCGGGTGTTACTGCTGCCCCTATTCGTTGGAGGTACTCACGGATGCCACCAAGTCCCGTGAATATTTGGGTGAGGTGATAGTTTACATCACCGTGCATCCTGCAGATCCACAGGATCAAGCGGTAGGTCCAACCGTTACTTGATTTGTTCCATCTTTCCTGCCACTGCGTTAGGGTGATCGCCCCATCGGTCTGTGCTCGATCGTTGTCGGCCTCCGTCTGTTGGGGATCGTCCTGGGCCGGCCCCTTTTTTTAATTTTTTTTTATTGTCGCATGCGCTCTTTTGCTAGCAGGTCTATTGGCGGCAGGCCAGCGATGACCTGTGCATGTACACCTGAAGTAAGCGTATCTTTGTCGGCTTAGCATTTACGGTCATTTATGGCTTGGTATCCTTCTGCGTATTTTGCCAGTTTCTTGTTTGCTACTATTGCGACTCCGTTTCGTCCTGCTTTGTTCTGGCCAGATATATAGATAATATGGTCAGTGGTCTCAAAATGACCCTGATCTATCCAGTGCGTTTCCGATATTCCGCATATTCCTACATTTTCACGCATTAGGCTTGTCGCACACTGGATCCGCTCCGCTCAGCTCACATCAGATCCGATCGGGTCCGCTCCTCTCAACTCCGTCATTTTTCCGCATATTGCATCCGCTCAGCTACGTCACTTTTCCACACACTCAATCCCCTTCCACCTCTCCTGCAGGAAAGCTAAATATGTGCTGCTATCCTAGTTGCATAAATGCCTTAGCGCATATATCAAAACGTTAGTGTTGCGCCTGCGTGAACCATCCGCCAGCATCCAACCTCCGGCCTAGTATTCTACACAATCAGCGGTTAAGGAGCGGAACGGAGTCAAGCTGAGCTGAGCGGACGCAGTATGTGCGTTTCTATTTAAATACACGGGTTTTATATTTTTCTGGGCTGAAAGGCCGAGCTGAGCGGAGTCGAACGGACAAGCCGTGTGCGGCAAGCCTTTGTTCTCGTTCGAGAATATGTAATTTACCTATCTGTAGCAGACCTCTTACGTTCCATGTTGTTATGTTTAATTTCTTGCGTAGCTGTAAACCATCATTTGCTCTTGCAGTTGCATTTTTTCCATGTGATGCCTGGTTACTCACATCCATATGCCCGGTATCATATTTCTCACCGGTCGGCCCGGACCCGACACGGCGCCGGTCGCTAGCCGGATCGTATGGCACTACGAAATCGGTTTCTTGGTTTGTCATAGTATTTTCTTGGGAGATTATCAGGTGGTTTGCCTGATTCAATGCCGTTGGATCATCTTCATTGGTTCATGCGCCTTTGGGGGCGATTTCTCCCCTCCAGGACAAGAGAGTGCTTTTCTTCTTTCCGAGGAAAGAAGTTTGTTGCTTATCCCGACAACAATTCGGTCCCCCACTGCGTTAGCCACCTTACTGGTGTCACCATACTCTTCCACATGGAGGTGCAGATTGGGGAGTTTCCGTTCATCGGAATAAAGACCAAGAGGCGTTTCTTTAGTTCTCCAGTACTTTCAGAGTACACCATCGCATTAGACAATAACAATTATAATCTAAATACGAGCCGCTGACCAAAATTGCTACTCAAAGGTTCTAGGAACGATCTCCTGTTTTTGGTATCTGGGGGACGCCGTGTGGGACTTGCGACCGGCAGACAGACACGGGTCGAAGGCCCGTTCAGTTTTACAACAGAAAATGACAATTTCCCGTTTTTAACGAATTTTTTTTAAGAAAAATTGAAAAAATTTAAAACGCACCTACAGCTGCCACCGACCCCCCCCCCCCCCCTGCGGGGGCGGAACTTTGTAAAGCTCGTCTAAAAAAAATCTATTTTTTTGTTCAATTTACCGGAAAAAATTGAAGTCGTAAACTGCATTTTTACAAAAATTTTCTTAATTTTAAAAAAATCGCGATTTTTTGACCCCTTTTGGGTTCAGGGAAGGCGCCTTACTCGATTAGTATATTGTAATAATTATAAATTAAATTGCGCACTGCCTATGTGGGACTAATCTTTAAAACGAAATGTAAATTTGTATTGAATGTGTAAATTTTAGTCTTAATTGCTTCAACAACAAAAGTTGGGCTTAAGTGTATTGTAATATATTCTGTTGTATGTTTTTTTTTTCATCATTTCTATACATCGAATGAATAGCTGAGGTCAAAACGTTGACATTGTGGTTAAATATATTCAGAATGGTTTCTTCAATAACAATTTTACTCTATTAAAACTGCGTGTTGTTAGCAACCTTCACATTTATTCGTGTATAATACTGCAATGCAAGTATTTCTTCTGTATATCTTTAACAATTGTATTTTTAAATTGACGAGTTAGCCATGTCCATTTGTCAATGTAATTTAGAAAAAAACAAAATTTTGTATTCTTGATTTCAGATTGTCTTTTGCAACTTTGGTTTACATCAAATTCTATAACCCCCGATGTAAAATTTCCGAACGAGCGAACATGAAGGAAGAGATTTTAGCTGCTGTTATGTTCTTAATCCGTTTCATCGAGAAAAGTGAAACATTTCCTAGGGATCAGTTAGAAAATTTTAAACATCATTTAACTACACTTCTCACACAAAGGTTAGTACATACAATATGTTATTCACTTTTTAACAAATAACTTACGTTCATTGTGTTTTTATAATCGTAATTGCTTCGTGCCGGAGTGCCTAACTAATCGCAATTTCAACCTTTCAACAAGACTCGGTGTCTTACAAATATACAACTGACATTGACGTTTGTCAATGTCACAATCACTGTCACTTGCTTCAAAACACAGTTGATTTCATTATATATATATATATATATATATATATATATATATATATATATATATATATAATCAATATATTGTAAAAAGAATTTACGATTTAATGTGTCAGTGCACAAGATTCGACATTCGATCCCGGACAAGCCGTGAAATATTTCACGGAACTATTCTGTGGCCACCTCGTGGAAAGCAATGTCAAACTACCACGAGTAATTCTGCCCTGAGAACCTCTTAAATAGTGCCGTTCGGAACCGGCGATAAACTGAGGGTCCCGCATATTAGTGTGACGATGCGTTCCACAATTATGCGCGAGAGGTCACGACACTTCAGCAATGAAGTAAAGCGAATTTAGATTAGATACATTCGTTTAGCCCTCTAAGGAGCGCGTAGAACCATTACTTAGCACTGGTTATCTTGTTCCTTTTATCTCCCTAAAACTTCCTCAACCTTTCGCTGTGGGCCTGTCTTCTTTCCAGCGTCCATGCGTTTTTTAGTTCCAAACTCTTAGCTGTTGGATTCTTCGATGTGCAGTTATGTGAGTTTATTACCTGCCTGAATTTAGTTCGTGTAGTTGCGAGTCTATATTGATTACTGAAAGGTCATTTTGGGTGTCTACCAGCCAGCGTGCTTTGGACTGTCGGGTTCCATTGATGACGAGGGGTCATCCACTCTTGCAATACTGGTTAATATTTAGATGCATTACTGCAGATTACTTTGCATTCCTTACCAGTACGTTAGTATTACACTACATTACACAAAGTACTCTTGGATTCCTTGAATTACTCTTGCATTCCCTGATTTGCGTCCATATAAGTTCGCATAAGCTCATCATGCTCGTAGTCACGCGACGTCCCGCAGTAGGACAGTGAGCTTCTACTAAAAGGCCGTTGATAAATTACGTAAGACATTTTTCAGACCAATTTAGCTCCCTTCCCCCCTATTGTAAGATTTTAATTACCAAGCACCCCCCCCCCCCCTCTCCTAAAAGAATCATAAGGCAAGACGAGTCCAGATAATTCATGAGCCATTCGATTAAAACAACTTCGACCCGGAGCGTTAGTGACATAATATGTGATCTATTTTTTGAAAATAAGAAATCACATCTCAGATAACTTGAGGAAATCGTGGATTTCCATCGGGTCCTCCACCAACAGTGGTGGTTACAACTGGTTTCACGTAATTATCATCGGTTTTGGCTAAAGATTGAAATTCCTTCAATTGTGTGCAGATGATAAAGAATGTTTCTCTGATCTGACTGCAATGTAGGTAGGTCCACTGTATGTTACTGCTTTCAGTTCGCCCATTCGTTCAAGAATGATTTTAAAACCTGCATAAATGGAGGGTATTCATTTATGTTTTTCCGCTACAACCCAGCCGTGATCTGGCATGCGGACTCTATACTCCATATGCATCAGGAACGTAGCTTGTTTTACTACAGCAGTTTTACCAATTGGTATACGTACTTTGTCGTCCTGTGGCAAAAAGAAAACTTGAGCTGGGCCTCGCGAGAGACTCGATATCTCGAATAGATGCAGTACAAAATTTAGCATCTGGAAGACTTTTTGGTTCATCATTCATTGCTCTAGCTAACTTGACCGGTTCTATCACTATGTGTTTTTTCCATGAGTTGTAGATGAGCACCTAGGTAAAAGAAGAAGATAGGTGGCAAAAAACCTAATATATGTAGTTCTTTAACTAAATCATCTACTATTCTACAGCTTCATATTTCCCTTCGTCGTTTTTCATCTGCACCACCTCCGAAACTTGCAATATTAACTATAACTTTTAAAAGTTCAGATTGAGCTTTTTTCAATGTTTTTCGAATTTTTCAATTCAAAAACATACGTAAGATCAGATTCTCTACCCCCGCTCCCCATAGTGAGTATTAATAATATTTGGTTGATACCCTCCCCCCCATGAAATGTCTTAAAAAAATGACCCCTAAACTCTTACTGGGGAAGCTCTTAAATACAATGGTAATCCTGCCGCAAAAAATATATTTCTTCAGAAACAGGAAATGATGTAAAATAACTGACTTTAATCAAACTTGTGAAACACAACCAAGCGCAATTTAAAAAAAACCCCTCTAGATCTTGCAGAATTTCAGTTAATCTAAATATCGTTGGTGACACACAAATATTAAAATCTTTTAGCAAAGAATTAAATAAGTTTATAGAATGGGACAGTGGGACGAAAATGTGATGGGATGGGACAGTGACAGGGGGTCCCTCCCACGGGATGGGATTTGGAACGAGAAACTTGTCCCATGCGCATCTCTATTTTGCACCATTTCATTACTGCTGGACGATTGGCTTTGATGGCAAATACGAACTAAGCAATTTTTCAATCATATCATAAGTTGGTTGCTTAGTACTAAATCCGGCAGACTATCATCAGATGGAATTCATCGCGTAAAAGACATTAGATCTCTAAAAGAAAATAAAAGGAGAAATATGACCCAGAAGAAATTTGTACTTCTGAAGGCGAAGACAGTTCTACGAATAAAAGTGACAGTGAATTAGAAAACGCAATAGAGTTTGCAATAGACGTTTATAATTCGAGAAAAAAATTAAATTAGTAAAATATTATAAATATTATTATTTAAACAAATAAATCTAGACTAGTTAGCTTCATATGGCCAAAAGAAGAAGATATTGCAATTATAGAAAATGGATTCATTTTTATGGCCCTGTGGAGCTTCCGGATTCAGGATCTTCCAGTTGAGACAATTTGAAAAACTGGTTATAGAGCGTCAATACAAACATGTGAAAAAGCACTTTAGAGTGTGCTAATTTTGATGTATTTCAATCAGATTTCAATAAATGTATAAGAATTCAACAAACTTGTTATTTAATGACGATACCACGAACGTGATGTCTTGTTACCAGCTCTTTTATCTTTATAGGTAGTAACAACACACGGTATAGAAAATAAGCGTATAGTCCTGCTATAGTTTGACTATAGCTGTGTGACCGCTTCGTATAGTTCAACTATATGAATAGTTTAAAATGAGATGTCATGGTTTGAACCAAATTAATAATATTATGTATATATAATCTTCAATTCTATATGAATAGTTTTGGACTATACGAAACGATCACACAGTCAAACTATAGCAGGACTATAAGCTAGTTTTCTATACCGTGTGTACGTAGCTTAACGTTCAGGGCAATAGAAGAAATTATTTCAAATTCCCCTCATTTACGTGACATTACTTTGCAATACCTAAGCATTTAAAAAAATATCTGGCATTATTACGCATTACACTTGTGATTTTTCCGAGTACTTCGCATTACCAAAGAATTTGGAGAATTACTTGACATTACTACGCATTACGCTAGTAATTTCTTCGAGTACCTCGAATTACAAAAAATCAGGATGAAAAATCATCCACTCGGCGAGTGGATGACCCCCCGATTGATGATATGGAAGATATGGAAGAGAGTCATCCATTCGTACTTTATGACCGTAGAATTTCCGACGGATTTTCCGTGCAACTGAGGAGAATCGTTCCGTCAGGGAATACAGTTATTGTGAGCTTTTACGCATCCAGATACCATCTTGTACCTTGGGTCCAAATATTTTTCTCAGTATCTGATGATCTTTCTCAATATCATTGATGTAGATCAGGGGTCTCCAAACTTTCCAGCCTTAGGGCCATACTGATTGCTCCAGTAAGTTCCGAGGGCCAAAACCATATTATCATTGTTGCCGGTGGTAAAAAGTGAAATAGTCCACTGATGAAAAAGAAAGTCCGAAAAAGTAAGCAACGTTTAAAAAAGGCTGCAAATCGGACTAAAGTCCGCAAAACGGCAACACTGCATATTATTAATTTTCCTGTCATTATCACTAATTTCTAGATTAGTCGTAGAGTACGAGCCATGAAGAGTAACGTGACACGACATCTGGTGGACACAAGCGGAAATAGGTAGTACCTTCTATCGCTAACAGATGGCGCTAATAGCACGTACAGAATAATCTCGTTGGTTCGAGAAAGTTCTGGTGTCTTCCACTCACTTCTAGATGGCAGTAATTGGAGTATATAAGAAGGCTAGTGGCGCAACCACAAGTCAGTTCCTATGACACTGTTGTGAAATAAAATAGTGCGTACCTCCTTAAAACGTGTTTGTGCGTGTTTAAGTTTAAGACATCTTTGAAACAGTATTTTGATTTGAATTGTTGCTTTTGTGTGTGATTTAGTAGTATGGAAAAGAAGCGAAAAATTGATAGTGAATGCAGAAAATTCAAAGATCAGTGGAACATTCAGTATTTCGTAATTGAGTCCAGTAACAAGACGCAATGTTTGATTTGCAATGAAAGCATAGCCGTTCTCAAGGAATATAACATTAAACGTCATTATGAAACAAAACATTTTCAAAATTAATCAAAATATACAGGAAGTTTGCGGACAGAAAAATTCGAAGCTATGAAGCGCGGATTGAAATCGCAGCAATCTTCATTTACAAAACTCAAAACTGAACAAGAGGCTGCAACTCGTGCCAGCTTTCGTGTGGCACTTGAAATTGCAAAACGTGGAAACCATTCACCGATGGAGAAATGACCAAAGAATGCATAATTGCAGTAGCCGAAGAAATGTGCCCTGAAAACGTAAATTTATTAAAAACTGTCAGTATGTCAGCAAACACTGTGGCTCGAAGGGAAGTCAACTGTTCGACAAAAATGGACATGTTGAGTGGTTTTCTTTGGCCTTGGATGAGTCAACGGATGTGTCAGATACTGCTCAGGTGTTGATTTATATTCGAGGAGTAGATAAAAGCTATGAAGTGCATGAAGAACTTCTTGATATGTATAGTATTCATGGCACAACTACTGGTACAGATATTTTTAAAGGAGTTGAAATGGCCATTAATCAAAAGAACCTTCGATGGAAAAACTTGAAATGTATTACAACTGATGGAGGCAAAAACATGAGTGGGAAAGATAAAGGAGTGGTCGCTCTTGTGTTAAAGGCTGTAGAAAATGACGGTGGTTCAAAACCATTAGTCTTACATTGTATCATTCATCAATAGTCTTTGTGCGGAAAATGTTTGGATATGTCTGAAGTTCTGAAACCAGTCATATCAACTGTTAATTTTATCAGATCTTTTGGGCTGAATCACCGACAATTCCGACAATTTATTGAAGAGATTGGAGAAAATGACTTACCTTATCATACTGCCGTACGTTGGTTTAGTTGTGGGAAAGTCCTTCAGCGCTTTTTTGAACTTCGAGCTGTGATCGAAATTTTTGTTGAATGAAAAGCATCGCCCTCTTACTGAATTACAAAACAACGCATGGCTGTGGAAGTTGGCATTCTATGTTGATTTGACAAAACATGTGAACGAACTGAATTTGAGATTGCAAAGAGAAAACCAGCATCTTCCTGATTTATACACTAATATCAAATCATTCCGGAAGAAATTGATACTGTTTCAATCACAACTACATAGTAAATGTTTTTCACATTTTAAAACATGTGAAATATTCAGCCACACCACTGAGACTGAGTTTCCTATCGATTTTGCAATCGAAACTTTGAGTGCTTTGAAAATAAATTTTGATACTCGTTTCTCGGACTTTGATGCCATTGCGAATCAAATTAAGATTTTTCAGAAGCCTTTTGATACTGACATTGAAACCCAAGCCCCGGAACTTCAAATGGAAATGATTGATCTACAGTGCAGTGATATAATTAAGAACAAATATCAAAACTCATCTTTGTTGGAATTTTATAAGAGTCTTCCACTGACACAATTTGATAATTTGCATAAATTTGCTCGTGGGCTGTTTTCTGTTTTTGGTACTACTTATTTGTGTGAGAAGACCTTCTCCAAAATGAAGTACACAAAAAATGTTTACAGATCTAAATTAACTGATGAGCATATTAAATCTCTTTTAATAATTGGTACAAGTAAAATTAGTTCACAACAACAAATTATTGTCAGTGGAAAATCTCAATTACATAAATCTCATTAGTATTTCATATGTCATTATGCTTGTTATAAGTTATGTTTTTATTTAAAATGTATAAAATGTTAGTTGGATTCATTTCAATAATTTGTTAGTTATTATATACTGAAGTTAAATTTTCTGCATATTTTACATGTCTTTACTCATTACAATTCTGTGTTTCTTTATCCAACTTATCACAAAAGCAATAACAATAAACCTACAACAATGTTATGAGTAGTTAGCCCATGACCATATCAATGTAGATGTCATATTAATAATTATTCAACATCAAATTAGAATACTTCAGTAAACTAAATTTAATTTGCTATATATGTTCTCTAAAAGGAGTTTTCAAGTATGCTAGCTCTCCGCGGGCCGGACAAAATCCGGATGTGGGCCGTAGTTTGGAGACCCCTGATGTAGATGATTAATAATGAAGCCTCAATTGTATAGAGTGCTTCTGGAAGAATGACTGTATCGTAGTGAGGGAGTTTTGCTTTGGTAGAAAGTGATTTCTTGTTGTACATATACCAGGTGATTCCAGGACAACTTTTCTGCACGTGTTTTGTTAGCCATTCTTTCCTTACCAGTGTTTCCAATTATTTCACCTGGGTACTTGAAGTGCTTAACTTATATGATGTTGCTATATTTGGTTGCAAGATGTGTCATATTTGAGCTCTTGCAGTCGCGTTTTCTCGTAAGAGATTTGTAGACCGGTCCTGATGGCGATTTCATGAAGTTCCTCGATGGCGTGTTTGGCTTCTTCTGTAGTCCGGGTGATTATTGCAAGGTCGTCAGCAAAAGCGAGGCACTTATGTCGATTCGTTTGTCCTTGTTGCCATACGTTCCCATATATACTCCAGGTACTTCTTTCTCCTATATTTTGATTATCTTATCTAGTACCAGGTTGAAGAGGAGTGGTGACAATCCATCACCCTGTCTTACTCCAGTACTGATTTGAAAAGGCTTGGAGATTTCACCCATGAATTTTACTTTAGATTTTGGGCCTGACAAAGTCTGTTTGATTAACTTGGTTGTTTTACTATCCACACCGTATTCATGAAGTATATTATACAGCGTTATGCGGTCAATCGAGTCATAGGCTTTCTTGAAGTCTTCGAAAGTGACAACTGTGTGGTTCGGCTGGCGATGTTGCAGTAACATCTTAGGTTCCAGATTTGTTCCGCGCATGATCGGAATCCTGCCTGATTTTCACCGATCAGTTATTCTGTCTGTTCTTCGAATTTGGTGAGGAGGGCACGTGATACAACTTTATAGGCGATTGATAGAAGGGAAATGCCTCGGTAATTGTTTGGATCAGTTTGTTTAATTATGTTTCGCCCTTTTTGTGTAATGGGCGGATCAAAGCATTTTGCTGGTTTGATGCCGCTCTTCCATGTATTTGCAATGATACCTTGCTGTCTGTCAATCAAGAGTTCACCTCCGATCTTGAGCATTTCAGCGATTAAGCCGTCTTCCCCTGCTGCTTTGTTGTTTTTTAGCTGTAAAATGATGTTTCGTATTTTCTCATGTATTGGTAGAACAGAGTCCTGGTTTGGGGCGGCTATATGGCATTGGAGTCTTTCTCCAGGGGTTCACAGTTGTGTGTAGCTTCTCGAAGTACTGTTTCAGAATTTTGCTTTTGTGTTGGTTTCAAGGGTTCCATCAGGCCGACAGAAGCAGAGGCTCGGTGGCTTATAGTTCATCAGTTCTTCCCTAAATGTTCTGTAGAAGTTTCGCGTGTTATTTCTTTTGAACTCATTGTCGATTTCCTCTAATTTTTGAAATGTTATGTCCGTTTAATGCGTCTGGTCGTTTTGGATGTCTCCCTCTGCATTTTTAAGAAACTCTGCCAAGTCTCTTGGGTCTTGTTGTTATGCCAAGTCTTCCACGCAAGCATACAGCCCTGTCGCATTCCAATGTCCAACATCTGTGTTTTTGTTTTCGTGGCGGTTGACCGAGCTTCCTTGCTGATTGCTGGATTGTCTGAAGAAGTTCGTCCCATGTTTGTGTATCGGTCTGTAGTGATTTTGCGAACTCCTCCGCATGTTCTCTTAGGTATTTTGGATCTGTACGCGGGATTTTAGATTTTGGACACTTCTTTCTGTTAGGTAAGACCTGCTTCTTCTTCTTCTTCTGTCAGGTAAGACCTGCTTCTTACCTAACAGAAGGAACTGTCAAAAATCTAAATTCCCGCGTATTGATCTAAAATAATCATGAACGTACGCAAAGGAGTCCATTATCTTACACAAATTAAAAATTTCACTTTCACTCTTAAATATTTTGGATCTATACGCGGGAATAATTTATGTTGGGTAAGAAGCAGGTCTTACCTAACAGAAGGAAGTGTCAAAAATCTAAATTCCCACGTATAGATTCAAAATACCCAAGAGTGAAAGTGAAATTTTTTAATTTGTGAAAGATAATGGTCGGACTCTTTTTTGTACCCTCACGTTCATGATTTCTGGGGAGGATTCTCTGGTTATCGCTAGGTGGTCGATTTGGTATTCCCCGATGTGGTTGATTGGTGATTTCCAGGTTGTCATCTTGTTTGGTGGTTTCTTAAAGTGTGTGGACATTAGTTGGAGGTTAGCCATTCCACATATGTTGATTAGGCGATGTCCATTGGCATTTGTCTTTTTGTGTGCTGAGAAATCTCCAGTGATGTGCCTGTGCTCCCTTTCTCTGCCGATTTGTGCATTGAAATCTCCAAGGAGGATCTTGGTATTGTGTTTAGGAATCTTGGTGAGTGCTCATTTTAGCTGTGACCAGAACTTCTCCACTTTGTTCTTATCAGGGTCATTGTTAACAGGAGCATATGCGTTAATCAGTGTGTAGGCTTTGTTGGCGCATTTAATTCTGAGTAGGGAGATCCGTTCCGAAGGTGATGAGAAATCTAGCATAGACTTCTGGATACTGTTAGGGATCGTCCGTTAATCACGTGAGGCTCTGTTGGGGGGGGGGGGGTTTGTGAAGAATCACGAAATATCGCGGGGGTGTAGTGAGATATCACGTGTATGTATTTTTTCGTCGAACGCGCATTTTTTAAACCGAAATGCGGCGCGCGAAAATACACGTGGTTTTGGGAGGGGGGGGGGGGGGGGGATGGGGTCTTAACCTAAAACCTCACGATGTATCACCGGGGTTAGGGAGTGCTTAAAAAGTTGCTAAAAAACATCACGTGATTAATGGACGACCCCCTTATGTACTAGAAATGCGGTTCCCTATATATGTACATTACTATTCCTTAGCTTGACTGCAGTCTTTATTTTGTAAATACGATATATCCACCAGAGTCAAAGTGAGCAAAATCACGAAATCGTTTTTCTTGTGCTTGATCTTCTAGAGTTGATTTATTTTTTTTATTTATATAATTTTACTATTGAGCATTGATCGAATGTTTATTAAATTAACATTCATAAGAAGCAACTGAAATTTCTTACAGAAATTTCTTTGTCCGTAAAATATGGGAAAAATTGTACATATGTTCAAGTTCATATTGTAAACAGAACATCTAAAAATAGTCGAAAAAACATGCATAAAGATTTCTTTAAATAACAGCTGTTGTATATTTGTATAGGGACTTGTCGACTTCATGCATAGTAGCTGTGTTTTTCAAATATAAAAGATTTCATATTTCTTGATCTTTTTGTGCTTTATGCCCGCCATACAAACCAACGGTCCACCGGAGAGGTCTACCTATGCAGTTAGACCGGAGCGTGTGTGGGAATAGACCTGTGCATTTTTTTTCGTACGGTTGACCTGCGCAGGCAAACCTGCACAGGTAGACCTCTCCGGTAGACCATTGGTTGTATGGCGGGCATAAGGCACAAGAAGAAGTTGTTATTCCTGTCCATTGTCTTAGATTTCGCAGTCACAATATTCGTCGTCTTGCCATAATAGGCTATATTTCTGGTTTCGCATAACGTGTCCGCGCTTGTAATAAAGTTTTGGTCCGCGCCGAGTATTTTATTTTCCCGGTACTCAGCATATCTGCTGAGCATTCCCCATATCCGCCAACCCTGCACGGGATATTTCTTGATGCGATCTTTATAAATTTGTTTGAATATAGTACAAGAACGGCTTGTTTGCGAAAACATGAGATAAAACCTGTGTCGATGCGTGTTTAAACAGACACGTTTTGTTATCATATATAACATCTACAATAAAGTTTATGTATTGCAAACATGTATCAAGGCTTGGTAGACGTACGTTTAGTGGGTGTACTCTTATTCAAATCAAAAATATTCATTTATTGCAAATTCTAAGAAAATCAGAAATATTCAAATGGATTATTTATATCATGTTGAGTTTGAAGATTTTGATAATATTAAATATTAGCATTTGTATCTTTTCTTCAAAGATTATAATTTCTAGGAAATTATTGTATACATATCGTCAACAAAGTTAACATCATTTGTATAACTAATTTTTCTTTAACAAACATTCTTAAAAACAACTACTTCACTGGCAAACACCACGACTGACATTGAATTACATTAAGAAAGTTTTTTGGGTTCTACAAAGAACCCAACCCGTAGAACCCAAAAAACTTTCTTAATGTAATTCAATGTCAGTCGTGGTGTTTGCCAGTGAAGTAGTTGTTTTTAAGAAAGTTTGTTAAAGAAAGATTAGTTATACAAATGATGTTAACATTGTTGACGATATGTATACAATAATTTCCTAGAAATTATAATCTTTGAAGAAAAGATACAAATGCTAATATTTAATATTCAAATGGAGGTATATATAAATGGAGGTATAAGTATATTTCATGCCATTTAAACAAAAAAAGTACCAAGATTTTCAACATTTTTTTAATAATTTCGTTAAACACATGGATTCGTATTTATTTATTTACATTGTTTAGTCCCACAGGGATCACATAAAGCGAATTATAACCTGTGCTGTTATTTTTCTTGTTCTTCCAGAATTGTTTCATCAACTCGCTATGTTTAGCTCGACGTTCATATGTCCATTTCCCTCTTGTTATTTTTGTTTTTCCCTCTGATATAATTTCCCAGCTGTAGACCTTATGTCTGAAATTTTTTCCGCTTACGATGTCTGTCGGTGAGATGTTGGCGTTTGGCGATGTCAATTTGGACATGTTTTACGCAGACTGTTGTCGTTTTCATTTTCTGTAGAAACTTCAAAATCATTTTATTAATTACAATTACATCACTAATTAGGACTACCAAAACAAATCAATGTGAAATTTGAAATGTCAAATTTAAAATATCTAACCCCTAGTCATCCACGTGGGTTTCAAGTAAGTGTTTTACAAATTATTATTCATAAATGCAAAGCTGCACTGATGAGAGATAAATCTCGAAACGCGTCTGCTAATGGCTATTCACTTAAGTTAACGGAAAGCCATGATCTTAAAAAACAATGAGCCAGTAAATAACTGGCAAATTTCACATGAGATTTGTTTTGGTAGTCCTAAAAATGACACAGTAATATTATAGAGCTCCGGAAAGGTTGAATATATTTATATATTCGGGCGGACAGGAAGTTTATATGATTATCTATATTGCAGTATGGTTTTACATATAGTAAAAATGTGTTTTATGCTACGTAGACACGGTATAGAAAACTAGCATATAGTCTACCTATAGTTTGACTATAGCTGTGTGGCCTCGTATAGTCGAAAACTATTCGTATCGTTGAACTATACGAAGCGGTCACACAGCTATAGTCAAACTATAGCACAACTACACGCTAGTTTTCTATTCCGTGTGTACGTAGCTTATACTGTCCTCGAACATGCCTGCTCAACTTTCCAAGTTTTTCTCGGTTTTTTGACAGTTGACAGCTGTCAAATGTTAAAAAAAAAGCCATTGCACAACCGGTATTTCACCAACGACGTGGCAGTTACCTGAGATAAGATTTATTTTTCCTTCTTTCTTTTTTTTTTCTCGCTGTATAATTATTTTTTTTTTTTAATTCATTATTTTATTCTTTGAGTAAATATTTACTTTTTTTGGTTTTATTTGTTTTTTTAACTTCTATAGAATCTATCTGTCCAGTGTCGACGAGCGTTGAAACTTGTTACTTGCTCACTGAACTGACAGCTGTCAAATATCAAATTTGTCGTATGTCTGCTTAGAAAACGTCACGCTGTGATACACGGTATAGAAAACTAGCATATAGTCCACCTATAGTTTGACTATAGCTGTGTGGCCTCGTATATTCGAAAACTATTCGAATAGTTGAACTATACGAAGCGGTCACACAGCTATAGTCAAAGTGTAGCACAACTTGTGCTAGTTTTCTATACCGTGTGTACGTAGCTTATACTGTCCTCGAATATGCGTGCTCAAATGTCCAAGTTTTTCTCGTTTTTTTGACAGTTGACAGCTGCCAAGTGCCAAAAAAAGCCATTGCACAACCGGTATTTCACCAACGACGTGGCAGGTACCTGAGATTGGATTTATTTTTCCTTCTTTCTTTTTTTTTCTCGCTGTATAATTTTTTTTTTTTAATTTATTATTTTATTCTTTGAGTAAATATTTACTTTTTTTGGTTTTATTTGTTTTTTTAACTTCTATAGAATCTGTCTGTCCAGTGTCGACTAGCGTTGAAACTTGTTACTTGCTCACTGAACTGATAGCTGTCAATTATCAAATTTGACGTATGTCTGCTTAGAAAACGTCACGCCGTGATCCACGGTATAGAAAACTAGCATATAGTCCACCTATAGTTTGACTATAGCTGTGTGGCCTCGTATAGTCGAAAACTATTCGTATAGTTGAACTATACGAAGCGGTCAGGCAGCTATAGTCAAACTATAGCACAACTACACGCTAGTTTTCTATACCGTGTGTACGTAGCTTATACTGTCCTCGAGCATGCGTGCTCAACTTTACAAGTTTTTCTCGGTTTTTGACAGTTGACAGCTGTCAAATGCCAAAAATAAAGCCATTGCACAACCGGCATTTCAACAACGGCGTGGCAGTTACCTAAGATTAGATTTATTTTTCCTTCTCTCTTTTTTTTCTCTCGCTGTATAATTATTTTTTTAAATTTATCATTTTATTCTTTGAGTAAATATTTACTTTTTTTGGTTTTATTTGTTTTTTTAACTTCTAGAGAATCTGTCTGTCCAGTGTCGACGAGCGTTGAAACTTGTTACTTGCTCACTGAACTGTCAAATGTCAAATTTGACGTATGTCTGCTTAGAAAACGTCACGCCGTGATCCACGGTATAGATAACTAGCATATAGTCCACCTATAGTTTGAATATAGCTGTGTGGCCTCGTATAGTCGAAAACTATTCGTATAGTTGAACTATACGAAGCGGTCACACAGCTATAGTCAAACTATTGCACAACTACACGCTAGTTTTCTATACCGTGTGTACGTAGCTTATACTGTCCTCGAACATGCGTGCTCAACTTTCCAAGTTTTTCTCGGTTTTTTGACAGTTGACAGCTGTCAAATACCAAAAAAAAAGCCATTGCACAACCGGTATTTCACCAACGATGTGGTAGTTACCTGACATTAGATTTATTTTTCCTTCTCACTTTTTTTTTTCTCGCTGTATAATTTTTTTTTTTTAATTTATTATTTTATTCTTTGAGTAAATATTTACTTTTTTTGGTTTTATTTGTTTTTTTTTGACTTCTATAGAATCTGTCTGTCCAGTGTCGAGCGTTGAAACTTGTTACTTGCTCACTGAACTGACAGCTGTCAATTATCAAATTTGACGTATGTCTGCTTAGAAAACGTCACGCCGTGATCCACGGTATAGAAAACTAGCATATAGTCCACCTATAGTTTGACTATAGCTGTGTGGCCTCGTATATTCGAAAACTATTCGAATAGTTGAACTATACGAAGCGGTCACACAGCTATAGTCAAAGTGTAGCACAACTTGTGCTAGTTTTCTATACCGTGTGTACGTAGCTTATACTGTCCTCGAACATGCGTGCTCAAATGTCCAAGTTTTTCTCGTTTTTTTGACAGTTGACAGCTGCCAAGTGCCAAAAAAAGCCATTGCACAACCGGTATTTCACCAACGACGTGGCAGGTACCTGAGATTGGATTTATTTTTCCTTCTTTCTTTTTTTTCTCGCTGTATAATTATTTTTTTTTAATTTATTATTTTATTCTTTGAGTAAATATTTACTTTTTTTGGTTTTATTTGTTTTTTTGACATCTATAGAATCTGTCTGTCCAGTGTCGACGAGCGTTGAAACTTGTTACTTGCTCACTGAACTGACAGCTGTCAAATATCAAATTTGACGTATGTTTGCTTAGAAAACGTCACGCCCTGATCCACGGTATAGAAAACTATGGACTAGATATAGTCCACCTATAGTTTGACTATAGCTGTGTGGCCTCGTATAGTCGAAAAGTATTCGTATAGTTGAACTATACGAAGCGGTCACACAGCTATAGTCAAAGTGTAGCACAACTAGTGCTAGTTTTCTATACCGTGTGTACGTAGCTTATACTGTCCTCGAACATGCGTGCTCAAATGTTCAAGTTTTTCTCGGTTTTTTGACAGTTGTCAGCTGTCAAATTCCAAAAAAAAGCCATTGCACAACCGGTATTTCACCAACGACGTGGCAGGTACCTGAGATTGGATTTATTTTTCCTTCTTTCTTTTTTTTTCTCGCTGTATAATTTTTTTTTTTAATTTATTATTTTATTCTTTGAGTAAATATTTACTTTTTTTGGTTTTATTTGTTTTTTTAACTTCTATAGAATCTGTCTGTCCAGTGTCGACTAGCGTTGAAACTTGTTACTTGCTCACTGAACTGACAGCTGTCAATTATCAAATTTGACGTATGTCTGCTTAGAAAACGTCACGCCGTGATCCACGGTATAGAAAACTAGCATATAGTCCACCTATAGTTTGACTATAGCTGTGTGGCCTCGTATAGTCGAAAACTATTCGTATAGTTGAACTATACGAAGCGGTCAGGCAGCTATAGTCAAACTATAGCACAACTACAAGCTAGTTTTCTATACCGTGTGTACGTAGCTTATACTGTCCTCGAACATGCGTGCTCAACTTTCCAGGTTTTTCTCGGTTTTTTGACAGTTGACAGCTGTAAAATGCAAAAAAAAGCCATTTTACAACCGGTATTTCACCAACGACGTGGCAGTTACCTAAGATTAGATTTATTTTTCCTTCTTTCTTTTTTTTTTCTCGCTGTATAATTATTTTTTTTAATTTATTATTTTATTCTTTGAGTAAATATTTACTTTTTTTGGTTTTATTTGTTTTTTTAACTTCACGGTTAACGGCGTGACGTTCTCTAAGCAGACATAAGTCACATTTGACATTTGACAGCTGTCAACTGTCAGTTCAGTGAGCAAGTAACAAGTTTCAACGGTCGTCGACACTGGACAGACAGATTCTATAGAAGTTAAAAAAAAACCGGCCAAGTTCGAGTTGACTCGCGCACCGAGGATTCCGTACAAACTTGTAAGTAAGGTATCTTTTTTTGTGTGGAGGACGTAGCAAGCACATTCAGTTAACTTGACAAGTGGCCCTCCTGAAATCACGACCATCTTACTACCGCTGCAAGCATAACCTCAAGATGTCACTGTCGTACGATGGAATTCTACCCTATATTTTATTACCATACATCCCCCATTCACTATGAGTGTTTAAGGGTTCTGGAACTTCACTATTTGTTTTTAGTGCTCAATTTTGTTTGTATACCTATATACCCTGTATAAAGGTATACAGGGTATTTTTTTTAAATAACGCGAATATTTTTAAACTTATAAAAAGAAAACTTACTTATTTTAGTATTACACTTATTTCTAGATCTAATATAAACTAATATATTAACTATTTCTAGATCTATTTCGATACTCTTAACATTCAGTTGTTTAGTTGACTGCTTTTGGGCAATTGACTACCAAAAAATATAGGGCGTACGTGATTTAAGTATATGTAGATTATAAAGAACAATTAGACGAAATATAATATATACAGGATCTTACGGGACTTGAGTATGTCGCATGTCGGTTATAAACAATAAAAATTTAGACATAATATATACCCTGTATATGTTGTGTATATAGAGCGTACTTAATGAAATGCATAACGAATATAAACAAAGAAAATTCAGAATAAACAGCTTGGTGCCAACACATACTTTTTAACCTTCGGACCTAACCGAGGAGGACCTAAATGTATGCAACCCATATGCTTCTGGAGCCTGACAATACCACTACGACAACATTAGTGTATTTTCATAAGTTCTAATAGTAAATTCGCATTTTTCTTGTAACTAAACTACATATTTACGGTTTTCAGATTTTTCCCTTTACATGTGCTGTAAGACACCGCTTCTTGCCAAATTTCATGATTCTAGGTCAACAGGAAGTACCCTATAGGTTTTGATTCCCTTGTGAAATTGCAAAATATGCGACATAAACGGTCATATCTTTTGATCGCGTTGACTTACAAGTTTGATTTTTTCACAGTTGAAAGAGACCCGAAGCAGACCCGAGTATTTGATACAAATTTCAACTTGTTACCTCTACGCGTTCCTGAGAAAAATGGTCTTGACAGACAGACAGACGGACAGACAGACAGACAGACGGACAACAAAGTGATCCTAAAGGGTTCCATTTTCGGTACGGAACCCTAAAAACAACCTTTATACTGTCCTTACAAACTTTAGTTTGTAACTTTCTCACTAATTTTTGTATGATTAAAAATTAATACATATACAAGTTTTAAATTCAAATCATTAAGAATTATATTATAAAGAGTGAAAACAATGCCGCTATATAAGTGAAAGCATAAATAATTGTGATTTTAATATCAGCCTTTAAAATAATTACTGTTTATTAAGTGTTTTTTATTTTTGTTTGTATTTTATGCTGGTTTTAACAATATTGCGATGTATTTTCGTTTTGTAAATTATAGACGTAAAAGCAAAACGTAGTAGAATCTATTAATACCAAATTAGCATACGCGGAATATAAAATTTACACATTTTGCAAATAATCTCCCATTTATTCAAAATAAATTTGCAATTGTTTTAAAGGTAATTGCTTTTTGTGGTTAATTTATTATCTTAATTATAAATCTATTATCAAGGTCTTTTATAAATCCATCATCAAGGTTCATTTTTTTTAACAAAAATAATTCAAAAAAAACGTTACTAATTCGTTTCTTTTTACAAGATGTAACAAATAATATTTAAATATAATTTCGTTTTATTATCACTTAGTATTAATAGTAACTTTTTAATACTCATGCATTTAAAGTACTATCTTTGCGCACGTTTTTTTAATACGAGGAATGCCACTTTTGGTTGTATTGCCAAATAAATAACTTGGGTAACGCATGCAAATATTCAATATCGCTAGGTTACATTAACCCCTTGACATACAATGACGTCTCTAAGATGTATATGTGATAGGATCACATGTATATGGACACGTCAACGCGCATTTTATTCGTATGTCAAGGGGTTAAAAAAAACAATTAAATAAATAAAATAAACACACTCAAGACCTCAATATTAAAAAGTGACGGGAAAGCGACAGAATTTTTTGCTTCATTACAAAATTAAAATTAAAGAAAACGTTTTTAATTGAGTGCAAATTATATGGTGATACCGGAGAATGAGGAGAGTTCTTATGACGAATCCATACCACCGGAGACAATTGAAAAACCAAATTCTTTATTTTTAATTCTATTTTTTTTTTATGGCACCTGGATCCCAAACTTGTAAGATACATCCCTTCGCATGAAGAATAAAAAACATTGTTTGCAAGACGGGAGTTATTGTCAAATGCCCTCTCGAGCGAATGTGCGCACTTCGTGCGCCCAATTTCATTCACGCGTCCAATTGACTACCTACCGCCCTAGTTACAAAATATACTATTAAGATACATCCCTTCCCATGAGTAATAAAAAACATTGTTTACAAGACGGGCGTTATTGTCTATTGCCCTCTCGTGCGAATGTGCGCACTCACTTCGTTCGTGCGCCCAATTTCATTCTCGCGTCCAATTGACTACCTACCGCTCTAGTTACAAAATATACTATTAAGATACATCCCTTCGCATGAGTAATAAAAAATATTCTTTGCAAGACGGGCGTTATTGTCAGTTGCCCTCTCGAGCAAATGTGCGCACTCACTTCGTTTGTGCGCACAATTTCTCTCTCGTGTCCAATTGACTACCTACCGCCCTAGTTACAAAATATACTATTAAGATACATCCCTTCGCATGAGTAATAAAAAATATTGTTTGCAAGATGGGCTTTATTGTCAATTGCCCTCTCGAGGGAATGTGCGCACTCACTTCGTTCGTGCGCTAATTTCTTTCTCGTGTCCAATTGACTACCTACCGCCCTAGTTACACAATATACTATTAAGATACATCCCTTCGCATGAGTAATAAAAAACATTGTTTGCAAGACGGGCGTTATTGTCTATTGCCCTCTCGTGCGAATGTGCGCACTCACTTCGTTCGTGCGCCCAATTTCATTCTCGCGTCCAATTGACTACCTACCGCTCTAGTTACAAAATATACTATTAAGATACATCCCTTCGCATGAGTAATAAAAAATATTGTTTGCAAGACGGGCGTTATTGTCAATTGCCCTCTCGAGCAAATGTGCGCACTCACTTCGTTTGTGCGCACAATTTCTCTCTCGTGGCCAATTGACTACCTACCGCCCTAGTTACAAAATATGCTATTAAGATACATCCCTTCGCATGAGTAATAAAAAATATTGTTTGCAAGACGGGCGTTGTTGTCAATTGCCCTCTCGAGCGAATGTGCGCACTCACTTCGTTCGTGCGCCCAATTTCGCTCTCGCATCCAATTGACTACCTACCGCCCTAGTTAGAAAATATACTATTTAGCTACATCCCTTCGCATGTGTAATAAAAAATATTGTTTGCAAGACGGGCGCTATTGTCAATTGCCGTCTCGAGCGAATGTGCGCACTCACTTCGTTCGTGCGCCCAATTTCGCTCTCGTGTCCAATTGACAACCTACCGCCCTAGTTACAAAATACACTATTTAATCCAACGGTAAGAAGCGATTTGGCAGTCCTTCATTTGATTTTTCAAATTTTAATTTATGTATTTCATCATTTAATGATTGCTTTTACTTCTCTTAAGTATCTTTAATTATCTTATTCTAGCAGGAAATTGAATATTTTAAAACATAACATAATTAAAATAATAATTTCCTCTATGCGGTAATTTATCAAATGATTTAAAAAAAAAGTTAGTTATGCTATAATTAAACTTTATATCAGTATTCAGACTTTATGTTGAATAGTGATGAAACTTATTTAAAGTTTATAAATAATGTCGTTTCAACATTTAGTTTAAATAAATACCTTTGGTTAAAATACATTTATTTTTATAATTAATTAAATATTGCAATACAAATGAGTTTATAAAAATCGTTAGTTAGATTTGCATTGCATTTTTCAGAAAATGCAAGGTGTTCATATGTAGCAATTTATGTTGCAATAAGCTATTTAATTATGCTGTATCTGTTACTTCTCGTTAATTAGCAATAAAATGGTTTTAAGGTTACTTATAAATTTACATACATCCCAATAACATTCTACAGCGTGTTTACAAAAGAATCATCGGGTTTTTAAAAGATATATTTCACAAAGTTTTACATATGTAATATTAAATGACACAGGAAATTAAAGGTAAAATGTTAAAATTAAATGACACATGAAATTAAAGTTTAAAAAACTTCGCTTTAAACGTCCATGTGGCAGCACGAACTAAGTATGCAAAATGGCGAGTATGCAGAAGAAAGCGTTTTGTGTGCTCGAGTATGCAAGGTGTTTATCGGTTGTTATGGTGCAACTTGCATTTCGAGCATTCTGCGATGGTATCGACAATTCTAGGAAAATTCACTGGTTCCATTAGTAAACGTAAAAGTACCGGAAGACTACGCGTTTTTGTTGAAACAGTGGAGGCAGTTGGAGAACGTTTCACGCTTAGGCCGCAACACTCAACTCCGATGTTTAGGTTGTGAACTTGGTATTCCATATCAAACTGTATGGAAGGTTTTGCGACGGCGATTGCGATTCAAATTGTACCGTCTACAGATGGTGCCCCGACGACCATGTAAAACGAACCAATTTTTGTATTGCAATGCAGGAAGCGATGGAGGATGACGAATTTGATAACCGTCTAGGGTTCAGCGACAAGGCGGCATTTCATTTAAATGAAAAGGTGAACCGTCACAACATTCGGATATGGGGCACGGAAAATGCTCATTCTGGAACATGAAAGGATTTCCCAAAATTGTAATCTCTTCTGTGCAGTCTCCAAAAGTATTGGGACCCTTTTTCTTCAATGAAAACACTGTGACGGACACAACATATCTCGATATGTCGTAGTTTTGGTTGTTTCCGCAACTGACAGGATTCCAACAACTTCATATTCCAACAAGATGGGGCTCGGGCTCCACCTCATTGGCATAATGAAACGCGTCGCTAATCTAAACAAGGAAGTCCCTCACCGCTGGATTGGGCGATGTGCTGTACAGGACTTGGTATTGTTCAGCTGGCCTCCCAGGTCACCCGATCTTACGGTTTGCGATTTTTTTCTTTGGGGGTACATTAAAGATAAGGTTTACGTGCCACCAATGCCCATCAACACTGAATTAATTCCGAGAACGCATTACTGCTGCTGTGAACAGCATCGATGGGGGCACATTGCAGCGTGTGTGGGCCGAACTGGACTACCGTTTAGACGTGTGTCGTGTGACCCGAGGAGCCCACATCGAACAGTTGTGATGATATAATTTAAAATTTTCCATTTTATTTTTATGTGACATTTAATATAATATACGTAAAACTTTATGAAATATATCTTTTAAAACCCTATGATTCTTTTGTAGACACCCTGTACATACAGGTGCCTATCCGTTTGCCGATCATCATGGAGATTCGGACTTTGTTTGTTGCAGCCCTGAAGAGATTTATTGTTGTTGTGTTGAAGCAGCTTTGAAGGTTTTTTTAGACCCGATATTCTCTTTCTTCCTGGCGCTCTTCTTCCATCTACTCTTCCTTGTAGTATACGTTGCAATAGACCGTACCGTTGACTGTTCCTTATTATATGACCAAGGTATTCCAGCTTCCTCGTCTTTATTGTTAGTAAGACCTCTCGTTCTTTTCCCATTCTCTCTAGGATCTGCTAGTTGGTGACGTGACCCTTCCAGGAAATTTCGAGTATGCGGCGGTATAGCCAAATCTCAAATGCCTCAAGTCTCTCCGTTCGGTAGCCTCTCTCATAATCCAGGACTCCACTCCATATAGAAGCAATGTAAAGATCTAGCATCTCAGTAGCCTGATCTTCGTTTGTATATTCAGGTGATGTGCTTTGAATACCTTTGCCATTTGCAGGACTGCGGTTCTCGCTTTTTCTATCTGTTTGGATTGTATCTCACGAATATCAAATATTGTTAATTTTAAACGGGCTGGTCTGATCACATACCTTTTAGGGTTGCTCGCGTCTCCGCCCCGTGTGGACCGTCTTTCCGGCGCCTATTTCAAGGGAGGAAATAAGGATAATAGGTGGAGGGATTCCCTTAAAATTGTTGTCTTCCAGACGTTTGTGGTCGCTGCAGCCCTTTGGCTCGTGATTACACCCCCTTATTAACTTGAGACTTTTAAATGTAGCTGCTTGCACGTGTGAACCCGTGTCCTTTCGCTTCCAACACTCGAAGCATACTGCCGGAAATATATAAATTCGCGGTCTAATTAACAAATCGCGAGATTTCGGCCCACGTCGATACACCTTTTCCCTTCTTTTAATCGATGCCGAAATCGATTTAAATTTCGAATTAAAATATCGGTTTATTAAAATTGGCGCGAACACTGTCCGACATTTGATTTCAATAGACATTTTTACGGTAAGTTAAGCGCATGCGCATCCGCCAAGTTTGAAAGGCGGGAATATGAAAGTTTCGGGCAGATATATAGTTATACGTCAAAAAGATCGGGCAATTTTGACGTATGACATGGCGGAAATTGACGCATGCGCACAAAAACATTTCAACTATGAAAAGGTCTATTGAGTGGTCCCACGTTTCATTTAATGTTGTTCCAAGATACGTGTATTTTTGGACTCTCTCAATCAGTTCGTTGTTAACTCGAAGCTGTCCGACATAGTTGTTGTTTTTGGATACTACAAAATCAAGGCTGGGATCAAATAAAACAAAGTCTAATAATTAAAGCAGAACAAGTTGCTCCACTAACTAAAATCAAAAAACATGCTTGGTAGACGGAAGAGTGTGAGTGTGTGTGGCACCAGTGGCAATCACAGAAAAACGTCCATAACAGACAAAATTTCTTAAATGTTACAAAATTAGTGACTAAAAATCTTAAGAAAATCAAAAAGCTCGAGATGATCACATACTTGCAAATTAATGAAGACTTTCATAGAAACAATGTACGAAACTATTATAAGAATTTAAATAGTACAATCTAAAGTACAATCCCCCAACTCTATAACTCCAGGATAAAGAAGGAAATGTTGCCCATAACAACAAAGACAACTGCAAAGTATTAGCAGAATTTTTCGAAAATCTGTGAGGAAGCCAAAGAAAAGATGGACTTTCATATATCCACATCAACCAAACCTGACTCAGAACCTCCAACCATTGAGGAACTCCATTCAATAATATCGAATCTTAAGAATTATAAGGCCTCAGGAGAAAATCACATCACAGCTGAACTTTGGAAGAATATTAACTAAAATGCTATAAAGTCTCTCAGAAATATCTTTCAAGAAATTTGGATACATGAAAGAATCCCAGATGACTGCCCTTATACGTATTCTGTTAGAAAAGTATCCGACCTTATTTTTTATTTTGAAAACCTGATGAATTTGAATCAAGCGCGCTTGTATAAGCCGACCTTGAACCTTCGTGCGCATGCGTGATTTTTTTCCAGCCTGTAGATAGCGTCAGTTGCTGTCGAGCAGTGTTCGAGTGACGTAGTGTGTAGTGCTCTCGTAGGTTTTTCAATGCAAGTAAAATGACGACAAGTGAAATGGGGTATGTCCTACGTTGTCTACGTGATGCTGTGCGGCGCAGGCGACCGGTGTTGTGGTCATCAGGAAATTGGCGGCTCCATTACGACAATGCTCCAGCACATTCTTCGCACTTGGTTCACATTTTTTTTACTCTTCTGGTTCGACAGGCTCCTTACTCTCCTGATATGGCCCCTTGTGACTTCTGGCTATTCCCTAAAGTCAAGAGGCCATTGAAGGAACACGACAAGAGAGGACATTATGGTTGCAACGACAGCCCAACTAAAGTCGATTCCGAAAGAGGCTTTTTCGGAATGCCTTCCAACAATGGCGGCACCGCTGGGAGAAGTGTGTGGAGCCCCAAGGAGACTACTTTGAGGGTGATTAGGTTTCCAACGCTCCAGGTATACCAGTTTTTTTACCGGCTAAAGGTCGGATACTTTTCTAACAGACCACGTACATCCACTTCATAAGAAAGGATCCAAAACAGACTCTAACAACTAGAGAGGGATATCTCTCCTTGGCGTAACTCGATATTATTGAATAGTGTTCCTAAATGGTTAGAGGTTCTGAGTCAGGTTTTGGTTGATGTGGATATATGAAAGTCCATCTTTTTTATCGGTTCCTCACATTTCAGGAGATTTTTGAAATATTCTGCTAATACTTTGCATTTGTCTTTGTTGTTATGGGCAATATTTCCTTCTTTATCCTGGAGTTGTCGAGTTGGGGGATTGTACGTATTCAATTTCTTTCACAACAAGATATTCTCCACAGTCCTACTACACAGGGCAGAACCTCAACTCAACCATCAACTTGGGAAATACCAACAGGGTCATACTAACCCTATGGGCTGTTTGGGCTACATCCCAGGGGCGCCGTAACTTAAGTGTCTTGAATATGTTTAAAACTCTATATCTCAATTAACAAATTCGGGAAAGGATGAGTGCACACCCCAAGTAAGACGGCTGAGTGAGGTAGCGTTCAAGGCTCGCGCTCGTATTTTTTCATGCATATAGCTAAATTCGCGTTGTAAGTGCCCGATGTCTATCGGGCAACGCTGCCGTATGCGCAAGAGGTCGCCAGCGCTCTCTAGAGAGTACCGCGAAATAAGAAGAAGAAGAAGTGACCGATGTCTATACACCATATGAATAGAAGTGCAGGACTACATATTGCATTTGTTTGTAGTTTTAATTCAGTTTTTAGGTTTCCGTACCTCACAATGAAAACGGAACCTTTAATAGGATCACTTTGTTGTCCGTCTGTCTGTCTGTCCGTCTGTCTCTAAAGACTTCTTCTTAGGAACGCGTAGAAGTATCAAGTTGAAATTTATATTAAATACTCGTGTCTACAGTCTCTTTTAGTTGTGAAAAAATCAAATTTGTAAGTCAACGCTATCAAAAGATACGACTGTTTATTTAGCATATTTTCGCAAATTTTGCGATTTCACAAAAGAATCAAAACCTATAAGGTACTTCCCGTTGACTTAGAACAGGGTTGGCGAACCTTTTTCCGGCCGCGTGCCATTTTTAGGGTTCCGTACCGAAAACGGAACCCTTATAGGATCACTTTGTTGTTCGTCTGTCTGTCTGTCTGTCCGTCCGTCTGTCTGTCTGTCTGTCAAGACCATTTTTCTCAGGAACGCGTAGAGGTAACAAGTTGAAATTTGTATCAAATACTCGGGTCTGCGGTCTCTTTCAGGTGTGAAAAAATTAAACTTGTAAGTCAACGCGATCAAAAGATATGACCGTTTATGTCGCATATTTTGCGATTTCACAAGGGAATCAAAACCTGTGGGATACTTCCCGTTGACCTATAATCATGAAATTTGGCAAGAAGCGGTGTCTTACAGCACATGTAAAGGGAAAAACCGTAAATATGTAGTTTAATTAAAAGAAAAATGCGAATTTACTATTAGAAACTTATGAAAATACACTAATGTGTTGCGTGGTATTGTCAGGCACCAGAAGCATATGGGTTGCATACAGTTAGGTCCTCCTAAAGACACCTTACTTACAAGTTTGTACGGAACCCTCGGTGCGCGAGTTACAACTCTCACTTGGCCGGTTTTTTTTTTTAATTTCCACCTTTTGAAATGCTGACGTGCCAGGTCTACTTTTACAATGTGTTATCAGCTACCGTATTAGCGTGAATTTTTGGCGTGTTTTGAAATTACGGGCAAACCAATCGACGGATTTTGATGCTATTGCTATTATTTGATATTCTTATGAGATCTCCCAAATTCCAAAATTTCAAAATTATAGCTTTGTAAATACGGCTTTCGTGAATTTTTTAAATTTGTAAAATTTTGTGCGGCTTTTGCAATTACGGACAAACCAATCGACGGATCTTGATGGAACTTAGTATGAATTGATATTCTTACAAGATATCACAAATTACCAAATTTAAAAATTGTAGCTTTGTAAATACGGCTCCGGTGAAATTTGGAAATTTTTGTGGACCTTTTGCAATTACAGGCAAACCAATCCACCGATTTTGATGAAACGTGGTATGATGTGATATTCTTGCGAGGTCCCACAAATTGCCAAATTTCAAAATTGTAGCTTTGTAAATACGGGTTTTGTGAATTTTTGAAATTTGTAAATTTTTGTGCGCCTTTTACTATTACGGACAAACCAATCGACGGATTTTGATGAAACTGGGTATGATTTGATATTCTTGCGAGATCTCACAAATTCCCAAATTTCATAATTGTAGCTTTGTAAATACGGCTTTGGTTGAATTTGGAAATTTTTGTGCGCCTTTTGCAATTACAGGCAAACCAATTCACGGATTTTGATGAAACGTAGTATGATTTGATATTCTTACGAGGTCCCACAAATTGCCAAATTTCAAAATTGTAGCTTTGTAAATACGGCTTTTGTGAATTTTTGAAATTTTTGTACGTCTTTTGAAATTACGGGCAAACCTTTAGACAGATTTTGATGAAACTTGGCATGATTTGATATTTTTGCGAAATCTCATAAATTCCCAAATTTCAAAATTGTAGCTTTGTAAATACGTCTTTGGTGAATTTTTTTAAATTTGATAATTTTTGTGCGCCTTTTGCAATTACGGGAAAACCAATCGACGGATTTTGAACACGTCTTATATTTTACACCATTGATGTTGCACAAAAGTAGATTGAGAAACTTAAAAATTTATTTTAGAAAAGATTGTTTAGCAATTTTAGAAGGCATGCGTGAGTAATAGTTCGCGTGCCAATAAAATTTTCCTACTTGTCAGCTGTGGCACGCGTGCCATAGGTTCGCCACCACTGACCTAGAATCATGAAATTTGGCAAGAAGCAAGGTCTTACAGCACATATAAAGGAAAAAATTTGAAAACCGTAAATATATAGTTTAATAACAAAAAAGCGAATTAACTTTTACAGTTATTATTTTTAATCTGCAGCGTTGCCAACCGTACGATATAAATCGTATTTACACGACCTTTTTGGAGTTGATACGATGTACGATCATGTATTCGAAATCGCACGCAAAATTCAC
Source organism: Phosphuga atrata (assembly GCA_944588485.1). Lineage (NCBI taxonomy): Eukaryota > Metazoa > Arthropoda > Insecta > Coleoptera > Silphidae > Phosphuga > Phosphuga atrata. The sequence continues at coordinate 3,026,462 of OX155905.1, forward strand.
GGTCTTTCCAAATTTTTCAATTTTCATAAGAAAAGAGAAAAATAATAATGGATGCGTTCATTTTGTCGATTTAAAAAATCATAAATTTCTTCTTTGTATTTTCGCATCCAATAATTTAAACTCTCTTCTCCACTCGCAATTCGTTGTATTTAAGGCAGAATCAGCTAGAAGCTCAAGCCTTTCATATTCTTGTCGTCCTTAAGCTCCCTAATCATATTTAAGAATTTCGAAGCCCAGGCCCTAGAGCGCTAATTGGTTTATGGCCCAGGGCGCCAAAATTAATATGAACGGCCCTGAATACCATGCGGGTTTCAGGAAAGGGAGATCCTGTCCGCAAGTAATTATCAACTTCAAACATATCATGAACTACCAAAAATCATGGGCTGTTTGGACCGAAATTTTCCCGTTTGAAACAGGGCTAGTCTAATCACTTACCTGTTAGGGTCGCTCGCGTCTCCGCCACGTGTGGATCGTCCTTCCGGCGCCTTTTTTAAGGGAGGAAATGTGGATAATGGGTGGAGGGAGCCCTTGAAATCGGTGTCTTCCAGACGTTGGATGCCGCTTCAGCCCTTTGGGGCTCGTGATTACGCCCCTGGTTAACTTGACTTGAAACGCTAAACTTAAAAATGCGTGCACGTGTCGGTCGAGCTTGGTTCGCGCTTCGATTCTCGTCTTTACGTTTTTCGTTTTTTTTTTTTTTTAATTCAGCTGTTTTCTACCCTTTGGGTATAAGCCTCCCTCTTATTTTGCCAGTTGCCACGATTTTGTGCCTCCTGGTACCAGTTCAGTCCTGCCGCTCGTTTCAAGTCGTCGCTCCATCTCATTTGTGGTCTTCCTATGCTCCTTTTGTTGCTCCATGGTCTCCATCGAATTAGTTTGCCACTTCACTTATCCTGGTCTCTTGCTACGTGTCCCGCCCAGTTCCATTTCTTAGCGGCGGCGCGTCGCACGACATCATGAACCTTTGTTCTTCTCCTGATCCATTCATTTGTTCTCCTATCTCTTAATGATATTCCAAGTATTCTCCTCTCAATAGCTCTCTGGTTTACTTTAAGTTTGTCAAGTATAGCTTTCGTGAAGGTCCAAGTTTGTGACCCGTAAGTAGTTACTGGTAGGATACACTGGTTGTATAATTCGGTTTTGAGGTTTAGGGGTATGTCCATATTCAAGATGTCTTTAATTTTGGCATATGCCTCCCAGGTTTGCCGTATTCTCTCATTTATTTCGAGTCCTTGGTTAGCCTTACCTATAGTTAGTGTTTGTCCTAGGTATTTGTATGCAGTTACTTTCTCGATTCTGTTGTCTCCTAGGGTAATTTCTCGATCGTCATCTACGTTTGATGTCATGTACTTTGTTTTGTCAAAGTTGATTTCTAGGCCTATGCGCTTCGTGGCCCTGTAGATGTCATCGATAACTGTAGTGTGGCCAGTTCTTCTCTGCTTTCGGCTATCACTACTATGTCATCGGCAAACATTAAGTGGTTGAGTTTCTCCCCGTTGATATTAATGCCTCTGTTTTGGAGGTCGATTGTTTTTAGTGCGTCCTCCAGAACTAGTGTGAAGAGCTTGGGTGACATAGGGTCTCCTTGGCGCACTCCTCTGTTAATTGCCACTTTGTCGGATTTTTCGTGTAGCTGAATTTGCAGAGTTGCATTTCGGTAAATGTTGTTAATTAGGTTTGCGTATCTGTGGTCTATTCTGGCGTGTTGCAGGGCTTGCTGTATGCCCATATTTCCACCGTGTCGAAAGCCTTACTAAAATCAATGAATGCTAGCCATAAAGGTATATTGTATTCCACAGCCTTCTCGATTAGTGTTCTCATCGTTTGCAGGTGTTCTGTAGTACTGTAGCCCTTCCTAAACCCAGCCTGCTCTTTTGGCTGGTAATAGTCTATAAACTTTGGTGTGAGACGGTTGGTTAATATTTTCGCGAATAATTTGTATATTTGGGATAGCAGGCTGATCGGTCTATAATTTTCTAGGTTCTCGGTGTCTCCCTTTTTGTGAATGATTACCACGAGGGCGTTTGTCCAGTCCTGTGGTATGTCCTCCTTTTCCAGGCATTTGTTGTACAATATTTCTAGTTGGTGTTCTAGTATATCACCGCCTTGTTTTAACATCTCTGTCAGTATGCCGTCTTCGCCCGCTGCTTTCCCATTTTTAGTATGTTGCAATGCCGATCTGATTTCGTCTTTTGTAATCTCAGGTATGTCTTCAGAGTTGACGTTCATGACTTTCTCTTCCTGGTGTTGTTCGGTTGTGTCGCTCGTTACTTTCGTCTCGTATAGGTCTGCGTAGAATTCTTGTACCGTTCTTATAATTTCGTGTCTTCCTTCAATTCTTTGTCCTGTTTTGTCTTTGATTCTGACGATTTCTTTCTTTGTGTTTGTCGCTAGTCTTCTGAACACTTTCGTCCCTTTGTGTTGTTCCAGTACTTTCTGCGCGATTTGCACATTGTGTTTTCTGATGTCCTCCTTTGCCATCTTTCTGGCGATTTTGTTTGTTTCAGCGTATTCTGCTGATGACCTTTTGTTATTTGCTATAAGTTGTCGTCTTTTATCTAGCATGTTTAGTGTATGCGCGCTAAATTTATTTTGCTTTCTAGTTTTTGTTTCTGTGTACGCTTCTGCTGCTTGGTTTAGGGTTCTAGTGATCGTTTTGCTTGTTTCGTTTATATCAAAGGTCTCTGCTCTTTGAATCTGCTTCCCAGGTATATTTGGAATTTATTTGGGTCTTGTTGGAGTTTCTTTCTGTCAATCTGTTTGTGTATCGACTTTGCGATTTTTTTGCAACGCTCTAGTTTTTGGTTTATGCTTATCCTTGCCCTCACCAGACGATGGTCACTTCCAGTATTAAATCTGTTCAATACCTCGACGTTTTGTACTATTTGGATGTTCTCCGTTAGAATATAGTCGATTTGGTTAAAAGTTCTCCCGTCTGGGCTTGCCCAGGTCCATTTTCGGTTGATTTTCTTTTTGAAAAAGGTGTTAGCGTTGTAGAGATGTTCTTCTTCCAGAAAGTCAGCCATCATTGAGCCTCTGGGATTTCTTTTGCCTAGCCCGTGTTTGCCTACGTATTTTTTCTCTGGGTCTGCTTGGCCTCCAATCTTGCAGTTGAAGTCGCCGATCACTAAAACTTGTGATGTTTTATTGCTGCGCATTCCTTCCGAGATATCTTCTTAGAATTTGCTGACGTCCTCGTCTTCCGCGGTGCTTGTGGGAGCATATGCCTGAATTATCTTTAGTGTTTCCAGTCTATTTATTTGTATCGTTACGTATAACACTCTTTCGGATATAGCTTTGAGCATTTTTACGTTATCTGTTAGTCTCTTGTGTATCAGTATGCCTACGCCTCCTATACTGGAGTTTTCGTGTCCTTTGTAATCGAAGCATACTCTCCGAAAAATATAAATTCGCGAAGTAAATTGATAAGTAAATCGCGCGATTTCGGCCCAGGTCGATACACCTTTCTCCTTCTGTTAATCCGTGCCGAAGTCGATTCAAATGTTGAATTAAAAATACAGATTTATTAAAATTGGCGCGAACACGGGCTAACTCATTGAACTGTAACAGGAGATTGTTACCTAGATCTCTTACAAAATGTTGTTGTAATAAAAGTGATTAATATAAAATTCTATTGGATAACCATGGATAATAATTTTATAATACGAAAGTTTTCCAATATAAAAACAATACAACTTTTATATTAGCATAATTACTAAACCATTTTGTTTTTAATATAATTTGTTTTTGTTATAGGTTTGAGAAGCACTGGTTTCCAGAGGTTCCGGCTAAAGGCCAGGGCTACCGCTGCATCCGAGTGAACGGTTTAACGCCAATCGACATGACATTGGAGCAAGCGGCCAGCAAATGCGGCCTGTCATACAGAGACCTACGTCTCCCCGCTGAACTCACTGTCTGGGTGGACCCAAGTGAAGTTTGCTATCGGTAAGGCAAAAATAACATATGTACAGCAAGCGCCGTGTATTGCGACAACAATTGTCAATTTGATATTTACTGAAGCTATCGAACATATATAGAAATATCGTATATTCTGTAAATGACGAAAATAAATATAATGTTATAAAGGAATTATAGTTTATTGGCTACCAAATGAGCTTTATCTATAACAAGAAATATTTAAAATTTGGTAAAATGTAGATAATATCTATTATATTAGGTTGTCCCGAAAGTCCTTGCGTTTTTTAGGGTTCCGTACCGAAAACGGAACCCTTATAGGATCACTTTGCTGTCCGTCTGTCTGTCTGTCTGTCAAGACCATTTTTCTCAGGAACGCGTAGAGGTAACAAGTTGAAATTTGTATCAAATACTCGGGTCTGCGCTCTCTTTCAAACTGTGAAAAAATCAAACTTGTAAGTCAACGCGATCAAAAGATATGACCGTTTATGTCGCATATTTTGCGATTTCACAAGGGAATCAAAACCTATAGGATACCTTTTTAGGGTTCCGTACCGAAAACGGAACCCTTATAGAATCACTTTGTTGTCCGTCTGTCTGTCTGTCAAGACCATTTTTCTCAGGAACGCGTAGAGGTAACAAGTTGAAATTTGTATCAAATACTCGGGTCTGCGGTCTCTTTCAAACTGTGAAAAAATCAAACTTGTAAGTCAACGCGATCAAAAGATATGACCGTTTATGTCGCATATTTTGCGATTTCACAAGGGAATCAAAACCTATAGGGTACTTCCCGTTGACCTAGAATCATGAAATTTGGCAAGAAGCGGTGTCTTACAGCATATGTAATGAGAAAAATACCGAAAACCGTAAATATGTAGTTTAACTACAAGAAAAATGCGAATTTACTATTAGAAACTTATGAAAATACGCTGATGTGTTGCTTGGTATTGTCCGGCACCAGAAGCATATGGGTTGCATACAGTTACGTCCTCCACAAAAAAAAGATACCTTTTTTACAAGTTTGTACAGAACCCTCGGTGCGCGAGTCACAATTCGCACTTGGCCGGTTTTTTTGGTATTAAAATAAATTTAAAAAAATTATGCACAGAGTAACTTTTATTCAAGAAAGTAGTTTCCGTTTTGATCAATGACCTTTTGCCATCTTTCATGTAATTTCATAATTCCTCTTTCGTAGAAGGCTTGGTCTTTATCTCCAAGAAACTGTTCCAAATGATTTTTTATGTCTTCTTCTTTTTTAAAAGTTTTGCGTAAGTTCTGAAGACTGATGGTGCACGGTCAGGGCTATATGGTGGATGACTTGGCATCCGAGACATGACTTGGCATCCGAGCCACATGGATGTGGTATGACTTGGCATCCGAGCCACATGGATGTGTCATGACTTCGCATCCGAGCCACATGGATGTGGCATGACTTGGCATCCGAGCCACATGGATGTGGCATGACTTGGCATCCGAGCCACATGGATGTGGCATCCGAGCTCCAGAAATTTCTGCCCAGTCACCAAAGATGTGTGTGGTGTAGCGTCGTCATGATGGGACAGTACACCTTTTCGATTTACCAAGCTCGATTTAGCAAGGCCTATATTTTTGTCTATGTCCTATGTCGATGTATGGGTGCTTTAGGTACGTTTAAGCTCTCCGTGAGTTCCCTTACTGTAACCTGGCGGTTGGTCTTGATTATGATTTTAATTTCCTCGTCAATGTTGATTTGTGTTGGTCCCGAACGTGGTTTATCTCCAGAACGGAATTTTGTAAACCAGTGCTGACAAGTGCGTTTTGATAACGAAGTGTCGCCATACACGGTACATATCCTTTTATGTGCTTCGGTCACGTTTGTGCCTTCCGAAACAAGAAGTACAAAATGTGACGAAAATGTTCTTTTTCGTGCTCCATGTCGATTAGGCGCTAAGCGAGGAAAAATACAAAATACTTCAATTTGTTTATATTAAATTATAGTCAGGAAACGTACCTTTCGATTAATACCAAATTTATTTGTGTGAGCTTGTGGGCAACTTCGTAATTCTTGCGTAAGGTTACACGTCAAATATACGCAAGGACTTTCGAGACAACCTAATATTATTACCGCGTTGAATGCCACGCTAATATTATATGAATTGTCCGTGTCGCTTCATATTCAAATTATGTGTTTCTAGTATCACCGGTGACCCCCGGAGCGCTACAACCTTAGTGTCGGCCACCGATAACCCCCTTGGCATTCAACGTTCTTTCAACTTCAAAATGTTTCAAAATTTATTTTCGTTTGTCTTGAATTCGTGCTAGAAAGTCTATATATGAACTTTTAACATTATATATCAACAATTCTTGAATTTTTAACATTATAATCATAACCATCACCATTGTTCACCCGCTTCTTCAATATAGTCTTCCTCAATATAGAAATAATGGGTGTCCCAATAAAAGTGGAAAATTTAAATTTAAAATAAAACAATCATAAAAATGGACATTATCCATGAAACTAGTTATCTGATAAATGTCCTCTACTTGATATATTCGCCTTCTTTAGCCAAATATTGATTTGGTATGTGGGTGATACGCGGTAGAATAGTATTTCACTCATGGTTTGCAGATGAATTTATTTACATTGACGATATATACAAATATACAATATATACAATATATACAAACACTGTTGAGGGACTGAGTGGAGCTGGACTCTCTGAACTGGACTCGACTGGTCTGGTTGACTGACTGCTGGCTGAGTCTGGTTGAACTGGCTGTGCTCGACTGACTTGGTTCCACTGGCTGGACTGAACTGAACTAGTGTCACTTTGCTGACTGTACTTCTAGCTGAGTCTGGTTGACTGGGTCCACTGGGTGGACCGGTGTGACTAAATCCACAGGCTGGACTGAACTGTCTTAGTCCACTGGCTGGATTGACTTCGCTGACTGAGTCCACTGGCTGGACTGGTGTCACTTCGCTGACTGTTTGAACTTCTAGCTAAGTCTGGTTGACTGGGTCCACTGGTGTGACTGAGTCCACTGGCTGGACTGGTGTCACTTCGCTGACTGTGTCCACTGGCTGAATTGGTCCACTGGCTCGTTGCCGCTACAGGTATAACTGTGGATTTCTGTAATACAGCTCTTTCAAGACTTGGACCGTCTAATCCCCCGTTTGAACAACCATAATTGGTCACCTAAATCGTGCGATTTAACGCCTTTTTTGCTCTTTCTCAGTTTTTTTTGAAGTCAAATGACCTGACTTGAAAAAAACTGAGAAAGAGCAAAGAAGGCGTTAAATCGCACGATTTAGGTGACCAATTATGGTTGTTCAAACGGGGGATTAGATGGCCAGGGAACTTTTCGTGCAATAGATTGTAGTTTTGGTGGTGACGACTTGTACTGCGACCTTCGTTGAAATTTTTTTTGTGCGCATGCGTCAATTCCTACTATGTTTTCGGGCACTTTTTTGACGTATAACCAGTGAAAATAACAAAATGTGCCCGAAACTTTAGAGATCTATTGTACCCCACCCTCTTCCTCTAAACGTTAGTATACTTACCCATTTAGAGCGTTTCCTCTAGTCTTGATTTCTTTAGGAATTTCAGGATCTGGGTGGGATTCAAGGACTGCATTTAAACTCCTCTGCGTTCAAGCAGAGGGCCCAAGATACATTTGTCCTTGCGGAGCAGTGCTTCGCAGTCTTTGAGCAGATGTATGGGGGTTTCCTCTGCTGAACCACAGAATCTGCATCTGTCATCTTCCTCTAGGCCTAGGGTCTTGAGGTGTTTTCTAAGTCTGCAGAGTCCCGTCAGGACTCTTGTCCGAGTCCTAAGCTTGTTCCTGTTTAGTTCCAGGCAAGCTTTTGTTCTTTTCTGGTTAACAGATCCCAGCATAACTTTGGATTGTCTCAAACCTGGAAGTTCTTTCTGGGTTTTCATCCTTTGTTCCCTTATTTCTTCATCTAAACTTTTGTGGATGGTTTTTACACCCATACCGCAAAGGTTTGTTTGCTAGGTGATCGGCTTCTTCGTTTCCGTCTATACCAGTGTGTCCTGTTACTCAGTATAGCGATATTTTATTTTCTTTGTCAAGCTTGTTTAGCTTTCCCAGTTTGGATCTGATGGTGTATGAGCTAATAGCCTTGGTGACTGTTTGGCTCGTTCTCTGACAGGATAGCAATTCGTTTTTTGTGATAATTCCTGTCAAGGTTAAATTGTGCACATCTTTCGATTGCGTTTACCTCTGCTTGGAAGATACTTGGGAATGTTCCCATGGATTCGAAGTATTTGGTACGAGCTCCAAACACTCCTGCACCAGTTTTGTCTTCGAGCCATCTGTATACCACTTGATACCATTTTGCTCTATGTGGTATGCAGAGGATTCGTCGCTCCAATCGGCTTTACTACTACACATTGCTGTGTAGTTTTTCTCGAAGTGGTATTTGCATACCATTACATCTTTTGGTACTTGCAGCCAGGGAATTTTGGCAGCGAGGCTGTTGAGGTCTCTGTTCCCGATTATTTTACCTCTGCCTATTCCTTCCTTGCCAAACCTTACAATCGCCGATCTGGCGGCCCTCTTCACGACAAGGTGCAACGGAATCAGATCCAGCAGGAGTTCCATTACTGCTGTCGTCCACGACCCCATCTCCCCCGTGATGCAGACACACGCCAGTCTTTGAATCTTTTCAAGCTGCTTCCTCATCGAGGCCAGCTTGGTTCTACTTCCTCATGTAACTGCCCAGTCTCACCATCATGGTGTACATCCATCGCAGCATTGTGGCGTTACAACCCGACGTTTTTTCTGCCAGATTTCTGCACACCATTAGAGCGCGTCTGGCTCTTCCTACCGCTGCTTCAGCGTATCTTTTCCATAGGAGTTTGCTATCTTGTGTTATACCCAGATACCTCCTATTTGTATTCTACTGGTCTTCCATCTAACAGTATGGGCTGTAGGCAGTTTAGTTTTCTCTTTCTATTAAATGGTATTACCGTGGTTTTCCTCGTGTTGACTCTCAGTTCCACTATTTGACACCATCTACTAGTTACTTTGAGGCCTCTCTGTATGATTTCACAGAGCGTTCCCTCAAACTTCCCTATGGCTATGATGAATATGTCATAGGCGTAACCTTGACATTTGATGTCTAGGTCGTTCAGCCTAGCCAGTTATTCATCAACTACCATCTCGTGCAATAATGCCATTCTTTCACATATGTTGTGTGGCAATTGTCAATTTTGCTCTATGTGGTATGCTGAGGATTCGTCGCTCCAATCGGTTTTACTACTACACATTGCTGTGTAGTTGGAACCAAATGTTTTCGAGATCCATAACATCCATTTGAGGCATAAAAAACTGGGTTACCTTTTGCCATTGACTGTTGCGCATCTCAGGCAGCATCTTGGAAGTAAAATGGCCCAATGATGCCTCCGGGTCAAAATTCACACCAAACAGTATTACATGATCATATCAACAGAAAAAACGAAATCAATGGTTATATCCAAAGAGCCTGTCAGGTGCAAACTTATGGTGGACAATAAAACGATAGAACAGGTCATGAAATTCAACTACCTAGGATCGCAAATATCGAGCAGCAGAAACCTGAATGAGGAAGTAAGAGCGAACTGCATCAAAGCATCATTCATTTCCGGTAGCCTAAGAGACCTAATATGGAAACACAAATATATGACGGCAGAATGCAAGATAAGGATATATAAGACCTATCCTAAAGCCTAGTTCGCACTAGTCTAGTAATTTAGTAGAGTAGCGAGTAATTTAGTGGCTAAACAACTCGCTACTGCACAGAAATCGATCGCATTACGGTCCAGTACAGTACACAAGTATTTTGTGAGATGTAGGGGCTGCAGCGCAATAGAGTGAATAAACTGATATATTCCTTGCATTTTCTAAATCCAAGCATGCCGATTGTTTCATTTGTTTGTTTTTATAATGCGGGGACTTACTATTCCATTTTAGATCCAGCGAAATGACATTTTTGCGGCCACTAATAAACTCGACTAACCTACAGGTCCGGACCTGTTTAGCCGGTGAACCAGTGAGGCTTTTCGCCTCTCACCACGCGTCCGTGCGTGGTGGGAGGCGCTACTCGCCCGATAAATAGAGTAAAATGGACCGACTCGACTTAACCATTCACTAAACTACTTGACTAATTTTTTATGGTTCGCACACATTTAGCCACTACATCACTCGCTACTCTACTAAATTACTAGCCTAGTGCAAACTAGGCGTAACATACGCTGCCGACACCCAAGCCGAAACAACAAAAACTAAGAAACTCTTGAGAAGCACCGAAATGAAAACGCTGAGAACAATAAAAGGCGTAAGACTACGGGATCAAATAAGAAGCAGCGTCATAAGAGGTGAATTACAAACGGAAGATGTTGTCAGATGGGTCAGATCCCGGAGAAGGCACTGGAGAAACCATGTAGACAGGATGGACCAAGATAGAATTGCCAAGTGGGCAAAAGACGGAAGGGCACAAAGCAGAAGACCCCCAGGTCGCCCGCCCAAGAGATGGCAGGAGTCCTGGACGTCCGGATGGCTATACAGGACAAAGTCCTAAATCAAGAAGAAGAAGCAGTAATACGTTTTGGGTTAAATTTCCTACGCATGCAAGACTTTCATTTTCATCGCTCCAAATCCGAGAATTTGTTTCCAGAGCTTGTTTACTAGCCATCAACATTTTGTTGGAACTCACCATTTACTTGTTCTTCTTCAATGATCCAATTGACGAATTCTCTTCGCTTTGTATGACCTGTTCCTTCAGTTTTTGTTAGTTTGATTGTTTTGTCATGAAGATGCAAATCTTTAGTGAGAAACAATGCGTAGTGCTTCTTGAAATGTTGTGTCAATCCTTGAGCACGATGCCGAATGGACGTTCTCGGATTGATGGTTTATGGTTTTTCGTCGCTTTTATTTTTTATTTAGCATATAGTGGCTAGGTACATGCTGTGCTTAAATATAAGTACGGAAAGATGCTTCGTTCTGGATCCTCCTTCACTCCTAGCCCTCCATCACCAGATTATCATAAATCACTGTTAAAGTCACACTTTTCCATAAGATTACATATAAATTGAGACACACGGTCAACTGTAGTTATTTATTCATTAATGGCATTGTTTGCTGATTCTCTTGAGATGGCAACAATTCCGGTAAACTGCATCAGAAAACAGGCTGCCGAAGTGGGTCTTCAAGTGTCGCTGGAGAAAACAGAATTCATCACCAACATCAGAGAAGCAAACAGAGAGATGTTACTAGAACAGGGAAACATCAAGAGGACTGAGAAATTTAAGTATCTCGGCGAATGGATTGAACCCAACTTATCAGAAAGAGCATCATTATCTAAGAGAGTCAACAAGTTAGAACTAGCCTATCGGCTGACTAAGAACACTTACAATAAGAAATGCCTGCCACGTTACCTGAAACTTAAGCACTACACATCAGTCTTACGACCAGAACCCCAGCCCTGTATGCCATGGAGTGTCTTTCCTTGAACTGAAGGGGTCTAATAGAGAAATTGGAAATCAGAGAGAGAAGAATCCTCAGGAATATCGTAGGCCCGGTAAAGGAAGATGGGGAATTCCGAAGACGGCATAACTCTGAGCTCTACGAACATATTGAGATGCTCTCTGACTGTGCAAGGAAAAGAAGGGTCGCTTTCTATGGCCACGTTGCAAGATTGCCTCCAAACCGACTAACCAATCGTCTGTTCACCTTCTGGCAAAACAAGAAGCTTCGTACCACTTGGTTCACAGAGACGGAGAAGGATATTAAAGAACTGAGAATAACAGATCTCAAAAACAGACAGTCTGTGAGACGCACTCTGAAGGAAGTCCGTGGATTTCAGTAAAAACCTTGAAGGAAGGTACCCCCTGGACAGAAGAGAGAAAGGAGTTACACCGGCAGAAGATTCGACAATACTGAGCAAAGGTCAAAGCCCAACAGTTGAACAAGCGTGGTCCAAAGTAGACCTATTCGAAGGAAGAAGAAGAAGAACCAGGGAGTGAAATCGAGGGCCAGGGGTCAAGGAGGATCAAAAACGAACCATCTTTCCCTACTAATATATAGACATTTTCATGTCAACGTCAAGGTTTGTAATCCAATCTAGCGCCGAATGGGACGCCTCCAGGAAATCGGACCAATCCCCTGCATCTGAGCGTAGAGGGCACTCACTGTGGATGTGTTGAATGGTTTGCCTCGGCGTGCCGCAGTCGCATTCAGGTGACATTGTCCTCCCCCATTTGAACAAGGAGTCCGCGCATCTGCCATGTCCAGTGCGCGCTCGGTTTAGTCCACTTTCTCCTGCTTAGTTCTGTCCAGGGATAATATCCAGGGATATTACAATTATAACTCTCAAACCAGGTTTGCAGTTAGTTGTTTGATTTAAGATTCCAATCGTGTGCCCATTGGGCTTTTGAGTCGTAGTTGCTATTTTGGAGCTGTTCGGTCAGGCGAATAGGGGGTTTGTCGATTTTAGCCGGTTGAGTCTCAGTTGGGGGATATCCTCACGTATCGGCAATTTTGGGTTTGTCACAATTTTTCTGTGCTCTCGTAGTAGGACTTCATTGCTGCATAGGTTTGGTAGCAATGTACGGTGCATAGCACTGGTGTAGCCATTGTGTAGGTTAGGTTAGGTGCTCTCGTAGTAGGGCCTCATTTCTGCGTAAGATTGGGGGGAGTACGTTGCACAGCACTGGTAGCCATTGTGTAGGTGTTGATCTGATTGTACCAGAAATGTACAATGTTGATCTGATTGTACCGCACTGGGGCAATTTTAACACAAAAATCGGAAAAACGCGGTGTTTTTTCACCTAATTTGCGGGGATCCCTCTCCTGGGATACCCAACAGTCGGATCGGGACCGGACCAGCACCAATCGATTCGGCATAGTGTCTTTTAGTTTGTTTTGGAGTGTTGTTCATGAGAATGAACCTCATTCTATTATTGAGATGTCTTTTAATGAGTTTGGTATGGCAGCTACTGATCCATGCCGGCGAGCAATATTTGGCAGTGGAATACACCAGAGCAAGCCACAGTTGCGCCCCAGGTTGTACCACACAATTTCTGGATTGTGTTATTCCGAGTCCCTATTTTAATTTTTTTTTAAGTTTCCGGTACGAGTGTGTGTATGAAGTGTTATTCCCAGATATTTAGGGAACTTGTTGTGTCGTAGTACATTGTCGCCCAATCGTGTTTCTGTTTGAGTGTTGGCCATTGTATTATTAAGGTGGAGTGTCAACACTTCAGTTTTGTTTCGGTTTGTTTTGAGTCTGCACCTCTTGAAAAATTCATGAAGTCACTAATCGATCCAGTCTCCTCAAATTTTCTTCACAGTTGGTGCACTTGGAATATTTTGCCAACCAAAAATTTTATGCAATTGGAGAATCTTAGCAGTCAAACTTTCTTCATTTTTTAAATGATATTTAACGATAAGAAGCGATCTAGCGATCTAAAGTTAAATAACAGACTATTTACCATAGAACTGATTTAAGAGTTTGATTGTCAAAGCACAACAGAAAAACTGCCACTACTTTTAAATTTGCGACTCTTGTTGGAACACCCTTTAGATTTGTTTTTCTCGTTTAACTAGTATTAGCTCAACAATCCTTAACAATGTCCTCAAACAATGCCTTAATTCTAATCACTAAAGGGACGAACAGTATTATTACGCGAATTCAGGCATTAGTACGAAACATGCAGCGCAAGATAAACTTTGACACTCCACGTTGTGACAGCGGTGTGACAGCAGTAGGTATAGAATAACAAATTAGACTAGGCCTTGATTAGATTTTCAAGTTGATTCACCATTCATTTTATGGCACAGTCCTATGTCAAATTGACTTTCCACAGGTTGCAACTATAAGTATTGCCAACTTTAGAATCTGATGTAAAATCAAACAGTATTATATATACGAGGTCTGTTCAGAAAATAACCGAACATTTTGAATTACGTAACCACCTTTTGAATAGACCTTTTCATAGTTGATTTTTAGGGTTCCGTACCGAAAACGGAACCCTTATAGGATCACTTTGTTGTCCGTCTGTCTGTCTGTCTGTCTGTCTGTATGTCTGTCTGTCTGTATGTCTGTCTGTCTGTCTGTCAAGACCTTTTTCTCAGGAACGCGTAAAGGTAACAAGTTGAAATTTGTATCAAATACTCGGGTCTGCGGTCTCTTTCAGCTGTGAAAAAATCAAACTTGTAAGTCAACGCGATCAAAAGATATGACCGTTTATGTCGCATAATTTGCGATTTCACAAGGGAATCAAAACCTATAGGGTACTTCCCGTTGACCTAGAATCATGAAATTTGGCAAGAAGCGGTGTCTTACAGCACATGTAAAGGGAAAAATCTGAAAACCGTAAATATGTAGTTTAATTACAAGAAAAATGCGAATTTACTATTAGAAACTTATGAAAATACACTAATGTGTTGCGTGGTATTGTCAGGCACAAGAAGCATATGGGTTGCATACAGTTAGGTCCTCCTAAAGATACCTTACTTACAAGTTTGTACGGAACTCTCGGTGCGCGAGTCACAACTCGCACTTGGCCGTTTTTTTTTTGTGCGCATGTGTCAATTTCCGCCATGTTCGGGCAAAAAGTTTTTGAATTATATCTAAATATATGTCCAAGAAAATTTCATATTCCCGCCTTTCAAACTTGGCGCATGCACATGCGCTTAAGTAACCGTAAAAAGGTCTATTTTGAACATTTTGAAAAGAACTCGTTTAGATTGAAAAGTGATAATAACCTCCACTTTGGGACATTGTCTATGTGACTGTATAAATCATTGTCAATTTGAACTCGTTTAGTTTTCAATATAACGTGATCCAAGTGTTAAGGCGATTTTTGAAATGTAAAATTTTGCTTGAAACTGAAGAAAACTTTTACAGAATGTACTATCCAGTCGTTTTGCAACGGTTACGTCAAATAATCCGCAGACAGGGAGCATAATTGTGGCGAGATAACTCATTGTCCTGCACACTTTGGTTTGTCAATTCGTCAGTTTTGTGCCAAAAGTTTGATGACTGTCCTCCCGCAGCATCCTTTCTCCGGAGACCTGACCCCTTGCGATTTCTGGACGCCGTACAGTGGGAAAGAATCCGAAAACTGATCATAAATAGAAGTTGATGTCCAATCTTCAAGAAATTTGGTATATATGGGTTTTCGAGGACGCTAATGACAAATCCGATATCATTTTTTTCAAAAACAAAATGGCTGAACCAAAATGGCGAATTACTTCCCCAAAAAATGTGATTAAGTTGCTCCAAAGTACTATATTGGGATTTTTGAGGTCGCTAAACACGAATCTTGTATTTTATTTTTTTCAAAAACAAAATGGCTGATCCAAAATGGTGGATGATTTCCCCACAAAAATGCGATTGATTTTCTTCAAAGTATTATAAAAGGTTTTTGCAGGTCGCTAATCACGAATCTGATGTGTCAATTTTTGAAAAACAAAATTGCTGATCCAAATTGGCGAATGACTACCCCAAAAGATGTGATTAAATTTCTCCATATAAATTCTCCATTAAATTTCTCCATAGTACTATATTGGGTTTTTGTTGAGGTTGCTAATCACGAATCTGATACAAACTTAAAACAATCTGAACACAACCTGAATATATAAATACATTCAACCTTTCCGGAGCTCTATAACAATTACTGAGTCTTTTTAGGACTACCAAAACAAATCACATGAAATTTGTAAGTTATTTATTAGCTTCAAGTCCACCTTCGTGCCACTCAACAAATACCATAAAAATAACATTGTTTTTAAGATCATGTCTTTCCGATACCTTATCGAGATTTATCTCTCATCAGCACAGCGATAAATCTCGAAACTGAACGGCTGCGAAATTTATTTAAAAAGTTTGGCAACGTTCTCTCAAAATTATGCAAAAAAATAATCTATTTTTTGTTCTAATTATGTTCTTCTTCAGCCTAGTATAATTCACTCCTGGATATAGGCATCTTCCAGTTCCTTCCATGTCTGTTCTGTGCAGTTCTTATCCAGTTTTTTCCCGCGGTTTGGACGATGTCTCTTCACCGTTTTTTGAGGTCTTCCTGTAGATCTCTTACTTCCTCTGGGTCGCCAATTTTTTTATTTTGTTGGTCCATCTGGCTGGATCTTGTTGGGCCACGTGTCCTGCCCAACGCCATTTGAGTAGTGCGTTGTATAACATCTGTGACCTTGGATCTTCTGCGTATTTCC
This sequence comes from Phosphuga atrata, assembly GCA_944588485.1. Lineage (NCBI taxonomy): Eukaryota > Metazoa > Arthropoda > Insecta > Coleoptera > Silphidae > Phosphuga > Phosphuga atrata. The sequence goes on from OX155905.1 coordinate 3,042,590, forward strand.
TCGTTTCATATTTTATCCCTTAAGCTAATACCTAACATTAGTCTTTCCATTGCTCTTTGTGTTGTTCTGAGTTTATTTGCACTTTTTATAGTTACTGCCATTGTCTCGAGGCCAAATGTTGTTACTGCCAGGATACGCGTTTCGTAGACCTTACGCTTAAGGTTTGAGATGAGAATGAATCCTAGCTTTTCAAACGCAGCCGAGCTCAGTCCTAGTTCAGGTTCAGTCCCTTCTAGTTATTTCCGCGGTCTGATTTTGTTTCCTAAATGTGATCTTGTACCCGAGATATACATATTGTGAAGTACGTATTTTCTAGAATATTGTATTGATAGTAACAATAGGTAGTATTGTATTGATAGTTGTATTGATAGTGTATTGTATTGATAGTAACTTGGATTTGGTCGTTGCTCATTATTTTGGTTTTGGCCAGATTCATATTTGGGTCGACGGTTTTAGATGCTTGAGTTGATGATGGAATTGTTCTATCAACGTTTTGAGCTCCTCTGCTTTGTTGGTTATAAGGACAATGTCGTCCGCAAACCGCAAGTGATTTAGGCGAGTTCCGTCAATATTGATTTCTTGCCACGACAAATTTTGAAAACGTCTTCAAGCGCCGAAGTAAATTATTTTTGGGATATTGTGTCCCCCTGTCGAACACCTCTCTTGACTGGTATTTACCAGCTCTTTACACCTCTCTTAACATGGAGCGTCGCGTTGTGCTAGATATTTTCCATAATATTCGTGTATCGTGAATCATTCGCATTGTCGAGCCCTTTCAGGAGTGCCCACGTTTCCACATAGTCAAACGCTTTGTGATAAAAGCTAGATGTAAGGGTATATTGTATTCAGCGCTTTTTTTTCAATGATATTGCGTATTGTTTGTAGGTGATCGGTTGTACTGTAATATTTCCGGAAGCCCGCTTGTTCAACTGTCTGAGGAGTCCAATTTTCCTGTTAACCGGTTTGTTATTACTTTAGTAAACAGCTTATGTAGGTGTGATAATAGGCTGATTGGTTTATAATTTTCGATCTTCTGATTGTTGCCTTTCCTGAACAGTAATATTACTTCGGCATTTTGTCACATACTTGGGATTTTACCTCTTCCAGGCATTAATTTAGGAGAATTTTTACGACCTCTTGTATATCTTCGACGCATGAAGGTGTTCAGTTTTTAAGAAGGGTTAAAGTCATTATTTTAATCATTTTGCTCGTTATCTAGTCTTCCCCTGGACTTTTTCCGGTCTTTCAGTGCAGCTGCTATTCCTCATTTACTGATTTCAGGGATGTCTTCTCAACCTACATTTGCGATATTTTGCCTCTGCTGTTGTGGGTTTGGGGTGACAGTTTTGTAAAGCGATTCGTAGAACGCTTGAATAGCTATGATGATTTCTTCCTTGTTGTTCACTATTGTTCCTTGTTGGTTTTGTATCGCTGTTATTTTAGCTTTGCCTCTGGACATATTTGATCTCAATACCTTCGTGTTTATATTATCCTCTATGATGCTTTGTATGAGTACATATTGTACGTCCTTACGTCTTCTCGGGTTTCTTTTTTAATAATCCTGTTTAGTTCTAAGTACAGCACATTCTTGATAATCCGGCGGTTGGTTAATCCGGTGCTCTGGGGGAAACACGTGTCTTTTCTTTCCGCTGTCCCGCGTCGCATATAAACCTCGCGTACAGCTGAAATAAAGTCAAAAGGGACACTCCGAAAACTTGATTCGTAAAGCTAACTTTAGCTTTAGCGTTTTTTACTTTAGCTTTGGTGTTACGCTGACAAACGATGACAGTTTGGTTTCAAGGCACAAGCGAAGAAAATTTTTATTCCTTTTCTGACGAGGAAATCCTCAGTCTAATTTGTTCCACGGATGACGACGAAGCTAACGATGACTTGAATGTATGAACTCGACGAACTGTATCAAACGGTGACGCGTTTAAAATATGTAAAATTGTTTTGTTTTAATTCTGATAATCCGGAGTTTTTTGATAATCCGGCAGTTGTCTGGTCCCATATGTGTCGGATTATCAATATTCTACGGTATTCACGATTTGTTTGTCTTCTTTGTTCCATCAATGTTTTTGTATTTGCACCCCCTTCTCTCCAACTCATGGGCTAACCGAACTCACGCTTTTCTGAAATATGTCCTACTAGTTAAAGAGTTTGCCGACCCCTGCTTTAGGCTTATCTTTGACTTGCTTTATTTTTCCGTTGCCTGGTTTCTGTGTTGTACCTTGTCTAATTATATTGCCCCCCTTAATACATTATTTGTGAAGAACATAATATGATATCTCGAGTTCTCTTTATGTCGTCAAACATTTTAACTCGTTTACTACATGGCTAAACGAAATGTTTGCTATTTTTAATACATGCTAAAATAATAGCATCATATTTTGCAAATACTGCTTTTTCATATGTTTTGTTACGAATCATTTAAAATATTCATTAATTTTACTCGTGAAATGTAATATTTTTATAAGTTCATTAACGCAAAATTTATTTACAAAATCACTGCTGCATTTAAATGTAATTTATAACACAGCAGAAATTTAGAACGCCAAAGTACCAGGAAACGTAAGGTTAAACGCAAGTTCTTATCTTCTTTGAAATAAAACCTTTGTATGCCGATGTGTGTTTTGCGTTTTAAATGTACTCGCTTTGATATGCTGTAAATGATAACTAACTAAGTATCAATGCACTCGGTGTACAAATATGTCGATGGCGACTTATTTGTATTATAAAAATACAAGTGAACGCAATAAAATAAGAATATATTTAGAATTTCTTACTAGTAGCAACAAAAAAAAGTAATTATAATAGTATACTTTGTAACTAGGGCGCTAATTTGTCAATTTGACACGAGAGCGAAAATTGTATATTTTGTAACTTGGGCGGTAGGTTGTCAATTTGATACGAGAGCGAAAGTATTATATTTTGTAACTAGGGTGGTAGGTTGTCAATTTGACACGAGAGCGAAATTAGTATATTTTGTAACTAGGGCACTAGGTTGTCAATTTGACACGAGAGCGAAAATAGTATATTTTGTAACTAGGGCGTTAGGTTGTGAATTTCACACGAGAGCGAAAGTAGTATATTTTGTAACTACGGTGGTAGGTTGTCAATTTTACACGAGAGCGAAATTAGTATATTTTGTAACTAGGGCGGTAGTTTGTCAGTTTGACACGAGAGCGAAAATAGTATATTTTGTAACTAGGGCGGTAGGTTATCAATTTAACACGAGAGCGAAATTAGTATATTTTGTAACTAGGTGGTAGGTTGTCAATTTAACACGAGAGCGAAAATAGTATATTTTGTAACTAGGGCGGTAGGTTATCAATTTAACACGAGAGCGAAAGTAGAATATTTTGTAACTACGGTGGTAGGTTGTCAATTTTACACGAGAGCGAAATTAGTATATTTTGTAACTAGGGCGGTAGTTTGTCAGTTTGACACGAGAGCGAAAATAGTATATTTTGTAACTAGGGCGGTAGGTTATCAATTTAACACGAGAGCGAAATTAGTATATTTTGTAACTAGTGGGTAGGTTGTCAATTTAACACGAGAGCGAAATTAGTATATTTTGTAACTAGGGCGGTAGGTTGTCAATTTGACACGAGTGCGAAAGTAGTATATTTTGTAACTAGGATGGTATGTTGTCAAGTTGACACGAGAGCGAAAGTAGTATATTTTGTAACTAGGACGGTGGTTGTCAATTTGACACGACAGCGAAATTGGGCGCACGAACGAAGTGACTGCGCACATTCGCTCGAGAGGGCAATTGACAATACCGCCCGTGTTACAAACAATATTTGTTATTTCTCATGCGAGGGGATGTATCTTACAAGTTTGGGATCCAGGTGCCCTAAAAAAAATAGAATAAAAAATGAAGAATTTGCTTTTTCAATTTTCTCCGGTGGTGTGGATTCGTCATAAGAACTCTCCTCAGTCTCCGGTATCACCATAGAATTTACACTCACTTTAACCTTTTTATACAAATAAAATACGCATTAAGTTGTATCCATGTGATCTTATGACATATACATGGCGTCTTAGAGACTTCATTGTATGCCAAGGGGTTAAGATGTTTTCTTTAGTTTTTATTTTTAATTTGTAATGAAACAAAATTTCTGTCACTTCACGTCACTTTTTTTAATTTCGAGGTGTTTATTTTGTTTGTGTTTATTTTTTTTTTTTTAATGTAACTTAGCGATATTGAATTTTTGCATGCGTTACCCAAGTTATGTGGTAATACAGCCAAAAATGGCATTTGTCGCACTAAAAAACGTGCGCCAAAATAGTACTTTTAACGCAAGAGTAATAAAAAAACATGGATAATCAGCAATCGTTTAATCGGGAGTATACTTTACGATCTTTCTAGTTTTTTTTTTTTTTAGATTTTTGCGCTCTAATTTATGGTCTATTCCAGGGCTGTCCAACCAGTCTATCGCGATCTACTGGTCGATCGCGGCGAAATTTTGAGTCGATTGCTTAAAAATACATTTCGATAAATATAAAGTAAAAATTAAAACACGCTTCTCGCACACTTAATGCACACAATGTTATGGAAACTGTCCTTCGAACCGGATGGAGCAATGTTCGGACCGTGTCTCACTAAATTGCGAAATTTCCAAACAAAACACAGGCTGGTTAAATCACTTACCTGTGTGAGCTGCCAGCGTCTCCGCCACGTGGAATCGTCCTTCCGGCGCTTCTTCTAAGGGAGGAAATGGGAAGAAAAGGTAGATGGATTCCCTTAAATCGGCGTCTTCGGGACGTCCGGCTTCGCTTCAGCCCTTGGGGCTCGTGATCACCCCCCGGTTAGTTTGGATTGGAAAATCTATCGCTCGTGCATGCGCCGTTCGAATTGGGTTTCACGTATTCTTTCTCGGTTTTTGCGTTTTACTCCGATCGAGTGTACTCTCGCGACTCTCTCCGCCAACCGATTATGAAACAACGACGATCAGTAATGAAACTACTAAGGATAGAAAAACTAACGAATGTTGACAAAATAAGTCAAACAAATTAAATAACCAATGAAAATGAATAACTATATCCAATCAATTCTTACGAAAACACTGGATAACCAGATAAAGGGAATAATCAACAACGAAATGATTAACTATATAAGCAGTCAATTATTACCACAAATCGGAATATCCGCGCAAACTTAATAATCAACAACGAAATGATTAACTATATAATCAATTAATTATTACAACAATAATGGAGTACGCCCGGTATGTTTCTGCCAGGACCGGAAATAAAATGGCGAATCCCACAGCGCCCGAGCACATGGACTTATTCAACTAGACCCCGATCCGGTTCGAAGGACCAGTTGTAAAATAATCAATTCTATACGTGGCAGTGCACTTCTGAGACGTTTGTTTAGATTAGAAAATGCATAGCATAATGATAACGAACTTTTGCTGCATACTAATGTGCGTTTTTTACATGAAAAATAGCCTTTAAATGGCAATATGTTATGCATTTTCTCGAAAATTGTGGGGGCGGGGGTGCACCCCAATACTCCAGATCCTGCGCTGGCCCGCTACGCGCTTTGGTCGATCTTGGCAACAATATATACCAAAAAGTAGTTCGCCACTACAAAAAGGTTGGACAGCCCTGGTCTATTCGAAAAACTAAAAATTTTGTATTTTGAAAGTTATGTCCAATAGTTTTTTATTCGACACTATGTATATATGTTCGACATTAACTTTTTGTTAACACTATGTGTTAACAAAAAAAAAACACAGATTATAAAATTTATAATCAAAAAAAGTAAATACAAATCTGACATAGAAGGCATTTAGATATAATCGAGTGATACTGGATCGAGTGGACTTTTAATTTTGGAGTTAAAATTATAGTCTTGATCGTGTTTATTTAACCCCTTGACATACAATGACGTCTCTGAGACGTCATGTTACATGACGTTATTTTTGATAAGATCACATGTATATGGACACGCCAACGCGCATTTTATTCGTATGTCAAGGGGTTAATTGTTTTTTGTTTAATGTAACCTAGTGATATGGAATGCGTGCGTTACCCAAGTTACGTGGAAAAACAACAAAAGTGGCATTTCTCGTACAAAAAAACGTACGCCAGATAATACTTTTAAGGCATGAGTAATAAAAATATTGAGATGAGGTGGCTTATTAGTGAAGGTGTCAAATTTTGGAGCCGCAAGTCCCGGGTTCAAATCCTGGACATTTTGAAAAATAAGCCAACGTTCTGCTCTAGATGGCTCTGGCAAAGTCATCGCAGTAAAAATCTGCCACGAAACTCCCCCGATTAGTGCCTCGCCATCCACGTTAAAAACTGTAAGGGCTGCCCTGCATTTGTGTCTAAGATCAAGACACCATGCAAGTGTAGGCTGTTGGAGGAGGCCAAGGCCCGTCCTGGGCTGTAGCGCCATGGGAAAATAAAAATGTTATTACTGTTTTATTTACGTAACTAAATAATTGTTATATGCTCACTTTCATTTCTATTACAATTTTATAATATATTTACATTAATTTTCATGTTTTCTAAACGTTTGCATGACGTGCAATATACCTTTTTACGGTTAGTTAAGCGTATGCGCATCCGTCAAGTTTGAAAGGCGGGAATATGAAAGTTTCGGGCACATATTTAGTTATATATCAAAAAGTTAGGGCACTTTCTGACGTATAACATGGCGGAAATTGACGAAGGTCTATTTTGTTTTGACGAATATTTAACACCTAACCACCTGACATACGTCTCTCAGACCCAAAGTAGCAGTAATTTTCTCACCGGAGACGCATGGCAGGTGGTTAAGGGTTAAAAATGTTCCAGGTGACGAAGCGCTAAGAATTAATGCAAATAATGGTATAAAGTTTAGATTCAAATAGCGAAACGGAGATTTTCTTTTTCACAACACTTTTGAGATATTTGTTTATCGTGTATTTCTTATCGATCTGAGAACCGTTTCGTTGTATTTTTCTTATTTTTGTTGTTATTATTCTTTTAGTTTACTTAAATCATTGTTATTTGTTATATATCTGCTGGTGCGTATATGAAATGTTGCAATCTCGTTTCGAAAGGTCATCTGTGGTTTATATTATTTTACCACGTTTTTATTAACTCTACTTCGTGTCCGTTCTCTTTGCGTTCGTTCCATTTGGAGGAATTTTTGCAATCGATTTTAATCTAATTCACCGATGAGCTAGAAACTTGAAATTTAAAACATGGCTCTAAACTGGATAACAGCTCAGAAATGCAACATTTTAATATTATACACCAGTGGTCGGCAACGCGGTTTGCCCGCTAAGCAATTGGTGTGAACCCTAAAAACTCTTCGGCCTTGTGGCCTATTGTATTTCCCCACACTGTTCTGTTCATGCGAATTGATCCAACCCCTGTGTTAGTTCTAGGAGTCTATGCGCCATGTTTTTCACGGGGATCTCATTTGCTGTAACGCTAAGCTTGTGTCTCCTACGTGCAATTGCTTCACAATGAAAGATTATATGAGAGGCAGTTTCCTCTTCTTCATAGCATAGTCTGCACAGGGGTTCATCTGTCTAGATCCCTAGATAGTTTTCAACCAACACCCCCCACCCCGAAATTTGGGGGTGAAACCCCCCTCACATATGGGGGGGCGGCGAAAGTTGTATTCGCCTTAGGCGGCATATTTTGACGCGCCGGCCCTGGCCACAGATGATGATGATGCAAAAAATTCGTAAGATACTGACAAGGGTGATCTCTAACCGTCTAGAGCTTGCTTTACGGTGCAATCTTACCACAGATTCAATCTGGTTTTCGCCCGCACAGAGGGACAACAGATATGATCTTCACACTGCGACAACTCCAGGAAAAAGTGAGGGAGCAGCATTCTTCTATATTTGCTGTTTTTTTAGATCTACGGAAGGCATTCGATATGGTGAATAGACAAGTCCTGTGGCAAATACTGGCAAAGATTTGGCTGTCCTGCAAAGCTGGTAAATATAATTGCCTAACTTCATATGACAACGAGGCACAAGTTATTGCAGGTGACGATATTGCGTCTGGCCTTCCGCAATATTTGCTCGTCGTAAGTAACACGAAGTTCAAACGGGTGTAGAATCGGGAAAACTTAACGAATTTGGATTCTGAAAAATGGATTTTTCTCTAGATAGTAACAATATGAATGTGTTTCTCGAAATTATTATTATCGATGTATGATATAGTAAATAATTAATGAAAATAGTGTTATTTTTCTTGTTGATGTTTTGGTAAATATAGCAATAAGTCAAAACCCTGGTCGACCCGGGCTCTTAAACCAAATTCAAATTGTTGCAAAGACATTTATTCAGAACATATCCAAAAATTAACTGCGCGTGGCTGCGCATTCGGTTATAATTTTTATGCGATGATTTGTGCAGTTTCTCGAAATTTTTGCATATGAAATATTGTTTATAGTAAATATGAAGGAACCGTCCAAATATCGTGATTTTTTGCCTGCTTGCATTTTTGAGATCGCTGATCACGAAACTGAATTCAAAATTTCGGAATTCCAAATGGCGGACGCAATAATGCGGATAATTTTTTCGAAAAAATCATTCAATTTTGTTGAAAGTCGAGATTCAGCAGCTGTAAATGTCACCGATCACGAAACTGATCGAATAAAAGGCGGATAATTTTCCCAAAAAAGGATTTTTAAGTTACCCAAAAAAGTAATTTTAATTTCGTTGTCAGTGAACTGAAAAACCAATAAATCCCGAGTTTCGACAAAATTGAATGTTTTTTTCGAAAAATTATCCTCATTATTGCGTCTGCCATTTTGAATTCCGAAATTTTGAATTCAGTTTCGTGATCAGCGATCTCAAAAATGCAAGGAGACCAGAAATCACGATATTTGGACGGTTCCTTCATATTTACTATAAACAATATTTCATATGCAAAAATTACGAAAAACTGCACAAATCATCGCATAAAAATTATAACCGAAACCGAATGCGCAGCCACGCGCAGTTAATTTTTGGATATGTTCTGAATAAATGTCTTTGCAACAATTTGAATTTGGTTTAAGAGCCCGGGTCGACCAGGGTTTTGACTTATTGCTATATTTACCAAAACATCAACAAGAAAAATAAAACTGTTTTCATTAATTATTTACTATATCATACATCGATAATAATAATTTCGAGAAACACATTCATATTGTTACTATCTAGAGAAAAATCCATTTTTCAGAATCCAAATTCGTTCAGTTTTCCCGTTTTCCCATTCGTTAAGCTCATTACAGCTATAGTAAGCCGCTTCTTGGCCACTAGATAGCAGCATTATGCAATGGAAGTCCACTGGAGTGAACTCCATGCATCAGATTTTACAAAATAATGTTTCATTGAGCTCTGAAACTAACCAATAGTAGCTGTCCACTACAGTGGACATGATGCAAAAGAGGGTTAAACACTTAACATGAGAGGGTTAACACTGTACAAGTTATAAGCTCATTACAGCTATAGTAAGCCTCTTCTTGGCCACTAGGTAGCACCACTATGCAGAGAAAGTCCACTGGAGTGAATCAGAGATTACAAAATATGTTTCATTGAGCTCTGAAACTAACCAATAGTAGCTGTCCACTACATTGGACATGATGCATTAGGGGTTAAATACTTAACATGAGAGGGTTAACACAGTACAAGTTATAAGCTCATTACAGCTATAGTAAGCCTCTTCGTGAACCCTAGGTAGCACCACTATGCAGAGGAAGTTCACTGGAGTGAACTCCATGCATCAGAGGTTACAAAATATGTTTCATTGAGCTCTGAAACTAAACCAATAGTAGCTGTCCACTATATTACACATGATGCATGAGAGGGTTAAATACTTAACATGAGCGGGTTAACACTGTACAAGTTATAAGCTCATTACAGTTATAGTAAGCCTCTTCTTGTACACTAGGTAGCACCACTTTGCAGAGGAAGTCCACTGGAGTGAACTCTTTGCATCAGAGATTACAAAATATGTTTCATTAATTTATTAAACTAACCAATAGTAGCGTCCACTACAGTGGACAAGATGCATGAGAGGGTGAAAATTCACTAAAAAGAGAAAATATTTGCTGTTCTTGTTAGGACATTATTTACTTACCACTCTTGAGGATTTTCCATAAAATAATCTTATGGAAATTGTACGGCCATGTGGACTAGGTATTTTCAAGTCCGCCATCGTAGCTACACTGTGCAAGTTATAAGCTCATTACAGCTATAGTAAGCCGCTTCTTGGCCCCTAGGTAGCACCACTATGCAGAGGAAGTCCACTGGAGTGAACTCCATGCATCAGAGTTTACAAAATATGTTTCATTGAGTTCTTAAACTAACCAATAGTAGCTGTCCAGTATAGTGGACATGATGCATGAGAGGGTTAACCACTTAACATAAGAAGGTTAACACTGTACAAGTTATTAGCGTATTATAGCTATAATAAGCCTCTTCTTGGCCAATAGGTAGCACCAGTATGCAGAGGAAGTTCACTGGATTGAACTCTATGCATCAGAGGTTACAAAATATGTTTCATTGAGCTAACCAATAGTAGCCGTCCAGTATAGTGGACGTGGTGCATGAGAGGGTTAAACACTTCACATTATAACACGGGTTAACACTGTATAAGTTATAAGCGTATTATAGCTATAGTAAGCCTCTTCTTGGCCCCTAGGTAATACCACTATATGTATCTTATAGATATATGTATATACATGTACATGTACCTCCTAATGAATAAATACTTTTTGATTTTATTTGACTATGCAGAGGAAGTTCACTGGAGTGAACTCCATGCATCAGAGATTACAAAATATGTTTCATTGAGCTATGAAACTAACCAATAGTAGCTGTCCACTAGATTGGACATGATGCATGAGAGGGTTAGATACTTAACATGAGAGGGTTAACACTGTACAAGTTATAAGCTCATTACAGCTATAGTAAACCGCTTATTGGGCACTAGGTAGCACCATTATGCAGAGGAAGTCCACTGGAGTGAACTCCATGCTTCATATGTTACAAAATATGTTTCATTGAATTCAGAAACTAACCAATAGTAGCTGTCCACTACAGTGGACATGATGCATGAGAGGGTTAAAATTCACTAAAAAGGAGAAAATATTTATTGTCGTTGTTACCTGTAAATAACAGCTTAAAGCGCTAAACTATATCTTCGCGGACGCTCCATGTTTTTTTAAGTTTTTTTTTTAATTTTTTATTTATACAAGTATAATAGATGAAATACTAAACATACATACATTGAGGATTTTCTATGAAATAATCTTGTGGAAATTGTACATTTGCACAAGGTATTTTCAAGTCCGCTATCTTAGCTACACTGTACAAGTTATAAGCTCACTACAGCTGTTGTCTCACGAAAATCAAAATTTTCCAGTTTTAAAACAGGGCTGGTCTAATCACTTATCTGTTAGGGCTGCTCGCGTCTACGCCACGTGTGATCGTCCTTCCGGCGCCTTTTTTAAGGGAGGAAATGGGGATAATAAGTGGAGGGATTCCCTTAAAATTGTTGTCTTCCAGACGTTGGATGCCGCTTCAGCCCATTGGCCTCGTGATTACACCCTTGATTGACTTGACTTAAAACGATAAACTTAAAGATGCGTGCACGTGTCGGTCGAGCTTCGTTCGCGCTTCGATTCTTGTCTATACGCTTCACGCACTCGAAAGCATACTCCCGAATAATATAAATTCGCGAAGTAAATCGCGCGATTTCGGCCCAGGTCGATAATCAACTAGGGACCTGCACCAACACCTTTCCCCTTCTGTTAATCGGTACCGAAATCGATTCAAATGTTGAATTGAAAATACAGATTTATTAAAATTGGCGCGAACAACAGCTATAGTAAGCCTCTTCTTGGCCCCTAGATAGCACCACTATGCAGAGGAAGTCCACTGGAGTGAACTCCATGCATCAGAGGTTACCAAATGTTCCATTGAGCTCTGAAACTTACCAATAGTAGCTGTCCACTACAGTGGACATGATGCATGAGGGGGTTAAAATTCACTAAAAACGATCAAATATTTGTTGTCCTTGTTAGGACATGATTTACTTACCACTCTTGAGGAGTTTCCATAAAATAATCTTGCGGAAGTTGTACGGCCATGTGCACTAGGTATTTTCAAATCCGTCATTATTTCGACATGGTGAATAGGCAAGTCCTGTGGCAAATACTGGCAAAGATTTGGCTGTCCTGCAAAGCTAGTAAATATAATTGCCTAACTTCATAAACAACGAGGCACAAGTTATTGCAGGTGACGATATCGGGTCTGGCCTTCCGCAATATTTTCTCGTCGTATGTAACACCAAGTTCAAACGGCAAACAGTATAATCTTGATAATCCGACACATATTGGACCAGACAACCGCCGGATTATCAAGAAATTACGGCTTATCAGGATAAAAACAAAACAATAAAAATTTAACACACATTGTGTACAATTTTATTTCAGAAAGAATAAAATATGTATCTATATAGGTAAATGTGTACATACAAAAAAATATGAACAAACTTAGAACAGATAGTAAGACAATTGTAGAGTGGAGTTAGCTTGGTCTGAATCGTCAATCAATGTGTTGGCCAGACCTTTTGCCCAGAACACTGGGTGGTGTTGTTTTTGACTTTATTTCTTCTGTGCGCGAGGTTTATCTCCGGCGCGGGGCAGCGTAAAAAAAGACATGTATCCTCATACTGCCGGATTAACCACCGCCGGATTGTCGAATGAACAATACTAAAAATGCATAATTGCTTTAACCCCTTGACATACAATGACGTCTCTAAGACGATCTTGATGACATATACATGATCTTATCACATATACATGACATATGTGATAAGATCACATGTATATGGAAAACTGAACGCGCATTTTATTCGTATGTCATGGAGTTAAGAATCAATTTAAAAATATATTTTAATAAGTTCATTACAGCTTACAGCTAATAAGTTTTTACTTGTTATTATGACTTTATAAGAGGATAAAAGATTTATACAAGGTTGATATTTCTATTTTGATTGTCATTTTATTGTTAGTTGTAGTTGAAATTTACAATAATTTGTTTGTAACCAATTTTATTAATTGAATATTGAATTTTGTTTTTAGGCTAGGCGAGTCTGAAGGTTCGTACTGTACTTTAGCAACTTTCCCCTCGGAGTCCTCATCAGAATGCTCGAGTCCTTCTCCTTCACCCCCAACAACACCCCTCCAGGATAAGTCAAGGCGGGCCAGGCAATTGCGGCCACCTACATATCGTTATAATAGTAATGCACCTGTCACACCTCTTAGGGTAGTTAAGTCTAGAGAAGTAAGTATAAAGTGTAGATTATTTGCCGTAAAATCCTACAATCACCTCCTCTGGTACCTGGTAGAAAATGCAACTAACGTTGCAACTCCTTGCTCTATATTGGATCGAGAATTCACGCTGCCGCGCGCATGTTGTCTTGTTTTATCTGTCCCCTTCGCGGCGGTCAACCTAATCTAATCGGGGTTAAAGCAACGGTCCTTGCCACATTGTTCTATAGCGGATCGAGAATTCGCGCTGCCGCGCGTATGTGTCTTGGTATAATCTAATTTCTCTTCTTCGTCGTTCCCTCACTGCTGAGGGTCGTGACTCCATAGACATTTAACCGCACGTCTCCATCGGTTGCGGTTAGAGCCCCGATGCAGTGCAAAGTTCACAAGTATCTCCAGCTGTTCGGATATCTGGTCGGACTATCTATTGGGACTACGGCCTCTAGGTCTTTTGCCCTCAACCTTCCCTGTTATCATCATCGTTCAAGATTATCATTGCCCCTGCGAGTAATATGGCCAAAGTATTTCAAGATCTTGTGCAGGCAAACCTGAGACAGACGTGGGGGCGACTGACTTGATAGACGACTTGAAAGATACGACTTGGCAGAAAATATTAGGCAGATAAAGCTAGACAGAGTAGACTAGACAGAGTAGACTAGACAGAAATGATTCTGCAGACGAGACTAGAACCACAGGACTAAACAGACAAGACTAGACAGACAAGACTAGACAGACAAGACTAGACAGACAAGACTAGACAGACAAGACTGGACAGACAAGACTAGACAGACAAGACTAGACAGACTAGACAGACAAGACTAGACAGACAAGACTAGACAGACAAGACTAGACAGACAAGACTAGACAGACAAGACTAGACAGACAAGACTAGACAGACAAGACTAGACAGACAAGACTAGACAGACAAGACTAGACAGACAAGACTAGACAGACAAGACTAGACAGACAAGACTAGATAGACAAGACTAGACAGACAAGACTAGACAGACAAGACTAGACAGACAAGACTAGACAGACAAGACTAGACAGACAAGACTAGACAGACAAGACTAGACAGACAAGACTAGACAGACAAGACTAGACAGACAAGACTAGACAGACAAGACTAGACAGACAAGACTAGACAGACAAGACTAGACAGACAAGACTAGACAGACAAGACTAGACAGACAAGACTAGACAGACAAGACTAGACAGACAAGACTAGACAGACAAGACTAGACAGACAAGACTAGACAGACAAGACTAGACAGACAAGACTAGACAGGCAAGACTAGACAGACAAGACTAGACAGACAAGACTAGACAGACAAGACTAGACAGACAAGACTAGACAGACAAGACTAGACAGACAAGACTAGACAGACAAGACTAGACAGACAAGACTAGACAGACAAGACTAGACAGACAAGGCTAGACAGACAAGACTAGTCAGACAAGACTAGAGAGACAAGACTAGACAGACAAGACTAGACAGACAAGACTAGACAGACAAGACTAGACAGACAAGACTAGACAGACAAGACTAGACAGACAAGACTAGACAGACAAGACTAGACAGACAAGACTAGACAGACAAGACTAGACAGACAAGACTAGACAGACAAGACTAGACAGACAAGACTAGACAGACAAGACTAGACAGACAAGACTAGACAGACAAGACTAGACAGACAAGACTAGACAGACAAGACTAGACAGACAAGACTAGACAGACTAGACAGACAAGACTAGACAGACAAGACTAGACAGACAAGACTAGACAGACAAGACTAGACAGACAAGACTAGACAGACAAGACTAGACAGACAAGACTAGACAGACAAGACTAGACAGACAAGACTAGACAGACAAGACTAGACAGACAAGACTAGACAGACAAGACTAGACAGACAAGACTAGACAGACAAGACTAGACAGACAAGACTAGACAGACAAGACTAGACAGACAAGACTAGACAGACAAGACTAGACAGACAAGACTAGACAGACAAGACTAGACAGACAAGACTAGACAGACAAGACTAGACAGACAAGACTAGACAGACAAGACTAGACAGACAAGACTAGACAGACAAGACTAGACAGACAAGACTAGACAGACAAGACTAGACAGACAAGACTAGACAGACAAGACTAGACAGACAAGACTAGACAGACAAGACTAGACAGACAAGACTAGACAGACAAGACTAGACAGACAAGACTAGACAGACAAGACTAGACAGACAAGACTAGACAGACAAGACTAGACAGACAAGACTAGACAGACAAGACTAGACAGACAAGACTAGACAGACAAGACTAGACAGACAAGACTAGACAGACAAGACTAGACAGACAAGACTAGACAGACAAGACTAGACAGACAAGACTAGACAGACAAGACTAGACAGACAAGACTAGACAGACAAGACTAGACAGACAAGACTAGACAGACAAGACTAGACAGACAAGACTAGACAGACAAGACTAGACAGACAAGACTAGACAGACAAGACTAGACAGACAAGACTAGACAGACAAGACTAGACAGACAAGACTAGACAGACAAGACTAGACAGACAAGACTAGACAGACAAGACTAGACAGACAAGACTAGACAGACAAGACTAGACAGACAAGACTAGACAGACAAGACTAGACAGACAAGACTAGACAGACAAGACTAGACTGACAAGACTAGACTGACAAGACTAGACTGACAAGACTAGACAGACAAGACTAGACAGACAATACTAGACAGACAAGACTAGACAGACAAGACTAGACAGACTAGACAGACTATACAGACAAGACTAGACAGACAAGACTAGACAGACACGACTAGACAGACAAGACTAGACAGACAAGACTAGACAGACTAGACAGACTATACAGACAAGACTAGACAGACAAGACTAGACAGACACGACTAGACAGACAAGACTAGACAGACAAGACTAGACAGACAATACTAGACAGACGTTGCGCCCTAATCTTCAGTTCTTACAAGACAGAGACCTTTGTGCGGCGAGCTGTGTGAGGGTATCCTCAGCAAGCGGCGCCAACACCACATCTCAAAGGCGTCTATCCTCTGTCTGTCCACCGCTTTCAGCGGCCACGTCTCTGCCTCACAAAGAAAAACGGAACTAGGTGTAGCTTTGTCCTATTTGTTATGTTACTGTCCTTCCATATCTTACCGAGTTGAGTCATTGCCGCTATAGCCATGCCCATACGTCTTCTTATTTCAGGCTCGCAGTTTCCCTTGCTGGTGATAATAGAGCCAAGGTACTGGAACTTCTCCATCGTTTCGTAATCCCGCATAAGCGTGGTCGGTGGTAGAGTCATAAATCGGTCCACTATCATCAGCTTAGTTTTGCTTTTGTTAACTGCGAGACCCAAACTCAGGCTGACCGTCTCCAGCCGGTGTATCAGTTCAGGCATTTCGGTCTCAGATGATGCGTAGCTCAGGTCCGCGTAGCGGAGGTTAGAGATTTTCTGATCTCCCGCTTTGATACCGACGTTCCAATCCTCGAGAGCTCGGCGCATTATTTATTCACCGTAGATGTTAAACACTAATGGAGAAATCACACATCCCCGTTGAACACCCTTACAGAACTTGAATTGGCTAGATTCTTGAATTGGCTTGAATTGGCTAGTGACCTCTCCCAGCGACAAAGTGCCGTACCCAGACGTGTATAAGCTGCGGATCAGTTTTATTAGATGACTCCGGTTTCAGAGTTGTGACCATTTTACACAGTCGAAGGCCTTCTGGTAATCCACAAAACATATATACGCCGGGATGTTGTGTTGATGGCATTCATGTGCGTCTCACAGACGCCTAAGATAGCCAAATTATAATCTTTCGATGACGGGTAGTTTTCAGGGTTAAGCATGCCTCTTACGTTCCAGGTACCAATTCTGTACTTTGGCCTTAAAGATGGTGTTTTCTTGACTTCAGTAGCATTTACTGTCTCAGGAGCCTGATCACGCACTCCTGAGCAATCTTTGTTCGCACATTTCACACTCAGCGACCCGGGAATCACTGATCGCCGGGTGTCAATCTAATCTTACCGGGGTTTAAGCAACGGTCCTTGCCACATTGTTCTATTTTGTTCTCGATTACCTTACCCATTTTAATACGTGGTCTGTTAGAAAAGTATCCGACCTTTAGCGGGTAAAAAAAAACTGGCATACCTGAAGCGTTGGAAACCTAATCACCCTCAAAGTAGTAGACTCCACACACTTCTCCCAGCGGTGCCGCCATTGTCGGAAGCATTTCGAAAAAGCCTCTTTCGGAATCGACTTTAGATCGGCTGTCGTTGCAGCCATAATGTCCTCTCTTGTCTGACATCGCGTTCCTTTCAATGGCCTCTTGACTGTGGGGAGTAGCCAGAAGTCGCAGGGGGGCCATATCAGGAGAGTAGATTGTAGATATGGTGGTGACGACTTGTACTGCGACCTTTATAGATCTATTGTACCCCACCCTCCTCCTCCAAGTGTTGGTGTACTTACCCATTTAGAGCGCCTCCTCTAATCCTGATTCCTTTAGGAATCTCAGGATCTGGGTGGGATTCAAGGCCAGCAGCTCCTCTGTGTTCAAGCAGTGAGCCCCAAGGTACATCTATCTCTTGCGGAGTTATGCTCCGCAGTCTTTCAACAGATGTATGGGGGTTTCCTCTGCTAAGCCACAGAGTCTGCATCCGTCATCCTCCTCTAGGCCTAGGGCCTTGAGATGTTTCCTAAGTCTGCAGTGTCCCGTCAGGGCTCCTGTCAGAATTCTGAGCTTGTTCCTGCTTAGTTTCAGGCAAGCTTTAGTTCTCTTCTGGTTAAAAGACCCCAGCATCACTTTGGATTGCCTTAGCCCTGGAAGTTCTTCTCAGGTTTTCATCCATTTTCCTCTTATTTCTTCATCTAAACTTTTGCGGATGGTGTTCACGCTCATACCGCAAAAGGGTTCCGTACCTATAAAGGGGCTACTGGATTATCAGGAGAGTAAGGAGCCTGTCGAACCAAAAGAGTCCAAAAATTGTGAACCAAGTGCGAAGAATGTGCTGGAGCATTGTCGTGATGGAGACGCAATTTCCTGATGACCACAAATCCAGTCCCAATTTCTCGGATAGTCTCAATACGGTCCCGCATTAACACAGCGTTAACTTTGGCAATGACATGATCATTTCGGCATGTTGATGGCCGACTAGAGCGTGGCTCGCTTTCCACCGATGTGCGACCGTCTTTAAACCGGTTGTACCACTCCTTAATCTGTGTGGTGCCCATAGCATCGTCACCGAAAGCCGTCTGAATGGTTTCCACCTGGTTGTCGCCCAGTTTCTGGCAAAATTTGATGCAGTAGCGCTCCTCCAGTCGTTCCGTTTTTTATTTCACTTGCATTAAAAAACCGCCGAGAGCACTACACACTACGTCACTGCTCGATAGCAACTGACGCTAAAAATTCACGCATGCGCACGAAGGTTCAAGGTCGGTCGGCGCATGCAAGCGCGCTTGATTCAAATCCATCAGGTTTTCAAAATAAAAAATAAGGTCGGATACTTTTCTGATAACACACCACGTATAAAAAATATATTTTATTACTCGTCACAAAATATATTCAACTTATTTTCAATACGCCTCTGTCTCCCATTGGAATGCGCATGTCCGAAATTGTAATGCGCATGTTCGAAATTGTAATGCGCATGTCCGAAATTGCAGTGCGCATGTCCGAAATTGTAATGCGAATGTCCGAAATTGCAATGCGCATGTCCGAAATTGTAATGCGCATGTAGGAAACTTAAAATAACGACAGCAGCGCAGACTACCGGTGGAGGAGGAGATTGTAGGAATGAAGTTTATTTTCAAATGGGATGAATGGTAAAAATCGAACTAATGCATTAACAAAGCTTTATTGTTTCAGTTGAGTTTAAATATGCATCAAAACAGGCCACCATGGCGTTGTGATGGCCCACCATTCCCCGTTCCACAAGCTATGTACAGAAATATGACTTATAACGCAAGACACTACAAAAACATTTTAAGAGTGTAGAACCCCACCACCACCACCTAAAAACATATACTAGGATTAACGGTAGATGGTTGTTACTCGTAAATATAACTTTTACTACAGATTATTATTTAATGATTATTATTTAAAAATACATGTTTTTTAATTACATTTGAACAGAGCAGTTTATTAATTTCTAGAAAATTAAATCTGGGGGAGTGAAAATTATATACTGAAACAACAAAATTGTGCAAATTTTCAGGTGCCTTTTATTATAAATAGTCAATGTAGTCTAAGGTTTTTCTAAAAACAAATTTCTTTGATTTGCCTTCTCAAACTATAAGCGATACGTCTGTTGTATCGTTGATTCTTAACTATCGTTGGTACATTTATCTAGATGTTTATATATTGTTGTAATTTTTAAGTTATTAACTGTGATAATAATCTGTCATGACAAAATAATATTTGTGGCCATTTGAAATCTTCATCATGCAAAGAAAACAACACGAAAAGTTAAAAAAAAATTGGTGTTGTTTTCTATGTATCATCTAATTTATCAAAACTGTACAGTAGATATTTTGGGTTCCACAAAAGCCAAACGAGACGTGAGACGCAATTGCGCGCATGCATTCATCTAAAAATGTACAAATTTTTATAAAAATAGTAAGATATCATATTAAAACTGGAATGCGTGCGGCAATTGGCGTTTCGCGCTCTTGTTCTCTTAGCTTTAAATTAAGAATGCTTTGTGATTTATATAGTTTTGTGACTGAACTTATATAGGTATGCCAAAAAATTAAATCCTGAATGTATAACGATGTTTAATTTGTAAATATTATTTTTACGGTTGCTTATAGTTTGACAATAACGTTAAATAAGTACAAAGTCTTTGCATTTCAACCGGAATGTGCTGGAAAAGAACTCTGTGTTTGCAGTTAATTCATATCACAATAACAAAAACTAACTGGAAACACAGAGTTTATATTCGTCGTTCTGCATGTTGCAGTTTCGCATCAGTATTTTTAATGCGCGACATACACGGTTACCTGTGGAGGTTACTTGCGCAGGTTTGACTGCGCAGGTCTATTATATACCTGCGCAGGCAAACCTGTACAGATATACCTTTCCAGTGGAGCTTTGTGTGTATGGCGGGCATAATTATAGTTCGTGTCGTATTAAATTTCCATTTGTAAATATTCACTAGTAAGGTGTTCAGTACATCAAAACATTTTTTCATCAAGGAATTTAGTAAGACGCGATGAATTTTTAATTTGCTGCTTATAATTTCCATTTAACCGAGTAAAACGTGTCATCTATCGTTAATTGTCTTTTGCACTGCAAGAAAGTTAATTTTCTCGTACTATCTATCCATGTTTTTTTTTGTTTTTTAATCGGTTAATCTTTCCAGAATTATTTTAACCGTAATTTGCTTTAATTATATTTTATTCGCTTATGTAATCCAAGTTTTTGATTTTTTTTTAAATCTTAGGTTTAATTTTAAATACGAAATTCTTTTGCACTCGGTATTTTTGTTTTTAAGAAGGAAAATTTATTGTCTACTTGTAATGTAAAATATATATATGAAACTAAAAAATATAAATGTGGTCCAAACTTATGACGAATTCGCTATGTCCTGTAAGTTATTTTATTAAGATTTAAGGTAACGGTAATTTGTTTCTTTTTATGAAGTGTATTGTGTACAGAATTGTAGGCTTATTTAAAAAAAAAACTATTTCTGCGCTTAAATGAAATCGATTACTGTTATGCCGGCCATACACGCTACGGTCTACCGGAGAAGTCATATGTGCAGGCTTGCCTGCGTGGGTTCACCGTAGGCAAGAAACGGCATAGGTCTATTCTACCTGCGCAGGCAAACCTGCACAGATCTATTTTACATACGCAGGCAAACCTGCACAGGTATATTCTACCTGCGCAGACAAACCTGCACAGGTCTATTCTACCTGCGCAGTCAAACCTGCACAGGTCTATTCTACCTGCGCAGACAAACCTGCACAGCTCTATTCTACCTGCGCAGTCAAACCTGCACACGTCTATTCTACCTGCGCAGGTCTATTCTACCTGCGCAGTCAAACCTGCAAAGGTCTATTCTACCTGCGCAGTCAAACCTGCAAAAGTCTATTTTACCTGCGCAGTCAAATCTGCACAGGTCTATTCTACCTGCGCAGGCAAACCTGCACAGGTCTATTCTACATGCGCAGGCAAACCTGCACAGGTATATTCTACCTGCGCCTGCAAATCTGCACAGGTCTATTCCACCTGCACAGGTCTATTCTACCTGCACAGACAAACCTGCACAGGTCTATTTTACCTGCACAGGCAAACCTGCAAAGGTCTGTTCAACCAGCGCAGTCAAACCTGCACAGGTCTATTCTACCTGCGCAGGCAAACCTGCACAGGTAGACCTCTCCGATGGACCGTTGCGTGTATAGCGGGCATTACTCTGACTAGTATTTATTAATTATTACTACTAGTTAGTGTAGGATTCTTTTAATCTAGTTCTCTAAAAGTTGTATAAACATTTTAAAAAGGCATCCACTGCGATTTACACAGTTTTTACAGCAACAAAATCCCTCCATTTAGAACTGTAATTTACGTATCTTTCACGCAGATAATTTTAATTCTTGAATAACTTGTACATATATAAAGACAAAGATATATATTAATTTTTTTTTTGTTAAGAAATAGTGATTACTTATTGTGATAAAAGCATTTTTGCACGGGAAAAAACGGTAATTGATTTTGTTTAATGGTGGTAATAAATTTGTTTTAATTAGTTTCTAAATTAATGGATATGTGAGTGGGGTGTCTCTTGCAATTATTTTTGACTGAATTCTGTGTACAAATACGTAGTTTTTGATTGTGATTACAACGACTATAAGGTGTGGTTACTTAACCCGTTTTAACATTTCGCGGTTTGTAATGTGAAACTAATGTACGTGGCCTGCGAATATCAAATGTTAGATAGATATGAAGCAATGTTTGTATGGGAATATGTAAGCTGGAAGGCGAAAGAGTCTGAATAGATGTGGAGCTGTGATAAAAACTAGCGACAGTTTTCGTGTCTTGTTTTCTCTTTTGATTTTATGTTGTGTATTTTTATATGGATGTTGGTTTATTTTCTATTGTTTTTTTGCCGATAATTTTAATTGTAATTGCTTATTTTTATATACAATTCTGTACGTACAGTACATGTTGATTGTAGTTTATATATTGGTTCTTAGTTGGGAAATTGTTAATCTCATATAAACAAACTAACAGGGTTTCGTAACTCTTATTATAGATGAGGTTTACTTGCATTTTTTATACCTAAATATTCAGGTTTTTCTAGAATTATGTACGGTCTTGTATAATATTGCCTGTAAGTGCAATTATTTCATTCATATTATTGTGATATTTTTCTGTATATACACAGCTCGAAATTTTAGAGAAATATTTGTGAATTGTACATAATTCTTAATGAATCTGTAAAACTTTACTGTAGAAATTGTATGTAGAATGTTTTCAATGTAATATAAATATTAAAAAAATATAATTAATGTTAAGAATTGCAAATCAAATTACTGGGTTTTTATTTCAAACTTTCAAACGCAACGTACTCCAAATTTCTTAAAACGTGATATAACAATGACACGGATGGTGAAAGTTATTTTTTACTGGCATATGAAAGTTTTAGCAATTACGTAAAAAATATAAATATATAATTAACCTTGCATTTCTTGTACATAATTAATACTTTCTGCAATGGAGAAAACATTGATTCTATATTTTCCCAATCCAACATAATTTCAAATTCATATTTTCATTGATGATGATGATCTCCTAGCCGACGCGCTACAGCGATTTGTATCTAATGGCTTTTTTTTGTCTTTAGATTAATGAGGTGCATTAATATAATAATGATGAATTCGGTTTTGTTTTAATGTCAAAGTGACATAAACGTATTTTTTGCTCTCCCTCCTTTTTCGACCTAATACACCGTCGTCTCCGCCGTCGTCTGGTCCCAAGCCCAGGGTGTGAAAGGAGGAGGGTGGTCGGCCTGCCGCGCCGACCAGAATCGGGAAACCGAAGAAACTAGGCAAGAAACCGCATGGATACACGACTTAACCACTTACGAATTAATGCTACCGCATCCGGGGCAGCCGATGCGCCAGCTTTGGGAACCAGGGATGCTGGTGAGAAGTGGACTACTGGCCAAAGACTCAGGTTAATAACACCGAAATCAGAAATACGAATCGCCGCATGGAATGTGCGAACGGGACATCACGTTGGTCAAAAGGAAATTATCGCCAAGGAATTATTGAAATGCAAAATATCGATCTGTGCATTATCAGAACTGCGGCTCACAGGATCTGGGACAATGAAGGTTGACCCACCATCAATCGACGAGACGATGACGCTATTCTATTCTGGTGGCGACAAACGAGAAGCGGGCGTTGGCTTTATGTTTGATCGACGGGCCTCTGCCAGTGTTATCGCATTCCAACCGATATCCGAGCGTCTGGCGGTTATCACTATTGATGGAACGATTAAGACCCATATCGTATCCGTCTACGCCCCAACTGAGACCAGCCCGGACACAAACAAGGATGAATTTTATGCCCAGTTTCAACACACACTGGATACAATACCCCAAACCGAATTAATCGTACTTATGGGCGACTTTAATGCACATACGGGTGCAGATCGAACCGGTTGGGAAGAAACGATGGGAAAATTCGGATACGGGGAAATAAATGACAACGGATTACGCCTCTTATCATTTGCAGCGTCAAACAACTTGATCATCGGCAACAGCATCTTTCGTCACCCCCTCAAACATCAACTCACGTGGCGAAATCCATCCGGCAACGATTCGGCGATGTTGGACTACATTTTGGTCAACACCAGATTCCGATCGACGCTCAAAGATGTACGTGCGATGCGTGGACCCGACTGTGGATCAGACCATTATCTTGTCCGAGTGAAACTACAATTGAAATTACAAAGAGCAAAGAAAAAGGCACCACCATCAGCCAAGAGGAACTGGGCCTGCCTGCGAGACCCTGAAACCAGCCGAAAATTTCAAATCGCATTATCCAACAAATTTGCAGCACTCACGATACCAGTCAATATCAACATAGAAGAAAAACAACTTTCTGAGTCTATTGTGAGGTGTGCAACGGAGCTGTGTCCGCTCATCCGTCGACGGACGCAGCAATGGATCTCGGACGACTGTCTCAATCTAGTCGACCAGCGGAAGCAAATGAAACACGTCGATTTCAAACAATACCGACGATTGAACAAAGAAGTTCGACAGAAAATGAAATTGGAACGGGAAGCTTACTGGAATAACATCGCGGCTGACATGGAAGAAGCAGCGTCAAGGCATGAGTACCGGACACTGTACCAGACAATCCGACGGTTAAGTGGCAAAACAACATCAACAAATGACAATATCAAAAAATTGGATGGAACTTTCGTGACCTCTCCTCAGGAACGTCTACAGCGGTGGAGAGAATTCTTTCATCAGATGTACAACCACAATCCGCCAGTAGGTCCAGCACCCGAACTGCCGATTATTGAGCAGCCGATAAATCACTTTCCCGATACTGAACCAACAATCAATGTGGTGAAGACGGCAATAAAATCCATGAAAAATGGTAAAGCGCCGGGAGGAGATCAAGTAACTGCCGAAATGATCAAAGCCGGGGGAGACGTCTTATTACATCAACTTCACGTTGTCACAGTGCATATATGGCATTCAGATTGTGTTCCATCCGTGTGGAAGAAAGCGATTGTTGTGCCTATTTTGAAGAAAGGCGACAGTCGGGAATGCAAGAATTACCGTGGTATTAGCCTCCTCTCGATCGTCGGCAAAGTATTTATGAAAATCATACAATCAAGACTACAGAAACATCGAGAGCAAACAAGCCGGGAAGAACAAGCTGGATTTCGACCACATCGAGGATGCATCGATCAGATATTTGCTCTCCGTCAGCTAATGGAAGAAAGAATTCGATGTGGCAAACGAACTGTCATCGTCTTCATCGATTTCAAATCTGCTTTTGATTGCATCGATTGGACAAGCTTGTGGGAAGCCCTGAAGATCGAACACGTGCCACTGAAAATCATTCAACTTCTTCAAGCATCGTACGACGGCTCAACCAGCAATGTTCGTATCCGAAACGACATGTCTGAGGAATTCCCGATTCGAACCGGAGTCCGGCAAGGAGACGTGGCCTCGCCGCTCCTTTTTAACATTGTGATCGACACGATTATGCGAAAAGCGTTTGATGGGCGACGCGGAGTTCGATATGATGACAAAAACTTCCTAACCGATCTGATGTTCGCCGATGACAGTGCGGTTTTCGCCAACACAGATGCCGAAGCAACAGACACCTTGTATGACATTTCCCGCATTGCCCAGTCATACGGACTGAGAATCAATGCGGATAAGACCAACGGATGGATCTGAAGCCAGAGTTTACCTCGATGGAACCACAATCGAGCAGGTACCACAGTTCAAATATTTAGGATCACTGGTTGTGGAGAAGAAAGTAGCTTCGACAGCCGAAGTTCACAGCCGGATAGGCCAGGCAACAGCAACGTTTGCTTCACTCAAGTGGTGCATATGGAAGCGGACGAATATTACCATCAAAACCAAAATACGCCTATACCGGACGCTGATCCTCCCAATTCTTCTTTATGGATCGGAAACATGGACATTACTCAAACCAGACCTTAACAAGCTCGAGGCCTTCCAAATGCGATGCCTGAGACAGATTCTCTGCGTCTCACTCCTCAACCACCTCCGAAATGAGACAATCAGAGAAAGGTGCGACCAACAGACACCGATTGTTGAGGAAATTCAAAAACGCCGATTACGATGGTTCGGCCACATCTGTAGGATGGGCGACAATCGAGTACCGCACAAACTCCTATGGAAAAAACGACCTCTTGATTGGAGAACACAAAAACAAGCACCGAAGACCACATGGTTGAAACACGTAGAGAACGATTTAAAAAACCAGCGAATAACAACAGCTGAGGCAAGAACCGTTGCAACTGATCGATTAGCATGGAAGCTTATAGTGAATGGAGCACGGAATCTAGCGGCACCAACAGCAGCGTACTGGCTACGAGGTCGACCACCTCTCCATGCGCCGGCTATGGATTAAAGAAGAAGAAGAAGAATGAGGTGCAGGGGGGGACCTTCAAAAGATACTCGCCTGGATAAACCTTCTACCTGCCAGGCGTGTTATGTGGGACTCTTACCGCACTAAACCTTCCCTAACACCTCTAATCCTGCTCCTGGAACGGTGGTTCCCCGGCGGCACTCTTTGTAAATACTACCTCGCCGGGGCGTTCTTACTTGATGTTCGTCTATTCTTCATACGTGGTGCGAAGGTCCTTGATGATGGACTCCGCGTACTCTTCTATCTTATTCCATGCCGATTGGATCTTCAGCATACACTCCACTATGTTTTCTGGACTGATGGTGTGATCCAGATTCCTCTCTAGTTCCGCCCGTGTCCCTTCGTAGAAGGAGCATTTGAAGAACACATGCTCCGCATCTTCGGTCACATCGCGGCAATGATGACAGTTTGGTTTTTCGCTTCTCTTGAATCTGTGCAGGTATGCCCGAAAGCATCCATGCCCAGTCAAGAGTTGGGTGATGTAGTACCTGGCGAGTGACCCATTTGGTAACATCTGGGATCAGCCGATGTGTCCACCGACCTTTCGTCGAGCTGTCCCATCTCTCTTGCCAGACACGAAGACCCTCAGGTCTCTCCTCGTCACAGAGGACCTTCCGCTGCTCTTTCTTCTTCCTCCGATGTTGCCGTTGTCGTTCTCCTGCCAAGATGTCGATAGGCGGGCATGATGCAACGACATTGACCGCATCGTGTGATACCGTTCGGTAAGCTGACGCCACTCTGATCGCTGAGAGCCGCTGGACTGATGACATTATCTTGCGGTAGGTTGTTAATTCTAGCGATGTGGCCCACACTAGTGCTCCGTACAGCAGGATGGAGGTAACTATGGTTGCCAGTAGTCGTCTCCGGATTTGCCGGGGCCTCCGATGCTGGTCATTATTCGTGACAGCGCGCCCTGAACTGCTGCTGCCTTCCTACTCGCGGTGGTGATATGCTCCTTGTAGTTGAGCCTCGCATCCAAGACCACTCCTAGGTACCGGATGTGGGGTTGCAACTGGATGTCGTGGTCGCCTACCCGTATGGTGATGGTCTCCATTTTCTTCCGGCTACTCACTAGGAGTGCTTCGGTCTTATGCTCCGCCAAAGACAGGTCTGCCGATCGCATCCACTTCCTGATGGTGATGGAGAATACGGCTTCCAGCTCTTCCAGATGTTTCGCCACAAGGACAACCGCCACGTCGTCCGCGAAAGCCACGAGTATTGTGTTCGCCGGTAATTCAAGGTGGAGTAGACCGTCGTACATGACGTTCCACAAGAGCGGCCCCAGGACAGAGCCCTGAGGTACCCCTCCCGTGACCCGGTGCACCGCTGCTCCCAGCTCCGTCTCGTAGTGCAGAAGTCGATCGCTGAAGTACGATCTGACCGTCCTTCGTAGGTAGTAGGGCACACCCATGTCCTCAAGGGCCTCCAAAACTCGATCCTACCGGGCCGAGTTGAACGCGTTCTTGATGTCTAGGGTGACGATGAGGCAATATTTCTTGGAACCGCCTTTCCATCTCTTTCCTGAGATGGCTTCCTTTGCGATGTTCGTGACAAGTTCCAGCGCGTCGATGGTCGATCTCCCCTTCCTGAATCCGAATTGGAATTCAGAGAGTTGAGGTTCAATGTATTGCTCCAATCTGTCGGCCACTATCCGCTCCAGGTTTTTTCCCTCCGAATCCAGCATGCAAAGTGGACGAAAAGATGCTGGGTCGTCCGGTGGTTTCTTCCCTTTTGGGAGAAGAACCAACCTTTGCTGCTTCCATCGAGTCGGAAATACTCCTTGTTGTAGGCAGGCGTTTGTCTGGTCCATGTCTGGTCTCGCAGCAATTGCACTTTTGAGTGCGATGTTGGGTATGCCGCTTGGTCCTGTCGCCTTGCCATTCTGCAATCTAGTGCAGGCCTTCGTGAGCTCTTCTATGGTGACTGCGGGAATGTCCACTACTTCCTCCTGGTGGTAATCGGGGAGTTCTGGTTTCTCCGGAAATAGGTGTGCAACTATCCTGAGCAGCATGTCGGGACAAGTTGGTGTTGTTGCGGGTAGGCTTTTTATCCTATGCATGACCGTTTTATACGGCCTGCCCCACGGGTCCCGGTCCACTTCCGCGCAGAGTTCCTTCCAACATTCTCGTTTACTCGAGTTGATGGCATTTCTGAGAAGACGCCTTTTTTCTTCGTAGTTTCGTCTCAGTTCCTCTGTTGAGGCCCTGTCTCTCTTCCGAGCGCGCTGTGTTGCCTTCTTGCCTTAAGGCACTCTCGTCGATGTTGTGCGATGGTCGAGTTCCACCAGTGGACTGGTGCTCGTCCATTGTTGGGGCGACACCTTGGCATCGACGCGTCGCTGGCGACCTCCAGGGACGCTGCCACCTCTTCTGTGATGCCCTCAGCAGTTGTTGTCTGAGGCACTGATGATCTCCTCATCATCAGTCTGAAGGTCTCTGCATCGAAGCATTTGGTATTCCAGCCCACTGGCTGCCTCCTTGCGATTCTTTGACGCCACCCGCTTCTGGGATTGGTGGTAAGTTCCCAGATTATAGCTTGATGGTCGCTATTTGTAAACTTCTCATCAACCTTCCATTCACAACCCCCTTTTGCGAGGGAGCTGCTAATGAATGTCAGGTCGATAATGGAGTTCGCGGCGCCTTTACGGTAGGTACTCGTGGTTCCCTCGTTCATGAGAATGAGGTTTAGTGTTGAGAAAGCCTCCTGTAGAGCTTCCCCTCTTCTGTCTGTCTCGCGGCTGCCCCATTCAATGGACCAGGCATTGAAATCTCCTGTGATTGCGACTGGATCATGTCTTCTCGCGTCCTCTGCTAGAGTGTCCAGGAAGTTCTCGAACTCTGCAATTGAAGCACTCGGTGGAGCATAGCAGCTATATAGTTGCACCCCTCCTATCTTGGCCCTAATGAAATTAATATTATTATTAAAAAAAAATATATTAAAATATATATTTTTTAAATATATTAAAAATATATTAAAAACTAATACCACCCCGGTATCGCTTATTTTTGCATTCATTCAGGGTGGGCAGCCCGGACGGTTAGTGAAAACCGCCCTAGTTGTTGTCTCCCCGGCCAAGATTCGAACCCGGGTCTCCTGCATTGAAAGGCGGGTATGTTGTCAACTACACCACCGAGGAGGACAAAATGCACGCCCCCGGGTGGGCACGAACCCCCAAACTTTCGGTTAACAGCCGAATGCGCAAGCCAATTGTGTTTAATGTAATAAATAATTAATTGTGTCTAATGGCTTGCGTCTCCCTGTTTGCTGTTTTCATTAAATACGTATATCTGGATTCGTTTCTGCCTTTGTTTCAATAGATCACGTTTAATATCTAGGTTTTCTCGTCGCGTTTCTTCAAAGTCCTTTACTTTTGTATTTATTTGAGGTCTCCAATAAGTGCAGTCTTCAGCATTTATTTCCCATGTGTTGTACGGTATCGCCCTGTCCTTGTATCTTGCCATTTGCCCACCTACTTTTCTTTTAATTAATTGGGATTCTACACCAAGGATACCGGCTCTGCGGAATACATCGGAGTTTCTGATGTGCATAATTGACCTTAGACAATGAAGGTGAAATTTGTGTATTTTAGCACTGTGTCGTCTATAAACGCACCATGTTCCTGCACCGTATACAGTATAATCTCGGCAATTCGGCCGTTGGTTAATCGGGCGATACGTCCAGTAATCCGGCGGTCTTGAGACCGCCCCTCTCATCACTCTTGCTGATAATTCGGTGTTTTTTTTTTTTTTAATTTTCTCAAGTGACTCCACTGAAACGGAAGGACAGAGGGACCGCCAGCGATGGCATTACTGCCTCTGCCCACCCTTCGAGTAAAAGTACAACAGGATCCTTTCGCCGATTTGCGACTACAGTCATGCGGGCTAAGGAGTTGCCTGGGTGGAAACAAGGGCGGCAGGATTTTTCTTTCTTTGTTTTGTTTTATTTTTGTTGTTATTATATTATTGTAAATGCCATTGCATAGAATCTTTTACTTTCATGTAAATCTTGTTGTAATTTTACTCTAAGAGTGGGCAAGGACCCGTGTCCGGTAAGAAGCTGGGTGAGGAAGTATGAACCCACCTCGTCCAGCCCTCGCCCCATTCACCGAATTAAATCAGGGATGAGGCGACGAGTCCACGCGCCGTTTCCGCCGCGTGACCACCTCTCTTGCCAGCAGGCAAGTAGTTGCTCCCGAGCAACTCTCCTTGCCTCCCCGCTGTTCCCACCAGATGTTCTCGCGTCCCTCACCTACGCGCGCTCCATAACAAGGACGTCCGCTCGAGCACGTCACTGCTGACGGTGCGGTAAGCCCGAGCGACCCTAATTGCCACCGGGCGCAGTGCCCGTCGCAAACGCTCCCTGTTACGGGCGTTAACCCTCACTGCTAGTGGCCACACTGGCCATAAGCCTCCTCCTAACATCATCGATTCCCTCATGTCCTACGATTTTGAGATGCGAGTTTTTAAAATTATAACGAAGTTCCTTACGGTTCCATAATTAGGACACGATTTTGAGACGCAAATTTTCAAAATTATATCTTGGTTCCTCAAGGTTCCATAATTAGGACACGATTTTGAGACGCGAATATTCAAAATTATGTCTTGGTTCCTCAAGGCTCCATAATTAGGACACGATTTTGAGACTCGAATTTTCAAAATTATATCTAAGTTCCTCAAGGTTCCATAATTACGACACGATTTTGGGACGCGAATTTTCAAAATTATATATTGGTTCCTCAAGGCTCCATAATTAGGATACGATTTTGAGACGCCAATTTTCAAAACTATATCTTGGTTCCTCAAGGCTCCATAATTAGGACACGATTTTGTAACGAGAATTTTCAAAATTATATCTAAGCTCCTCAAGATTCCATAATTAGGACACGATTTTGAGACGCGAAGTTTCAAAATTATATCTTGGTTCCTCAAGGTTCCATAATTAGGACACGATTTTGAGACGCGAATTTTCAAAATTATGTCTTGCTTCCTCAAGGCTCCACAATTAGGACACGATTTTGAGACCCGAATTTTCTAAATTATGTCTTGGTTCCTCAAGGCTCCATAATTACGACACGATTTTGAGACGCGAATTTTCAAAATTTTGTCTTGGTTCCTCAATATCGTGTCTTAATTGTGGAACCTTGAGGAACGGTTCCATAATTACGACACGATTTTGAGACTCGAATTTTCAAAAATTATATCTTGGTTCCTCAATTTTCCATAATTAGAACACGATTTTCAGATGCGAATTTTCAAAAATTATATCCTGGTTCCTCAAGGTTCCATACTTAGGACACGATTTTGAGAGGCAAGTTTTCTAACTTATATCTTGGTTTCTCAAGGTTCCATAATTTAGACACAAT
Source organism: Phosphuga atrata (assembly GCA_944588485.1). Lineage (NCBI taxonomy): Eukaryota > Metazoa > Arthropoda > Insecta > Coleoptera > Silphidae > Phosphuga > Phosphuga atrata. Next base: position 3,074,440 of record OX155905.1, read on the forward strand.
TTTGAGACGCGAATTTTCCAAATTATATCTTGGTTCCTCAAGATCCCATAATTAGGACACGATTTTGAGACGCGAATTTTCAAAAATTATATCGTTGTTCCTCAAGGCTCTATAATTAGGACAAGATTTTCAGACGCGAACTTTCAAAATTATATCTTGGTTCCTCAAGGTTTCATAATTAGTACACGATTTTGAGATGCAAATTTTCAAAATTATATCTTGGCTCCTCAAGGCTTCAAAATTAGGACACAATTTTGATACGCGAATTTTCAAAATTATATCTTGGTTCCTCAAGGTTCCATACTTAGGACACGATTTTGAGACGCGAGTTTTCTAACTTATATCTTGGTTCCTCAAGGTTCCATAATTAAGACACAATTTTGAGACGCGAATTTTCGCTTGATAACTCAAGTCATCAAGCCATAATTAGGACACGATTTTGAGTCGCGAATTTTCAAAATTATATTTAAGTTCCTCAAGGTTCCATAATTAGGACACGAATTTAAGACGCGAATTTTTAAATTATGTCTTGGTTCCTCAAGGCTCTATAATTAGGACACGACCTTGAGACGCGAATTTTCAAAATTATGTTTTGGTATCTCAAGGCCCCATATTCAGGACACGATTTTGAGACGCGAATTTTCAAAATTATATCTAGTTCCTCAAGGATCCATAATTAGGACACGATTTTGAGACGCAAATTTTCAAAATTATATCTTGGTTCCTCAAGGTTCAATAATTAGGACACGATTTTGAGACGCAAATTTTCAAAATTATGTCTTGGTTCCTCAAGTCTCCAAAATTAGGGCACGATTTTGAGACGCGAATTTTCAAAATTATATTTAAGTTCCTGAATGTTCCATAATTAGGACACGATTTTAAGATGCGAATTTTCAAAATTATGTCTTGGTTCCGCAAGGCTCCATAATTAAGACACGATTTTGAAACGCGAATTTTCAAAATTTTGTTTTGGTACCTCAAGGCCCCATAATCAGGACACGATTGTTAGACGCTAATTTTCAAATTTATATCTAAATTCCTCAAGGTTCCATAATTAGGACACGATTTTGCGACGCGAATTTTCAAAATTATATCTTGGTTCCTCAAGGTTCCATAAGTAGGACACGATTTTGAAACACGAATTTTCAAAATTTTGTCAAGGTTCCTCAAGGCAGCCCAACTAAGACACGACTTTGAGATGCGATTTTTTTTAATTATGTCTTGGTTCCTCAAGGCTCCATAATTAGGACACGATTTTGAAACGCGAATTTTCAAAATTTTGTCAAGGTTCCTCAAGGCAGCACAACTAAGACACGACTTTGAGATGCAATTTTTTGTAATTTTGTCTTGGTTCCTCAAGGCTCTATAATTAGGACACGATTTTGAAACGCGAATTTTCAAAATTATATCTTGGTTCCTCAAGGTTCTATAATTAAGACATGATTTTGAGACGCGAATTTTCAAAATTATATCTTGGTTCCTTAAGGTTCTATAATTAAGACATGATTTTGAGACGCGAATTTTCAAAATTATATCTTGGTTCCTCAAGGTTCTATAATTAAGACATGATTTTGAGACGCGAATTTTAAAAATTTTGTCTTGTTTCCTCAAGGCACCACAACTAAGACACGACTTTGACACGCAAATTTTCAAAATTTTGTCGTGATTCCTCAAGGCTCCATAATTCGGACACGATTTTGAGATGCAAATTTTCAAAATTTTGTCTTGGTTTCTCAAGGCTCCTTAATTAGAACAAGTTTTTGAAACGCGGATTTTCAAAATTTTGTCTTGGTTCCTCAAGGCACCACAACTAAGATACGACTTTGAGACGCGAATTTTCAAAATTTTGTTTTGGTTCCTCAAGGCACCACAACTAAGACACGACTTTGAGACCCGAATTTTCAAAAACTTGTCCTAATTATGGAGCCTTGAGGAACCAAGACAAAGGTTCCTCAAGGCTCCATAATTAGGACACGATTTTGAGACGCGAATTTTCAAAATTTTGTCTTGGTTCCTCAAGGCACCACAACTAAGACTCGATTTTGAAACGCAAATTTTATCTTGGTTGACATTCAAAAGATATTCCATTTCCAACTCTTTCTCGTTAATAAATTTTAGCAAATTCTTTGCAACTTCGTCTCAACTCGTTCAGACATTGAATTTCCCTTTTCAATTCAGTTGGGCTGACGGCGCAGTGCCGTTTAAAAAAATCTGGCGTGAGCTTCTACGTCTAGTTGAGATATGTCCTTGTAGTCAGACTCATTATCGCTTGATATTTCTGAATTAAATATGTTTTTCGGTAATAAATATCGGTTATCGTTTTGGTATTATTTGGCAGGAACTAGGGGGCCCATACTATTGCGGGGCCTTGGGCACGTGCCCCGAGTGCTCAGTTGGAAAGAGGGCGCTGACTGGAGGAGGCGCTCTAAATGGGTAAGTTTTAGAAAGTAAATTGGTGCATTTTTGCAACCCCCCTACCTCCCCCCCCACCCACGAAATATTTTGTAATCATTACCAACCACCCCCCTCCCCCTCCGAAACTAAACCCTGGCTACGCCCATGATTTTACCCCACCCTTTTCCTCTAAGCGTTGGAATACTTACCAAAATACCCGAAAGGGGGTGGTGTACTTACCAACGCTTAGAGGAAAAGGGTGGTGTACAATCATGGGCGTAGCCAGGGTTTAGTTTCGGGGTGGGTCGGTGATTGCACAGAATAAAAATAGTCGTCTCTACTCGTCCCTCCTGATTTCAATACAATATATATGTTATATTTTGTACATTTCGGGGGAGGGGGAGGTTGAACCCCAACCCCTGGCTACTGGCTACGCCCACGGTTACAGTAGATTTATAACGGTCGCAGTATAAGTCGTCATCACCAAATCTACAATCTACATCTTCGGCAACTGTTACTGTCTCCGAGATACTTTACTAACGTTAAACCACCCTACAGCACGGGCGTAGTCAGGGTATACATTCGGGGGGGTTTAGAAAATATTTCCAAAAATATTTCTTTATTTATTTTTGATGTGGAACTAAAAGAACGAGTTCACAAAAGGAACGAGTTCAAGTTTTATTTTCTTCTAACGATTGAATGACATTTGAAGGTTATTTTTCCCTTTCTCAAAAAGGACAAAATTGCAGTTTAAAAACACAAAATTATGATTTAAAAGGACAAAATTCAGATTTGAAAATTTCGTTTCTATATTGTGCTTTAGATTTGAAAATTTAGCTTCTAAATAGAAAATTTTGTTTCTAAATTTTAGTTCAGATTTGATTATTTAACTCCTAAATTGAACACTTTGCTTGTAAATTTTAAATGTTGCTTTTAAACTGAACATTTTGCTTCTAAATTTTGGTTCTAAATTGAAAATTTTGCTTCTAAATTGAAAATTTAGCTTCTAAATTTCAAATTTTGTTTATAAATTGAACATTTTGCTTCTAAATTTTGCTTATAAATTGAACAATTTGCTTTTAAATTTTGCTTATAAATATTTTGCTTTTAAATTGAAAATGTTGCTTTTAAATTTAAAATTTTGCTTTTAATTTGAAAATATTGCTTTTAAATTGAAAATTTTGCTTCTGATTTTTGGTTCAGATTTGAAAATTTTGCTTTGGTTTCGGTTTCGGCAAAGTTTTGGTTTCGGGGGTGGTTTTGAAGAAATGCACCAATTTACTTTCTAAAAGTGAAACACAAGGGTTCCTAAACTCCACATCTACCATGCTCTCTTGAAGATAGTCGTCTCTACTCGTCCCTCCTCATTTCAATATAATATTTATGCTATATGTTGCATTTTTCAGGTTGGGGGGGGGGGGGTGTTTCGAACCCCCAAAACCCCCCTCCTGGCTACGCCCATGCCCTACAGCATGTTATAGAATACTGTTTCTAAATAATTAACAGTTTAAATGCTTTTATAAATTTTTAAACAAATTTATTGGGAAGTAAAAATCAATAAATTCCATTTGAATTGCAGGTTGAAATGTAGTAAGAGTGCTCATACGTTCAGAGCCCCCCGTGCCACAATTCAAACTAACGGAAATTAACATAAAACCTCCAGTGGCGCGTAAAAAACGCTACCGTAGCTACAGATTTTAACAAAATGGATGGTTAGATTAGGGTTAGATTAGGTCATCAAACCTTTCAAACCTATCAAAAGGTTATCAAATCTATCAACCCGGGGGTCCTTCTAAACCTAAATACCTAAATAATAAACCTAAATAATAAAACTAGAAAGTGTAATATTTTTTCTTATTTCGGATCGAGAGGTCGTAATATATGGTCTGGATTTATCTGCTCCGTTATAACCTAATCTAACCCTTATTTTGAAAGGAGTCATTCGCTCAGTGCCAAACTGTCTACTTGTCACTGTATATTTATTTGTTCACACTGTATATTAAGTTAAGTTATACAGTCACACTGTATATTTAGTTCAATTTGTACCACGGAGGCGCCAGGAGTTACGGGCCTGTCTCTCCCTCTGAACCAATGTTGGAATCAACAAATTTAAAAACAAACACTAAAATCCCTAAATCGTGCAAAATGAAAACCCAAACATGTCAGAATGACAGCTGCACATAACCTGTCGAAACTTTCCATATTTTTACACAAAAATGTTTAAAAAGCGATTTGTTTTCTTCGCACTGCCATTAATTATATTAAGTTTCCACTCAGTGCAGAACACACATATAAAAGGGAAATTCACAAGCAATGAATTCTTCAAGTTCCTGGTAAAGTTTGGTTTTCAGAAAATTGACAGACACCAAAGTGCAACCACCCATGGTTTTATATTTGGAAATATCACGTCGAGACAAAAATTCCCCGTACCGGTCACCCTTGCAGTATTAGAAAGGTCACTGTTTTTAGAATACTACGAAAACCGAGTGATTTACGATAAAAAAGATGCGTGTAAACGAATGTTTAACAGATTACATGAGAAAGCTTTTAATAGCAAATGTAATCCACAGGGCAATGATTACTTGAGGAAAGTACCTTGTCCTAAAGGAGGTTTATGTATAGACGAAGACACTGCATGGAACGTTGTTAAAGGAAACCAATTTACATATGTTTTCCAAGATTTAAAGCAACCGTCGTTTTGGTATGTTTCTTTTGTTGCGTGTTATCAGAACGAGACTACGTGTGAATGGTCTCATTTCGATTATCCTGGACATTTTGAAATGGATTACGATATATGGCTGGTTAATGGGAATCCGAATATTACTTCGTTCAGCAGTTTGACGTATCAATTTTCATTCGACAGACAGAATACTCTTGATTTGTATCTTTTGTTTTGGCTTTGTTACATGGTTTTAGTTCCGTTACAACTACATGCTGTTCGGATACAAAAGCATCCTGTAACTAAATTATTCACGGGCAGTTTATTGCTGGATTTTATAGCACTGTGTTTTATTTTAATACACACTTTGAAATTTTCCTTGGACGGAATCGGTTATCCACAACTTTCCATGGCTGGAGATATTTTCGACATTTTATCCAGAGTACGTATTCTTTAAATAAAAATAATTTAAATATTAATGTAATATTATTTTAGACATCGTTTATGTTACTTTTGCTGTTATTGGCAAAAGGATGGGCAGTTACAAGGATGGAGTTGACGTGGAAACCACTCGTGTTTGCAATTTGGTTGTGTTATGGAATTGTTCATATTTTACTATACGTATGGAATTTGGTAAGTGGATTTTAAAATTATTTGGTAGGGGAAAATAGTACAGTTGTTGGTCAGTCGAGAATAATTGGCCATATTTTGAAAACTATATAACTATAAGACAATCTTTTGTTGACATATTTGTTTATTAATAGAAGAAAATTCTATAATATTTTCTGTACTGGATACAACCCATAACTTTTTTATAATTCAAAGTTTCTTGTGTTTATTCAATTAATAATATGACAAGACTGAGATTCTTGCAAATTTATGGCGTTTTTTACAGAAATCGACAAAAAGTGATCCCTACTATATCTAGATATTTTCATGATTAAAACATGTTTTTTGACGTTGCCACACAGGAGGCATAGGAAGCACTGGAGTGATTACAAGAAATGGCTGCTAAAACAGGTTTACAGATATCTTATTTTGGATCAATACAAAGAGTTGAAAAATTTAAATACTTATAGTCAATTTTTTTTAAGAATGCAGTAACTAGAAACCTGATTTACACTATGACAAATGTTCAATCTAGTTACAAAATTTGGCACTAAATTCAAATATAGTTACTTGAATATAAAATTGGTAATTTATTAATAGTTTCATTGAATATCTTATTATTATTGATTAAATACTTCAAATGGCAGCAATAGTAATAAAATACAAATAAATGGAGAAAAACGCAAAAATCTAAATGATACAAACAGATCAGATGACAATTGTGAATTGACACGGCAGCCATTGACAACTAACAGCTGCAAATATATGTGAAAAGAAAGAGAGAAAAGAGGTTGAGATGGAGAAGTAAATATTGTCGGTGTGAACTTCTCGATTTAAGCCAATCAGAGAACAAGGTCAAATAATCCCTATCTTCCCTGTACTGCATTCTTAAAAAAATGGACTATAGAAAATATATACAAATAGGAGGATCAAACAAGATGTCTAACAAAGAAAGAAGGGAAAAACTCAAGAAAGCATACAAACTTAAAGTGGTCACATTATAATAAGAAAAGCATATTAAGGCAGGCCAAACTCAGACACTACAAAACAGTTGTATTGTGCATATACACCTGAAGCATTGTATGCGTCTAAAACGACCATGATAGGGAATATGCAAGAAATTTAAATTCACTTGATTTTTTTTCTCCCCGATACTTTATGATCTTGACATTACACCTATACCATTATTTTCTCATTTAGTTTGTATTTTATGTCAAAAACTTAAATCAAAAAGTCCAAAATATGCGAGCGAAATTCAAATTTGCGAAACGCATCACCATTGGTCATAGTTAACTGACTTGCACCTTGACTTCTATCGGCCTCGATATTTACAGATGTAAGTAGGGTGGACTATACACCTCGATAGGGACTTTATCAAACACTTTATCTGGTGTACTTATAATATTTCCAAAATATTCTATTTCGTCTATTTCCGACAATAAGACACTGCCTTACTTTCTTTCTAGGTCCAAAATACGTGCTAAGGCTTATTTTCGGGGTAGGGCTTATAGTTTTCAAAAGTAACTTTATATATTTTTGTTTAAAATTTATTCATATTATACAAGAAAATTTAAATTTATTTAATTACAGTCATGTCATCTTCTTCTGGAACATCATCATAATTTATCAAATTTTGAATTCGGTTCTGATTTTCCTCCAAATCCATTACCTGTAGAATCATTTGCCTGAATCTCTCATGTCTTAAATGCTATAAGCTATTGTTAAACGAATACTTCTTGTCTAAGTAGCCTGTTCGTAGTGCATATGAAACACAACTGTCCGTTATTTTATCAATTCACAACTTCTTGTAAGCCTGGCTTTACAAAATTACGTTGATTTCTCACCATGACAATCTTCCCCTCAGCAAGAAAGTTGTTCATGTCTTTAGCGGTGAGTACTGGCTAAAGTAAACCTCTATTTCGACCCCTCAACAGTGGTGGCAGCATAAAATCAACCCACTTTATCATAACTGCACCAGGCTTTTTCACTTTCAAGGACATACATTCCTGAAATGTGGTCAATCTTGTCTGTTTTACCTTCAGTGATGGTAAATGGTGATACTTTCTTGCCATCTAGACGAATCCCCAAAATACAGATAACACGTGCACTATAATAACTGGTAGAACGTAAATTGACAAGGAAGCCTTGAGCTGAACCGTCGTTTGAGATTTCTTGGCCTAGATTCCTTTGCCTAGAAATACCGCGGTATAATCCATAGCAATCATGTTGGAGAGTTGGTATTAGTCGATGCCATCAACAAAAAGCTTAAATGCAAGTAACGTGCACTTGCATTTAAGCTTTTTGTTGATGGCATCAACTAATACCAACTCTCCAACATGATTGCTATGGATGATACCGCGTTATTTCTAGGCCTAACAACTTCATTTTCTTCCAGCTTAAACATTGTTGTTGATCTCTTTGGAGAGAGTTTATGTCATTGAAGGAAGTTATCCATCCAGTGTGATGATGCTTTAAATTCTTCTGTGGATATATCAAATTCAATTGCCATTTCAAAGGCAAATAAGTCCTGCGCACAACCAAAGCCATTGCTCTCCTGTCAGCAATCCATTCCCAGATGTATTCTTCAGAAAATAACGGCTGCCGACCTGATACTTCTAGTTGGTTTGCAGGGGCTGTCCCATTATGTTCTTGTTTTGGTCCAACCACCTTGACAGGGACCTGCCTTGTAGTTTTTTTTCCCTCAATTTTGCCCTGTACGATCTACTTCACCAAGTTGTCTTATGCTCTGCTGGTCCAAAGTATTTAAGGATGAATCTTCGACATATTGTGGACAATTGGTCTTGAATTCCTATTTCATTTATTATCGATGCATTAGTTCTCAGTGCCGTCCAAGGTATCCAGAACATTCTCCTCCAGCACCACATCTCAAATGCATCTATACGTTTTCTGTCGGAGGAATTGATTGTCCATGACTCAGTGCCGTATGCGAATAAGATAACACTAATGTTTTAACCAGAGACACTTTTATATTTTTTGTCTTTTCATATCTTGACTAAGTTGGACATTGCGGTTCTAGCAATCGATATTCGTCTTCTAATTTCAGCTTCGCATGAAAACTTCGACCTGATACAACCCTGCGTTTTATCCCATTTCCTTGGTGCACCAGTTGACACAGGTAATCGTAGTCTTTTCTAACCATACGGAGATCCCACATCTTCTCTTTACTTACTTAGATTTACATACCTGGAGTCATCCATGATTCCCTTTTGATACTCAATGGAATAGCTCTTTCTTTTTGTATTCGTCTTATCTGGGGGGTTAAAAATTATGCACTTTATAAAAAATAAAATTGTGTGTTGGGTAATAATCAGACATACAAGACTGAAATGGACAAACGTTGTACTGCACTGTGCACTGTACGCTGCACTGTCACTCTATGTAGACTGCTGCCTTATATTGTATTTTTAAGATAAATTCTACTTTTTAAATTTCAGGAATTAATTTTGACACGTGCCTGTGCATTGCTTGAAACGAACTGTAGAGGTAAATCAGGAATTTTGTTCCAAACATTTCTCTGAAATATTAAGGCAGCTAGAAGATATACTTACTAAATTCAAAAGCATTTTTTAACGAATTATATTTTTTACATTATTAACTAGGGCTTATTTTAGGGGGAGGGCTTATATTCCAAGAAGTCCCGAAAATCACGCCAGGGCTTATTCTCGGGGGATGTCTTATTTTCTGAAAAAGACGATATACAATATCTATAAAATGGGTTTTTAGCTTTTTCCATTATCGAAATAGCAAATTCAAACTGAAAATCCTTAACTATTTATGCCAGGGGTGGGAAATCTCCGGCCCGCGGGCTGCATACTGCCCGCGAAGTCATTTGATCTGGCCCGCGAGTGAATACGTTCAGGTTGCAGTGATAATACGCCGACTGCTGACAGACATCATGTTGACGTATTTACATATTTTGCAATATCATGCTGTGCAAAGCGACTGATGTTAAATTAACCCAAATTCCTCTTTAAAATGACACCATCAGTGACAGAATAGACGACATGAGCAAAGATATCTTGGCCCAAATAGTTGCAGATCTGATTTCAAGCCCGGCAAAACTCATCCTTCAGCTCGACGAAACTACAGACGTTTCCAATCTAAGTCAGCTTGTCAGCTAAGTCAGCGACGTGATAAAGGAAGATTTTTTTATTATGTAAGCCTCTTACAACAACAACTAAGGCAGCCGATGTAAAGAAACTTGTGGATGACTTCTTCAAAGAAAATAATCTTTCGTGGCATATGGTTTCTGCAGTTTGTTCCGACGGAGCTCCAGCCATGCTGGGAAGAAAGTCTGGTTTTGGTGCGCTAGTGAAAGCCGATGCACCACACATCGTTGTTACGCATTGTATTCTTCACAGGAATGCGTTGGCAACAAAAACCATGCCTCCAAAAGAAGTCTCAAAAATCGTAGTGGAATGCGTGAACTTTGTGCGAAATAGTGCTCTGAGGCACCGCATCTTCAAGGAGCTGTGTAAAAAATTGGGATCTAAATTCGAGGTACTTCAGTACCATTCAAACGTTCGGTGGTTATCCCGGGGAGAGGTTCTGAATCGTGTTTTTGCCATACGTGAGGAATTAGCCCTGTTTTTGCAAGAGTACCAACATGGTCATGTAGATTGCTTCAAAAATTCTGAATGTATTCTCATGCTTGCGTACATGGCTGTAATCATCTGAATCAACAGATGCAGGGCGGTGGTGTCAACATCATCGAAGCGGAAGAAAACCTGAAGGCGTTTCAAAAAAAGCTACCGTTGTGGAACGACGAACAGAAAACGGTAACTTTGCAAACTTTCCCCTGCTAGACGAATGTGTAAATAAGATCGAAGATGTGCCGGGAATCGGAGATATTTCTGTATCGGGGTAACTGAAGCACGCAATTTCCATGCACTTAGACGTGCTTGCAAAGTCGCTTGAAGGGTACTGCCCTTCAAGAGATTTATATCCAGTATGGGTGAGGCAGCCGTTTACGTTTAATGTTGAGACAACAGATGTCAATGATACATACCTGGATGAAATCATTGAAATTCAGCAATTCTTCAAAACAACAACGCTCTCATCGTTTTGGTGCCACCAAATAGTAACGTACGCTGCTATTGCGAAGAAATCGGTGGAGATTTTGATATCGTTTGTGACAACATATCTTTGCGAGCAATCCTTTTCGAGGATGCTGGACATTAAAACGAAGAAAAGGAACAGACTTAGTTGCGAAAATGACATGCGAGTGGCACTTGCCAAGTTAAAGCCTCGCATTTCCGAACTGGTTTCTAAAAGGCAACAGCAGCAGTCACATTGATATGCAATTTTGTTCTTAATGTTTTATTCTTTGTTCTTAATGTTTTGTTCTTTGTTCGTAATGTTTTGCTCTATAATGGTTTTGTTTATTTTGTGGACCAATAAAATATACCTATGTTTTGAATTTTAAAAATTATATTTTATTTTTCCAATTAAAAGGGGTTCGGTGAATGCTCATATGAAACTGATGGGGTTCGTTACCTTCAGCAAGGTTAAGAACCACTGGTTTAGTGGATTATTAGTGGAAACATTATTTCTGAAATTTCAATCGGTAGTATTTTCGATAGAACTCTAAGAGGTCTACCGAACTGCAAATAGAACCGTTGCGCATAATATAATTATATAATTATCATTCAAAACTATGGGTCCTTTATTATGGCAAATATCTTTTGAACTGGTTTTGATCTAAAGATGTCAAAGAGATCTTCGATAGAAGTCTTCATTCAGATCCACGAAAAGAACTGTTTTTGCAATTTTCTAATTTTGCAAAAAGTTCTGCAAAAATTGACATTTTGCAGAACTTTTTGCAAAGTTGGTCAAGTACTCCAAAACTATGGTCGAGATGCAGTAATATGTCAAAAACGCACAGTTTTTCTCAAAAGTGGTTGCTATCTCATTTTTTGTATTTTCCATTTTTTTCGCGAAATTTTGCAGAAATATTGAAATTTTGCACCAATTACTCTAGAACTATTTCATATCTACCAGGATGTAATATTATATTTTTGCAAATTCGGTTGCTAACATCCCAGGACTGCATATAAGGATTACATGTATTTTTCTTGCTTTAGCCATTTAACTTTGCTATATAAAGAAAAAATATGATTATATCCCAAATTAATATTCACTGTTTCTATGAGTAAGGCTTGTCGCACACTGGGTCCGCTCCGCTCAGCTCACATCAGATACGATCGGGTCCGCTCCTCTCAGCTCCGTCATTTTTCCACACATTGCATCCGCTCAGCTACGTCACTTTTCACGCACTCAATCCCCTCCCACCTCTCCTCCAGGAGAGCTAAATATGTGCTGCTATCCTGGTTGCATAAATTCCTTAGCGCATATATGAAAACGTTAATGTTGCGCCTGCGTGAACCATCCGCCAGCATCCGACCTCCGGCCTAGTATTCTTGACAAACAGAGGATGCTCCGTATCCGGAGAGGAGCGGAACGGAGCCAAGCTGAGCTGAGCGGACGCAGTATGTGCGTTTCTATTTACATGCACGGGTTTTATATTTTTCTGGGCTGAAGGGCTGAGCTGAGCGGACCCAGTGTGCGACAAGACTAACATGTATTTCTAATACGTAAACGTACTAATAAAATGTTTTTTGTTTTGTTTATAGACTGAGGTAGATATAATAGAAGACATTGACGAATATCAAACATGGCCTGGATGGTTGATTATAGTATTCAGATCACTGATAATGGTGTGGTTTTTATATGAACTGCGTACAACGATGCTTTATGAACACAATACGCAGAAGTTGAATTTCTTATTACATTTTGGAGCTTCTAGTCTAGTATGGTTTATATATCTACCTATACTAGCTCTTATAGCCCTACATGTATCAGCATTATGGAGGTTTAAGCTATTATTAGGTAAGTTTTACATTATATACTATTTTATATCATCATTAAATGGGACAAGCCATAGGCTATTTTTCTTCCACCACATTCGCCCATGCTAAAACCCATAGAAAAAGTTTTGGTTAAACTGGAATAAGAGTGCTATACGTTCAGCGTGTCACAATTCAAACGGAAATTGACATAAAACCTCCAGTGGCGCGTAAAAACGCCACTGTAGCTACAGATTTGAACAAAATAGATGGATAGATTATGGTTAGATTAGGTAATATTAGGAGCAGTTAAATCAAGACTACATATCGCGCGGGAGCGCGACCTCTCCATCCGAAATAAGATAAAAAAAATCAATAGTTTAAACCATGGGCGTAGCCACGGGGGGTTTTTTTTTTTTTTTAGGTCAGGTTGTAGTGGAGATTTCATTCTCAGTAAATTTGGTGTTCTATCTACTATCTCTTCCTTTCCCAGGTATTTCAACAATGTGACAACGTGTGGAATCACTTCGGCGATGCAAGAAATAACCGAGCTAGTTATTTTTGTAATCTCTCAACCACTGAGAAAGGTGTTAGATTGTGTAATGACTCGTGATCAGTTATGTATAAAGAAACAGCTCGCTTTTGTTCTAATAATCCCTCCATTAAATAGTATATAGAATTCCAACGTGTGCTTACTAATCTTGCACTAATTGGTGGTTTGGCAAGTCAAGTTCTTGGCAAATGGATTTGAACTTTTCTTCAGCTTATATATAATCTGTGTTATTTCCGTTTGAAATTTTAGCGATTCTTCTATAGCTCCTTGTAGTGAATGAATAAAACACCTGGCAGAATCATTTTCTGCGTCTCGTGCACCTTTTATCATATTGGCTCCACTGTCATGGACAAGTAAATGTATCTTGCTATAAAAAGTGTATGTTACGTATGTTGCCAAATGTATGTTACGCAGGTGCGTGGTTTTGTGGTTTGCGCAGGTGCGCGGCAGGGCTGCACTCATTTATTGAAAGTGAAAACCCGCGCCGAATATTCGGCGCTTCGGCCAAGAGCGTGCCCGGATATTCGGTAAAAATCACTATTCGTGGCATCTCAAATTCTAACACCACATTCCCGAATGCGTAACACGATTCATAACAATCTTCATCTTCGAGTTTTGTAATCTTGTTTGAAATATCGGCATCTGTTGGATAGTCCGCTATTCGCTGCGAGCGTAACAGCACTAGCGCCAAAGGTGACACTTTTAAGAACTTCATGACCAGTTACGTCATTATTCAGCATTTTTTGTATTTATTGTCGTGTATTTAAAATAAAATGAATTTAGAATTTTGCAATAAAAAATTGAATCTTTCCAAACAATTTACACATCGATTTTCACTTCTTGCCGGCTAATTTAATTGTTCCGAAAATGATTTCGCTAGGATTTGTTGCTTCCAGGAAGATCGTAGAGAACCGAAAATGCTTTTGATCAAAACAAAATGGCTTTTTTGGTGGTTTTTTTTTCCAGAAAATTTTAGGGTCTTTTTTGAGTTCATCCGAAGCAAATGTATGTGCTGAACGCGATTTTCCAGTTTATTCGGTTCAAATGCTCAAAACACCTAATATATAGGCTATATCTTGTTTATTTGTGACTTTAGAGCGAAATAAACTAGATAATCGTTTTCAGCACCTCGATTTCTTTCGGGTAAACAAAAAAAAAATCACGAAAAAATTTCCAAAAAAATTGCAACAAAAATTTTCCATCATTTCGTTCGAAAAATACATGCTTTTTCGGTTTTTTTTCGATTTTCTCGAGAACGGTAAAAGGCAGCGAAATCATTTTCGGCACACAAAAACTACACGACAAGACGAACAAATCGATGTATAAATTGTCCGGAATTATTCAATAATTCGTCGAGAGATTTCAAACTGAAATTTACCCGAATCTCGATTTGCTAAGTAGATGTCTCGGCAAGGGTTGCAGATAATCAAATACGGATTGCGGCATAGTTTTCAGAAGGTGATTTTCCTATTAGTACACTAAGATTGTCGCTAGGAAATTCACGACTTTCCGAGATCTCTACTCGAGCGACGAAATTTCTTAAAAAATCCTTCAATTTTAACAGGCGATAGTGAACGGAAAGAGTTAAATAATTTGCATATTTGTAATCAGCAGCAAAAATGCTTTCGGAAACGTTTTTAAATTTTGTTGTAACTCAAGAAATAACGATTATGACAAAATCGATTTTCTCGCATTTCGTAGTTTCCCCGGTCTAGACTCGCCGTGTCGATGATATTTTTTAACTGAAAGCTTCCTAGGGAATTTTATTATATATTATATACGTTTTTCGACTAAGTTTGGGGCGCTGAATCGATTGGTGAAGACTAGAAGTCTCTGTGGTAAGCCGTTCAAGAGTTATGATACCGTAAAATCAGTCGGATATTGCGAGATGGTGTACAGCGAAAAAATATATAAAACTTGTTTGTTTGTTACTTTAGAACAGCACTGTCCAACTTCTCTTAGCCAGCGGGTCATTTTTTCTTTAGCATATATTTCGCGGGCCGAAAAGTATAGGTAAATGAAAACTCAAAAGTTATTTTTTATACGAAAAAACTAAAGTCGAAGGTAATAACATTTTTTCGACAATAAAGTTTAGATTTTTGCATATTAAAAATTGCATTATATTTATTGTTAAAATGAAATATCACATAGTAACGGACAAAACAATGTTATTCTTAAAAATAATGCATAACAAGAAATAATAAAAACACAATAAAATTACTATATTATTAAGCTTAAGATATTTAATGAGAGTATTGTGGCTGTAGTTGATGAGTAACAATTTCTTTTGTCCATGTCCATGTCAATATTTGTTGTGAAATCACCTTACTGCAGCCGGTCCCAAGCCCGGATAAAAGAGGAGGGTTGAGTGGAGGGTTAACTACCCACCCTCGGAAAAAAGAAACTAGTTATGAAAACTGCAACTTTGCCTCGGAACCGGACAGACAAACACAAAAAACGACAAATGCAATGTAAAAGGACCATGAATATTGGAACTTGGAATGTCCAGAGTTGGTACAGACCTGGAGCTGCTATAAATGCTGTGGAACAACTGGAAAACATAGGAATGGATATAACAGCCGTCCAAGAAATAAGATGGCCAGACGATGGAAATATAAAAATAAGTAAATCCACCATCTTCTTCAGCGGTAACAAAAACGGAAGACATGAATTTGGAACGGGCTTTGTGATTAGAGACAACCTAGTACAGAATATACTAAATTTTAAACCTATAAATGAAAGGATATGCTACATACGAATGAAGGGAGAGCGATACAACATTTCGATTATCTCAGCGCATGCACCAACGGAAGAGAAGGATGAAGATATCAAGGATGACTTCTACGATGCCCTAGAAAGAGAGATAGATACAATGCCCAAACAGGATATGCGCATACTCTGCGGGGACTTTAATGCTAAAATAGGCAAAGAGCCCAGCCTATACCCCACAATAGGTAAACACAGCCTACACAATATATCCAACGACAATGGCTTAAGACTCACAGAAACTGCAGCAGCTAATAATATGCTAATAAAGTCAACCATGTTTCCGCATAAAGACATCCATAAGCAAACCTGGGTCTCGACCATAACCAAACGACCATATTACACGCAACCAAATTGACCACATCATTATAGATGCCCGTCATGGCAACAATATTATAGACGTAAGAAGCCTGAGAGGAATAGACGGAGACACAGATCATTACTTAGTCAGAGCAAAAGTCAAGTCCAGAATATCTAGCCACAAATACAATAAAACAACAATAAACCCACAATGGAACATGGACGAATACACAATGCAGAGAAACAACAAAACTATAGAGAACAACTTGAACAAACCTTGAACTCTGAAAGAGAAGACAATGATATAGAACAGCTATGGGAAGCGACTGCCGAAATAATAACCAAGACAGCTGACAAGATCTTTGGAAGGAGTAAGCAGAAGAGGGCAAAAACATGGTATGACGAGGAATGTCGGAAACAACTGGAAAAAAGACAAACAGTAAGAAAGACTTGGATACAACTGCAAACAGACCAAAGGAAAAAGGAATATGACGACTGTCGAAAAGAAACAAGAAAAATAATACGCACAAAGAAAAGAAACTACGAACAACAAAAATATGAAACTATGGAGAGAGACCGGCCCAAACCAGGCTCCAGAGAATTCTACAAAGCAATTTCCTCTGAGAAAAGAGGGCATAGAGCCAATTCCATCCACACACTGAGAGACAACCAAGGCCGTATGATAATCGACGGTAAAGAAATAACTGAAGAATGGAAAAAATATTTTAGAGACCTTCTAAACATCATACAGGAAGAACAGCACAAAGAAGAGATCTATATCACAGCGGACATGGCCGTCAAGAATCCTTCCTTTGAAGAAACCCAAAAGGCCTTAAATAAGCTGAAAAATCACAAAGCGCCGGGTACGGACGAGATACCAGCAGAACTTCTGAAATATGGGCGAGACGCACTACATCGCCAAATCCACCAGCTAATAACGCACATATGGTTAGAAGAAAGGATACCAGCACGATGGAAGGAAAACATAATAGTGCCCATCCACAAAAAAGGGGACAAAACAAAATGCGCGAATTATAGAGGAATCTCACTCCTAAACACGGCATATAAAACCCTCTCAAACATCATTCTTAGTAGACTAATCCCTTATGCTGAAAATGTCCTAGGCGAATATCAAGCCGGGTTTAGGGCAAACAGATCAACAATAGATCAACTATTCACGCTGAGACTACTTCTAGAAAAGGGATGGGAGTATAACAAACCCATACACAATCTTTTCATAGACTTTCGACAGGCATATGATAGCGTAGAAAGAAGCCAAGTATGGAATGCCATGGCGGAGTTCTCAATACCAAAGAAACTCATTCGGATGACCAAAGTCTGTATGGAGGGTGGAATATCTAAAGTACGTGTAAATAATAAACTGTCTGGCAGCTTTGAAATCAACAGTGGACTTAAATAGGGTGATGCGTTATCTCCACTACTATTCAACCTTGTATTAGAGAAAGCCATGAGGTCGGCCGAAATAAAAACAGAATTGCTATCGGGTCAAGGTCCCAAAGTGTTACTCCCATATGCAGATGACATAGATCTCGTTGGAGACTCCATTCTATCCACGAAAGACATTTTTAACAAGGTGGAAGGAGCAACAAGTGAAGTAGGGCTGAAGATTAATGAAGAGAAAACGAAATATATGTGTATAAATAGAACGACACGAAGAGACAGAATAGGACAAAATATGACGATCAACACCTTTAATTTCGAAAGAGTACAACGTTTTAAGTATCTGGGGTCCGTAATCACAGCGGACAACGATGTTACCGAAGAAATAAAAGACAGAATCCAATCTACAAACCGCTGTCTATTTGCACTGAATAAGCTCATAAAATCAAAAAATCTCACAAGAAGTTCAAAGATCAAAATCTATAAATCCATCGTCAGACCTGTAATAACATACGGATGCGAAACGTGGACCATGACCAAAGCAAACGAAGAAAAGCTCAGATGCTTTGAACGAAAAATACTTATTTAAATTAAAATATGAAAATACTAATTTTCCGACCTCACCATGACATCACCACAGACCAGTATAAGATCAGAACCAATATCGAATTAAAAGCACTCTACAACGACACCGATATTGTCCAAGAAATTAAATCACAGCGACTAAGATGGGCAGGCCACGTGCACAGACTGCATAACGAAAGACTGGTATGGGAGGAGATTGTAAAACTGGTATGGGAGGAGATTCCCACAGGCAAGAGACCGCTCGGACGTCCCAGAATGCGATGGAGAGATAACATCCAAGCAGATCTCCGGAAAATGAACATTCATTCCATTTGACCCTAGGTTGATGGAAGACCGAACAAATTGGAAAAAAGTTGTACAGTCAGCCAAGACCCACCCAGGGTTGTAGCGCTACGTGATGATGATGAATATTTGTTGTGGCAATTCTAATTATATTTTTTAAGAGTATTTTTTTTTTATTTTCTTTCAAGCTGTTTCTAAATTTTGATTTTATATATTTCCTGTTATCCTGTTATGTTATGAGAATTCACGCTCGCAAATATATGTACTTCCGATCATAGAAATGATTTGGTGTCCAGAATCTCTCATTTTTGATATTTTTCTTTATCCAAATGTGGAATGAACAATTGTATTCCAGTTGCGCGCTACTGGATGCAAAGAATGGGTCAGCCTGAAGGTCGCATAATTTGATATTTAGGTTCAAAGGAGGTAATATCGATATTGAATGGATCACTGAATAAATTAATACTTATCTTTAAATCATCAAATTGAGAAAATCTTCTATCTTCAAAAAGCATATCTAATTTAGGTAAAAAAAGTCAAAATTCGCTTCTATGTTACAGACCTTCATACATCCCTTTGCAACTTGAAAATGAAATAAATTATTTTCCTGCAAATTTAACTTCCACAATTTTAATTTATTTCTGAATCCTGTTACATGTTTATAAAGACAGCACACATTTTGATCTTTTCCAAGCAAGCATTTATTCAAAATATTTAAATAATTTGTAATGTCTGTTAGGAAGGCAAGTGAACAAAGAAAATTTCTATCACCTAAATTTGCTATCAAATCTTCATCGATGTCAAATTCCGTTAGGAAAAGATGAATTTCTTTTCGAAGTGTAAAAAAATCTCTTCAGGCGTTTTCCCGCACTCAATCAGCGAATATTACTATGTAAAAGCAAATTACCATACTCAGTTTGCAGTTTGTCCAAAAAATTTAAATCTTCGATGTATAAGAAAACGATTTCCGCCACGAATTAAATTTGTTATTTTGTAAACCTTGTCCATTACGTCTTTTAGTTTTAGTAAAAGCCCACATAATGCCTGCTGATGCACAATACAATGGAACATTCGACAATTTATTCCTTCCTTTTGTAAGAGTTAATATTTTTACCCGTCAATGTTCTAGCGCCCTCAGTTAAGCTACGTATACACGGTATAGAAAACTAGCGTATAGTTCTGCTATAGTTTGACTATAGCTGTGTGACCGCTTCATATAGTTCAACAATACGAATAGTTTTTGACTATTCGAAGCGGTCACACAGCTATAGTCAAACTATAGCAGGACTATACGCTAGTTTTCTATACCGTGTGTACGTAGCTTTACAATAGCGGTGCACTTGTCATATCCGCCATACGGAGCTATTGCACATTTTAATTCGTTATAAATATATTCACCTTTATGAATAGGATGGTTGCGACAGTTACTACGTGGTAATCCATACTTACATTGAATTGAAAAATTCACTTTGTTTTTTAACACACTTATTTTATGTAAAAATGTTATATAACTTATTATTCACAGTTATATACATTTCTACACATATCACGACTCGAGTTTCGACGTTTGACGGTCATTATCAAGGGACTTAATAAATTGATGATGTTGAATATATACCCTTATAGTTTTGGTGGGGTGGGGGGGCGGTGTTTGTCCGAAGATGAGGACTTATCTGTTTGAGATTGGGTGAGATTAAAAAGTTGGGAAAAGATTAGGTCAGTTTGCTCGTTTAGGAGATTAACTGAGGGATTACGGGTTTTTTTGAAAATTTCTAATGACTCTAGGAGATTTAGTTTCGGGCCTTTGTTGCAATTATGCAAGATTTTTAGATTATCTATTTCTGGGAATTTATGATTGAATTCGAGACAATGGTTTGAAAAAGAACTAGTGTCTTTTTTCAGACGAAAAGCGCGAGAATGTTCTGAAAACCGTGTTGAAAAACTTCGTCCTGTCTGCCCTATGTACACGCTATTGCATTCGGAACAATGAATTTCGTATACGCCGGATTTTTTAATGGGATCGATTTTGTCTTTGGCATTAAACAATATGTTGGACAACTTAGAGGAGGGTTTAAATGCTACTTGAAGATTTTGCTTTCGAAGGACATTTGCGATGTGTTCGCTTGTTTTGCCAAAATATGTCAGGGAGATGAAAGTTTTATCTGAATTTGAGGTTTTCGGATAAATTAGGCCATTGCGAATTGGGTTCGTTTATTATTGATAATGTTTTGGATAAGTTTTGTTGGGAAACCATTCTCTGTAGCGATTGAAATGATGGTACTTAATTCTTTGATTCTCTTTTCTGTGGAAAGGGGGATTGAAAAGGCTCGATGTATCATTGAATGATAGGCCGCTAATTTGTGTGTTATCGGGTGAAATGATGAATACGGGATTGTAGAGTTAACGTTGGTGGGTTTTCTGTATATATCAAATTCTATTTTGTTGTTTTTGTGAATCAGAGTAAGGTCTAAGAAGTTTATTTTGTTGTCTGTTTCTACCTCGATGGTGAATTTAATTTTGGGATGAACGTTGTTTATTAGGTTGAGAAATTGGTCTAATTGACGTGTTGTACCACTAAAACACGCTATTGCGTCATCGACATATCTATACCAAAATGAAATATGTTTTTTGGAGAAATCTAGTTTGAAGATTTTTTCTTCGATAGTTGTCATGAATAGATCGGCTAAAAGGGGACTTAATGGCGATCCCATTGCTAGACCTGATGTTTGCTGATAGTAAGTGTTATTAAATTTGATTAACACATGTTTCCAGGGCTTCATAAAGTTCAGATTTTATGAGATGATGACAATTAGCTTTATCAATTAAATTTTGTATGATTTCGAGACACTCTTTAGTAGGTATATTAGAAAACATACTACTGACGTCAAAAGATACGAGTTTGGAGTTTATTGGGGTTGTTATTTGTTTGAGGAGTTCCGAAAGGGCGAGTGAATTTTTTACAGAATATTTTGGGGTGAATTTGGTGTATTTTTTGAAAAGAGTATTCAGTTTAATTGCCAAAACTCTTGCTACACTGTTAATATAGGAAACAACTGGTCTAATGGGAGAATCGGGTTTGTGAGTTTTAATGAAACCATAGAGTCTGGGAGCTGTGGGATTCTGATTTATGATTTTAAATTTCTCAAATTCGGAGAACAAAGTTGTAATATTTTTTAAGAGACTTCTAATTTGAAATTGGAATTTTTGTGTAGGATCCTTTTTCAAGGGAGTTAGTTTTTCTGTTTTTCTAGATTTCTCCAAAAAACATATTTCATTTTTCATCACCTTTTGTTGTTCCGTATAATGATCGTAATTTTAAAAGATGTTCTGAATAATCATATTTTTCATATACGGTTCTTATAAAAATAAGCATTTGACTTTTGTCGGAAATGTCTGTACTTTCGTCCAATGGTACGGAAAAATAGCAGCAATTATTCATTAGGTTTTGTAATTTATTAGTAACATGTATACTGATCTCGTTTACGTCGGCTTACAGTTTCATGAGAAAGAGAAACTGTTTGATTTTTTTTGGCATTTCGTTATTATTAAAAGCTTGAGCCATTTTTATGGAACATTTTTTAATTAATTCTCCATCCGAAAATGGCTTTGCAAATTTCAAACGATGCAGCTACTGATGCTTCTTGAGAATTTGCTACTTGGGTAAAATAATTCGTTTAATAGTTCTGCTATTTTTTCATTTTTTTATACGAATAATACTAATTTCCTTGATTGGCATTGGCGCTTTAAGTTGTATTCTTTGCACACAACTAGAGTATGTAAACATTCCAAACACTGTGGCTTGCCCGTGTTAAGAATAAATAAATAATCAACCTCCCATCGTTCTTGAAATTCTCGATTTTCAGATCAATCTTTCTTTTCTTAGAAGCACTCATAATTAAGGATTGTTCAATTAACGCATAAATATGAAATTCAGTTAATTGTGTTTTATTGCATTTCATATAATTTCAAATAACCAACGGTAGATGTAAACATAAAAGTCCGTTAACTATTGTTCTACAAGATAAGCGGCTCTCGGCAACAGTGTTACCAGAAAACAGCCGGGGCTACAATCCCCACCGCTCCTTCTGCCACCACGTAAACTCGAGACAGATGCACTTGTATAGAGCGTGGATTAAGTTTATCGAATGACCATAAAACAACCATATTAATTAATGATTAGCATTTTTATAATTCTAGTTGTAAACGGTTGAATGAATTATAACTATTATCTAAAAATCTCATATATTTTTTTAATTTTTTATATTTGAAATGCATACAGATATTTATTTAAAATTTTATGTAAAGCGGGATGCGGGCCGCATTTTTTTTTAAGGGAGGAAATGGGGATAATAAGTGGAGGGATTCCCTTAAAATTGTTGTCTTCCAGACGTTGGATGCCGCTTCAGCCCTTTGGGCTCGTGATTACACCCCTGGTTAACTTGACTTAAAACGATAAACTTAAGATGCGTACACGTGTCGGTCGAGCTTGATTCGCGCTTCGATTCTTGCCTTTTCGCTTCTCACACTCGAAGCATACTCTCCGAATAATATATATTCGCGAAGTAAATTGATAACTAAGTCGCGCGATTTCGGCCCAGGTCGATACACCTATCCCCTTCTGTTAATCGGTGCCGAAATCGATTCAAATGTTGCATTGAAAATACAAATTTATTAAAATTGACGCGAATTGTTTTCTACACTATTATTGGAGACGAAGTTGTCTTTTTCCCCAGTAGTGGTGCTTAGCGCGGTTATGCACTTGTCACCCTGTCTCTCTCGCCGCATGTACTTTCTGGCGCGCCGACAGTCGGATTTGGGTCACGCAAGAAACTCGTCTGAATCGCATGGGGCGACGCACGTATTAAATTTGTCCTATTACACAGCTTTGTTATTCTAAACTTAAAACATACGGAATACAGCCGTCCCCATATAAATATATTCAGCCTTTCCGGAGCTCTATAACAATTATTGAGTCTTTCTAGGACTACCAAAACAAATCTCACATGAAATTTGTATTGTTTTATAGCTTTCAGTGCACGTTCGTGGCACTGAACAAAAACCATAAAAATAACATTGTTTTTAAGCTCATGTCTTTCCGATACCTTAAGTGGATAGCCATCTGTGGCCTCGTTTCGAGATTTATCTCTCATCAGCACAGCTTTGCTTCCATAAAGAATAATTTGTAAAAACCTGACGGCGGTTATTAACAGGGAACAGTGCCGGGCAGTCCCTGAGGATATCCATCATCCTGCCCTAATGGCATATTTTACGATCCCTCCCATTCAAGGCATCTCTAAGTTTGTGTGCAATAGGAAGTTACTTCCATGCAGCAAAGCCTATAATTTTCGACGTGCTGATCTCCCCACCCTTTACCTGGACCTTAATAGTGCTAACTCACCTTTCCTGATAAGCGGATCAAGTCATGGAATGAACTTTTGGACTCTTTTTACTTCCGCCTTTATGCAGTTCTCAATATCTGTTTCTCCTCTCACAGATTCACCTATCCCAAATGGTTTTCACCCGCAATCATTGATGGACTTCGTAAGAAACGTGCTCTGCATCGTGTCTACAAGAAATCCAGATCTACTCTTGACTACTCTGAACTCAAACGCGTTAGGTCGCTGGTTAAGTGTCAAATTAAATCTGCATTCACTAACTTTATCTTGGATTCGGCTAATAATATCTCAAAAGATCCAAAAAGTTTTTAGTCATTTGTTAAGGCTAAGAAGTGTCTAAGCCGTATTCCAGGTGAAATGTCTTTGGATGGTGCTACCTTGAACACTCCGCAGTCTATAGTAGATGGTTTTGCAAGCTACTTCAAATGAGTTTATAGAACATCGCCCCCCTTTACGAGTCAATATCTCTGGTCTCAAAATCCCTCTGATCAGTCTTACTAGAGTCACGGAGGATGAGGTTCTATCAACTCTCAAGCAGGCCAAGTGTAGCTTGACCAGCGGAACGGATCTTATTAACATTCTTAATCTTTCTTACTTCGGGACTGTGCGCATATTTTTGTACCTCCACTAACTACTTTATTCAACAAAATTCTCCTTGAAGGCAAGTTTCCAGCTTTTTGGAAATCCTCAAAGATTTGCCCAATACACAAATCTGGCCCGTTGACCGACATTTCAAATTATCGTCCCATATCCCTAATTTCCAACTTCTCCAAAATATTCGAATCGATCGTTTTTAACTCCATCTTTCCCCGTTTTAAGCATCTTGTTTCCACGAATCAGCATGGGTTCATGAAGGGTCGTTTCACGGTCACCAATCTTGTAGCCTTCGCTGAGTATGCTAGGCGTTCGGTAGCGTCGATCATGCAGTCATTGTAAACAAGCTGCATTCTTTTGGCCTTGACGGCAAACTTATAGCTATATTTTCCTCTTACCTTGAGGATAGGACGCTGTTTGTATCTCATAGCGGTTTTTCATCAGCTGAATTTGTATCCTCTTCCGGTGTTCCTCAGGCATCCATCCTCGGGCCCATGTTATTCAATATGTTCATTACTGACTTGAGCGCGTCTCTATCTTCCCCTCATTTACTCTTTGCTGACGACCTTAAGATCTTCTCGGCTGTCATGAACCCTGATGACTGTCATCTTTTGCGAACTAGTCTAAACACCTTAGGGGAATGGTGTGAAGTCAACAAGTTCGACCTTAATCTTAGAAAGTGTAAAGTTGTTACCTTTTCTAGACTCCAACAACCCATTGAGTGCAGGTATTCTTTATCTAAGATCAGTCTTGATCGCTGTGAGTCAGTCAAAGGTCTGAGGATTATTTTCGATTGTCAGCTTTCTTTTGTCCAACACATACTGCCTTCAGTCAAGAAAACTGCAAAGGCTCTTGGATTCATCATCCGTAATTCTCGCAATTTTAATAATAACTTGGCTCTGAGGCTGCTTTACTACAGCTTTGTGAGATCCGTTTTGGAGTATGGATCCATCATTTGGGACCCTCACTTTAAAAAGCACATTACTGCTCTGGAAGTTATTCAGAGGAAATTTCTTAAATTCCTCTGGTTTAAAACGTTCGGTGGTCCTCCAGCACTTCACGTCGATCACCCACCCTTTGCTGCTGGCTGAGCTTGGGTTTGAATCACTTAAATTTCATAGAACTCTGGCTGGTCAGGTCTTTCTATTTAAGGCAGTTCACAGTATCATTAACGCCCCAGAGATTGTCAATCAACTAAACTTTCTAGTGGCAACAGCTGCTAGTCGTCAGTCTGCCTCTTTCTATATTCATACTCACTTGAAAACCCATGTGGTGTTTAGGGTTAGATTGTTATTCTAAACTTAATTAAAAAAGAATATTCATATAAATTTTCCAAATTTTGGAAAAATTAGGGAAATTTGGAAAATTTTTGGAAAAGAGATTTGTATCTTTGTATAACATGGTTTCAATAACATGTAACTATGTAATTTTTTTCCTATGTATTTTATTCTAAACTAGGTAACATGTAATTTTTTGTTTTAGGTATAACATACTCGGCCGATTGTTTTGCTTATTGCGTGATGGCGCATTTGTTGTGGCCGACAAGATCCGAGCAGTATTTCCTGTTGGCTGGTCCCTCGGCGGCTGACATCGAGGAGCTGGACGAATTTAATGAGGCTCCACATATTGTAAATAATTCTTATACGTCTCTAAGCAGCATGAGTTCGCTAGAAATCAGTCGTTTCGAGGATCCTCCTAAGAATAATAATATGATAGCCTGAATGTAATAAAAGGGAAAAAATCTGTGTACATACTTTGATAAGAAAATGGCTGTTGAAAGATATGGTATGTTGTCAGTTTTATAAATTGCCACGTTTTTTTTTTTATTTTTAAATGTGTCCGAGTGCAATATTATCGATCAATCTATAAGTCAATATTTTTCTAATAAGGGTTTGTATATAATGCCTTTTTTAAAATCTTCGTTTGCACAATCGATGTAAAAGAGTGTTGACTGTATTGTGTACCTGATGTCTATCACAACTAAATCAACAAACTTTCAGTTACAAATATAATATTAATTCCTTATTGGAATAGGGCAGTGGTCTCCAATCCTATGCCCGCGGGCAGCATTCAGTTTTTCATGTGGCCGCCGAAAGTAAATGCAACCAAAATAGCAAATTATTCAAATAAAGACAGAAAGGAATTTTTGACCTTCAAAACGACATTTTCGTAAAATGTATCAGATGAGGACTTTTTGAATAGAAAAAGATGCCCGTCGCCCGACCGACTTTCTAGAATGTGCTCTTGAGTGCAAAAAGGTTGGGGATCCCCGGAATAGAGGATATGCATGTTTTTTTTTTTAATTAATTTTAATTCACTGTTTACACCGTTATAACATATTAAAAAGTATAAATACTGTAATTAAATTTAGAATTGATAAAAATTTTGAACTGTTTAAACGCCGCCATTTTCGCGCGGTTTCTTGATGACGTCAATTAACACTGACAGTTCAGTTCATTGTTTACTAGAACTGTTTTCATTTTTGACTTGACGTTTGTTTTCTAACCAAAAGACTGCAATGACGTACAAATGTAAAAAATACGGACTTGTTTAAATGGTATGTTACGTCACTTTCGTTATAACCAATGGTGTTGCGTTTTACAAATTTGAAATTCCCGCGCTTTTATTTATTAATTTTCAGTTTTTAAAAAGATATTAATTACCAAAATAATGGTTTAGTTCAGTGTTTCCCAAACTTTCGATTCACGTGTACCCCGTTTCAAGTATTTTTTTAACACTTCGTACCCCTTAGAAAATTTCCGACATATATTATTAAAAATAAAAACTGTAATAACTCATGCACAAAAGACCTTCTTCACACACTCGTATCATAAACTACTATTTTGATTTGCTATAATTGGTTTAATATCAGGTTTTTATTCGTAATTTATGCACATTTTTCGTATATTATTCGTATAGAATAGCCATTTTCCACATTAAACTAAGTATACCAAGGCTTCGAAAGGCTAAGTATAGGCTAAGTATATCAAGGAAACGAAAACCGGAAAAGACGTTTTGTCGGAACGAAAACCGGAGTTGCACCGAAAAACATATCGGTTTGTTTCTGTTCGGGACCTATACAAACGCGTTAACACTATTTTATGCCACACGAAGACGTACAGTTAATTCCATAAAGGCGCGTCCCCACTGTTTGCCAGTTTGCAATGTCAATGTATCGCGCTAATGGCGAGCCAACAAGAATAGGTCAAGTGTCGGTCTCTTTTAATAAGCCAATACCATAAGACCACAAGAAAGAACCATAATAAAGGCAATAAGAACGGAGAGCCAATCCACTGGCATCACGCGGCTTCAGGCTTCAGCTGTGAACACAGATTTGCATATTTTTACAGTCACTGGCTTTGCCAATTTGATTTGCTAACGCTTAGTGAGGACGTGCCTTAAGTAACACTATCCTATGCGACGCACAAACTTACAGTTTATTCTATAAAGGCGCGTCCCCACTATGGCGTTGTTTTCCAGTTGGCAATGGTAGAAGTAATGGCGATCCATAAAAAATCGCTCGAGTGTCGGTTTCCTTCATAGAAAGCCAATAAGAACGGAGAGCCCAACCACAGGCACACGCGGTTTCAGGCTTCAGCTGTGAACGCAGACATGGATATTTTTACAGTCACTGGCTTTGCCAATCGCCAAAATGCGAAAGAAGCATATTACGCAGAATCTTTAAAACTGTGGTACATGGAGATACAGAATGAACCATGAACTGCACAGACTAATTGGAGGAGCGGACATCGTAAGGCATGTAAAGGCACTACGGTTACAATGGTTTGGACATGTTATGCGTATGAAAAGCACCCGAGGACCGAAACTACTGACGAACTGGAGTCCACATAAAAGAAGAGCTCGGGTAGACAAGCGAGATGACTGCATCGACGACCTAAAGATATTAGGTGTGAGAAACTGGCTTCAATTGGTTAACAGCAGGGAGAGATGGAAGGATGTTGTAACTCAAGCCAAGGCCCACCCAAGGCTGTAGAGCTATAGAAGAAGAAGAAGAGGCTTTGCCAATTTGATTTGCTGACGTTCAAACAGCGGTTTAGTGGCGATGCGTCTTTAGTTACACTTTCTTATTTTTATCCAGACGTACAGTTTATGCAATAAAGCCGCGCCTGCACTATGCCACTGTTTGCACTTTCAGAAGTAATGTATCGTGATAATGGCGAGCAAACAAGAATAGCTCGAGTATCGGTCTCTTTCAAATGAAGCCTATAGGAATGGACTGGCTTCACGCAGTGCCGGCACGTCAAAATATGCCGCCTAAGGCGAATACAACTTTCGTCGCTCCAATTTGTAATTCGTTAGACAAATTTAAAGTATCTATATCGTCTGTTAGGTACATGTGTAAATCCTGACAATTTTTAAGAATTTCGTCTGATTTTTTTTGCGCTAATGATGCAATATCGTATAAAATTCAAAAATTTTATTATGATTTTCCAATTGTGTAACTCTTTCTGTAACAGAATTAGTACAAATATTTAAGAGATAATGAAAAACTTTGATTACGTGTTCAACAGCAGGTGTTACCACATAGAGGTTCTAGCAAAATAATTTTTGGCAATCTTCTCCGGTATAAGTGATGAATTTACTCAATAAATCATCGAATGAACATTTTATATTATAGGCAAAACTGTACGGTACTTGTATATGTGTTTGGTTGGTATAGCTATTGTCGGGGTTTGGTGAGCATGTATCAATCGGTTTTAATATTGATTCAAAATCTGCGTATACAACAACGCATTTTTCTATCGTAATTTAGGAATTTTAATATATCCCCCGGGACCATATCACCTCTCCTGTCTTTAACAATCTCTTTTGTCGGCATAATAGTGTATATTTTGTTGTAGTCATTCAATTTATGTTGATTGAAAGGCGACTCGGTTGAAAAAAAGGTTAGGCAGCCATCACAAACATATTTTTGATCGTGATGCGATGATATTTGACTTCTTACAAGTCGACAAATATCTTTAATATATACATAATGAGCTTAAACTCCCTCTTCCAAATATAATAAATTTATATGTCTTTCCCTAGTGTCAAATTTTTTAGACAGATTTTCTATTTGTTTATCTGTTCCTTCGTGAATAAATAATTTGCTTTTACGTCTAATTCTAATTGAAAGCCTGCTTTCAAAATCTGCATGTATTTCCATTTCATTAGCTTTTACAAATTATTTGCCCAAAACTATTTATACGAAATTTCATCAGAAACAAATTTACGCTAAAACTAGGAAAGAATAGAAACAATTCTTGAATAATTGAAAAAAATTACTTAGTTTACCAGATTTTTTAACTGTGCGTTTACAACGAAATTTAAAGAATGGCAGGAACAGGTTACGAAAAAGGCCTTAGGATTCTTATCTAAGATTCGTTTTTGCACACCAGAATGCATACCTTTCATGTTTGGACCATTGCCGTATAGCTCGCCACGTATATTTTTAATTTTGAGACCTAATTTATCTAATTCTTGCAAAATTAAATCCGTTGAACTGTCCCCAGTTGATGATTCTACAGGTAAAAATTTGATGAAATATTCTTTAGGAACAAATTCTTCACTATCTTTATTTAGAACGCGAATAACAAGATACATATGTTGAATTCTACTAACATCTGGAGTGCAATCCAAAATAATGCTGTAATATTTGGGAAATAATATTGGAAATTATAGTAACACGTACTTTTTCTCCCAATAAATGTATTGTTATTTTGAATTTCTTTGCTCAAATAATGAGAACAATTGGGATTTTTTGAAACTGTGTAATGCTCACTAATAAATGGATTAAATTTTGCAAAAAATTCAATAATTTAAAAAAAAATTCTTTGATCTCATCTTTTGTGATTTTTGAATTTATTTTGATGACATCTTTTATTTAGAAGTAGAAGGTAGAACTAAGAAACGGTGGAGAAAGAAACTCACGAAAAATTCGCTGCTACTAAAATATGCCGCCCTAGAAATATGGCGCCGTAAGGCGATCGCCTGTCCTACCAGGCGCACGTGCCGGCACTGATCATAACTTTTTTGGCCCAATCCTTGTCCGAAATCCATGATGCCACAAACAATATTGATCCCTTCTCTGGCTATACCCAATAGCCTCATAGCGAGGACAGATCACTTGTTAATTTCAAAACCGTTGCGAATAAGTGGTCCGGAATCGATGAGGAATATACCACACGTACACTTGACGGTTATTTTAAATCCTAGTCCTCTATCTCCCGTTTGTCCAAACGATAAGTCGTGCTTACATTTCTTGCACACTGCTATATTAGATTTCTAATATACAAATTCAATTATTCGATAGCAAAAACCCAAATTCACAATTATGTCAGTGCTAGAAACTCTCATTTTCTTAGCTGAGGCACTTATTCCGAGGTCGCTTTACATTTCTTTTTCTGTTTCTTCTAATTGCGATTTTGATGGTGGTCGCCGACGACGAGGACGACTTGAGCGATAATTTGGCTCACTTTTATTTATCTTTCGACTCATGATCACACAGTACGAGGGACACGCGATATATAAGCTTCTCGCGGACTTCCAAGCGCCCGACCTTAGAAGCGATAACACGCTCGGTCTTGTTCGGAACATGATACCTAGTGTATATACGCTATAGAGATGTCAATACTTCGAATTTCGATCTGAAAATTTAGGAGGATATTCTCCAAGCGTTAAACTGATTTTATCACAAAAAAAATGGCAAAAATGGCAAATTACATAACTTTCGAATTTTTCGAATTTTAAGAAGAAAAATACCACCTACTATAACCGTAATGAGGATCCACAAACCAGTGCTACAAAGATAAATAATTTCTTCGTAGACAGGGCGAAGCTATTGTTTAATACTATATCGACGTTAGAATTCAATGACAATATAACAGCGAGTAACAATTCGATATTTCTAACACCAGTAACAAGTGAAGAACTATATAGTATAAGTATGAATTTAAAAAACAAGTGCGGGTCAAGACGAGATTCCTTCAATCGTGCTAAAACATGTGTTCCTATCGATTTTGACGCCATTAAAGTCCATCATAAATAACTCCTTCACTGTTGGCAAATTCCCAGAGAAAGTTAAAGTAGCCTTAATAACTCATAGGAATATAAGTGATGTGGGAAATTACAGACCAATAAGTATCCTTTCAGTGTTTTCAAAAGTGTTCGAAAAACTCATCTCTAGTACAGATAATATCATTCCTTGAAAAGTATCAAACAATAAGCCCACAGCAACACGGATTCATCAAAGGAAAGAATATCGATACTGCGCGCTACGAATTCATCAAGGATATTATGAATAATCTAGAAGCTAAGAATATCCCACTAGGTTTGCTAATGGATTTATCTAAGGCATATGATCTAGTGGATCACACTATTCTACAAAACAAATTAAACAAATACGGCATCAGAGGGGTTGCACTAGAATGGTTAAAATCGTACCTTAACAACAGATCACAAATAACAATGGTTGCGTAATGTCCAGCGAAAGGAGTATCAGCATGGGTATCCCACAGGGGAGCACTATTGGTCCATTGCTCTTCACCATTTTTCTTAATGACCTCCCCACAACGCATATCATGCACACCATGGTCAACCATGCGGACGGCACTGCCCTTTTAATAATAAATAAGTCAATGCTAGATATTAACGGAAACGCTAACCTAGCAATGTCTTCCCTAACTGCTTGTTTCTCAGAGAACAGTCTGATATTAAATCAGAACAAAACAAAAAGTATTATATTTCAAACTAAAAGATGCACTACAGATTATCCACGAACTATTGGAATAGGAAATGGGTTGATAGATGTACAACAATCCGTGAGACTATTGGGCATATACATTGATAATACTCTGGACTGGACATCCCATATAAATCATGTTACCAAGAGCCTCAATAAAGCAGTATTTGCCATGCGATCCCTCCAAAGATATGTCAACAAGAAAGTTCCTTGACTCCTGTATTTTTCCAATTTTTACTCTCATTTAAGATTTGGAATCATATTCTGGGACAATAAAGGGTATTTAGAATACAAAAGCCAAGCCCTGCGTATTCTAAGCAATTTAAAATACCGTCTCCTGTAGAGGGCATTTCAGAAGAGCAGAAATATTAACAACTACGGGCACATATATCTACGAAAGCATTTTATTTGTATTCAAGCATAAACAATTATTTGAATGATTTAATAAGGCCAAAGAACGAGGAACTAGATATAACAGAGATTTTTATCAGTTACCTAAACATATGTTAACAATGTCTCAGAAAAATCAGCCCTATATATCTGCTAAACTGTATAACAAGCTGCCTAGCGAAATTAAACGTATTACACACATCAAACAGCTTAAAAGGGAACTTTATCGTTGGATTAATAATATTGAACCGTATTCTATAGACGAATTTTATTCGAATTAGAAATTTTAGTATATTAGTAATTCAATTTTATTATTTAGTAATTTAATAGCTTTGGAGAAATGAAAATGACACAAATTTTAGATCAAAATCTGCTCAATAAAATAGCACTAAATGCATGTTTCTTAAACTCCGGAAAATTGGGCAAAAAATATATTTGCAAGTATTTCTTTTTAAATGAAAATCCTATCGACCACAAATATGTCAATTTCAATAGAAACATGTACAATCTATATAAAACTTATGTAAACTATATAAAACTTTGCGTTTGTTAAAAGATGCAATCTATAGATGGCCATTGCACTGATCTCCATTGCACTCTATAGATGGCCTAAAGACAGACGGCGTGGCAAATGATTGTGTCTTTACATGGATTTTGCAAATATCTCGTGAACGTCTGAAAATAGAAAATTATAACCGGCATATGCGAATGTAAGACGTCGCTGTCCACAAAAAAAATATTCTTTGCAAATTTTGTAAAAACCTTCGATTTGGTCGCAAAAGTAAAAAATATAAAATCCCAAAATTTATAGAAGGGGTACGTACCTCCCCAGCAGGGAGAGATGGAAGGATGTTGTAACTCAAGCTGAGGCCCACCCAGGGCTGTAGAGCTATAGAAGAAGAAGAAGAAGCTTTGCCAATTTGAATTGCTGACGTTCAAACAGCGGTTTAGTGGCGATGCGTCTTTATTTACTCTTTCTTATTTTTATTCAGACATACAGTTTATGCAATAAAGCCGCGTCTGCACTATGCCACTGTTTGCACTTTCAGAAGTAATGTATCGTGATAATGGCGAGCAAACAAGAATAGCTCGAGCGTCGGTCTCTTTCAAATGAAGCCAATAGGAATGGACTGGCCTCACGCAGTGCCGGCACGTTAAAATATGCCGCCTAAGGCGAATACAACTTTCGCCGCCCCAATTTGTAATTCGTTAGACAAATTTAAAGGTTCTATATCGTCTGTTAGGTACATGTGTAAATCCTGACAATTTTTAAGAATTTCGTCTGATTTTTTTTGCGCTAATGATGGAATATCGTATAAAATTCAAAAATAGTATTATGATTTTCCAATTGTGTAAATCTTTCTGTAACAGAATTAGTACAAATATTTAAGAGATAATAAAAAACTTTGATTACGTGTTCAACAGCAGGTGTTACCGCATAGAGGTTCTAGCAAAATAATTTCAGGCAATCTTCTCCGGTATAAGTGATGAATTTACTCAATAAATCATCGAATGAACATTTTATATTATAGGCAAAACTGACCGTTACGTGTATATGTGTTTGGTTGGTATAGCTATTGTCGGGGTTTGGTGAGTATGTATCAATCGGTTTTAATATTGATTAAAAATCTGCGTATACAACAACGCATTTTTCTATCGTAATTTAGGAATTTTAATATATCCCCCGGGACCATATCACCTCTCCTGTCTTTAACAATCTCTTTTGTCGGCATAATAGTGTATATTTTCTTGCAGTCATTCAATGTATGTTGATTGAAAGACGACTCGGTTGAAAAAAAGGTTAGGCAGCCATCACAAACATATTTTTTATCGTGATGCGATGATATTTGACTTATATAATAATATAATTAATCTTACATGTCTTTCCCTAGTGTCAAATTTTTTAGACAGATTTTCTATTTGTTTATCTGTCCCTTCGTGAATAAATAATTTGATTTTACGTCTAATTCTAATTGAAAGCCTGCTTTCAAAATCTGCATTTATTTCCATATCATTAGCTTTTACAAATTATTTGCCCAAAACTATTTATACGAAATTCCATCAGAAACAAATTTACGCTAAAACTAGAAAAGAAACAATTTTTGAATAATTGAAAAAAATTACTTAGTTCACCAGATTTTTTGGCTGCGTCGTTTACAACGAAATTTAAGGAATGGCAGGAACAGGTTACGAAAAAGGCCATAGGATTCTTATCTAAGATTCGTTTTTGCACACCAGAATGCATACCTTTCATGTTTGGACCATTGCCGTATAGCTCGTCACGTATATTTTTAATTTTGAGACCTAATTTATCTAATTCTTGCAAAATTAAATCCGTTGAACTGTCCCCAGTTGATGATTCTACAGGTAAAAATTTGATGAAATATTCTTTAGGAACAAATTCTTCACTATCTTTATTTAGAACGCGAATAACAAGATACATATGTTGAATTCTACTAACATCTGGAGTGCAATCCAAAATAATGCTGTAATATTTGGGAAATAATATTGGAAATAATAGTAACACGTACTTTTTCTCCCAATAAATTGTTTATGTTATTTTGAATTTCTTTGCTCAAATAATGAGAACAATTGAGATTTTTTGGAACTGTGTAAATGCTCACTATTAAATAATGGATTAAATTTTGCCAAAAATTCAATAATTAAAAAAAAAATTCTTTGATCTCATCTTTTGTGATTTTTGAATTTATTTTGATGATATCTTTTATTTAGAAGTAGAAGGTAGAACTAAGAACCGGTGGAAACTCACAAAAATTCGCTGCTACAAAAATATGCCGCCCTAAAAATATGGCGCCGTAAGGCGATCGCCTGTCCGACCAGGCGCACGTGCCGGCACTGATCATAACTTTTTTGGCCCAATCCTTGTCCGAAATCCATGATGCCACAAACAATATTGATCCCTTCACTGGCTATACCCAATAGCCTCATAGCGAGGACAGTTCGCTTGTTAATTTCAAAACCGTTGCGAATAAGTGGTCCGGAATCGATGAGGAATATACCACACTTACACTTGACGGTTATTTTAAATCCTAGTCCTCTATCTCCCGTTTGTCCAAACGATAAGTCGGGCTTACATTTCCTGCACACTGCTATATTAGATTTCTAATATACAAATTCTATTATTCGATAGCAAAAACACAAATTCACAATTATGTCAGTGCTAGAAACTCTCATTTTCTTAGCTGAGGCACTTATTCCGAGGTCACTTGACATTTCTTCTTCTGTTTCTTCTAATTGCGATTTTGATGGTGGTCGCCGACGACGAGGACAACTTGAGCGATAATTTGGCTCACTTTTATTTATCTTTCGACTCATGATCACACAGTATGAGGGACACGCGATATATAAGCTTCTCGCGGACTTCCAAGCGCCCGACCAACATGATACCAGTGTATATACGCTATAGAAATGTCAATACTTCGAATTTCGAACTGAAAATTTAGGAGCATATTCTCCAAGTGTTGAACAGATTTTTTCACAAAAAAAAAATGTCAAAAATTGGCAAATTACATAACTGGGGGGAAAGGTATGTAATTTGTCATTTTTTTACATTTTTTTTTTTGAAAAAATCAGTTTAACACTTGGAGAATATGCTTCTAAGTTTTCAGATCGAAATAAACTTATTAACGAATTTTAAAAAGAAAAATACCACCTACTATAACCATAATGAGGATCCACAAACCAGTGCTACAAAGATAAATAATTTCTTCGTCGACAGGGCGAAGCTATTGTTTAATACTATACCGACGTTAGAATTCAATGACAATATAACAGCGAGTAACAATTTGATATTTGTAACACCAGTAACAAGTGAAGAACTATATAGTACAAGTATGAATTTAAAAAACAAGAAAAGTGCGGGTCAAGACGAGATTCCTTCAATCGCGCTAAAACATGTGTTCCTATCGATTTTGACGCCATTAAAGTCCATCATAAATAACTCCTTCACTGTTGGCAAATTCCCAGAGAAACTTAAAGTAGCCATAATAACTCCAATTCACAAAAGTGATGTGGAAAATTACAGACCAATAAGTATCCTTTCAGTGTTTTCAAAAGTGTTCGAGAAACTCATCTCTAGTACAGATAATATCATTCCTTGAAACGTATCAAACAATAAGCCCACATCTTCGAACACGCATACTTAGATGCTACGTCTTCTCTAAGCTTTTGTATGGAGTGGAGGCATGGACACTCTCCGAGGCAACTAGTAAGCGACTGGAGGCCTTCGAAGCATGGTGCTATCGTCGAATGCTTCGCGTTTCCTGGACCCACCATGTTAGCAACGAAACCATACTCCTACGCATGCAGAAGGACAGAGAACTGCTCACAACAGTCAAACACAGAAAACTGTCATACTTTGGCCATATCATGAGAAACAGCAACAGATATAGGCTACTTCAACTCATCATGCAGGGAAAAATCGAGGGGAAGAGGTCACAGGGAAGACGACGGATCTCCTGGTTGAAGAATCTGCGACAATGGACCGGAAGAACATCGGTTGACTTGTTCAGATCGGCTGTGGATCGAATCCGATGGGCCATATTGATCGCCAACGTCCACTGAGGATATGGCACAATAAGAAGAAGAAACACGGATTCAACAAAGGAAAGGATATCGATACTGCCCGCTACGAATTCATCAAGGATATTATGAATAATCTAGAAGCTAAGAATATCCCACTAGGTTTGCTAATGGATTTATCTAAGGCATATGATCTAGTGGATCACACTATTCTACAAAACAAATTAAACAAATACGGCATCAGAGGGGTTGCACTAGAATCGTACCTTAAAAACAGATCACAAATAACAAGTTTAGACACTCCGAATGGTTGCGTAATGTCCAGCGAAAGGAGTATCAGCATGGGTATCCCACAGGGGAGCACTGTTGGTCCATTGCTCTTCACCATTTTTATTAATGACCTTCCCACAACGCATATCATCCCTCAGCACACCATAGTCAACCATGCGGACGACACTGCCCTTTTAATAATAAATAAGTCAATGCTAGATATTAACGGAAACGCTAACCTAGCAATGTCTTCACTAACTACTTGGTTCTCAGAGAACAGTCTGATATTAAATCAGAACAAAACAAAAAGTATTATATTTCAAACTAAAAGATGCACTACAGATTATCCACGAGCTATTGGAATAGGAAATGGGTTGATAGATGTACAACAATCCATGACACTATTGGGATTATACATTGATAATACTCTGGACTGGACATCCCATATAAATCATGTTACCAAGAGCCTCAATAAAGCAGTATTTGCCATGCGATCCCTCCAAAGATATGTCGACAAGAAAGTTCTGAGACTCCCGTATTTTTCCAATTTTTACTCTCATTTAAGATTTGGAATCATATTCTGGGGCAATAAAGGGTATTTAGAATACAAAAGCCAAGCCCTGCATATTCTAAGCAATTTAAAATATCGAGAGTCCTGTAGAGGCCATTTCAGAAGAGCCGAAATATTAACAACTACGGGCACATATATCTACGAAAGCATTTTATTTGTATTCAAGCATAAACAATTATTTGAATGTTTTAATAAGGCCAAAGAATGAGAAACTAGATATAACAGAGATTTTTATCAGTTACCTAAACATATGTTAACAATGTGTCAGAAAAATCAACCCTATATGTCTGCTAAACTGCATAACAAGCTGCCTAGCGAAATTAAACGTATTACACACATCAAACAGCTTAAAAGGGAACTTTATCGTTGGATTCATAATATTGAACTGTATTCTAGAGACGAATTTTATTCGAATTAGAAATTTTAGTATATTAGTAATTTAATAGCTTTGGAAAAATGAAAATGACACAACTTTTAGATGAAAATCTGCTCAATAAAATAGCGCTAAATGCATGTTTCTTAGACTCCGGAAAATTGGACAAAAAGTATATTTGCAAGTATTTCTTTTAAAAAAAATCCTATCGACCACAAATATGTCAATTTCAATAGAAACATGTACAATCTATATAAAACTTATGTAAACTATATAAAACTTTGCGTTTGTTAAAAGATAGTGCGCTCTATATATGGCCATTGCACTGATCTCCATTGCACTCTATAGATGGCCTAAAGACAGACGGCGTGTCAAATGATTGTGCCTTTACATGGGTTTTGCAAATATCTCGTGAACGTCTGAAAATAGAAAATGATAACCGGTATATGCGAATGTAAGACGTCGCTGTCCACAAAAAAATATTCTTTGCAAATTTTGTAAAAACCTTCATTTAGTCGCAAAAGTAAAAAATATAAAATCCCAAAATTTATCGAAGGGGTACCTCCCCAGCAGGGAGAGATGGAAGGATGTTGTAACTCAAGCCAAGGCCCACCCAGGGCTGTAGAGCTATAGAAGAAGAAGAAGAGGCTTTGCCAATTTGAATTGCTGACGTTCAAACAGCGGTTTAGTGGCGATGCGTCTTTAGTTACACTTTCTTTTTCTTATTCAGACGTGCAGTTTATGCTATAAAGCAGCGTCTGCACTATGCGACTGTTTGCACTTTCAGAAGTAATGTATCGTGATAATAGCGAGCAAACAAGAATAGCTCGAGTGTCGGTCTCTTTCAAATGAAGCCTATAGGGATGGACTGGCTTCACGCAGGGCCGGCACGTCAAAATATGCCGCCTAAGGCGAATACAACTTTCGCCGCCTCAATTTGTAATTCGTTAGACAAATTTAAAGGTTCTATATCGTCTGTTAGTTACATGTGTAAATCCTGACAATTTTTAAGAATTTCGTCTGATTTTTTTTTGCGCTAATGATGGAATATCGTATAAAATTCAAAAATTGTATTATGATTTTCCAATTGTGTAAATCTTTCTGTAACAGAATTAGTACAAATATTTAAGAAAAACTTTGATTACGTGTTCAACAGCAGGTGTTACCGCATAGAGGTTCTAGCAAAATAATTTCAGGCAATCTTCTCCGGTATAAGTGATGAATATACTCAATGAATCATCAAATGAACATTTTATATTATAGGCGAAACTGTACGGTACGTGTATATGTGTCTGGTTGGTATAGCTATTATCGGGGTTTGGTGAGCATGTATCAATCGGTTTTAATATTGATTCAAAATCTGCGTATACAACAACGCATTTTTCTATCGTAATTTAGGAATTTTAATATATCCCCCGGGACCATATCACCTCTCCTGTCTTTAACAATCTCTTTTGTCGGCATAATAGTGTATATTTTCTTGCAGTCATTCAATTTATGTTGATTGAAAGACTCGGTTGAAAAAAAGGTTAGGCAGCCATCACAAACATATTTTTTATCGTGATGCGATGATATTTGACTTCTTACAAGTCGCCAAATATCTTTAATATATACATAATGACCTTTAACCCCCTCTTCCAAATATAATTAATCTTACATGTCTTTCCCTAGTGTCAAATTTTTTAGACAGATTTTCTATTTGTTTAACTGTTCCTTCGTGGATAAATAATTTGATTTTACGTCTAATTCTAATTAAAAGCCTGCTTTCAAAATCTGCATTTATTTATCTGCCATATCATTAGCTTTTACAAATTATTTGCCCAAAACTATTTATACGAAATTCCATCAGAAAAAAATTTACGCTAAAACTTGAAGAGAATAGAAACAATTCATGAATAATTGAAAAAAATTACTTAGTTCACCAGATTTTTTGGCTGTGCGTTTACAACGAAATTTAAAGAATGGCAGGAACAGGTTACGAAAAAGGCCTTAGGATTCTTATCTAAGATTCGTTTTTGCACACCAGAATGCATGTTTGGACCATTGCCGTATAGCTGGCCACGTATATTTTTAATTTTGAGACCTAATTTATCTAATTCTTGCAAAATTAAATCAGTTAAACTCTAACCCAGTTGATGATTCTACAGGTAAAAATTTGATGAAATATTCTTTAGGAACAAATTCTTCACTATCTTTATTTAGAACGCGAATAACAAGATACATTTCTTCAATTCTACTAACATCTGGAGTGCAATCCAAAATAATGCTGTAATATTTGGGATATAATATTGGAAGTAATAGTAACACGTACTTTTTCTCCCAATAAATTTATTATGTTATTTTGAATTTCTTTGCTCAAATAATGAGAACAATTGGGATTTTTTGAAACTGTGTAAATGCTCACTAATAAATGGATTAAATTTTGCCAAATATTCAATAATTTAAAAAAAAAATCTTTTATCTCATCTTTTGTGATTTTTGAATTTATTTTGATGACATATTTTTATTTAGAAGTAGAAGGTAGAACTAAGAACCGGTGGAAACTCACGAAAAATTCGCTGCTACAAAAATATGCCGCCCTAAAAATATGCGCCGTAAGGCGATCGCCTGTCCGACCAGGCGCACTTGCCGGCACTGGCCTCACGCGGCTTCGGGCTTCAATTCTGAACGCAGACCTGGTCATTTTTATAGTCACTGGCTTAACCAATTTGATTTGCAAACGTTCAAATAGAGGGTTATTGGGGACCCGCCTTCAGCACACTATCCTATGCTAAGCACATACGTATAGTTTATTTTATAAAGACGCGTTCCCACTATACCGCTGTCAGCAAATCCAGACATCACAAATTTCAACCATAAACGAACACGAAAATTGCGAAAAAGTGTATTAATATTTGAGGGATTTCAATGAAACTTTTACTGAATGTGCGTATGCACCAGAAGTATCAGTTGACAAAATTTGAACGCTCCCACTCCAATGGGGGCGGCGTGAGGAATGATTTTTTCTTCAAAGCTTACTTGCACATATCTCGTGAACGCCTCAAGCTAGAAAATTATAACCGTTATATCCGTATGTAAGATGTCGATGTCTACAAAAAAGTATTTTTGGCAAATTTTGTAAAAACCTTCGGTTTAGTCGCAAAAGTAAAAAATATAAAATCCAAAAATTTCTCTGAATTTCGTTTTTCAATTTACATGGGTTTAAATGGGCTCTTCCGCCAAAACGCTTCGCTTTGGAAAAATAAAAATGACACAACTTTTCGATGAAAATCTGCTCTATAAAATAGCGCTAAATGTATAGCAAGTATTTCTTTATTAAAAAAAATTCTATCGACCACAATTATGTCAATTTCAATAGAAACATGTACAATCTATATAAAAGTTATGTAAACTATATAAAACTTTGCGTTTGTTAAAAGATAGTGCGCTCTATAGATGGCCGACAGACAGACGGCGTGGCAAATGATTGTGCCTTTACATGGATTTTGCAAATATCTCGTGAACGTCTGAAAATAGAAAATTATAACCGGAATATCCGTATGTAAGACGTCGCTGTCCACAAAAAAATATTATTTGCAAATTTTGTAAAAACCTTCGATTTAGTCGCAAAAGTAAAAAATATAAAATCCCAAAATTTATCCCTTCTCTGAACTTCGTTTTTGAATTTTTTCGTTTGCAAAAAAAAATTTTCGGCCAAACGGTTCGCTTTGGAAAAATGAAAATGACACAACTTTTAGATGAAAATGTGCTCTATAAAATAGCACTAAATGCATGTTTCTTAGACTCCGGAAAATTGGACAAAAAAAAATATTTGCAAGTTTGCAATAAGTATTTCTTTATTTAAAAAATTATGTGTCCAGGCTATCGGCCATGAAAATACCAAAACGTCAATTCCAATAGAAAAATGTATAATCCATATAGATCTGTAAGAAATTTCAATATATCTCTTACAGTTTTCATTTTATAGCTATTTGAATTTATTAATTTCTGTTATGTTCGAGTTTGAGGGGCGGCGGCCGCCGCTAGATAAAATATTTTGCAAAACTAACTGAAAGATATCATAGATTGGCTAATTCTCTACAAATGTGTGCAATTTTGTTGTTCCACGTTATGTGAATCTTACTAAAATATTTTTTTGAACAAATCCAGACACGAATCTCAATCAATCACGAATTTCAACCAAAAACGAATACGAAAATTAAAAAAATATTCAAAAATTGCGAAAAAATATATTAACACTGTAAGGATTTCAACGAAACTTTTACCGGATGTGGGTGGCCAAATGAAGTACCCGCTTGCTAAATTTGAACACTCCGCCTCCATTGGGGACGGCGTGGAAAATGATTGTGTATTTTAATGGATTTTGCAAATATCTCCGCAACGCCTCAAGCTGGAAAATTATAACCGGGATATCCGCATGTAAGACGTCGGTGTCTACAAAAAAACATTCTTTGCAAATTTTGCAAAATCCTTCGGTTTAGTCGCAAAAGTAAAAAATATAAAATCCCAAAATTTTTCAAAGGGGTAGAATTTCGTTTTTGTATTTTTTCGTTTGCAAAAAAAAATTTCGGCCAAACGGTTCGCTTTGGAAAAATGAAAATGACACAACTTTTAGATGAAAATCTGCTCTATAAAATAGCGCTAAATGCATGTTTCTTAGACTCTGGAAAGTTGGACAAAAAATATATTTGCAAGTATTTCTTTCTTGTGTCGAGGCTATCGACCACAAATATGTCAATTTCAATGGAAACATGTATAATCTATATAAAACTGAAAGATTTTTGAATAGATCTGTTAGAGGTTTCAAGCAATAGCTATTTAAATGTTTTTGTAAATGCTGCTATATTTTGCAAAATTGACCCAGACAATTCATAGAACAATTATTTTTCTACAAATGTGTTGAATTTCATTGTTCCA
The DNA here is from genome assembly GCA_944588485.1 of Phosphuga atrata. Taxonomy (NCBI): domain Eukaryota; kingdom Metazoa; phylum Arthropoda; class Insecta; order Coleoptera; family Silphidae; genus Phosphuga; species Phosphuga atrata. The sequence continues at coordinate 3,117,649 of OX155905.1, forward strand.
AGTGATGTAAAACTTGTTAAAAAAAAAATTCAATGAATCCGACACAATCTTGCGTCAAGGCTATCGACCACAAACATACCAAAATGTTAATATCAACAGAAACATTGGTCAGCAATCTATAATCTATATAAAACTCAATCTATATAAAACTCAAAGATTTTTGAATAGATCTGTTGGAGTTTTCATTCTAAAGTTAGCTGAATCTATTACTTTTTATTCGAGAGAGTCTTTAAAAGGCAGTGGCCATCGACAGGTAAAATATATTGCAAAATTAAGAAAGTAACTTCATAGACTGATTAATTCTCTACAAATGTATTCAATTTTATTCCACCAGATGTTCATTCGTTGAATTTGGTTCCTCAATTCACATGGATTTCACAAAACCGATTCCTTCGGAGAGATGAAAATGGCACAATTTTTAGATGAAAATGTGCTCGATTCAACAGTGTTACAAACATGTTTGATAGAAAGTAAAAAAGTTGGACAGAAAAAAAATGTTGGACACAAATTTCAGCAGATATTTTTGTTAATTACTAACAAAAAATTAATATAAATTTCAAATTTAAAAAAAAAATGTCAAAATCATATGATTTTTAAAAAAATTAGCCTTGAGAAAGACCGAATACAGGTCGAAACGTTGGCTTAATTTTAATAAAAATTATTTGAAAAAAATTTGTCCAAATACCTGAGTCAAACTACCCTAATCATTAAAACAAGATGGACGTTATATAAAAAAAAATGATATTTTTGTATTTAAAAACATCGTATGTTGGGCCTATCAACCACAAAGATACTAAAATGTCCGTCTGTATTAAAATTATTTCATGCAAACCCAAGGAAATGAGGTATAAGATTTTTCGAAGAAGAAGCAGAAAACTAGACGACGTTTTTAAACGACAGTTGGCAATGCCAGAAGAAATGTATAGTGCCAATAGCGAGTCCACAAGAATCGCTCGAATGTGGGTCTCCTTCAAAGAAAGTCAATTAAGAATGGAGAGTACTAACCACACATCACGCGGCTTCGGGTTCCAGTTGTGAACACAATTTTTAAGTTAACATTTTTACAGTCACTGGCTTTGCCAATTTGATTGACTAACATTCAAAACACGTCTTAGTGGGGACGCGCCTTTAGTATCCCATTCGTACCCCTTTCAAACCATGCGCGTACCCCTTTCAAATCATACGCGTACCCCTTTCAAATCATGCGCGTACCCCTTTCAAATCATGCGCGTACCCCTTGGGGTATGCGTACCACACTTTGGGAAACACTGGTTTAGGTTAGGTTTTGTTTGTATGTTCCCTATTGGTGAGTTAGTTTTTGTAGACATACCGTATATCTCTAATTCTTTTAAATGTACAAATTTTTGAATCGAAGAGATTCGGTCCTTCACGATTGGCCATAATTTAATGTCTGAATCTTAGTTATTATAAGCTTTACTACAGGTGCCCAAGTTTTGCTATAGGAAAATAAACTCGACAGTTTTATTATACTTGCCGCAGCGACCCCGTGGAGTGATCACGCGACGTTCACGTGTTAGTTCGCAGTGATGTTGTAAAAAGCCTGATTTACACTGCTTTACTTTATTTATTAAAAATTTATATTAATTTTAAAAAAAAACAGAAGTCTTGAAAAATACTGATTTATCGATAAGGCAGATTTAACACGTTAACTGCCACAATACAAATTGTAAAATAAAATACAAATACCTGTGAAACACCCGCGATTCACGTGGCAGTCAACGTGTTAAGGGATTTTAAGGGAGATATTTAACTAAGGCAGAAACTCTGGAAGCTCGAGAGCACGTGGCATACAACCGGACTGGTCGACTGGTTTAAAGTTTCGGCTGCGTGATCTACGCTTCGAAAACGTTTGCACTGACCAATATGACCTTTTATGACCTTTTTACGGTTCGTTAAGCGCATGCGCATCAGCCAAGTTTGAAAGGCGGGAATATGAAAGTTTGGGGAAAATAATAGTTTTTTTTTTCTCTCTAAAGTGACTCCACTGAAACGGACGTACAGAGGGACCGTCAGCGATGGCATTACTGCCTTTACCCACCCTCCCACCCTGTTCGTAAAAGTACAACAGGATTTACATGAAAGTAAATGCAAATATGCAATAGCATTTGCAATTTACAATAACAATTACAACAAAAGTAAAAAAAAAACAAGATAAACCCTACCGCCCTTGTTTCCATCCAGGCAGCTCCTTAGTCCGCATGACTGTAGCCGCGAATCGGCTTAAATAATAATGTCATACGTCAAAAACTTCGGGCAAAACATGGCGGAAATTGACGAATGTGCACAAGAAAATTTCAACTATGAAAAGGTCTATAAGGAATCATCACCCGAAAATCACGCAAGTTTATTACTCCATCGGGTGGCTGCGGCAACTATAATCACAACATATTTTTACTAAGAAAATTAGTCTAAATGATTTAATTATATTTTGATATATTGAACGTTTATATGAAATTTTAAAGGAATAATAAGAATTGGAGAGGAGTTTTGAATGGTATAACAGTGCTTTGTGAATCACGTGTTTGGCACTTTGATTTATAAAACGGTTTAGTTAATTCCATAATTACGTTTTCAGGTGATTTACATTTTTTTACTTGCTCAAATATTATTTAACTTTCTTTGTATGTAAATATTGTTTATTCATATTTTAATTTTTTATACATTATCATGATATTATTTTGTTTTAATAAGAAAAACACAAGATATTTATAGTATATTTTGCAACTAGGGCGGTAAGTTGTCAATTGGTCACGAGTGCGCTAACATTCGCTGGAGAGGACAATTGGCAATACCGCCCGTGTTGCAGATAATATTTTTATTACTCATGCGAGTGGACGCATCTTACAAGCAGGGGGGGACTAAGGCCCAGGCAACCATTTTTTTTAATTGTGGTTTGGGGAAGCTCTACCAGCCTGCGTGTGAGGCTCTCACTCACTAAACCCCAATTATTTTCTTTTAATAAGAAAAACACAAAATTTTTATATTATATTTTGCAACTAGGGCGCTAAGTCGTCAATTGGTCACGACTGCGCACATTCGCTCGAGAGGACAATTGGCAATACCGCCCGTGTTGGAGATAACATTTTTTATTACTCATGCGAGTGCACGTATCTTACAAGCAGGGGCGGACTAAGGCCCAGGCAACCTTTTGTTTTAATTGTGGTTTGGTTTGAAACCACAAATAATTTGTCCAAACACCTGAGTCAAACTACCCTAATCATTAAAACAAGATGGACGTTATATAAAAAAAAATGATATTTTTGTATTTAAAAACATCGTATGTTGGGCCTATCAACCACAAAGATACTAAAATGTCCGTCTGTGTTAAAATTATTTCATGCAAACCCAAGGAAATGAGGTATAAGATTTTTCGAAGAAGAAGCAGAAAAGTAGACGACATTTTTAAACGACAGTTGGCAATGCCAGAAGAAATGTATAGTGCCAATAGCGAGTCCACAAGAATCGCTCGAATGTGGGTCTCCTTCAAAGAAAGTCAATTAAGAATAGAGAGTACTAACCACTGACATCACGCGGCTTCGGGTTCCAGTTGTGAACACAATTATAACATTTTTACAGTCACTGGCTTTGCCAATTTGATTGACTAACATTCAAAACATGGCTTAGTGGGGACGCGCCTTTAGTATCCCATTCGTACCCCTTTCAAACTATGCGCGTACCCCTTTCAAATCATACGCGTACCCCTTTCAAATCATGCACGTACCCCTTGGGGTATGCGTACCACACTTTGGAAAACACTGGTTTAGGTTAGGTTTTGTTTGTACCTCTTTCGTACCCCTTTCAAGCCATGCGCGTACCCCTTGGGGTACGCGTACCACATTTTGGGAAACACTGGTTTAGTTCAAGTGTCCGGTCAATAAAGATTCGGAAAAAAAAATTCTGAACCAAATTTGAATTTCATGCATGTTCCCTATTGGTGAGTTAGTTTTTGTAGACATACCGTATATCTCTAATTCTTTTAAATGTACAAATTTTTGAATCGAAGAGATTCGGTCCTTCACGATTGGCCATAATTTAATGTCTGAATCTTAGTTATTTTAAGCTTTACTACAGGTGCCCAAGTTTTGCTATAGGAAAATAAACTCGACAGTTTTATTATACTTGCCGCAGCGACCCCGTGGAGTGATTCCGCGGCGTTCACGTGATAATTCGTAAAAAGCCTGATTTACACTGCTTTACTTTAAAAAAATTTATATTAATTTAAAAAAAAACAGAAGTCTTTAAAAAGACTGATTTATGGATAAAATGTAATCACTAATTTTAACTAAGGCAGAAAGTCTGAAAGCTCGAGAGCACGTGGCATATAACCGGACTGAAAGCTCGAGAGCACGTGGCATATAACCGGACTGGTTTAAAGTTTCGGCTGCGTGATCTAGGCTTCGAAAGCGTTTGCACTGACCAATAGACCTTTTTACGGTTAGTTAAGCGCATGCGCATCCGCCAAGTTTGAAAGGCGGGAATTATGAAAGTTTCGGGCAAATAATGGATAGTTTTTTTTTTCTCAAGTGACTCCACTGAAACGGAAGTACAGAGGGACCGCCATCGATGGCATTACTGCCTCTGGCGCGTCCCCACTATACCGCAGTCGCCAAAACCAGACATGTCAATTACGAATTTCAACCAAAAAATGAACACGAAAATTTCAAAATGTTCAAAAATTGCGAAAAAATGTATTAACATTTGAGGGATTTCAATGTAACTTTTACTGAATGTGCGTATGCACCAGAAGTATCAGTTGACAAAATTTGAACGTTCCCACTCCAATGGGGACGGCGTGAGGAATGATTTTGTCTTCAAAGCTTACTTGCAAATATCTCGTGAACGCCTCAAGCTAGAAAATTATAACCGGGATGTACGTATGTAAGATGTCGATGTCTACAAAAAAAGTATTTTTTGCGAATTTTGTAAAAACCTTCGGTTTAGTCGCAAAAGTAAAAAAAGTACAGAGAAGTACAGAGGGACCGCCAGCGATGGCATTACTGCCTCTGCCCACCCTCCCACCCTTTTCGTAAAAGTACAACAGGATTTACATGAAAGTAAATGCAAATATGCAAAATCAGTTGCAATTTACAATAACAATGTCAACAAAAATAAAAACCTACCGCCCTTGTTCCCATACAGGCAGCTCCTTAGCCCGCATGACTGTAGCCGCGAATCGGCTTAAATAATAATGTCATTCGTCAAAAACTTTGGGGAAAACATGGCGGAAATTGACGCATGTGCACAAGAAAATTTCAACTATGAAAAGGTCTATAAGGAATCATCACCCGAAAATCACGCAAGTTTATTACTCCATCGGGTGGCTGCGGCAACTATAATCACTTAACATATTTTAACTAAGAAAATTAGTCTAAATAATTTAATTCTATTTTGATATATTGAACGTTTATATGAAATTTTAAATGAATAATAAGAATTGGAGAGGAGTTTTGAATGGTATAACAGTGCTTTGTGAATCACATGTTTGGCACTTTGATTTATAAAACGGTTTAGTTAATTCCATAATTACGTTTTCAGGTGATTTACATTTTTTTACTTGCTCAAATATTATTTAACTTTGTTTGTATGTAAATATTGTTTATTCATATTTTAATTTTTTATACATTATCATGATATTATTTTGTTTTAATAAGAAAAACACAAGATTTTTATAGTATATTTTGCAACTAGGGCGATAAGTTGTCAATTGGTCACGAGTGCGCTAACATTCGCTCGAGAGGACAATTGGCAATACCGCCCGTGTTGCAGATAATATTTTTTATTACTCATGCGAGTGGACGCATCTTACAAGCAGGGGGGGACTAAGGCCCAGGCAACCATTTTTTTAAATTGTGGTTTGGGGAAGCTCTACCAGCCTGCGTGTGAGGCTCTCACTCACTAAACCCCAATTATTTTCTTTTAATAAGAAAAACACAGAATTTTTATAGTATATTTTGCAACTAGGGCGCTAAGTCGTCAATTGGTCACGACTGCGCACATTCGCTCGAGAGGACAATTGGCAATACCGCCCGTGTTGCAGATAACATTTTTTATTACTCATGCGAGTGCACGTATCTTACAAGCAGGGGCGGACTAAGCCCCAGGCAACCTCTTGTGTTAATTGTGGTTTGGGGAAGCTCTACCAGCCTGCGTGTGAGGCTCTCACTCACTAAACTCCAATTATTTTCTTTTAATAAGAAAAACACAAAATTTTTATAGTATATTTTGCAACTAGGGCGCTAAGTCGTCAATTGGTCACGACTGCGCACATTCGCTCGAGAGGACAATTGGCAATACCGCCCGTGTTGGAGATAACATTTTTTATTACTCATGCGAGTGCACGTATCTTACAAGCAGGGGCGGACTAAGGCCCAGGCAACCTTTTGTTTTAATTGTGGTTTGGGGAAGCTCTACCAGCCTGCATGTGAGGCTCTCACTCACTAAACCCCCTTTTCCACTTGGCATTAGTATGCGTCACCCCGGTGTCGCTCGCGCATTCCTTCAGGGTGGGTGTTTCTGCTTGTAAAGACAATGTCAGGGCCGGCGTGAAAGGTGGGCGAACTGTGCGACGACACAGGGCCCCGCGCATTCAGAGAGTTGAGTTGATATTTTGTCTGTAGGTCTGGAATCGGCACCTACTGGCGCGCGCAGCCGCCTGCGCCGCGTCTGCTGCGACGGACACAACTTGACGAGCGAAACTTCGCGACGGAAAGGACTTTCATTCCGGTAATCCTCGAAGTTTTCCACAGAAGCAGACATGGAATAACCGGAAGAATCCGAGGAACTAGATCAAGAGAGGAATTTGATTAGCGAGCCGATCAAGACGAGCTCAACTTCGCGACGGAAAGGATTTTCATTTCGGTAATCCTCGAAGTTTTCCTCAAGAACTGACAAGGTTTTAATAGAAAAATCCTCTTCATTCCGAGATAATCTTGCAGTTTTTCCACAGAAGCAGACACGTATTGACCGGAAGAATCCGAGGAACTAGATCAAGAGAGGATTTAGATTAGCGAGAGGATCAAGACGAGCGCAACTTCGCGACGGAAAGGATTTTCATTTCGGTAATCCTCGAAGTTTTCCTCAAGAACTGACAAGGTTTTAATAGAAAAATCCTCTTCATTCCGAGATAATCCTGCAGTTTTTCTACAGAAGCAGACACGGATTGACCGGAAGAATCCGAGGAACTAGATCAAGAGAGGATTTAGATTAGCGAGAGGATCAAGACGAGCGCAACTTCGCGACGGAAAGGATTTTCATTTCGGTAATCCTCGAAGTTTTCCTCAAGAACTGACAAGGTTTTAATAGTCAAATCCTCTTCATTCCGAGATAATCTTGCAGTTTTTCCACAGAAGCAGACACGTATTGACCGGAAGAATCCGAGGAACTAGATCAAGAGAGGATTTAGATTAGCGAGAGGATCAAGATTAGCGCATTTTCGCGACGGAAAGGATTTTCATTCCGATAATCCTCGAAATTTTCCACAGAAACGGACGAAAATGTAGCAGGAAAATGCTCTTCATTCCGATATAACCCCAGAATGTCTAGCCGTGAAAGACATCTTTCACATGAGAGAAGGCTCCGTTTCGTTATTTTGCGCAGGGCCCCGCTTCACTATTTTGCACAGGGCCCAGCAAAATATAGCGCCGGCCCGGCCGCTAGTGTCTTTTACGCGTTGTCTTTCTGCGTCCCATCTGGGGTAGTGGTACAAAGTGTATTCGGGCCCATCCATTTCTTAGTCGACAAGTATGGACGAGCATTCCCGTGTTTAGTCGACAAGTGTGGATGAGCGTTCCTGAGCTTAATCGACAAGTGTGGACGAGCGTTCCCGTGTTTAGTCGACAAGTGTGGACGAGCGTTCCCGTGTTTAGTCGACAAGTGTGGACGAGCGTTCCCGTGTTTAGTCCACATGTGTGGACAAGCGTTCCCGTGTTTAGTCGACAAGTGTGGACGAGCGTTCCCGTGTTTAGACGACAAGTGTGGACGAGCGTTCCCGTGTTTAGTCCACATGTGTGGACAAGCGTTCCCGTGTTTAGTCGACAAGTGTGGACGAGCGTTCCCGTGTTTAGTCCACATGTGTGGACAAGCGTTCCCGTGTTTAGTCGTCAAGTGTGGACGAGCGTTCCCGTGTTTAGTCCACATGTGTGGACGAGCGTTCCCGTGTTTAGTCGACAAGTGTGGACGAGCGTTCCCGTGTTTAGACGACAGGTGTGGACGAGCGTTCCCGCGCTTAAGTAACCACGCCCGCGAGTGTCGATGTGTGTAAATATGATCGAGCCTTTACTATGCAAGTGTTTTAAAAGACAAACGTAGCTATTTAAAATCAGCGTTTGTTGCACGTATTGTATCTTATGTGAGTTGTGATTGAGAACTACATACTATATGCTTTGAAACCAAAACCTCATGCTGGCAATTTCATTGTTCCACCAGTACACTCTTTTTCTCCCCCTTGGTAATTTTTTACGTGACAGGGTGGCATTACAAGTTATTGTAAGCGCTTTTATCAGTTCCTCTAAAAAAAAAAGCGAAAACCAAACTACCATACCAACTACCGAACCAAGTATGTGTCATGACTGAAAAAGAGGCCAAGAATTACAATATTGCCTAGGTCCCGCTTTAGCCTTAGTCCGCCACTGCTTACAAGTTTGGGATCCAGGGGTCATCTAAAAGTAGTAGACGCGGCACAGTTTTACGTTTTTATCCGGTTTCCGCAGCGAAAGGGTTAATTAATAGTATATTTTGTAACTAGGGCGATAAGTTGTCAATTTGACGCGAGAGCGAAATAAGCCGCACATTCGCTAGAGAAGGCAATTGACAATACCGCCCGTGTTGCAAACAATATATTTTATTACTCATGCGAGTGGACGTATCTTACAAGTTTGGGATCCAGGGGTCATCTAAAAGTAGTAGACGGGGCACAGTTTTACGTTTCTATCCGGTTCCCGCAGCGAGAGGGTTAATTAATAGTATATTTTGCAACTAGGGTGGTAAGTTGTCAATTTGACTCGAGAGCGAAATAGGGCGCACGAACGAGTGAGTGCGCACATTCGCTCGAGAGGGCAATTAACAATACCGCCCGGGTTACAAACAATATTTTTTATTACTCATGCGAGGGGATGTATCTTACAAGTTTGGGATCCAAAGGTCAAAAAAAAAATAGAATCAAAAACGAAGAATTAACTTTTTCAATTGTCTCCGGTGGTGTGGATTCGTCATTCTTAGAACACTTATCAGTCTCCGGTATCACCATAGAATTTACACTCACAATCAGTTTAAATCGTTTTCTTTAATTTCTGAGTTTCACGTCATTTTTTTAATATTGAGGTCTCGATTATGTTTTTTTTAATGTAAATTAGCGATATTGAATATTTGCATGCGTTATCCAAGTTATGTGTCGCAATAAAAAACATGCGACAAGATAGTACTTTTAACGCATGAGTAATAAAAAACCTGTTATTTTAATTTGTGATTATTAAATATTTGGATTGTTTTTAAACAATGTTTAATGCATGTGATATTATTCTATATATATATATATATATATATATATATATATATATATATATATATATATATCATATATTATTTTCATGAAGTTTGCAAAGGAAATCATTTGTAACTTAGCGATTTTAAATATTTGCGTGCTTTACCCGAGTTATTTGGTACAACCAAAAATGGCATTTGTCGCACTAAAAAACGTGCGACAAGATACTAATTTTAACGCATGAGTAATAAAAAAAACTGTTATTTTAATTTGTGTTTATTAAATGTTTTTAAACAATGTTTAATGCATGTGATATTATTCTCATATATTTTCGTGAAGTTTGCAAAGGAAATCATTTTTCTATACTTGCCCATTAGACTGATGCAGCCAATAATTAATTCGGTTTTACTAAAACCTGCCAAATTTATATAAGCAAGTAATATTTTTATATTAACAAATCAATAATTAAGTCGCAACCAGAGATTATATAACAGATATTATATTTGCCGAGATTTTTAGAAACTTTCTTAGAATGGATATTTGTAAAATATATGAAGATTTGAATATTGGTGAAACCATACTCTAGATTAGAGATGAGCAGGGGACGAGTTTCTCGTTCCAGATCCCATCCCATCACATTTTCGTCCCACTGTCCCATCCCACAAACCTAAAATTTTCGTTCCATTCATCCCATCCCATCCCGGTCGCGTGGCCCGTCCCATTCATCCCATTTTCCAATACAGCAGACCTGACAGTGAGTAAACCTTTTTCGACGCAAACGGATCGTAAGATTTCATCGTCAGGAACTACCGTTATAACATAATTCTCCTGAGCTGGACATATTATGGAAAATGTGCGTATTGGCACGATAAGCAATTAATTATACACGAACTAGATTTACTAGAGATTATCAAAACTCGTCCCACTCCGTCCCATACAAATGTGTTGTCCCATCCGATCCCATCCCACGCAACGTTCATACCACTCATCCCATCCCATGGGACGATGTGATGGGATAAGATGGGATGGGATGGTATGGAATAGGATGGGATGGGATGGGATGGTATGGGACGATGGGATCACATGCTCATCTCTACTCTAGATCAGGGGTGGGCAACCTTTTTAGGTGAAGGGCCAGTTAGAGTTCGTACTAGCTGACACGGGCCAGTTTTTTTTTCTGCACGCACCTACGATTGATTGTGGTGTTGGCTCAGATAGCTAAGCACTTGGCTCTTGAGTCAGACAGCGTGGGTTCAAATCCCACACAGAACCAAAGCAGAGAAAATTAAAACTAATGGCTGCAACCCATCGCACACAATTCGCCAATTCGGCTTAGGCAACCGTGGGGTCTCAACTGCCTAACACCTTCTCTGGAAATTTGTCGTTGGGATTCGACGTTAAGTCGCTAGGTCCCCCATATTATCCCCCATATGCGGTTCCAGGGTATTCCTGTTGCAATTATATCTACCAGCTCAGCTAGTTCATGGGGACCACTTGTCTCATAATTATTATTTTGTTAAATAAAACTTTAATCTCGTCAAAAAAAAAACTTCCCCCATATTCAAATCTTAGTGCTAAGGTTGAATATGTGGCAGAGGAGAGTGCTGGTGCCCAGCAGTGGGACATAAAAGGCTGATGTGTGTGTGCAACTACGATGCAAGCGTGCGCATTTACGTGTTTGAGCGCATTAGTGTTTGCGTCAAGTCTCGACCCTTTAAGGGCCCCATACACTAGCAACCTAGTCAACAACCTTGTCGTCAACTTGCTATGTTGACGACAAGGTTTAGTTGTGTATAGGTTGATTAAAGACAACATTTCAGGTTGAGTACAAAGTTGAATAAAATCAAAGTAACTTGGATTTTTGATGGGCGGAGTTTGATGTTGGCAACAATGTTGAGGAGTGTGTCGGGAGGACGAAGACAAAGTTATAAACATCAGTTGTGAACTTGTGAAGGTTTTGGAATTTTTGACTTGTGTTTGCGATTTTAATTTTTACAGTTTTTTGTAATTTTTAATTGTCTGTCTTAATAGTTATGGCTAACATACCAAATATTCTTGTATGGGTGGAATTTTTTAAACGTTCCGAGAACTGCGTGAGTTGTGGAAATTAAAGTCTGAAGTTTATAAAGATCGTAACAAGAAAAAGATTGCCATGGAAAAATTGTTACTCCTACGTTTGGCATATGAGTTGCTGGATACCTGCTAGTGTTCTCGTTCCATTTCCTTCTGCTTCGGTTATGCGCGCTATGTAATATATAGCAAACAGGTAGTTTGCTAAATATTAGACAGATTCAACGAAAGACAAATTCAACAAACAATTTAGTTTCCACGCGTTCTACCTCATCAACTTTTTGCTAATTTCAGGCAGAATTAAATCAAATTTGCAAAATATTTCGCACGTTTATAAGAGAATGCGAAATTATCTGCAACTTTTGTCTGAAAATTTTTGCGAAATCTTAGGTAGTTTGCTAAATATTAGACAAACAAACTCACCAAATGTTCAAATAGAAAAATAAGTTTTGCGGCGTTTCGGCTTGCCAATTCAAGCCAATTTCAGCTGAAACTGAATTAAATCGCTAAAATATTTCGCAGGTTTCTTGTAGACTATTAAATTATGTACAAGTTTTGTTTGAAAATTTTCGCGATATTTCAGGTAGTTTGCTAAATATTAGACAGACAAATTCAACAAACAATTTAGTTTCCACGCGTTCTACATCATCAACTTTTTGCTAATTTCAGGCAGAATTAAACCAAATTTGCAAAATATTTCACATGTTTATAAAAGGATGCTAAATTATCTGCAACTTTTGTCTGAAATTTTTTGCGAAATCTTAGCTAGTTTGCTAAATATTAGACATACTCAACAAATGCCCAAATAGACGAATTTGTTTTGGAGCGTTTCGGCTTGCCGATTCAAGCCAATTTCAGCTCAAACTGAAGAAAATTTCCGAAATATTTCTCAGCTTTCTTGTAGACTATTAAATTATCTACAAGCTTTGTTTAAACATTTTCGCAATATTTCAGGTAGTTTGCTAAATATTAGAGAGACAAATTCAACAAACAATTTAGTTTCCACGCGCTCTACCTCAACAACTTTTTGCTAATTTCAGGCAGAATTACTGTTACTATGTACTGTTACTAGTAGTAAAATGCAAATGTACTGGTATTAGTAGTAACACGCAAATGTACTGGTGCTAGTAGTAAAATGCAAATGTACTAGTATTACTAGCAACACGCAAATGTACTGGTGCTAGTAGTAAAATGCAAATGTACTGGTACTAGAAGTAACATGCAAATGTACTGATACTAGTAGTAACATGCAAATGTACTGATACTAGTAGTAACATGCAAATGTACTGGTACTAGTAGTAAAATGCAAATGTACTGGTATTAGTAGTAACACGCAAATGTACTGGTGCTAGTAGTAAAATGCAAATGTACTGGTACTAGAAGTAACATGCAAATGTACTGATACTAGAAGTAACATGCAAATGTACTGGTACTAGAAGTAACATGCAAATGTACTGATACTAGAAGTAACATGCAAATGTACTGATACTAGTAGTAACATGCAAATGTACTGGTACTGGTACTAGTAGTAAAATGCAAATGTACTAGTATTAGTAGAAACATGCAAATGTACTAGTACTGGTACTTGTAGTAACATGCAAATGTACTGGTACTAGTAGTAACATGCAAATGTACTGGTACTGGTACTAGTAGTAAAATGCAAATGTACTGGTATTAGTAGTAACACGCAAATGTACTGGTGCTAGTAGTAAAATGCAAATGTACTGGTACTAGAAGTAACATGCAAATGTACTGGTACTAGAAGTAACATGCAAATGTACTGATACTAGTAGTAACATGCAAATGTACTGATACTAGTAGTAACATGCAAATGTACTGGTACTGGTACTAGTAGTAAAATGCAAATGTACTAGTATTAGTAGAAACATGCAAATGTACTAGTACTGGTACTTGTAGTAACATGCAAATGTACTGGTGCTAGTAGTAAAATGCAAATGTACTGGTACTAGAAGTAACATGCAAATGTACTGATACTAGTAGTAACATGCAAATGTACTGATACTAGTAGTAACATGCAAATGTACTGGTACTGGTACTAGTAGTAAAATGCAAATGTACTGGTATTAGTAGTAACACGCAAATGTACTAGTGCTAGTAGTAAAATGCAAATGTACTGGTACTAGAAGTAACATGCAAATGTACTGGTACTAGAAGTAACATGCAAATGTACTGATACTAGTAGTAACATGCAAATGTACTGGTACTGGTACTAGTAGTAAAATGCAAATGTACTGGTATTAGTAGTAACACGCAAATGTACTGGTGCTAGTAGTAAAATGCAAATGTACTGGTACTAGAAGTAACATGCAAATGTACTGATACTAGAAGTAACATGCAAATGTACTGATACTAGTAGTAACATGCAAATGTACTGGTACTGGTACTAGTAGTAAAATGCAAATGTACTGGTATTAGTAGTAACACGCAAATGTACTGGTGCTAGTAGTAAAATGCAAATGTACTGGTACTAGAAGTAACATGCAAATGTACTGATACTAGTAGTAACATGCAAATGTACTGGTACTGGTACTAGTAGTAAAATGCAAATGTACTAGTATTAGTAGAAACATGCAAATGTACAGGTACTAGTAGTAACATGCAAATGTACTGATACTAGTAGTAACATGCAAATGTACTGGTACTGGTACTAGTAGTAAAATGCAAATGTACTGGTACTAGTAGTAACATGCAAATGTACAGGTACTAGTAGTAACATGCAAATGTACTGTTACTAGTAGTAAAATGCAAATGTACTGGTATTAGTAGTAATACGCAAATGTACTGGTGCTAGTAGTAAAATGCAAATGTACTGGTACTAGAAGTAACATGCAAATGTACTGATACTAGTAGTAACATGCAAATATACTGGTACTGGTACTAGTAGTAAAATGCAAATGTACTGGTATTAGTAGTAACACGCAAATGTACTGGTGCTAGTAGTAAAATGCAAATGTACTGGTACTAGAAGTAATATGCAAATGTACTGATACTAGTAGTAACATGCAAATGTACTGGTACTGGTACTAGTAGTGAAATGCAAATGTACTAGTATTAGCAGAAACATGCAAATGTACTAGTACTGGTACTTGTAGTAACATGCAAATGTACTGGTACTGGTACTAGTAGTAAAATGCAAATGTACTAGTATTAGTAGAAACATGCAAATGTACTAGTACTGGTACTTGTAGTAACATGCAAATGTACTGGTACTAGTAGTAACATGCAAATGTACTGTTACTAGTAGTAAAATGCAAATGTACTGGTATTAGTAGTAATACGCAAATGTACTGGTGCTAGTAGTAAAATGCAAATGTACTGGTACTAGAAGTAACATGCAAATGTACTGATACTAGTAGTAACATGCAAATATACTGGTACTGGTACTAGTAGTAAAATGCAAATGTACTGGTATTAGTAGTAACACGCAAATGTACTGGTGCTAGTAGTAAAATGCAAATGTACTGGTACTAGAAGTAACATGCAAATGTACTGATACTAGTAGTAACATGCAAATGTACTGATACTAGTAGTAACATGCAAATGTACTGGTACTGGTACTAGTAGTAAAATGCAAATGTACTGGTATTAGTAGTAACACGCAAATGTACTGGTGCTAGTAGTAAAATGCAAATGTACTGGTACTAGAAGTAACATGCAAATGTACTGATACTAGTAGTAACCTGCAAATGTACTGGTACTGGTACTAGTAGTAAAATGCAAATGTACTGGTATTAGTAGTAACACGCAAATGTACTGGTGCTAGTAGTAAAATGCAAATGTACTGGTACTAGAAGTAACATGCAAATGTACTGATACTAGAAGTAACATGCAAATGTACTGATACTAGTAGTAACATGCAAATGTACTGGTACTGGTACTAGTAGTAAAATGCAAATGTACTGGTATTAGTAGTAACACGCAAATGTACTGGTGCTAGTAGTAAAATGCAAATGTACTGGTACTAGAAGTAACATGCAAATGTACTGATACTAGTAGTAACATGCAAATGTACTAGTTTTAGCAGAAACATGCAAATGTACTAGTACTGGTACTTGTAGTAACATGCAAATGTACTGGTACTAGTAGTAACATGCAAATGTACTGTTACTAGTAGTAAAATGCAAATGTACTGGTATTAGTAGTAATACGCAAATGTACTGGTGCTAGTAGTAAAATGCAAATGTACTGGTACTAGAAGTAACATGCAAATGTACTGATACTAGTAGTAACATGCAAATATACTGGTACTGGTACTAGTAGTAAAATGCAAATGTACTGGTATTAGTAGTAACACGCAAATGTACTGGTGCTAGTAGTAAAATGCAAATGTACTGGTACTAGAAGTAACATGCAAATGTACTGATACTAGTAGTAACATGCAAATGTACTGATACTAGTAGTAACATGCAAATGTACTGGTACTGGTACTAGTAGTAAAATGCAAATGTACTGGTATTAGTAGTAACACGCAAATGTACTGGTGCTAGTAGTAAAATGCAAATGTACTGGTACTAGAAGTAACATGCAAATGTACTGATACTAGTAGTAACCTGCAAATGTACTGGTACTGGTACTAGTAGTAAAATGCAAATGTACTGGTATTAGTAGTAACACGCAAATGTACTGGTGCTAGTAGTAAAATGCAAATGTACTGGTACTAGAAGTAACATGCAAATGTACTGATACTAGAAGTAACATGCAAATGTACTGATACTAGTAGTAACATGCAAATGTACTGGTACTGGTACTAGTAGTAAAATGCAAATGTACTGGTATTAGTAGTAACACGCAAATGTACTGGTGCTAGTAGTAAAATGCAAATGTACTGGTACTAGAAGTAACATGCAAATGTACTGATACTAGTAGTAACATGCAAATGTACTAGTTTTAGCAGAAACATGCAAATGTACTAGTACTGGTACTTGTAGTAACATGCAAATGTACTGGTACTAGTAGTAACATGCAAATGTACTGTTATTAGTAGTAGGTATTAGTAGTAATACGCAAATGTACTGGTGCTAGTAGTAAAATGCAAATGTACTGGTACTAGAAGTAGCATGCAAATGTACTGATACTAGTAGTAACATGCAAATGTACTGGTACTGGTACTAGTAGTGAAATTCAAATGTACTAGTATTAGCAGAAACATGCAAATGTACTAGTACTGGTACTTGTAGAAACATGCAAATATACTGGTACTAGTAGTAACATGCAAATGTACTGATACTAGTAGTAACGTGCAAATGTACTGTTACTAGTAGTAAAATGCAAATGTACAGGTAATAGTGGTAACATGCAAATGTACAGGTACTAGTAGTAACATGCAAATGTACTGATACTAGAAGTAACATGCAAATGTACTGGTACTAGAAGTAACATGCAAATGTACTGATACTAGAAGTAACATGCAAATGTACTGATACTAGTAGTAACATGCAAATGTACTGGTACTGGTACTAGTAGTAAAATGCAAATGTACTAGTATTAGTAGAAACATGCAAATGTACTAGTACTGGTACTTGTAGTAACATGCAAATGTACTGGTACTAGTAGTAACATGCAAATGTACTGGTATTAGTAGAAACATGCATATGTACTGGTACTGGTACTTGTAGTAACATACAAATATACTGTTACTAGTAGTAACATGCAAATGTACTGATACTAGTAGTAACGTGCCAATGTACTGTTACTAGTAGTAAAATGCAAATGTACTGGTACTAGTAGTTACATGCAAATGTACAGGTACTAGTAGTTACATGCAAATGTACTGGTACTAGTAGTAACATGCAAATGTACAGGTACTAGTAGTTACATGCAAATGTACTGGTACTAGTAGTAACATGCAAATGTACAGGTACTAGTAGTAACATGCAAATGTACAGGTACTAGTAGTAACATGCAAATGTACAGGTACTAGTAGTAACATGCAAATGTACAGGTACTAGTAGTAACATGCATATGTACTGGTACTAGTAGTAACATGCAAATGTAAGGTACTAGTAGTAACATGCAAATGTACAGGTACTAGTAGTAACATGCAAATGTACAGGTACTAGTAGTAACATGCAAATGTACAGGTACTAGTAGTAACATGCAAATGTACAAGTACTAGTAGTAAAATGCAAATGTACTGGTACTAGTAGTAACATGCAAATGTACAGGTACTAGTAGTAACATGCAAATGTACTGGTACTAGTAGTAACATGCAAATGTACAGGTACTAGTAGTAACATGCAAATGTACCGGTACTAGTAGTAACATGCAAATGTACAAGTACTAGTAGTAACATGCAAATGTACAGGTAGTAGTAGTAAAATGCAAATGTGCAGGTACTAGTAGTAACATGAAAATGTACTGGTACTAGAAGTAAAATGCAAATGTACTGGTATTAGTAGAAACATGCAAATGTACTGATACTGGTACTTGTAGTAACATGCAAATGTACTGGTACTAGTAGTAACATGCAAATGTACTGGTATTAGTAGTAACCTGCAAATGTACAGGTACTAGTAGTAACATGCAGATGTAGTGGTACTGGTACTAATATTAGCATGCAAATGTACTGGTACTGCTACTAGTAGTAATATGCAAGTGTACTGGTACTAGTTGTAACATGCAAATATACTGGTACTAGTAGTAACATGCAAATGTACTGGTACTGGTTGTAGCATGCAAATATATGTTGTATAATTCAATATCCTGCGTAGTATTATCCAGGGAAGTAGTTGTTTCAACAGATTTGTTGAGATATATAGAAATTTGTCATAGTCTTAATAAGACTGAATATTAAAGAGCTACGGACAGGTTGCATATATTCAAGTTACATTTCGTCTTTAATAAGTTTATATGAAGGTTTAATAAATGCAATTTTTAGTTAAATATTATTTGTCTATTACATATTAAAGTATGTTTATGAGACGCTAATGCAATATGTTTTATAAATTTAATTTGACTCAGAAAACTCAGGTGCAAAATAAATAAACTATCAATTATATTGGTATAACTACAAGATTGGGGCTTGACTCCGCTGAGGGTAGGTAAAGTAAAGACTAGCAACGATAACACTAAAAAACACACATTTTATTTTGCTTAACGCATAATAAGTTTGCTCCATAACTTTCAGCAAATTCCCCAATGACTTCGTTAGGTTGTAGATTAGCAGAGATATCTCGGTGAATATACATGAATATATATATATATATATATATATATATATATATATATATATATATATATATATATACATGAATAATAGAAATGAATATACATATACATGATATACGGTTAACCTGTATTGAGTCATTGTCGTACGAAGGTAGGATTTTATTAGTTTAAGCGAAGAGAAGCTGCGCTCCAGTAACCACTTGTAGTGTAGTTACTGGTAATGTAGTAAGAATTTGTAAAAAAAAATTATATTTGGAAAAAACTCATTTGTCTCTTGTTGCGCTTCAGCTGCTGTTTGTGGGAGATGTTGTCTACCACTCCATAGCTCCTTCCAAAGAGATATTTCTCCCAATAACGAGAGAGGATGAGGTAAATCGTCACTGTAAGCGCGTGTAGCTGCTACCATCGAGGTCAGATTTTCTGCCTTTACGATAGCACTTAGTAGAACTTTACGATAGCACTTAGGTAGAAGGTGGAACAAATCGAGAATCGAAGCTCTCGTTCTTGTTCTAACTACACTTTCTACCATCTCATAACAAAGGTTAAGATCTAATGCAACAACCTGCAGTTTCGGAGAAAGCGAAATAGTGATTTCAAATACTGCGGCGATTACCGTTAAGATAAGACAAAGTCGAATCGTTGAATAGAAGCCAGAAAACTTGCACTTTTCAATGACGGAGAAGTTCTGTCGATTTCTAGGAACTGTACGATTGTGTCAAAGAACTCTTTTAATTGAAGGAGCGCATCATGCCTTTCAACCCAGCGTGTATCACAAAGACTTTGCAACTTGACTCTTTTCGTCTGTGGGTGTTTTTTAAGGATAGCTTGTTTGAAAAGTTCCAATCGTTTGGCTGACTCTCGTACAAAACTGGTAACATTATTTACTATTGCCATCATATTGTGAACACTGCATGCCTTCACGACAGCTAGGTTTAGTTTATGGGCGGCACCGTGCATGTAAGGCGCTAGCGGTTGAATCCCGGGACACGTATTGTGATAAGCCACCGTCCTCTTATGCATGACTCTGGCAAAGTCATCACAGCAATTTTCCGAGAATACCTCCCTCAAATGTGGCTCGCCGCCCACGTTAAAAAGCGTAAGGCCCCTCTACGCTTGTGTCTAGGTCCTAGACACCAAACACAAGTATACGTAAAGGGAGGAGACCTAGGTCCCAGTTAAGCTGTAGCGCCAAAAAGAAGAAGAACTATGCAAATATATTTTCCGATGAGTTCACTTTGATTTGCCACGGAACAACTCAGATGTTTTTGGGGGGGCTTGAGCCCCTTAGCCCATCCTGGATCCGCCACTGCTCCCCAGCATGTCCCAAACGTGGTATCTATAGGCCATAAAGGAAGCTGATAGATCAAACCCGTCTCCTCCAACGGCACAAAGGCATCAGATATGTATATCACTTCTATGATTAAGTCGGCAGATATACTCTTTTTTATAAAACATGAAAAGCTTTATTCAAATTGTAATAATAATTTTGAAATTATTCTAATTACATACGATTATGATTAAATGATTTAAATATGATTATGTTCTAATAGACCTTTTTACGGTTAGTTAAGCGCATGCGCGTCCACCGTGTTTAAAAGGCGGGAATTTGAAAGTTTCGGGCACATTTTGTTATTTTCACTGGTTATACGTCAAAAAGTGCCCGAAATTGACACATGCTCACAAAAAAATTTCAACTATGAAAAGATCTATTGTGCTGTGCATGAGAATTTTTGCCGTTTATTTTGCACCTCAGTGCAACCTTATATAAATGTACAGTGATAATCCGTTGAGGCAGCTTATAAACATTAGAAAATTTGATATTTGATTGAAACATTAGAAAATTTGATAGAAGAAATTGTAATTTTTTCTTATTTGTTGAAAGAATTTGAGGAAAATGGCCTGCACGACTTCGCTGGCACATACGCACTCTATTGTCGAGCTTCTCCATGACCGGTAAGGCATGTGTTGTCGTGGGCTTGTTGGCATAAACCAGGCTTTCTTCTTCTTCTTGTGAATTCTTGTGAATTCAATTCAAATATGCCAAAAAAAACATTTAATAAAATAAATTAAAAAAAAAACCTTTCTAATTAAAGTCTGTTTTGTATATCGTTAGGATCATCATCGACTTTTACCAATTTTAATCATTTCACAATTATACAAGTTTCCTGTTTGGAATATTTCAAATATTTTTGTAGTAAGACATACTTTTCCAAGTTTAGTTTAATATGAATAATCTCTGGTAAAAGGTAAAATGTTATAAAATAGATAAATTTTATATTTCAAGCGATTTGTTAATATTTAGCGAAAAATGAAAAAAAAACATGATTTTGGATAACTTGGTTTGTAGGTGCATTCTTTTTATCTTGGCACTAAATACAATACAGTATAATCTCGATAATCCGACACATGAGACCAGAAAACCGCCGGATTATCAAATAATTTCGGATTATCAGGATTAACACTTTTACATATTTTATGTACAATTATATTTCAGAAAGAATAAAATATGTATCTATATAGGTAAACGTGTACATGCTAAAAAATATGTACAAATTTAGAACAGATAGTAAGACAATTGTAGAGTGCAGTTAGCTTGGTCAGAATCGTCAATCAACTTTACAGAGATAAAGAAGGGTACTGGGCGCGCCGGCTGCGCCGGATTACTGAAATTAGATACAAATGTGTTGGCCACATATTTTTCCTAGAACACTGGATAGTGTTGTTTTTGAATTTTTCTATTTTGCGTCTGTAATGGACTCATAACAGCACTCATATGCGTGCGGTTATGGCTCGCCGAGTGCGATACAATATGTATCGCCGATTTTTGAATTTAGAAATCACATAATATGGTGCAAAATAGAAAAATACTCGGCGAGCCATAACCGCAATATGAGTGCTGTTATGAGCCCATTACAGACGCAAAATAGAAAAATACTAAAAAAAAAACTCGTTCGTAAGGCGATTTTCAGCACTTGCTCATTAAAGAACTCCCAGCTACGTTCGTCGTTTTCCAAATTTGGACACGTGCTGTAAAATCGCGCTTACTAAACTCGTCCTTTAATATACTATTATTTCTTCTGTGCGCGAGGTTTATATCCGGTTCGGGGCAGCGTAAAGAAATTACACCTGTTCCCCGAAGCGCCGGATTACTGAAAGTGTCCGATTAACCACCCGCCGGATTATCTAGATTATACTGTACTTAAAATCACTGTTTCTAATCATATCAGGGAACACAAATTTACACTACAATTATCATTTAGAATTAATCCTGAAATATAGTGCCTATCACTACGTATACATATACTGTGTGTTTTTGTATCTAATGTTTCATTCTCTACATATATATCGTAATTGCGCAACTGGATTACAAGGTACAGAGACTTATCTTATCGTAAACTGAGCACAAAGTGGAAGATTGTTTGAGTATTTGGAATGAAAAGGATGCACCGAATTGTTTTACACTGATATTCGTGAACATTTGTAACTTTTCACTAGTTCGTGTCTTAGATTCGTCAATTCATTATTATAGACATCGATCAATTTTATCCATGTTAAAAAATAAGTATTCTTGTAAATAAAATATAAATACACATTATTATTCTTGTTTAAACTTATACCCCTCTTTCGTCAATTTCTGAATTAAGGTCGATTTTCATATACGCGACACTCAGCTACGCGACATCGCTTGTCAAATAATGATTACATTGTTTTAAATGGGCACGTTTTCACTATGGCTACGCGACGTGCCCATTTAAAACAATGTAATCATTATTTGACAGGCGGTGTCGCACGACGTCGCGTAGCTGAGTGTCGCGCATATGGGAATCGACCTTAAGTCTTAGATCTATCGAAGCAGTCTTAGACTTACTGTCTCCGTAAACATAACTTACAACTTACTGTCTCCGTAAACATAACTCTTAAGGCTGATTCTCATATACGCGACACTCAGCTACGCGACGTCGCGCGACATCGCCTATCAAATAATGTTTACATTGTTTTAAATGGGATTATTCAAACATTATTTGACAGGCGATGTCGCACGACGTCGCGTAGCTTGTGAGTGTCACGTATATGAGAATCGGCCTTTAGGCAAATATTCTAGAGAACAATAGGAGAAACGTTTCAAACTACACCTGCAGTTATAATGACTTGAAGAACTTTATTGGAAAATATGAGAAAAATTTAATTAACATACTCTTCTTCTTCTTAGCGTTGTCCCGCTGTTGCAGTGTGCGCCGTCTTAATCAACGCCATTTTGAACGGTTTTGTGCGTCATTTGGTTTTACCCTCTCGTGTTTACACGTTCTTTCCTCTCCATTTTTTTTTGACGTAGCTGGGAGCTGTTTGGACAAGTGGCCCTTAGGAACTTCACCAATCATTCCGGAACCGCATTTAGACAACAGCTTCGGACTTTTCCGGTGCAAACGTTAAGTTATTGGTTGTCATCCACTCTGTTACTAGTTGTATTGTGCGGTTTGCCCTTTGCATTAAAGTACTTTCCGTTCTAGCTGAGACTATGAGAGCGCCAGGTCGTCGATGAAGCCAATAAGTGTGGCGCCGTGAGTCTGAGTCTTAGGACACCATCATGTAGGCTGTTCCACAGAGTTGGGTCCATAACTGAACCCTGCGGGACACCATTACTTAGTTCCCTCTCCACTGTACTTCCATCTGCTTCTAATAATAGGGTTCTGTCATCGAGGAAGCTCTTCAGTATTCGTAGTAGATAAGGAGCCACGCGGCTTGCACTATCCGTGGCGTTTCAGCCTTTCGTCATCTTCTTTGGAGGACATAAAGCTTTTGATAAGCCTGTTGGTCCTCTCCCAATTTGTATTGTTATCCATCATGTACCTCATTATGGTTCCTGGTTCGAACGGCATCTGCACACTACCTGTTTGTTTTTCTCTTTCCCATCTTTAGCAGTCAAATATGGTCTGTCGTACCGAGTCTATCTCGCTACAATATTCACAAAGGTTTTCCGCGGCGGCTCGTATTTGATGTTGGTAGTCTCGGAAGCAAGGAATTGTGTTAGATGATAGTTTGTCGCACCGTGCTTCCTGTTCAGCCATGTCGACATATCTGGTATGACCATCTGTGTCCATTGGCCTTTGTTCGACGCCCGCCATCTTCTTTGCTATTCCTCTAGACTTTTTTTTCTAGCTTGCCTGTTACTACCATTCACGTATAATTCAGCTCTCTCTTTTACTAGGAAGTCTATGGGAGGTATTCCCGCGATTACTAGGGCGGCTTCTCCGGATATATTTGTATATGCGCCACAAACCCTAAGCGACGGTTCTTTGTACTGCTGCTAGCTTCTTAATATTCCATTCCACATCCATGCTTTTAGCCCACGTTGGGGCGGCGTAAAGCATAGTGGATTGTATTACCATACTAAGGAGTCTGCGTTTGTGAAACTACACCTGCAGTTATAATGACTAGAAGAACTTTATTGGTAGAGAGAAGAAGAGTAGAAGAAGTTTATTAGTAAAATATAAGAAAATTTGCCTTGCACAGCACAGGACTCGGACGATATCCAAGAAGTAATTATCAAGGTAGTGGAAATAACCATCAGCAACATATATAAGCCTCCAAACAGTGCCTGGCCACCAGAAGTGCTACCACTCCTTCCACACCCCGCGGTATACATAGGGGATTTCAACAGTCCCCACACACAATGGAAGTACAAGAAGAACGACACCAATGGAGAAATACTAACACAGTGCGCGGAAGACAGTAAGGTGTACCTTGTCTTTGATGCGAAAGAACGGGGATGCTTCAGCGGCATGGAACCAAGAGTATAACCCTGACCTGCTTTGTGAGCACAGACGACAAAAACGTACCATTGCAAACTTCCCGCATAGCCAACACCGACCACCCACGATTGACGTCGGAACGCAAATCCCACTCACTCGATCCCTAAGAGGTATTTGGGAGGTATGCCCGCTATTACTAGAGCGGCTTCTCCAGATATAGTTTTATATGCGCTACAGACCCTAAATAGCGACCTTTCTTTGTGTTGCTGCTAGCTACACATCCTACTACATTCCTTTCCACATCCATGCTTTCAGCCCACGTTGTGGCGGCGTAAAGTACAGTGGATTTTATCACTATATTAATGAGTCTGCGTTTGTGGGTTCTTGGGCCACCTACGTTGAGCATAATTTTGTCCAGCGCTGCGACTACCTTGATACCCTTGGCTGCTGCCTTCGTCAGGTTTGGGACGAAGGAAAGTCTTTTATCCACTACTACTCCAAGGTATATGATTTCATCCTTTGGGACTATGCGGGCCTCTATGCTTCAAAATTTATTGGCTTTAATCTCCTAGTCTAGTAAGTAACACAGCTTAGGACTTTTCCGGTACAAGCGTTAAGTTATTGGTTGTCATATCCACTCTGTTACTAGTTGTATTGCGCGATTTGCCCTTTGCATTCTACTACTTTCCATTCTAGCTGAGACTATGAGCGCCAGGTCGTCGGCGAAGCCAATAAGTGTGACACCATCTGGGAGTCTGAGTCTTAGGACACCGTCATGTAGGATGATCCACAGAGTTGGCCCATAACTGAACCCTGCGGGATACCACTACTTATGTCGTCGGCGAAGCCCCTAAGTGTGACACCATCTGGGAGTCTGAGTCTTAGGACACCGTCATGTAGGATGATCCACAGAGTTGGCCCATAACTGAACCCCGCAGGGTTCAGTTAGGGGCCCAACTCTGTTTAAAATCCTACATGGCGGTGTCTTAAGGCTCAGACTCCCAGATGGTGCCAAACTTATGGCTTCGCCCACAACCTAGGTAGTGGTGTACCGCAGGGTTTAGTAATGGGTCCAACTCTGTGAAACATCCTACATGACGGTGTACTACTTATGTATAGATACCACTACTTATGTCGTCGGCGAAGCCCCTAAGTGTGACACCATCTGGGAGTCTGAGTCTTAGTACACCGTCATGTAGGATGTTCCACAGAGTTGGGCCCATAACTGAACCCTGCGGTAGACCACTACTTGGTCGTCGGCGAAGCCAATAAGTGTGGCACCATCTGGGAGTCTGAGTCTTAGGACACCGTCATGTAGGATGTTTTACAGAGTTGGACCCATTACTAAACCCTGCGGGATACCACTACTTAGGTCGTCGGCGAATCCAATAAGTGGGACACCTTCTGGGAGTCTGTCTTAGGACACCGTCATGTAGAATGTTCCACAGAGTTGGACCCATAACTGAACCCTGCAGTACACCACTACCTAGGTTGTGGGCGAAGCCATAAGTTTGGCACCATCTGGGAGTCTGAGTCTTAAGACACCGCCATGTAGGATTTTCCACAGAGTTGGGCCCATAACTGAACCCAGCGGGTCACCACTACTTAGGTCGTCGGCGAAGCCAATAATTGTGGCACCATCTGGGAGTCTGAGTCAAGACACCGTCATGTAGTTTGTTCCACAGAGTTGGACCCATTACTAAACCCTGCGGGATACCACTACTTAGGTCGTCGGCGAGGCCAATAAATGTGACACCATCTGGGAGTTCGAGCCTTAGTATACCGTCATGTAGGATGTTCCACAGAGTTGGGCTCATAACTGAACCCTGCGGGACACCACTACTTAGGTCGTCGGCGAAGCCAATAAGTGTGGCACCATCTGGGAGTCTGAGTCTTAGGACACCGTCATGTAGGATTTTCCACTGAGTTTGACCCATAACTGAACCCCGCGGCAGCCCTACTTACTTCCCTCTCCACTGTACGTCCATCTGCTTCTAATACTAGGGTTCTGTCACCGGGGTAGCTCTTCAGTATACGTAGTAGATACGGAGCCACGTCTTTTCTTGTCATTCCAGATTATAATCTTTCAGCTTGCACTATTAAAAGCATTTTGCACCTCGAAGGTGATTAACGCGCATATCTTTCTCGTCCTTTTCGTGCCTTGTCTTGCCTAATCGGCGAGTTTTAATACAGCATTTATCGCACTGATTGTGGATCTGCCTATCTCTGAAGCCGTCTACGAAGTCTGCGTTTATGGCTTCTTGGGCCACCTAAACTGGGCATAATTTTGTTCATACCCTTGGCTGCTGCCTTCGTGAGGCGTGGGACGAAGGAAAATCTTGTATCCACTACTATTCCAAGGTATGTAAGTAGGGAAAGATCCTACGTTCTGGAACCACCTCCGCCTCTGAACTTGACCTTGACCACTTCCGGTGCCTCGCTGATTAAAGCTAATTAAAAATAGACCTCACACCCTGTTTAGCTTGGGGTAAAATAGACTTCACACCCTGTTTAGCGTGGGGTTACATAGACCTCACACCCCGTTTAGCGTAGGGCTATATAGAGCACACTCTTTTTGTGTATTAAAGTTTAAAAGCTGTTTAAATACTTTACAGCCCTTTACATGAAATATTATAATTACCTCATAATTCTCAATTAACCGGCTAACTACTGTTAACCCATTAAGGAGGGCTAGGGTGTATCAGCATATAAACAGCTTTTAATCTGCTTTAATCAGCTTTTAAGCTTTAATACACAAAAAGAGTGTGAGGTCTATGTAGCCCCACGGTAAACAGGGTGTGAGGTCTATGTAACCCCACGCTAAACAGAGTGAGAGATCTACTTGTGAGAGTCTATCAGTTTTTATCAGCGAGGGACCGGAAGTCATCAAGATGACCGGAAGTGGTCTAGGTCAAGGTCAGAGGCGGTTCCAGAACGAAGGATCTTTCCCTACTTATGTGATTTCATCCTTTGGGACTATGCGGGTCTCTCTGTGTTACTTAGCCCAGTAAGGGTCGTAATAATCCGTATTGTCTTTCAGATAACCCGGTTCCAGTCTCAAGTTCTCTTTTTAGTCCGCCCAGCAGCAGTCGTTCTAAGAGTTTTCCCGGTATGTCTCGGATGCCAATAAGTGTGACACCATCTGGGAGTCCGAATCTTAGTACACCGTCATGTAGGATGTTCTACAGAGTTCGACTCATAACTGAACTCTGCGGGACACCACTACTTAGGTCGTTGGCGAAGCCAATAAGTGTGGCACCATCTCGGAGTCTGAGTCTTAGGACACCGTCATGTAGGATGTTCCACAGAGTTGGACCCATTACTAAACCCTACGGGATACCACTACTTAGGTCGTCGGCGAAGCCAATAAGTGTGCCACCATCTAGGAGTCCGAGCCTTAGTACACAGTCATGTAGGATGTTCCACAGAGTTGGGCCCATAACTGAACCCTGCGGGTATCCACTACTTATGGACTATATATTATACTTTGGGACTATGCGGGTTTCTCTGTGTTACTTAGCCCAGTAAGGGGCGTAATAATCCATATTGTCTTTCAGACAAGCCGGTTCCAGTCTCAAGTTCTCTTTTTAGTCCGCCCAGCAGCAGTCGTTCTAAGAGTTTTCCCGGTGTATCTAGGAGCGCAACGGCCTATATGCAGTTGGTTTGTTGCCCTTGCGTAACAGGACTAGCCTCGCTCTTTTCCATTTATTTGGGAAATTTCCTGCAATTAGTTAAGAATTCATTGTCTCCAATACAAATTTTGGGTGGTGGCGAGCTACAATTTTTGTGATCTCTACCACCCGTATACCATCTGGTCCTGATGCTCTTCCTAAGCGGGTCCACTTTTTTGCTATGGCGAGCTACATCCTTTACCTCTGCCTGCTCCCAGACAAAGGGTTCGTATTCTGGGAAAAGTGCATCCACCACTCGTTTAAGATCTTCCATAGGTAGTTGTGTATTAGGGATGGGCTTTGAGTTTCTTTCTACATAGCTTAACTTACTTATTGCTTGGCGTAACTCTTTTTTTTTACTTTATATGCGATCATTTGTGTTTTGAGTGTATTGTGCTCATCTTTTTTTGGTTATCTGCCATTGGAGTTTTCTTTTGGCTGAGACGCATAAGACCCTCATGTTAGATATTTCGTTGGTCCACCAGTATATTTGCTTCCTCCTGGTTGTAGATTGTAGTATTGATGATGACGACTTGTACTGCAACCTGTGTAGATCTATTGTACCCCACCCTCTTCCTCTAAACGTTGGTACACTTACCCATTTAGAGCGCCTCCTCTAGTCCTGATTCCTTTAGGAATTTCAGGATCTGGGTGGGATTCAAGGACTGCAACTCCTGTGCGTTCAAGCAGTGGGCCCGTCTCTTGCGGAGCAGTGCTCCACAGTCTTTGAGCACATGTATGGGGGTTTCCTCTACCGAACCATAGAATCTGTATTTATCATATTCCTCTAGGCCTCAAGTCTTGAGGTGTTTTCTATGTCTGCAGTGTCCCGTCAGGACTCCTGCCAGAATTCTAAGCTTGTTCCTGTTTAGCCTCAGGCAAGCTTTTGTTCTTTTCTGGATAACTGGTTGGTCCTTTTAATTTCTCGTTTCGGTACCTAGAATTTGCTCTGCAAGGTTATTTGTTCTGTAAGATCTTATCATCTCTCCTGTATATTATAAGAACAAATAGTAGCATCAGCTACTTCCCGTTCAATGTCAGTCATGGCACTGAGCTTCTTCTTCTTTAATCCGTTGTTGGCGATTGTCGAAAACGTCGTGCTTGTTACCAATACGCTGCTGTCGGTGCCGCAGGATTTTTCGCTTCATTTACGATTCGCTTCCACACTTTGCATGGCAATATCCCTGGTCTCATCGAGGTCCAGTCGTCGGTTCTTGAGGTCGTCTTCTACATGTTTTATCCATATCTTCTTCGGCACTGATCGCTGAATCCTCCAGTCGGGCGGCCGCTTCCGCCAGAGTCGTTTGCGTGGAAGCCCATTTTCATTAATTCTGCAAATGTGACCGAACCATCGTAGACGGCGTGTTTGTATTTGTTCCACAATCGGTGGTTGCTGATCGCATCTAGCTAGAATTTCTGCATTCCACAGGCGATCACGAATTGAAACACCGATAATACGTCTTAGGCAATGCATTTGGAACACCTCAAGTTTGTTGAGGGCCCTGTCCCAGATGCGGTAGCATTTAATCGTAAATAATTCGGTTGTGAATTCATGGGGTTTCTTGCCTGATTTCCTCGGCTCCCCAATTGTAGTAGGTTTTCTGATTCAGGTCAATTCGGCAGATCGACCACCCTCTCCTTTCGCAGCCGGGCTTGGGACCGGCCATTGCACTGAGCTGCTCGCGTAGTAAGTCGAGAGTGTCGATTTGTACCTTATCTGCAGCAACTTCGGCGTGGATACTCCGTGAGAGACTGGAGCGGGCTTAACTTGCTAGATCAAAATTGAATAAAAGTTTGTATTCCACTCGCGGATAAAATTAAGAATTAACTCGCGTATTCAATTTACAACATAACGCTCATGACACGATTCGGTAATGGTTGCCGCAACTAGTTTCAATGTCTTTGTTGCCCGCTTGCAAGAGTGGAAAGTCGAAGTCCGTGAGCATTGTTTTGTAGCGATATCCATTGACCCCTGCAACAGTATTTAAAAATATAAGGTCCATGAATCTTGTTCGAGGTTATGTCGTACAGTGTGTGTATTGAAACTTGTTGTCGAGTTTTGGATTATGTATGCCCCAACATTTGTTTGACGATCACTAGAGTAATGAAACGCATGAACAAACAACGTGTAATCATACAAACAATAAAAAGAAGGAAGCTACAATATCTAGCCCATATATCCAGAGGAGAAAAGTATGAGTTGCTTCAACTGATAATGCAGGGCAAAATAATAGGCAAACGGAACAGTGGTAGACGAGGATACTCATGGCTGCGTAACCTGAGAGAGTGGTATGATACCACATCCCAAGAGTTATTCCGAGCTACCGCTTCCAAGATGAAGATAGCGATGATGATTGCAAACCTCCTGAAAGGAGATGCCATATAAAGAAGAAGAAGAACATTTGTTTGTTTACAATTGTACTGAGATGAAAGTTCGCCTTATGAGGTATCATAAAATTTTCCAAAAAAGAACATTTTTGGCGGGAGTTAGGACAGCTCTGCAATACTCCTAATGTGCCCAACTGAAATCCTAAATTTCAAAAATTGCCGAAGTTAGCGGCCACTTATAATGGAAAAGGTGAGCGCATTAGATTTATGGTAGATTAGATAGGGAGATACAGAAGAAGTGAAGCGCTTGGTCACCAGCGACATTTGCGGACCACTTAGGAGGAGCAGACTTTGTCTCATGGTTGCACTGGATGTTAGAAATGCTTTTAACTCCGCAAGATGAGACAAGACCTGTGAGGCCCTCTGCCGGGATTTCAACGCCCCCGGGTACTTGAGAAACATCATCCTGAACTACCTGAGTGACAGAGTACTATTCGCGGAGACGACGACTGGAGTCAGGGAGTTCAGCATCACTGCAGTTGTTCCTCAGGGGTCGGTTCTTGGCCCGGAATTATGGACCATCCTGTACAACGGCGTACTGAAGAGGACTGTCGGCTGGTAGCGTACGCAGACGACGTGGCGGTTCTCATACCCAGCACCGACTGTAACGCCATCGCTGCACTGTTCGAGGAAGCCATGGAGATTATCTGGGAATGGATGGAGTCAGTCGGCCTCTCCCTGGCCGTACAGTAGACTGAGGCAGTGCTTTTCACTGGCAGAAAGGTTAGGACCTCAATGGTACTAACCTACAGGGGATGCACCAAAGTTGCCATAAAGTACCTGTTAGTGATACTGGACCAGAGGCTCAACTTCAAAGAGCACCTCAGATACGCAGGAAACAAAGCCGCTACAACTGCAGCATACAACAGCTATCTCCAGGATACTGCCTAACATTGGAGGTTCGCGCGGTGCCAGGAGAAGGGTGTTTGCCTGCGTTAGCACCTCGATATTGCTGTATGCGGCGCCGAACTGGGCAGAAATGACGTAGGTTCCCGCATACCTAAGACTGATAGCCCCCGCACACAGAACGAGTGCACTGAGGATCGCATGCGCCTACCGGACTGTATCCGCAGATGCAGCACAGGTCATCGCTGGCCTGCCGCCAATAGACCTGCTTGCAAAAGAGCGCATGCGACAATATAAAAAGAAGAAGGGGCCGGCCCAGGACGATCCCCAACAGACGGAGGCCGACAACGATCGAGCACAGACCGAGAGGGCGATCACCCTAACGCAGTGGCAGGAAAGATGGAACAAACCAAGTAACGGTCGCTGGACCTACCGCTTGATCCCGTCATCGAGCCGTGGATCTGCAGGATGCACGGTGATGTGAACTATCACCTCACCCAAATACTCACGGAAGCCACCATGTCCACCGAATAGGGGGCAGCAGTAACATCCGACTGCCCCCAGTGATCTCGGAGACAGCAGAACACGTCCTACTGGAATGCTCCAGATTCCAGCAGGAGAAACAGAGATGGGAGGATAATTCTGGCGCACGCATAACTGCCGCTGGATATGGTGCGACATTGATGCACTCGGAAGAACATTGGAATGCTGGCTGCGAGCTAGCCGTAAACATCCTGAAGATACTACGCCTCCAGGAGGAGGCGGATAGGCCCAGGAGAGCAGGGCGAGGAGGAAGGCATGCGTGAAAACAACCAAACTCGACAAAAGTGAACGTCGGCAGGGCCGAAGCTTTTCCCCCGCGAAGTAATGACTAGCGTCGGTTCCACGGGGGATCCATGGGAAACATAGAGGTTAGGTTTTAGTGGGTAGTTGCGTCCTGGGAATACCGGTGGCGGTGAGTCCCACACTCTCCAGAACACAACGTTCGGGGGGTCGTGCGTAAATGCATCTCCTCCTCTTTAAAGAAAAAGATAGGGAGATACATAAAGGGCTAAATGACTAATGCTATTTCCAGACAAGGTATAGAGAAGGCCCTGTCCTAACATTTCAAAAAATCTGATATTGCAAATAACAAATAAAAGATGTTTAAAATATATTTTTAATAACTTCATAATATAATAAAGATTTTGAAATAAATATCTATGAGCTATATAGTAATATACAAAATAAAGAAAGATAATTAAATTATCCACAAAATAAAAATACACGAGTACATGTTTTTGGCATATGGATTTCAATATTTGGGTTTAATCAAATTAAACGATTTTGTCTTAAGCAAAGCGTCCGTTCGCATTGTTAATGGACTGTCGGTGGATGTGTGAGCTGTAGTACCTAAAACCTCTTCAGGATACAAATTTTCCTCAAAGGAAACTAACGAAGGTCCGCTTTCTAACCATTTATGTAAAAACTCTTGTTGGTGTAATTCTTCATCTTCAGTTGCAAAAGTTTTACTAGTATCAGATGACACGTTTAATAAAGGATCAGATCCAATTTCAAAACTCGCCCGCAGTTCTAAACTTTTGTCTTCATCTGTATATGAACCCAAGGACCTACTCAACCTTTTTGATTGATGTAAAAGATTATCATTTCCATTTTGCGATATATCAATATTTTTTATTGATTGTTCCATTGTCTCTTCCGGAGCAATCATTTCCTTTGCTTCTTCAATATTCAATGATTTGCTATCACAGTTTTGATCAGATATTGCTTTTTCTATTGAGCTTCCTTCCAAACAATCTACAAATGTGAAAAGTCTATTAATAAACATAATTATAATTGTAGAGAAAAATTTACATGCATATGCATAATATGTAGATGTATTTTTGGATATAAAAAGTGGCCCGAAACTTTTGTTGATTTTCGCCCTCTATCCAATGGAGGGCGACAGGTGCCCGGACCTGGGTCGAGACCGCGCTAAATTAGCAAAAAATCAATGTGTCAATCAATCTGTGTTTTGAGAGCTCAATGAGTCCGCGACATTTTCGTGCGCCTGACCTCAGCCGACATGTTGGCCGTTTGGTAGTTAATTTGACGTCAAACCTTATTAGGTGTCCTTTAATATACTATTCTCGTACTATATACTACTATACTATATACTACTATATACTCGTACTATATATTACTATACTATACTCGTCCTTTAATATACTATTTTGCGAGAAAATTAAATCCAATTGAACTTACCCTGCTTATTTGCCTTAGCGCTCTCAAGACTTATTAAATTACATGTCATGTAATTAATAAAAGAACTACTGCTCATTTGTTTATTTAAATAAGCCTCGGGTATTGCAAGAATCTGACTTAGCCCAGGACCACTCTCACTAATTCTACTCCTACTAATTTTTCTCTTTCCTCTCGTTGGACTTTCAGATTTCTCTATCTGACATTCGTGCCGGATGCTGTCTAAAATAGGATCAGAAATGTTGTTTGTAGAACTGAATGGTTTACGATTTTCTGCATTCCATGAGTGGTCCGGATCGAATCGTGCAGTTTCATAACTCCCTACACTCGTCGAATCACTCATCGTATCGTTGGATTTTAAACTCCTGTGGCTTATATCGTGTTTATTCTCTTTCCCTTGCAAAAGTTGTAAAACATTCGGTAGCGTTGCTTTTAGATCAGGCGTGCGTGCTCCTAATAAATATAGATATTGAGCTATATTTTTATTTAATAAATAAACAGCATAATTAAATTGCATCCTATCCTTGCCTCTTGTATATAATGGAAATCTGCAAAATGGAATATGTAATATGCTTATGGAGAGAATGTTGTCAATAATTACTCTCTGCTCTTCTCAGAAAGCGAAGCCGTTATTTGATCTTCTATGGAAGATCTAGAACCAAAGAAATGGATGGGATAACGAAGAGGAACTTGCAAAATTGATGCACACATTATCAGTATGTGACTAATATATCCTAATGCTACTGAAAGGCCACTGTCTGAACAATCTGAAAAATTAAACTTGTTTATACAGGGTGTTTATGGTCTTGTGATTTTATTTTTAAAACATCTTAAAAGAAGGTCGTTAATGTAAAAATATTTTATCTTCGACCACTATTGTAAATGCCCATTATTGTACAGTTCGTGGACTATGTTTCGTGCGTCTGACCTCAGCCGACATGTTGGCCACGCACGCGTTTGTTAGTTAATTTGACGTCAAACCTTATTTCGCGCTTTACTCGTCCTTTAATATACTATTTTGCGAGAAAATTGAACTTACCCTGCTTATTTGCCTTAGCGCTTTCAAGAATTATTAAATTACATGCCATGTAATTAATGAAAGGACTATGATGTCTAAGTCAGATTCTTGCAATACACGAGGATTATTTAAATAAACAAATGAGCAGGTTTATTTAAATAATCCTCGTGTATTGCAAGAATCTGACTTAGACATCATAACACACACGTATGTAACAGTCCGCGATTAAAGTTATGATTGATAACACACACGTGCGTTTGGTTTTCGATTCGTTAATTGGTTGAGAGCTGCTACTAAGTTTTCATACGTTCAGCGCCCCCCAAAATTCAAACTAACGGAAATTGACATTACGTACATTGGGTTGCCTATATCTATGGGCACTCTTATTCCAGTTTAACCCAAATAAGTACTAATAATAAGGTATGTAACCATTAAGAATGTATTTCTTTTCATTTTTTTCAAGTTAAATAATGTCGAGTAACAGTTATATATGACAATACAACTGTTTGTTTATTATAATGTTAAATAATGATAATTAAATAAACATAACCTAATAAGAAATAAATTTGTTACATCAAACATATTTTTCTTACTTTTCTACAGAAACAAATTAGTGTGGTCGTAGATAAACTATAGTTCATAACTCGAGTTGTAAGGCAACTACATGCTCGCGGAATTACGCACGACCCGCGTAGCGGCAAGCACGTAATTGCCTTTAGGTTTTTGTAATTGCCTTTAGTTTTTATGTTGGAGAACGAAAACGGACGTTTTGAGTAATTTTCGTACGAAATTTTGACGGGCGAAAGTGGTAAAATGTTTAAAAAACTCCAGAAAATTGAATCATTGAGATATTGTGGTGCCGCCGAAGGAGGCGGGGGCGCGGCGCGAAAACGAAATCTCCGTTTCTCGGCCGTATTTGGACCGGTCGCGACGCCAGTGGTGCTATGAGGAGCGCCGATTTTTTTCGCACAAAACTGTCATCTCAAATTTTCGAATCTTCGCTGAAAATTTGAAGAAAAGTGCAAAAAACCGAAAAAAAAAATGGCAAAAAACGATTTTCTTTGACGTTCTATTGCGAGCCGACCGCTGAAGGGAACGCCTTCCCGTTTGCGGGTCCGGTTTCGTAGGTTCTTTCTCTCTGGGCCTTAGAAGAGGCCGTGCAATTTTTTGCAAAAATGGCCGTGCGGTAGACATTTTTGCAAAACCGGACGTTTGCGGCTGCCGAACCAGAAGTGGGTGGAATTTTGCAATTTCTTCTACACCGTTCGATGGATCTTGTATCTTGTGTACGATGTGCCGATTTGCTGATTCGCAGAAACCACGAGGTCGCCACGGCCGATAGTAGGAAACCGGTAGGATGTCAATCCGCAATCAAGACCTACAAAAGTAAAAATGGCACAACTTCCTGCCCTACAGTGGTAGATCGAAAACAGACTGGACCGTGCCATAGGCTATTAAAAGTTGCAAAAAGTTTGCAACTGACAAAGTTATTGCAAAAAAACGAAATTCGCATTTTGTGTGCTAGCTGAGAGGTGCATGCGAATTTTTGAACGGTGTCCTTCCGCCGGAAATTGCCGACATTCTGAAACCAAGTTTGCATGTTTCGCTTGCACGGTGCGCTCCCAGAGTCCTGGAAATCGTCGCCCATTTTTCGAGCGTCATATTTCATCCGTCTTTCAACTTTGGCAAGTTTTACCGCGACAATTCGCAAATTTCAACTCTTTTCTGCAAGGGTTGTAAATTTCGCTTCTTCGCCGGCAGCGGTTCGGTGAGGGGAAATTTTCCAAAATTCCTCAAATTTCGGGTACGTCAAAATCGGAATTTTCTTACTACGACATTTACGCTGCAACGAAGGACACCAATCGGTGGTAACAGATTTCCACACTTTCACCTGCAAGTCCCGTCAAATTTTCTTCCCGCATTTTCTGAACCAAGAAAACACCGGCGCGTAAGTGTCATACCACGTGGAACAATAATATTGCACACATTTGTAGAGAATATTCCTATGATATCCCTCAGTTAATTTAAAAAAATATTTTATCCGGCGGGGACCGCCGCCTCTCAAAGTCAACGCAACACAGAAGGCAACACATTCAAATAACTATATTTTGAAAACTGCAAGAGATGTATTCAAAAATCTTTCAATTCTAGATAGCGCATACATTTATCTATAGAAATTGTCATTTTGGAATCTTCGTGGCAGATAGCCTTGACACAGGATTTTTTATTAATTCAGAAATTTGTGTTGAAATTCTTCAAGTATTTTTTCTGTCCAACTTTCTGAGCTCTGTCGAACATGTATTTTACACTGTTCGATAAAGCAGCTTTCCTTCTCAAAAGTCTGTCATTTTCATCTTTCCAAAGCGAACCGTTTCTGCGGAGGAATTTTTTTTGCAAAGCTCCAATCACATTCTCCATTTAAACCTATGTAAATTGAAAATCGAAATTCGCAACACATTCAAATAACTATATTTTGAAAAATGCAACAGATATATTAAAAACTCTTTCAATTCCAGATAGCGCATACATTTATCTATCGAAATTGTAATTTTGGAATCTTCGTGGCCGATAGCCTTGACACCGGATTTTTTAAATTCAGAAATTTTTGTTGAAATTCTTCAAGTATTTTTTCTGTCCAACTTTCTGAATTCTGTCGAACATGTATTTTACACTGTTCGATAAAGCAGCTTTCCTTCTCAAAAGTCTGTCATTTTCATCTTTCCAAAGCAAACCGTTTCTGCGGAGGAATTTTTTTTGCAAACCTCCAACCACGGTCTTTATTTAAAACCATGTAAATTGAAAATCGAAATTCGCAACACATTAAAATAACTATATTTTGAAAAATGCAACAGATTTATTAAAAACTCTTTCAATTCTAGATAGCGCATACATTTATCTATAGAAATTGTCATTTTAGAATCTTCTTGGCCGATACCCTTGACACAGGTTTTTTTTTAATTCAGAAATTTGCGTTGAAATTCTTCAAGTATTTTTTCTGCCCAACTTTCTGAACTCTGCCGAACATGTATTTTGCACTGTTCGATAAAGCAGATTTTCTTCTAAAAAGTCTGTCCTTTTCATCTTTCCAAAGCGAACCGTTTCTACGGAGGATTTTTTTTTGCAAACCTCCAACCACCGTGGCTGGAGGTTTTTTCCATTTAAAACCATGTAAATTGAAAATCGAAATTCGCAACACATTCGAATAACTCTATTTTGAAACCTGCAGCAGATGTATTAAAAACACTTTCAATTCTAGATAGCGCATACATTTATCGATCGAAATTGTCATTTCGCAATCTTCGTGGCCGATAGCCTTGACACAGGATTTTTTTTAAATTCAGAAATTTTTGTTGAAATTCTTCAAGTATTTTTTCTGTCCAACTTTCTGAACTCTGCCGAACATGTATTTTACACTGTTCGATAAAGCAGATTTTCTTCTAAATAGTCTGTCCTTTTCATCTTTCCAAAGCAATCCGTTTTTGCGGAGGAATTTTTTTTGCAAACCTCCAACCACATTCTCCATTTAAACCCATGTAAATTGAAAATCGAAATTCGCAACACATTCAAATAACTCTATTTTGAAACCTGCAGCAGATGTATTAAAAACACTTTCAATTCTACATAGCGCATACATTTATCGATCGAAATTGTCATTTCGGAATCTTCGTGGCCGATAGCCTTAACACAGGATTTTTTTTTAATTCAGAAATTTTTGTTGAAATTCTTCAAGTATTTTTTCTGTCTAACTTTCTGAACTCTGTCGAACATGTATTTTACACTGTTCGATAAAGCAGATTTAAAGCTGAATCAAAATTCAGAGAAGGGGTAGTAACCCTTAAATTTTGTTTTGCATTTTATATTTAACCTAAACTAATTAAATAGCCTAACCTAACTTTCTGAACTCTGCCGAACATGTATTTTACACTGTTCGATAAAGCAGATTTTCTTCTAAAAAATTCTGTCACTTTCATCTTTCCAAAGCGAACCGTTTCTGTGGAGGAATTTTTTTTGCAAACCTCCAACCACGGTCTCCATTTAAACCCATGCAAATTGAAAATCGAAATTCAGAGGAGTAGTACCACTTGAATTTTTTTTAATTTTTTATTTTTCTGACTAAACCGAAGGTTTTTACAAAATTTGCAAAGAATACTTTTTTTGTAGATACGAAAATTTTGTCCTACGTACGGATATCCCGGTCATGATTTTCTATTTTGAGGCGTTGACGAGGTATTTGCAAAAAAGCTTTGAAGACAAAATCATTCTCCACGCCGTCCCCATTGGAGTGGGAGCGTTCAAATTTTGTCAGCTGATACTTCTTTATAATTCGCTTTTTTTCATGGAAAGGTCTTTACTGTAGTTGTTGAAAGTTATCGCGGTCTTGTTGAACGCAAAGTCTCACTCGACTAATCTGTTAATTGGCATAATTTACTAGGCCTTGGTCTTGCTGTCGAATTGTCGCCGCAGCTGCCTCAACTCGGTTACGAAGATCATCTAAATCAATTATTTTGATGATGTGTATCATGGGCCGACCCTCTCAGGTATTAACACTTTATCGTAGTGAGAGGGCTCAGTACTTTCAAGAATCCTGAAAGCAATGACAGCGGGAACATATGCTCCTGGTAGGGCCACCCTTACTGGTAAGGTTAAAGGTGAGAAAGGAAACTAAGTTAATCCACTACAGCAGCGTCTGACCCAGAATGGGCGGATGCAACCAGCGTCTTCACCCAGAGGGTCGGCTATCCAACAAACTCACCAACACGCAGGGCAGTTTTTGTTTTAAGTTTGCCAAAACCTCCGAATGAAATGAACACGTCGATTTTTACAAATATATCCCAGGTGAGTAGCGAGTCCAACTCTAAATCTCACTCTGACCCGTCAGTCAGCCCTACGGATTCCGGAAAGGGCAAAAATTCGACCACAATTAACCACAGACAAGAACACTTATATATTGCTACATATAATATACGCACTATGAGATCCGAACACCTAGACGAACTGAACCACGAACTGGAATCCATTAAGTGGGATATCGTGGAACTATCGAAACACGTCCCCTGGGTGAAAAAACCACATTAACCTCAGGACATGTGTTATACCCGAAAAACACAACAGATAAAGACCATCTGGGAGGCATAGGATTTCTCGTCAATGCGCGAATGAAATATAAAGTGATGAACTACGCTTCTCTATCTAACAGATTCATATATATCACGATTAAACTGAACAAGCGCTACTCCATGCAAATTATCAATATCTACGCTCCGACAAGCAGCTCAGTATGAATGTATGAAGATATAGCAAGAGCAAAACAGTTAGAGAAAACACACTTCACGTTAGTGATAAGATATTTCAAGGCCAAAATCGGTGAGTGGACCAACAGCAAAATCGAATCCCAGTATATTGGAAAACAAGGTCTCTGCGTAAGGAACAGCTTTTTCTGGAAAAATAGAGCGTATAGAACGTACTGGCATAGTAGAGCGTGTAGCCAATTTAAAATGGAGCTGAGTAGGTCATGTTGCAAGGCAGAATGACAAATGGACGCTAAAAACCACACAATGGCGACCAAGAACAACAACTAGAAGAGGAGACCGACCACAAAGAACGTGGCTAGATGAAATATAATTGGCCGCAGGTATCCGGTGGTACCAGAAGGCACAAGATCGACAGGCGTGGAAGAGAAGCGTAGAGGCCTATTTACATTGTTTTCGACACAATTACTCAAAGCGTGGATCTCCGGTTTCTCACAATTGAACAACTGTACGCTGATTTCTCGTGTTTAAATCCAAAACGTTACCCTGACATACGTAATAATAAACTTCAATCCGGTGAACTAGATCAGTGGTGTGCAAACTGTGGGTCGCGACCCCAAAAAGGGTCGATAGAGAATATTTTTCGAATCCATAAAAAATTTAAGGGTTTTCGTGTGTAAGTATCAGCTAGCAATAAAATAGTGAAATGTCAATGAATGATGAATATAGTTAACGCACCACTGCTCCAGAGGATCGATGGTTGGTTTGATGATATTTTGAATTAAATGCTTATAATATGATATATGTTTTCCAACTAATTTTGGGATGCTGAATTGGCGCAAACTAGAAATATCTGTAGAAGTATCCTCCACCGACGTATATTAAGAATACCAGGGACCGAGAGGAAAACAAATGAAGCAGTATTAACCCAGATGAATAAAAAACGAGAACTCATTAAAACAAAAAAAATCAGAAAACTTCAATATCTGGGCCACGTCATGCGAGGAGATCTTTATTAATTACTACAACTCATTATGCAGGGGAAAATATCAGTTCGGGAAGACGACGGACCTCCTGGCTCAAGAATTTGAAGGAGTGGTTTCATTGCTCCTCTATAGACCTGTTTAGAGCAGCAGTGTCAAAAATAAAAATTGCCATTATGATAACCAACCTCCGTTAGGAAGACCCTTAGAAGAAGAAGTATCTACGAAAAGCCGTTCAAAAGTTATGATGGCGTGAAATCTGCGGAAAATGCAAGAAAAAATATTTCCTTTAAATCATTATTTATCAAGTGAATGGAAATTTCAAAGTGCGCTTCCCCTGTTGGTTGTAAATATACAAATTGTATTTTGCTAGCTGCTTCCGTTCGCGAAATATGACCTGACCTAATTGGCAAAATCGAGCGAAATTTCAGGAAAATTGCAGAGAACTGGGAAACCAATTAATATTTTTCAGGAAATCTGAGTGCGGCCATAGGGAAATGACCGCGATGAAAACGATGCAGCATTCCGTTTTTAATTATCTGCAACCGTTCAAGAGATATAGACTCAAGAAATCGAAATTCTGGAAAATTTCAATTCAGAATTTCGCAATAAAAACTTGAATCGTTCCGAACAATTTGCATATCGTTTTCTCGTATTGTCGTCTAGTTACAGTGTGCCGAAAATGGTTTCGTTGGGATTTGTAGTTTCAGAGAGGTTTGTAAAAACCCGTACGGCGAAAACGAAGGGCCGGCTTATATCAGCGAAAAACTATATACTTACCTTGTTTATTTATAATTTAGAGCGAAATAAACTATAAATTCGTTTTCAGCACTTTGATTTCCTCCGGGCAACAAAACCAAAATTACTACAAAATTCTCCAAAAAAATTTTTCAACAAAAATTTCGTTCACAAAATATGTGCTTTTTCGATTTTTTCGATTTTCTCGAGAACGGTAAAAAGCAGCGAAATCATTTTCGGTACACAGAAACAACACGACAAGACGAACAAGTCGATGTGTAAATTGTCCCGAAAGATTCAATAATTCGTCGAGAAATTTCAAACTATAATTTACCCGATTCTCGATTTGGTAAGTTAATGTCTCGGAAACGGTTATAGATAATCAAGAACGGATTGCGGCATAGTTTTTAGAAGGTCATTTTCCTGGTACTACACTAAGAGATTTTAGTTTTCCGAGATCTCTACACGAGAGCCGAAATTTCTTAAAAAATTCTTCAATTTTAGCAGGCGATAGTGAACGGAAAGAGCTAGCGAAATATAATTAGCATATCTGTAATCAGCAGCAAAAATGCCTTCAGAAACGTATTTAAATTTTGCTATAACTCAAAAAATAACAATTTTGACCAAATCGATTTTCTCGCATTTCGTCGTTTCCGCGGTCTAGACTCCCCGTGTAGGTGGTATTTCTTAACTGACAGCCTCCTAGGGAATATTATATACGTTTCTCCACTAATTTTGGGACGCTGAATCGATTGGTGAAGACTAGAAGTCTCTGTGGTGAGCCGTTTAAAAGTTATGGCAGCGTGAAATCAGTCGGAAATGTGAGATGGTGTACAGCGAAAAAATATATAATACTTGATTATTTGCAACTTTAGAGCGAAATAAACAGGAAACCCGTTTTCAGCGCTTCGATTTCTTTCGGGTAACTAAAAAAAATCTCGAAAAAATTATCCAAAAAGGTTCGCAACCGCTATACTATAAGAAAATATCTTTCAAACTATTCAAAACATTTTTTCCAATTTAAGGTAATACATATATTTATTTACCTGATAGAATATCAGAAGATGGTAAATATATTCCATTAATGATATATTTATTGTCCCTAATGGATTCAATGGGATATAAATATAAGAGTTCTGACATCAGCTGCCGCCTTCTAAACTGTAATTTTGCAGTTAAATGGTGCAAAATTTCTTTATGGCTGTGGTCTTTCTTCCATTCCCTTAAACGTTCCGTTTCTTTGCTCAATTTCCTATAATTTTCCATAAGTTGAGAATCTTTAAATAAAAAAACCTGATAGAAATAATTAAATTAAATACGAAATACATTTCACAACAAGATATCAATGTATTGTCCATTTTTTTAAGAATGCAGTAACTATAAACCTGATTTACACTATGACAGATGTTCAATCTAGTTACAAAATTTGGCGCTAAATTCAAATATAGTTACTTGAATATAAAAGAAAAATATAGATTAAATACACCAAATGGCAACAATAGTATTAACATACAAACAAATAAATGGAGCAAAAAATCTAAATGATACAAACAAATCAGATCACAATTGTGTATTGACATGGCAGACATTGACAACTAACAGCCCTGGGGAATTATCGCATAACCTCGGAGTGACGGATGGCTTTTTTTTAATTAATCTACATGTTGTTTTTTTCCCTTTTTGGACTGCATCTCATCGTTTTCTTTATCGGTCATTATCGTTACAATTAATCCGTTTACATTGTCCCAGTTTGTTTTTCCCTTTAACATGTATGGGATTATTGTTCCGGGGCTAAAGGGTTCTTCCATGACTTTTTCGACTGCTTCTCTTTCAGTTTCCAACCTTCCCATCAAAGATAGTGTGATTTACAGTATCTGTTTCCCCACAGTAAACACATAGGTCGTCTGTTGCTCTGTCAATATTGAAGAGGTAATCCCTGAAGCTACCGTGGCCAGTCACTACTTGAGTAAGGTAGCAGCTAGTTTCGCTGAATTTTCTATTTACCCAAGACGATATATTTGGGATTAGCACTTGGGGGTCCACTGTCCTTTGTCGCTTAACTGGCATATTTTTTGCCATTCCTCGATAAGCTCTTTTCAGCCCAGTTGTTTTTTCTGTTTGCTGTAGTTTGCATAGTGCAGTTTTTTCCGCTCTTTTACGAGCAGGTCTATGGGGGGTATTCCCGAGATGACTTGGGCGGCCTCTCCTGAGATCGTCCGGTAAGCGCTGCATGTACGTAGAGCCATTTTCCGCTGAACGGTTGTGAGTTGGTGACGATTACGTTTTTTGTCTAGTTCTTTGGCCCATATTGGAGCTCCGTACAACATGGCAG
The DNA here is from genome assembly GCA_944588485.1 of Phosphuga atrata. Classification (NCBI taxonomy): domain Eukaryota; kingdom Metazoa; phylum Arthropoda; class Insecta; order Coleoptera; family Silphidae; genus Phosphuga; species Phosphuga atrata. The sequence goes on from OX155905.1 coordinate 3,161,622, forward strand.
ACTGGACTACCAAACTAAGCTGCTCTTAGGCCCCCCTACATTTGGCATGAGCTGCTGAAAGCCGCTAGTGTTCTCATTGCCTTTTCTGCCGTTTCGGTAATGTGCGCCATGAAGGATAGCCTTTTATCGATCACTAATCCGAGGTATTATATATATATATAATACCAAAAGAAACACTCAAATACCTCGGATTAGTGATCGATAAAAGGCTATCCTTCATGGCGCACATTACCGAAACGGCAGAAAAGGCAATGAGAACACTAGCAGGCTGAACTTTGCCTCTTCCACATTAAATTTTACGGGGCTAAGTTGTCTTAGGCCCGTGAGGAGGAAAGCGTCGGTTTTTTCTGGAGCTAGATTTAGGTTCTTCGACTTCATCTACGCGCTAACCATTTCTGCTGCTTGATTTGCCGTTCGCATTAAGCCTTGCTCTGTCTTGCTGTGACAACTAGTCCGATATCGTATGCGAAGGCGATTACGGTGGCCCCCAATGGCAGCCTCATGGTAAGTACTTCGTCATATAGCAAGTTCCACAGGGAGGGACCTAGTATCCAACCCTGTGGGGCGACACTATTGATTTGCCGCTCTTCTTTTTCCTGGTCTCCTAGCAGTATGATGCTTCGACAGCTGACGAAGCTTCTTAACATGCACAACAGATACGGAGATATACTCTTTCTTGTCATACTGTCCATGATATGCTTCCAGGATGCGCTATTAAAACCATTTCTAACATCAAATGAAAGGAGAGGACACATGCGTCTGGTTCTCTGGGTCCCGCTTTTAGCCTTTTCTGCTATCTCCAGGACAGAGCTTAAGGCATTGGTGGTGGATCTACCTTGTCTATACCCATATTGGTTTTTGGACAAAACGCCTCAAATACTATCTTTAGCCTCAGTAGCAAGAGCTGCTCAAGTAGCTTACCAGACACATTCCACGCAAAAGTCTATCAAGCGGTCGCCGCGCTCATTTCGCGTATCCAGCCGTCCGCCCGCACTCCTGCCCCTTCTGACTTTGGCGTTAAAGTCTCCTAATAATATAGTCAAATCTGAGATTTTACATGCTTTGAGGGCAAGAGAAAGTTGGTTGTAGAATGATTCAACATCATCTTCGCTACCGTCACAAGTTAAGCGCATGAACGTCCGCATTGTTTAACCCCTTGGCATACAATGACGTCTCTAAGACTGGTAGACAGACACATTTTATCCGTATGTCAAGGGGTTAAAAGGCGGGAATATGAAAGTTTCGGGCACATTTTGTTATTTTCACTGGTTATACGTCAAAAAAGTGCCCGAAAACATGGCGGAAATTGACGCATGCGCATAAAAAAATTCCATGGGAATCCATGTCTATTTGATGTCCTACTTTCTGGATAACTGAGCGTCGGAGGTGGAAGTTAGTTTCTCGAGAATTTTTAATTTGCAAAAAAAAACTTCAAAAAGTTGAACGTCTTGCTAAAAGTCCTAAATGAAAAGAATCGGCAAAAAATAACGAACATTTCGGTATATTCTGTTTCTGGAAAAACCGTTTTAAAAATTCGCAAGAAATTTGTCGAAAAATTTCAGTCCCAACTTTTGCCGTTTTTAGAGGTTTCTTGAAAAAATCGCACCGTCAAAATTCGCACCACCGATAGAAAAAAGACCGGGCTACACCGTGAAAGTGTCTGTTTTTGCGGTAGACCGCGTTCCGGTGGCTTCCGGGCGTGTTAAAGTCGTAAAATCTGGACGTCTTTGGCCCACTATAACTCGGCGCCGCGACGCCCGGTGGCCGCGCCGGGTACACTGCCGCAAAGCCTAAGGTTCAATCCAGGGAACTGCGGCGAACAATCGCCAATCGGCCGCAGCACGGACCACCCAGACGGCGGTAAACTCGCAAATGCACTTTTAACGCTTAAAATGGGAGTCGGGGCGCTCATACGCATTGAAGAGGAACGCGGTTTGCGACGTCACCGCCGTTTTTTAAAAACCCAGACAGCAAGCGGCACGTTTCGGCGTGCGGCTAATCTATCCGGCACTTTACTCGATATGCCATATCCGCGGAGGGACACCGCCGCCCCCGGTTTCCGGTATCGCAATTGGCCGTCCATTGTCTGTAAAACGCGACCGAGTTCTGGTCCGGAAATGGAAAAAACCGTCGCGCCGGGGTTTTTTTTCCGGTGCGTAAAAAAAAAACGACTAAAACGGGCGTCGCGACGCCGGTTATGAAAAATGTCGAAACTTATATAGCCTATTCCACAATTTACGGTCCGTTTCGTCGCAATGAGGCGCGAAAAAATTCCTCCGCACGTTTAGCCTGAAAAGGGATCCCAAATTTTTTTTCAGCCTCTTTTTAGACAAAAGCGAAAATTTGCGTCGCGACGTCGATAATTCAGAATCGGCGGGCCGCACGGAAGTGAGGATCGATTCTACGGATAGCGGCATCGATTCTGCGCGACGTCCCGTCGACTTTTCGCCGCTCGCCCTCGAACTCGCGAAACGGCGGCCAAAGAGGCGGTAGCGGACTTTGCATCGGCGATATGGACGCATCTCGTGAACGGGGCGCCGCAAGACGCCGCGGGAGGTATCAAAACACGCGCAGCGGCGAGGGGCATCGAATCGTGCAAAAGTTGGATTCGGTCCCGAAATGATTCGCGCCTATTCGAAAAACTAGACCGAAAAGTTGGAGGCATGCGAGAGCCGGCGGCTCGGATCGCGAACTCTTAAATGCAAAGGACACGCGGGCATCTCTTCCGAATCGAACGCGCGTAATTTCGAGTCCGTGGGCCCGGAAACGGCCAAACGGCAGGCGAAACAGACCCCACCTACCGGGAACGCCACCGTACACGTTTCAGGCACTGGAGGGTGACTCAGTCGTCGCAGCAAAGCGGCGTCGGTGTCAAAATACTCGTATCGAAGAGGCCCACCGACCGGTGCAGACCGTTTGGGCTTCAGACCAAATCAGGCCCTTCCGGGGCCGGATATTTTTCGAAAAAAGTTTTAACTTTGCCCACCTGGTGCGAGACCATCTCCGAGAAATGTGCCGCGTATTCTGTCGTATGCCGAAGGCGATTCGAATTTGTCTCGAAAAATGCCGTCCCCGTCGGAAATTTCGCGAAAATGGCCCCTCACTTTTCACGTTTTGATATTTTTCGGACCCGGTGCACGAATCCGACGGTCGGAGGACGCCGACTCCAGAGCCCTTCAAGTGGGAAAACCGGTTTTTCGCCGATGGTGCCGCCCCCCAGGTGAATTTTGAAAATCCGTATGCGTGGGTCGACGGGGTATTCGCTCCGCTTTCGTGCCGTCGCGGAACGGCGGCGCTGCGGCACCTCCTCGGACTGCTATCGCGGCGTAAGTGTTATTTCGTGGGGGTCGCGACGCCCGGTAGAAAAGTGTCGATTTTTTCCACAAAAGTGCATTTGCGAGTTTACCGCCGTCTGGGTGGTCCGTGCTGCGGCCAATTGGCGATTGTTCGCCGCAGTTCCCTGGATTGAACCTTAGGCTTTGCGGCAGTGTACCCGGCGCGGCCACCGGGCTTCGAGTTATAGGGTGCCAAAGACGTCCAGATTTTACGACTTTAACACGCCCGGAAGCCACCGGAACGCGGTCTATCGCAAAAAAACCGACACTTTCACGGTGTAGCCCGGTCACTTTTAACGCTTAAAATGGGCGTCGGGGCGCTCATACGCATCGCAGAGGAACGCGGTTTGCGACGTCACCGCCGTTTTTTAAAAACCCAGACCGCAAGCGGCACGTTTCGGCGTGCGGCGGCCAATCTATCCGGCACTTTACTCGATATGCCATAACCGCGGAGGGACACCGCCGCCCCCGTTGAAGTTGGCCGTCCCCGGTTTCCGGTATCGCAATTGGCCGTCCATTGTCTGAAAAATGCGAGTTCTGTTCCGGAAATGGAAAAATACCCCGGCGCGACGGCAGTTTTCCGGTACGTCCAAAAATAACGACTAAAACGGGCGTCGCGACGCCGGTTATGAAAAATGTCGAGACTTATATAGCCTATTCCACAATTTACGGTCCGTTGTACGTTTCGACAATGAGGCGCGAAAAAAATCTTCCGCACGTTTAGCCTGAAAACGGATCCCAAATTTTTTTTCAGCCTCTTTTTAGACAAAAGCGAAAATTTGCGTCGCGACGTCGATAATTCAGAATAGGCGGGCCACACGGAAGTGGGGATCGATTCTACGGATAGCGGCATCGATTCTGCGCGACCTCCCGTCGACTTTTCGCCGCTCGCCCTCGAACTAGCGAAACGGCGGCCAAAGAGGCGGTTGCGGACTTTGCATCGGCGATAAGGACGCACCTCGTGAACGAGGCGCCGCAGGAGGCCGCGGAAGGTATCAAAACACGTGCAGCGGCGAGGGGCATCGAATCGTGCAAAAGTTGGATTCGGTCCCGAAATGATTCGCGCCTATTCGAAAAACTGGACGGAAAAGTTGGAGGCATGCGAGAGCCGGCGGCTCGGATCGCGAACTTTTAAATGCAAAGGACACGCGGGCATCTCTTCCGAATCGAACGCGCGTAATTTCGAGTCCGTGGGCCCGGAAACGGCAGCCGAAACAGTGACCCCACCTACCGGGAACGCCACCGGACACGTTTCAGGCACTGGAGGGTGACTCAGTCGTCGCAGCGAAGCGGCGTCGGTGTCAAAATACTCGTATCGAAGAGGCCCACCGACCGGTGCAGACCGTTTGGGCTTCAGACGAAATCAGGCCCTTCCGGGGCCGGATATTTTTCGAAAAAAGTTTTGACTTTGCCCACCTGGTACGAAACCATC